>CM062808.1:90390153-90990153 GCA_031772625.1 Pinus tabuliformis | reverse complement strand
AGTCCAAAAAGCACTTTAATCGTTTTCCAATCCCATAACTCTGCCTCTCTACATCTGTTTTGAAGTGCATATAATGCTTTCCACCCTCCTAAAATTCTCTTCTTTCTGCAGTCCTCCCAATTAAGCTTGTTGTTGAAATCGATCCTGAGGTACTTGTATTCATTTACTTCTTCAAGAATGTTGCCTTCAAAGAAGAATGTATGCTGGCTTTGCTTCCTTTCAGTAGAGAAAATCATTATTTTAATTAACAGGTTGAAGGATTGACCAATGATGACTTGGAGGAATACCTAGAGAATTGATAGCACTATCAATGAACAAAAATATTTAAGGTGTGTCTTAGGGTAGTGTTGGTTAACTAGGTGGTTAAATTTCTTGAATAGAGATGGTCAATGTTTCTACAAATTTGATCAAGGTCAATTATGGAGGAAGAAAGGGACTAAGAAGGATCAATGGTGCCCTATAAGCCAAAATGCATGTAATGCATCAAATAATCTCAACATGTGGAATTAGATTATAGAGAAGGTTGGGGAATGCCATTATCATTGCGGCTGTTACTGTGCAGATAAAAGAAACAATGAGTACAAGGAGTCCAGAGTTTACTAGAAGACATAAATGACATTATTATGTATAAGAAGGATGTATGTCCTTAACCCACTAGAGACAAGGTAAGGCGTCAAAGTGATGGAGATTATAGAGCTTGGGTGATCAGGAAGAATTTCCAAGGAAAGAGGATATTCATGCAAAGTGATTGGTGAACCATGTGATGGTTGAATCATCTCTGTGGTAAATCGAATATATGCTTGGAAGAGTTGCAGGTTATAAACCAACAACTTATGTGTAAATAAGGTGATGTAAATAATGAACTTATACTCAATTGGAAAGCTGCTAATGGAGAAATAAAGCACTCCATTGAATGGGTTTGTCTTGCTGGAGGGAATTGAACTTAATAAATAATTCTCCATGGAAGTGAATTGGAAAAGAGTTCAAAATTGGTTAAAGATTAAAGATAGCGAGAGATGAGAATATGAGATACCATATCATGGAGTTTGACTATTGGAGTATATTGCAACATTAAGGAGATCATTCCAGTAGTAAATAAGAAGTGTCGGAATAAGACAAAGATGAAGAATGCCAAGTACATTCTAATTATACAAATGGGCAGCAGTTGAAACTTGAAAGTAAACATAAGATAACACGGTTACTTCTATATGGGAAGCATGGGAAGGCATATGAAGTAAAAGGAGTATAAACTTTTAGCATTGGTTGTAAGAAGGATGGACTCTGAAAAGAGTCCATATGAAGCTGGAGTGATATAACGGCAACATAATGGTTTGCTACAAAACGGTGAAAAATGAATTTAATTTTGGTGCAAGATTGGCCAAGGAAAGGGTGCACTGAATGAAGCTTATATTACTACTATGGGTTGCAAATGAGGAAAAGCCAAGCTGGATTTGGCTGGAATTGTTCCAGGAAAGGAAGCAATGATGCCCTTGGATAACAGATTGGAAAAGGCAATTCAAAACAAGAGTAGGTATTCTTGTCACAATCAAATGGGACTTGAGGGCAGCTCAAGATAACAAAGCAAGCTATAGGATGTTAAGAAGACTGTTGTAGCAACAATTGGAGAACAAGGAAAGCAAGGTAGAATTGATAAAGAGTGGGGTTTCCCACCTAAACTGTATTTTTTTCAGAATAAAACATAAGCCTTTGGAATTGGATCAGCTATGACAAATTATTCAAGGCTATGCAAAAGACTTGGAAGGGAGAACTCTTAACCAATCTGTTGGTGGATTGTTTCTATTTCTTGAGATTAAGCTACTATGTATAGATAGATTTAAGGCATAGTAATGATGGGAATGCAAGAGATTGAATAGCTGGAATAAATATCCACTAGTGAGCATATGGAAAGATAATGAATGTGTAATGTTCCCTCTCAGGAATACCTTAAATTTCACACCAAATTTGTGAGTTTTCTGGAGATGGTGTTTGTGAAGTTTCGTCAAGCAGTTTGTGGGTGGATGGCTGTAGATGTATTTTTAATAAATTTCAGGCTATACAATGATACAAAGTGCCAAGATAATGCTGCCAAATTTCTCCCAATAGCAAGATATGGTTCATATTAAATTCAGAGAGAGAAACACCATAAATATGCACTATATATCAGTCAAAGTGATATCTTTCTCAACAAAGACAACTCAGAAATATTCATATATATATATATATATAAATTTTTGAACTGATAAGCTAGCTGTACATTACAATATAAATAAAGAACCAGGGATTTGCTTCAACAAAATCGATGCTACAGGCTAATGACAATTCTCTTGTATGCACAGGAGCAATTTGCCAACTGATAAGAGAAACCAGACTTGAGGATTGCTATAATTCGGCCTTCTTGACAAGCTGCTACATCACTGGTTCATGAACTCGGCCCAATACAAACCCACATATGAAGCTGACTGTAAACAAATATCAGATTATCTCTCATTTTTTATGAAAGTGGCTTCCTTAAGAGATGGCACATATCAGTTCTGAGCATAGGAAAGTCAATCTGAAATGGAGGAGAAACTTCTGAAAATCACACTACAAACTCAGGGCAATTTTAGGGTGCTGGAACCACATAAAAGTTTGGACTCCTCATAGAAATGGCTTGGCCCTCTTGATGATAAATTCTGGTCATAAAACAGTGAGAAATCAACCACTTATATGGCAATGGAATTTCTGAAAATGACCTCCTCATGGAAATGACTTGGCCCTCCTTGATGATAATTTCTGGTCATAAAACAGTGAGAAATCGGCCACTTCTATGGCAATGGAATTTCTGAAGATGACCTCAATTCGTCCCTTGAGCTGGTTATCATAGCATGAAGCAACTCGGCCTTTCTTGAGATCTATGATATGGCCTCATATTTGGCATGCAAACCACTGAAAACCCTTTCACCAAATCTTCTCCAAATTCTGGGTGCAAATATATCAGCTTGGCCCTCTAAATGGATGCTATGGACTCGTCACGTTGGTACCATGATCTCTTGGCCAAATTGAACTGAAAATGCCATATGATCTCCTCTAAATTTAATTAATTCGGCCTTACCTAGAACTGCTCGGCCCTCTTGATGGAAATAAGCTCGGCCCTCAAGATGATTGTATGACCCTGCAATACACACAAATGAGAGATCTGAAGTGATCTTCCCCAGGAGCTAACTAGGGTGGCACTCGAAATCCACCGAAATCAGCTTAGAGTTTCACTTGAAACTCTCAAGTCTGAAACTTGCTTGAGTTTCCTTTCAATGTCACTGAGAGATGATCGAAAAATAGAATGTCAAACAAATGGGTCTCCCCTCCTTTTGTAATTTCTCTCCATGCTTCTAGACTTCCTTTTAATATTATTTTATTGGTGGGGACCATTTTCAACTTAGTGACTTTTGCTGCCATTTTAATAAAATAATAATTTGCCGCCATTCTCCAATAAAATAATATTTGCTGCCATTCTCCAATAAAATATTATTTTGCCGCACTTTTCTAATAAAAATAATATTTGCCCCATTTCATGAAAATTGGGCAAAACCCCATAGCAATTTTTGCACATACAAAATTGGGAATATTACAGAATGATGCATAAAGATCTGCTTGAGCATACATGTGATATTGCATATTGGTTGAGAGTGATATGCTTATTACATATGCCATTAGTATGGCATGATGATTATATACAATTGATGTGATTGTGTAACCAGAAATAATGCTAGCATGGTTGAAGATGTAGATGATGCTGCTGTAAATGACAATCAACCTTGTGAAGAAAGGGTAAAGGCAGTAAATGCTTACCTAGAGGTTGGAGGAACAGGACACCAACTGATCAGGTAACATCAGAGATGAGGATGGTAGCCATGTAGGTATGGATATAGTATGCTTACATCGCATTTATGTTGAAGGGAATTTAGGTAAGAGTCTATTTATGATTGTTATCATAAATAAATATGCTTATGTGATTGAATACATTGTGTGAAGAATACCTTGGTGGGGTAAGGTAGAGGTACAAAGCCTTATACATACAAGATTGTTTAAAATACAGAATGCATTCATATGAAATAAAATGATATGTCATATTGGGTTGGTTATGAAATAATAACCAAGGCAATTTAGAACTTGTGATTCTGTTTTGAGATTTAAAATGCCATATGAGATAGCCATGCCATGTATAAATAAGGCCATTGTGTTGTTGGATATGGAAAGTTTGCAGTGCTACACAAGTGTCCAATGGTCTCCCTGCTTGTGTTGGTGTCTTGGATTGTGTAACATTCTTGCCAACACTAAGAGCACCTTTTGAGAGGAAGGGTTTCTTGAGGAACTACACAGTAGAGAAGGAAATACCTTCTAGTATGCCTATGGGATTGTTTAGCAGAGAAAGGATATATACTTCATGTTGTTTTGGGTTGAAGAGGAAGTTGTCCAAATGGTTGAGAAAGTATTGGGGAGGTGGCTGAATGATGTGTCAAGCCATTGCTAGACCTTCCAGCCCATCATGGTAGAATGCATGATGTGAGGATTTGGTATTTTTGAATCAATGTGAGGATGCATCGAGTGGATGTCCATATGTAGATTATGTAAATATTGCTGTCATGCATACATATATGATGGCACATATGTTTTAATGCATGGTGTGAATGCATGTTTGTGCCATATCTCATTGCAAATAATATGTCAACAACTGAAGTGATTGAATTATTGGTATTTATAATTCTGAGATCACTTCCTAGTGTTTTTGTGGCTGTTGTGCTGAAAGATGGTATGCAAACATAGTCATGTGTTGATGGACTACAAAAAATATTTGACGGGAGAATATATTTACATAAAGAGATCTCTTGGATATGGCAATGAAAGCAAGCCATAGTGAAGATAGGGACTGTTGTCGCATAGAATGTCTAGGCACCACGACAACGACTCAGATCAGGGGCTGTCACCCTGATCCCCAATCTCTCCGTTTACGTTGTCTCCCAAAAGCAGACTAAGGGGTGTAGACCCTACGGAAATGGAATGATGGAGGACTAGTTGGGAACCAACCAATATGGGAGACATAGTTGTGCGACCAAATACTTGTTCAGATCTAGCGAGACTTAAATAATTCGATCAGATTTATAAGATTGATACCTGTGCCTTGTGGAGTCAACTATCTTGCTAAGAAGTTTAGGACCAAGTACAGGATGAACAACCGCTGCATAGAGATGCAAGATGCGATTAGCGAAAAGATGAGTGAGTAGTCTTGAGGTAAGATCGTTTAATGTTTAAGTACTTAGTATAAATTAACCTTATGACGAGAGTACTTAATGAAGATAATCCTACACAAGACGAATGCAAATAGGATACAAAGATGCCAAAGATGTAATCGTTCAAGTAAATAACGCCTCTTAAAGAAAGATGCCAAAATGACCATAAACCAATGATATTAATGTCAAGAGAACTAGAGAATTAAATCATTTATCCAATTTATATTCAATGACAATTCTCCAATATCAACACTATCCTTGGAAATTTTCCAACATAATGCCAATTATGTAGATGCTCAAAATACTCCATTTCAAGAACTGAAAGATATACAATTTTCCACAAGTCCACAATAGAGTATTCAATAGAAATGTTGATCACAGTTACTTGAAAAATTCTCAAAACTAATTAAGGAAATATCCAACAATTCAAGTAAATAAATCCAAGCTTAGAGTTAATGTCAAGCCAGGCAGTAACTCCATAAGGCAAAAATGATTCGTGTGTTTTATTCCATTAGGTAGGTCTTCATTATATACATGAGCGAGAGACTGTTCAGTTCATCTCCTGATGACTGTTCATATTTCTTATTTATCTATTTACATATATTCACCCAATCACAAGGATTAGGTGTCAACATTCCCCCCCTTAATCTGAAGGGATGTTGGTGAGTCCAAGCATCATTCTAAATCGTTCAAGCTTTTCTCTTCCAAGCGCTTTGGTGAAGATCTCTGCAATTTGCTCATTTGTGGAACAATGATGGAGATGGATTGTTTTGGCCTCAACATGGTGTCAAATCAGATGATATTTAGTATTGATGTGCTTCGTTCGATCATGGAACTTTGGGTTCTTGGCCAACTTTATTGCAGAGGTATTGTCAATCATGAGTGGAGTTGATTGTACTTGTTTTACCTGCAAATCTTCAAGAATTTTCCTAAGCTACACAATTTCTTTTGTTGCTTCAGCTGCTGCCACGTATTCTGCTTCTGTTGTGGAATCTGCTGGAACTGATTGTTTGCGTGATATCCAGGAGATAGCTCCTGATCCAAGACTCATAGCATATCCTGAAGTAGATACCCCAGTTTCTTTGTCTCCATCGAAGTCTGAATCAGAGTATCCAATCAAGCTGAAGTCATCCACTTGTGTATACTTGATTCCAAAGTCTTGAGTTCCCTTCAAGTACCTTAGAATTCTTTTTGCAGCAGATCAATGTCCCTCACAAGGCTTTTGCATAAACTTAGAGAGGATTCCAACAGCAAATGAAATGTCTGGTCTGGTAGTAGTTAGGTAGTTGAGACTTCCTACAAGCGGTCTATACTTTGTTGCATCCTCAAATTCTTTTCCTTCAATAGATGTGAGCTTTAAGTTTTGTTCCATTGGAGTAGTAAGAGGATTGCACTTTGTCATGCCAAACCTGTTCAACAGATCTCCAATGTATTTCTTTTGAGAAAGAAATATGGACTTTAGATGTTGGGTTACTTCAATGCCAAGATAGTAATGAACATAGCCCAAATCAATCATTTCAAAACTTTTCCCCAATTCCTTCTTTATGGATGCAATGTAGCTTTCATTGTTCCCTGTCGTCAAAAGGTCATCTACATATACCACAAGATATACAACTGTTTTGCCAACTTTCTTGACAAATAAAGTTGCATCATCAAGATCATAATGTTTGAAATTGAGTTTCAGAAGATGCTCAGTTAGTTTTTCATACCAGGCTTGCAGTGCTTGTTTGAGGCCATACAAGGACTTCACCAGTTTGCATACTTTATGTTCATGTCCTTTCACAGCAAATCCTTCAGGCTGGGACATAAAAACATTCTCTTTTAGATCTCCATTTAAGAAAATAGTTTTTACATCCATTTGGTGGACTTTCCAACCATTCTGAGCTGCTAGTGCAAAGAGTGTCCGGATGGTAGCCCATTTTGCTGTGGGGGCAAAAGTCTCCTCATAATCGACCCCTTCCTTCTGTGCAAAACCTTTTGCCACAAGCCTAGCTTTGTGCTTGTCAAGTGAGCCATCAGCTTTATACTTGTTCTTGTAGACCCACTTGCAGCCAATTGGTTTGGTTCCTAATGGAGGATCAACCAGCTTCCAAGTGCTGTTCTTTATGAGGGCATCATACTCCTTTTGCATTGCTTCTTTCCATTCATCATGAGAAGCAGCTTCTTTGAAGGAAGTTGGTTCAAAATCTGTAGACAAGTTCAATTCACAATCATAAGAAACATCCATATCAACAGGTGAATTAGAGTCATCCACATCACCTCCATTTTGCCGATTTGAATTTCTAGTTCCTGTTTTTCCAATCTCATCAAGATGAACACTTTCAAGTGTCTTTGTCAGCCACTTTGGGGGACCTATTTCAGATGGTCCAGGCTGCTCCGTTGATTGAGTTGGGACTGAATCAAGATTGAGTCTCCCAATTCTATCAATCACATCACTTAAAGCATCATTGTTGTTGGAGTTTCATGCGGGGGAGAGTGTTCTTCAGAAGAAGATTCCACATGTTGATCTAGTATAGGAATCCCCCCTTCAAGATGTGGAATCTGATTATCAAATTCTTGAAATGATTTTGCTTTTGTGAATCTATCCAAGCGATCAAGTTGCCGCTTAACAACATTGTCAGTTTTGGATGATTAAAGAAAAATTACATCTCTAGATACAACAAACTTCTTATTTACTTCACCATAGAGACGGTATGGTTTGGAGGTGTTTGAATACCCCAGAAAGATACACTTACGACTTCTAGCACCAAGTTTGTTTCTATTTACCTTTGGTATCAAGGCATAACAGGTGGAACCAAAGACCCTGAGATGCTTTACCGAAGGAACATGTCCATACCACATTTCATATGGAGTCTTGTTTCTTATAGCATTAGATGGACATCTAGTCTTTATATATGCAGCACATAGAACAGCATCAGCCCAAAACATTATCTTTACATTTTTGAAGAAGAGCATGGATCGTACCATATTTAAGATTGTCCTATTCATTCTTTCAGCTACACCATTCTGTTGGGGATTATAAGGCATAGTTGTTTGATGTTTGATCCCATGTTGGCGAAGATAGTTTTCAAATTCATTTGATGTGTATTCTTTTCCATTATCAGTGCGAATAGACCCAATATGAGATTGTGCATCATTTTCAATCCATTTATGAAAATTCTTGAATGTTTGAAAAGCATCAGATTTGTTCTTCAATAAATAAACCCAACACATTCTGGTGTAGTCATCAATAAATGTCATGATATATTTATTTCCATTTGCAGAAGGAACAGGTATTGGACCACATAAATCTAAATGAATGAGTTCAAGTTTTCTATGTGCTCTTGAATCTGAATCATGAAAACACTGTTTTCTATGCTTTCCTAGAATGCAAGCATCACATTGCTTAAGTTTCCTAGGAATTGTAGGCAAACCAGCAACACCATTTTTCTTCAACAAGCGGAGACTGTCATAGTTCAAATGTCCAAATCTAGCATGCCATAATAAACTTGATGGAAGTGTACCTTCTTCATGATTAAAATTGTATGAGAAATGTTGTGCACAAGTAGAGGTTCCTTGCAGCTTGAAAAGCCTTTCGTCTTCTATTCCCTTCATGACAAGTGAGTGGTTAGATGCTTTTCTTACCTCAAGCTTGCCATCAAACATATGAATGGAGTGACCTTGCTGGCGGATGTGGACCAAGGACAACAAGTTTCTCTTGAGCTGTGGGAGATATAGAACATGATGCAGAAGAAAGTCTGGAAGACCAGGCAGTTTAAGCCTGATTGTGCCAAGCCCTGATGACTTGATTTTTGATTGATCTGCAAAGCATACTGCTCCATCAACATTGTCAGTGAAATCTTCAAAAAAATCTTTTTTATGAGTCATGTGGCAGGTTGCTCCTGAATCAAGAAATCAATCATTTTTCCAAGAAGCAAGTGAAGCATTAAATAAATCTTCATTTACTCCAATGTTACATTGTGCCACAACATAGTGAGCGGATTCAGGTGCTTTACCTTTGTCTGTATCATCAGTTTTACCTTTCTGTTGGTTTCTTTTCTGCTCAATTTTGTCCCATGGTAGCTTGCATGTAGAGGCATCATGTGATCCATTTCTTTTGCAGCGTATGCAGTGCAAATCTGCCTTTTCTCCTTGAGAATGTCTGCACCCCCTACCTCTGAAATATCTTCCTCTTCCTCTTCGACCACCTCTTCCTCTTGTAGAATCTTGAGCAGGATGCTTTTCTTTATGAGCAAGGCACACAACCTCTTCAGAAGTTTCAAGGGCTGTCTTCTTTCCAAAAGTTCTCTCTTTCAGCAAACTTTTTCACAAGAGAGTCAAAGGTGATATCTTTGAGATTTCCATTTGCTTGCAATGACTCAAGATAATTGGAGTAAGTAGGATAAAGTGCCTTGAGAAAAGTGATAAGAGGAATATCCAATTCAACTTTAGTGGATTTGATATCATGCATTATAAACTTTACTTCAGATGCAAGAGCAAGAGGGTCATTATTTTGCAGTTCAAGAGTGAAGAGTTTAATCATGAGTTGTACAACTTCAAGTGCAGAATGTGAGTCATAGAGTTCTTTCAGCTTTTGTAAGGCTTCAAAGGCAGTTGAATATGACGAAATATGGCAACTCACCTCTTCATTTACAGATGCTGCGATTAATGCATAAGCTTTGCTAGTCTTGTTTTCCCAAATGACGAGCTCTTTGTTTGAGGTAGGCTGTACTAGTTCATTGTCTCCGTCTCCGACACACACTCCTTTCCACAACTCATTGAAAATGAGGGTGTGTTTTATCATCCGGGACCATTCAGGATAGTTCTCCTTGCCAGTGAGAACTATTCCCACCATGGATATGATTGAATGCATTCTGTAAAAAAAAATTTTGTTGATAGAAAAATACTTCTGCTGGGAAAATGTGCTTCAAAAATAATACAGCCTTATTCTTCCTTCTTGAATTAATATACAAGGATCAAAACTATATTCTATGCATATAGAATATCACCATATTTTTTTATTTTATTTTTTACAATATGGTTGCAATTCAAGAGAAATAGTATCAACTGCTCAAAAGCGAATCAGAAATCTGATGCAAATCAGAATTTGCCAAACACTTGGACGGAAATATAAATCCCTATGCTCAAATCCTATGCTTTATACCTTGACTGCATACTTTCTCATTGGAAAAATACATCTCTTTCCTTTTCTGTCTCTCAGTCTTCAATGATCCCTGATGCTTGGTAAGGCGTCACGTGATAATTAAATAAGTGTTCAAACTCAGCTTCTGGCGAGTCTTGAAGGGAGTAGCGTATATCCCACTTCTGAATGTGGACGGATTCCACAAGTAGCAGCGGCTGTCCGCAGGCTAAAAGCTTAGGCCAACTCTAAAAAAAAACTGGAGTGTATACATTCAACAGGCATGAAACATCGTTTATATAAATGGACCCTCATAATCGAACAACGTATATATAATATACAACAACTCGCTCTGATAGTTTGCAACAGCTCTATATCTTGTAGCAATGATATCGGGGATATCAAGGCTGGAGACTTGGACAATTCCAACAACCAAAAAAAACTTCAGAAAATCATAACCGAGGGGAACACACTTGCAAACCTGAGATTTCTACGGTATAGGTCGTCACAATGTATAATTGCAGATTTTCACAAGAGTTATCAAAAGACTTGTATCCAAACGGGAAAGAGAACGCGGAAGCTTTCAAAACCATTCCCCGGATGCGCACCAACAACCACAACTACGCGGGTCTGGACGCTTTTCAAATATGGCACCACTGGTTTGAGGGAACAGTCACAACTACGCGGGTCTGAGCTTTTCAAATATGGCACCTCAGTGGAATAAGTTGCCCAGAAGGAACAATCCCAGTTAGGAGGACCACAGTTAATGACTTAATGCGCTTTGATTCCCTTGAACAGTATGGCAGAAAACCTAACTATTCGAACATCTCAAGCTCTCAGAAACCGACTGTTATTAGTGGAAATGGACACGAGCATGCCATAGCCTATTTGAAAGGAGGTGCAGCCACTAACGTTTATGGACAGTCCAGAGAGCCAAAGAGCGCAGGCAGTGTAGCAGACAAGCGTACAGGCACTGAATATCATGGGCAGCGAATTATATGGACAGCGAAAATGTCAGGCACTGAATTATATGGGCAGCGAATTATATGGAGGAGCAGCGCTTTTATATGGAGCAGCACTTCTATATGGAGAGCAGAGGAGCAGACTAGGGAGTTACAAAGGACATAAAAGCTAAAAAAAGGAGCTGGCTCTGATACCATGTCAGGCCAGGCAGTAACTCCATAAGGCAAAAATGATTTGTGTGTTTTATTCCATCAGGTAGGTCTTCATTATATACATGAGGGAGAGACTGTTCAGTTCATCTCTCGACGACTGTTCATATTTCTTATTTATCTATTGACATATATTCACCCAATCACAAGGATTAGGTGTCAACAGTTAATTTCCTTCGTAGACAGAGAGCGATCTCAATAATTCTCAAGCATTAAAACCAATGATCACAAAACTTCGCTGAAATGCAAATAATGAAAGCCTAAGCACTTAAATTTCAATGATTTAATTTTCAGGATAACAGTGAAATTTAGATGCTAATCAATGCTAAACAGCTCTTCAAATAATTCTGGAAATTCTTAATTTTTCTAATGTTTCATATCCAAAAAAATATATCTCTTCTCCTATAGTCAAACTTAGAGAAATTTTTTATTTTTTTTATATGTTGTCTTGACTACAAAAAATATTTAATTTTTTACCCACAAAAATTCTAAATATTATAGGACCCAAAACCCTTATAACAAAAACTCAAAAGAGGAACTTAGATTAAAAATCTATGTCACACTTTAGCAAGTTTAATGTGATAATGTTTGTGAAGAAAATTAAAATCTTTTTAAAAGGGCCAAAATAAAACTTTTTAATGTGGTAAATGTATATGAAGAAGTTAAATTTAATTTTTTTATGGGCCAAAGGCCACAAAAAAATTAAATCGAAATGTAAAGCAAGGATGAGTGTTGGATGTAGGTCGAAGGCTCAGGCAGCGACGGAGAGGAGCTCACGCGCGGGGCTGAGGAGCAAGGAGCTCACACGGGTAGAGGAAAAGGACAAGAGGAGCTGCGACCTTGAGGGACATGAAGGGATAGGGCTGCGGGATGTGTGAGGGAGAAAGGTAAGGCATAGGTAGAAAGGAAGGGCTATGCAAGCAGGAGATGGGAGTTGGGGATGCGTGAAGGAAAGGGACACGAAATAGGAGGGAGTAGACAAAAATAAAGCCAACGGATAGGTTGGAGCTAGGGCTGCGGATTGAGGCAACTCACGCAGAGGATGAGGGGATGCGTAGGAGCTGAGGGCAACGGGTTAGGAAGAGCGAGGAGCCAGGAAAAAGGGTTGAGCATACAAGCAGGAGAGAGCTGAGAAATGGCAGGAGGAAAATGTAGAGAAGAAGCTAAGGGTTGCCCAAAATTTAAATTTTTTTTGTTGTTGTTGCCCAAAATCAAAATTTCGAAATTGATATGATTTCGCTTCAGATTTTCTCTCGGAATTCATTATGAAAATAAAGGATCTGAACCTTCAAATGACTGATTTCGTTGTTTAATCCCTGCAAACAAAGTTTGAGGCTAGATCTTGCCCTCCATGGCCTAGATTTGCCTCAACACCCCAAATTTTCCTTGAAAATATCCAGATTTGAACCTACACAAAACAAAAATAAAGCCCCAGATCCCACATATATACAAAAATTAAATTGAAAGCCCAAATCCCAAGTGTTAGAAATTAAAAATTATGTTACAGGACTACAAATTTATACAAATAATTTACAGATCTATAAGATTTGAGGAGTATGAGTCTGACTCTGCTCCCAGATCTGTAGATCTAAGGCTCTTTCTAGCGAGATCTAGCTACTTAGCACAATTTTTAAGAGATAAGTTAATTTTTTAATTTAGGTACTAGCCCAGAAAATCCTTGCAAGAAGAAGTTCGTATTAGGATTTTAATCAGGAAGGCTCTCTAGATCTTTTGTCTCCAAAGTTGACTGGTCTAAGCGAGGACTTTCCCAAACGCCAAATTTCTTAAGTACAAATGATTTTTGCAAACACTAGATCAAATTGTCAGATCGATAGAATTATAAAATAACAATATAATCTGCAATAATTAGAAATACTTACTAATTCAATCAAATTAAAATTGCTACCTTAGATCCAATAAAGTAAGCAACATACTTGTGCAATAGATTATTCCACGAGAGCTATTAATCAACAATTTATAAATAATATTCAACGGAAGATTAAAAACAATATAAAATACCGGAGAGGAATACTGCCATCAATAAAACTCCAAAGACTTTGAATTTATTATTCCAGAAATATTACAATAGAGCTTTGAGAGCTAGTACATGATCTAAAAGATCGGATGATTTGAATGATAAGTGACCTTTAATTTATAGATTAATTTTCCAACAATTAATTGGCTTGATCTCTGTCAAAGCAATCTCGACCGTTGAAAAATATTTAATTATCTTTTAATCTCCTTCGTCGAAATTATTTTATTTTTGAGGAAATTCGAATTTTTCATTAATTGAATTTTAATCAACTCAAAATTAATTATTTTGAGTTGATTTTCTCAAAAAATTGACTTTGACTTAACTAGCAAGGCCCAAGGGTCCAAAATCTCTTGAAATTTTCAATATTCCCTTGGCATAGGACCTCCAAAAATTAATTTATCTGAGACCCACGAATTTTACTTTTTGGAGAATTAATTTTTCCTGGAACATAAAATTAATTAAATTTCTGGCTTAGGTAATAATTTATTTTTTCTAGAAAATTTAATTAATTGACTCATAAGGGGATTAATATTTTTTCCAACCCTCAAATATTTGAGCCATGGTATCTAAATATGAGGGGCCATGCATTGAAGTATTTTTTTACATCAAGATATTACAATTTAATACAGGAAGGGTGAACACCCATTCATTATAGACCCTCATTATTTTACCCAATTCTGTGACTTAAATATAATCTAGTAGACCAAGTGATTTGTAATAATAATTTAGCCAATTAGCTAAAATTATTCTCAAATCATATATACAAAGAATCGATCTAAAAACGCTAGGACTCGCCTAAGATCTTGATGACAAAATCCACCCTAGTTGTGGGGTGAGGTTGGAGGGAAAAACTTTGTCGATCATCCGTGTTTAGAAACACAAATGAATCAGTGAGACAAAAAACCTTCTAGGATAGAAATCATCACCAAAAAGGTAGGCTTACCTAGATTATTACATACACAGACGGTCTTACTAGGATCATTTACATTCTAAACATGCAGAAATAGGTTTACAACTTCTGCAAAATGATGGTTGATAATGAATCCTGAATGATTTGAATGATGAAATCCCTTATGCGAAAAAATGGGTGTACAGCTATAGGGTCGTTGATATGAAGTGGTCAACAGGGACTACTGCCTAGATAAGTGAAAGCTAAGTATCATGTGGAACTTCTTATACAATTTAAAAATCTGATTACTGTAATAACTATTTTAAAAGTTGGTTGAAAGATAGAAAAATGATTCATAATATTTGTATGTTTATGTTATGACATAGGTGGATGGTGGATCTATCTAGTAAGGGCAAATGATGAATATTGTTAAATTGGAAAGCCTGGGAATAAGGCCATCATGATGACATCGGAACCCTATGATTGTTAGATTAGAGATTGTGATTGAATGCTTGGTAGTAGGACTCTAAGTTGACACTCTTTATGCATGTGAAAACCTTTGCAAGATGAATCATCCAGAGCACTGTTTAGGAGAGAAGGGGATGCATGAGCCTGGAAGGGTGAGTGCCGCAAGGAAGAGGCAAGGTAAATGAATTTGTTGTAAAAGATTCATGTGGCATTATGGTTGGATGCAAGAAGGGTGTGTCAGAAAGGACAATGCACGGAACTCTTGCTTGTGGCAACCTTGTGAAGCAAAAAAATAGCCATGCATATAAGTATTGAATCAAGGCTGCATACTTATTTTTGAATACATGGTTACATTGTGGAGTCGAAAAATTATTATGAAGAAAATAACTATTGTACAAAAATGGCTATAACAAGCTTGTTCTTCTTGATGACTATTATAGGAACAACTGAAGAATGAAGATAATAATCGAGTACTTGGATAGAGGAACATCAAGGATGGTGTTATTCCAAGGGGGGAGAAATGCAATACCCCTTAGGAGCATCAAGAATAATAACTATGTGGTAGGAGGGTAAGTACGATACTAGTTCATTATATTGAATTGATAATATAACAAATTAATTAATAAACAAGTGTAGGGGTTGATAACTCATTAAGAGCACCGTGGGGGCAATGAACCAACAATAGGGGAAGTAGGGAGTCAATTATATTTTTTAATGTAGCCATATGTCTTGGTCCCAAAGATTTGTTTCTATTTGTCTTATGTGCCTTTTGGGAATGACATGTGGTTCCCAAGCCTATTTTACCCTTTTGTCTTACATGCTTTAGGAATAGGCACGCATTGCTCATGCATGGGAAGTATTTATGTAAGTTGTTGGGGAGATGTAGCCTTGAGGAAAATCCTTGAATAAGGTTGCCATTTGAGTATGGAAAGGACGCCTTTTATTTGGATATGTTGAGAAAGGCATTAGTAGGTAGAAGAACATTGGTATACTAAACCATGGAGGAGAAATGCTACCATGTTGGTATGCTATGAGATTGTTGGCATATGTTGAGGGGAGGCATGTATGCTATCTATTAATGCTAAGATTACATTGTGCCTAGAGGTATATGTTGTTTTTTAGTCTAGAAGTTACATCTGTATAAAGAAAATCATGTTTTGTATATATCTAACTGTACAATCAACGATTCCCTGGGTTCCAGTGTTGGAGATTTTCCTGGCCAACTTGTATGGGAGGATTGGATGGGAGTGGCATAGTCTGAGGGATTGTATAGTAGTTAAGGGGATGCAATTCCTTGTGCTGTATAGAGTTGATGGGAAAAAGAATCCGAAACCTAGGATTTATGTAGAATGAATGGGTTTAAGGGTGACTTCCTTCAATGTAAATGATGTTATAACTTATAACCATGGGTTGTGAGGTAGAATTCCTTAGCTTTCGTAATTGTTTGCTAAGTGAGGTAGCCATAGGTTTGTAGGAATTTACAGGGTAAGTTCCTCAGACAGAACACCAAAGGACACCGCTCAGAAACAGATCACAGATCAATACACCAGTACTTTTGATGTGGTTAAAACCCTCAAAGAGGGAAACAGTCCACGGCCTGAGCCAACGCGGCCACTTCAGGCAATTTATTAATAAAAGAATGAAAATTTACATAAGCTTCTCTCATGAACGGTTAACCTACAAATGACCCTCCATGCTCTTTAAATAGAGATCATGGATCAAGTGTCGGTAATACCGAGGAGAGAATGAACCGTCGGATCACTACATATCGTGACCGTTGGATCGTAAGTTACAAAATGTACATGGTAAAGAAACACACTTTACCTAACTCTATACTAGACCAAGTTATACTTAACTATTTCCTATGTGTCGGAATGTCCTAACATCCCCCCTTAAGAACAACTTGGGATAGGATTGAAGGATTTTCAAATATGACACAATAGGAGAAGGAAGGAGGCACTAGAGCCTATCCCCCCTTAGTGACAACTTCCTGAACTCCAACCATAAATCGAAGTTTAGTGAACTTCGCCTCTGTGAGAGCCTTTGTAAAGATGTCTGCAACTTGATCATCTATTGAACAATATTGCACTTCAAGAACATGGTCATGAATGAGCTTTCTGATGAAGTGCATGTGCAGTTCAATGTGTTTGCTGCGCTGATGTTGGACTGGATCTTTGCATAGTTGAATGACACTTTGATTATCACACCAAAGTGTAGTCGGATGCTGCTGCTGAAAGCCAAACTCTGACAGGATCCGACGAAGCCACAAGGCTTCCTTACTAGCTTCTACGGCACCACGATACTCTACTTCTGCTGAAGAAAGATAAATGGCACCTTGTTTCTTGCAAGCCCATGTAATAGGTCCTGAACTAAGAGTGAACACATAACCTGCAGTAGACTTCTGATCATCAGGGTCACCAGCCCAATCGGAATCAGTGAAACCAACCAATAGAGGAGCTGCTTCGGCACTGTAATGAATCACAAACTGAACTGTACCTCGAACATAACGAAGTATTCTTTTAGCTGCTTTCCAATGACTTTCATGTGGGTTTTGCATAAACCGAGCAACAAGGCCTGTTGACCTCTACCGGTCAACTACCCATGCAGTACCCCCCCTTTTTCTTTGCAAGAAAGGGGCAACACCTGATCAGCGTGTCCATGCCATCCAGCAGTCATCAGCAGCTTGATCAATCTAATTGTAAACCCAGTCTGCATGTATTAAATGTAAATAATCTTAACAGATATGAGTCGTGTATGTGAATTGCCTAGGTGGACCTAAATTTCTAGTGGTAATCTACGTCCCGGAAGGTTTTTCGTCTCACCGATCCATGGATCGGCAGAGTTTTCCTTCAAATCTGACCCCAAAGCCGGGATGGATTTTGTCATTGGAATTCTAGGAGAATCCTAGTGTGTTGATCTGCTAGATTATAGTTGTGTCGCAGAACTGGGTGATTTGTGAGGGTCTGTATTAAGTGGGTTTGTCCCCTTGAGATGTAAATTGTAAAAGTCATGATGTAATGTGTCCTGAGGGTCGAAAAATGTTTTAAATCCCCTCATGAGTCCTAAGTCCTAGGTCCTAGGTGATGTTTCCGAAGGCTTAGTTCGATGATCCATTTTAAAATGAATTAAAAAATTAAAAAATGAATAAAAATAATAAAATAATAAAATAAATAAAAATTAAAAAATGAAATAAATAAAAAATAATAAAAAATTAAAAAAATAAAGCAAAAACCCTAACTAATAAAATAATAGTATTTTAAGTGAATAAATCGACGGATGAGATCAAGAGATGTCTTGATTCTCATCAATGGTCGAGATCATTTCAGCATGGATCACTCGAACTAGCCGTTGGGATCATTTCCTTTAAATAGGATGCTAGGGGTCATTTCAGATCATTCGATCTGTGAGTCTAAGACTGAAGAAGCTCTCTTGTAAATCTGTTTCTGGTTAATAAAAGAAGACTTTGGGGTCCATATCTTGCTGGTGTTACTCTCTTAAAATGCTATGAGATTGTTTTAGTTTCTGCATATTTTATTTTCAGTCATTGATAATAGCTTTTTTAAGAGTATTGTGAGCACAGGTATTTTGTTCACTTGCTAGGGTTTGGGTGCTGTTAGGGTTTCTGAAGTAATGGCAGGTATCTCCATTACTCTCTGAGATCTAGCAGCATTTTTTCCCTCTTTACTGATGGTTGTTTTGAGCTGTGCAGAAAGCATTTTCTGAAGGAATTTTGTGGGTGTTCGGGGAAGTTCTCGGCTGAACCAGCCAACTCCCGCAAGCATTTTCTGCTGAGCCCAGTTGGATTTGATCCTGGGTCTATCATTCAGTTTTATTTTTCTGAGTTGCACAAGAGATTTTCTGAAGTTCTTCACAGTGAAAACCTAAAATTTTCTGTTTCTTTAAAATATTTCTTGTGCTCATTGCTAAATCTGGCTGCTAAGGGGCCAAAAATTTGTACATTAATCAGCTGTCTAGGGTTTTAAATTTCTGCATTACACAAAATTTTCATTAGGGTTTTTTCAAATTTTTGTTTTATGCAGTTTTAAGATTAGGGTTTTGTTTTCTTTGTGTTTGCAGGTGTCGGGTTTTGTTTCCTTAAAATTGCAGGCTCCTCATCAAAACTGCCAAGCTTTGGACGAGTTCTGAGAGCTTTTCACACGCTGCCATCACGCCAGGTTTTGATTTCTACTAAATACCAACGGCTCAGGGTTATCTGGTATTGTGGACGTGCATTTGCTGATAAAAAGAGAAGCGTTCAAACCTATCTGCCCCTGTGCGTTCTCACGTAGAAGTTCTCGGAAAGCTGTCTGCTATTTCCAAACAATCTCAGGCTTTCATCGCAGAGAATCTCGCCATCAGAAAACGTGTTCTTGAAATTTCATTTACCTGGTTGAGATTTGTCTGCCGTCAGATTTCTGGTATCATTCAATGCCGGTTTCCTCAGCTCCTGACGCAAGTGGCATTCTGCATTTCAGCGGCTAAGGTTTTCACGCCAGACGGGACAGGTAAATCGACTTCATTTCGTGGTCATGTAGCACGTTTTTGAGCTGCCTAAGACGCGATCCAATCAGACCATAAACCTGTTCCACATCGAAATGATCTCAAATCGTATTTGCTCATCGGGGTCAACTGTGCTTAAGCCGGGGCTATGAAAATCGTGAGGCAGCCTGAAGCGGCGTGAGGCGTATTTTCCTTTGTTGCGGTTCTCTGCCATATTCATCGTTGGCCCAGCTTTGTCTGCTACGAGACCGCGTCTTGCCACACCTGCAAACCCTGCAAAATCGATTTTGAATTCTTTGTGGCCGCCGACAGGTAAAACTGATGCATTTTTCTTCTGCCCTCCTCCGTCTCGCTGTGCTCTCGATTTCTTATTCTGCGACGGGGTCGGGATCTTCATTTTAACGCAGAGGTAAGTATTAAGTCAAAGTCTTCAGGGCGGTAGTTTCGTTTTTGTTAAATCGTATTTCCCTTTTTTTTAGTCTTTGATGTATATATATATATAGAAAAGGGTTAGCGTAAAATGCAATTTAGATTTTAAATTCAATTTTTAGTTTAGTTTAGGTTTTATCTTATTTGGGTTTTAATTTAGTTTTTGTTTATATGAAAAATAAAAATATAAAATAAATGGACTTAGGCTTTGTTAAGTTAATTTTCTTTTTTAGATTTTAATGCTTTAGATTTAACTTAATTAGATTTTAATTTTTGTTTTATTTTTGGTTTCAAAATATAAAAATATAATATATATATATATATATATATATAAAATTTTATTTAGGTTTTGTTTTATTTATATAGTTTAGTTTTAATATAATTTAGTTTTAGAATAGATTTTAAATTTTCAAATTTTTAGATTTTAAATTTTCATTTTTGTAATATTGAAAAATAAAAAATTAAAAAAAGATTTAAATTTTTTTTGTGGAAAATTAGTTTTGCCAGTTTCAGTGGTTTTTCATGTTATATCTTTCATGCTGAGATCTGAATTTTTTTCAAGTCGAGATGCGAAATTGATATCTGGTTAATGGTTTATGATTCGTGGTGGTTTAAAGTATTCACTTTTTTTTGAAAATTCTCAATCGCTGGATATCGTTTTGGTCATTTTAAGAGCATTGTGATTTAGCTGATGATAGATGATTGCTGTTCATGGTCCATATTTTTATATCATTTAACAAGTAATCGTTTTAACCACAATCTCTTAAGGCACTGGTCTGCTAAATTAATCAAATCCATCGAGTGCTTTTTTTATATCGTATCTCGTGTCTCTCAACCAACTGGTCGACAGTTGGTCTCATCATCTCACAGGGACTACCCCCCTTAGCCGCGGGAGACAGGATTAAACTGAGGGATCGGGGATAAGAGTGACAGCCCCTGGTCTGAGCGTTGTCGTGTCAATCTGCGCGACAACATTTTTTGGCGCCGTTGCCAGGGAAATTGTTTTCTCGGTGTTTCAACGACAATCTTTCTTCTCATTTTTATCTTTTCATCTGGCCCGGCAACGCCAACATTTTTTGGCGCCATTGCCGGGGACAGAGTTTTTCTGTTCCTGGAGTTTCATCGACATTCATCTTCTCATATTTCTCATCTCTCATTTTGAGCTGGCAAATTCAACCTTTTGGGTTATCATTTGGATCTTTTATTGCCTTATTTTTCCCCATATCAGTAGCACCTCTTGGGTTTGTTTCTTGTTTGGGTGGCGACTCCATTTTCTCATTTTTCCCAGACAAGAAGCTTTCCTCATATCTGCTTGTGGTTACTTTTTGGGTCCTAGAATCAGATTCATTGTTCAAGTGGCGACTCCACTTCTCTCATCTCTTAATTTTCTTGAGCAGAAATCTCTTTCTATCATCCATTTGATCCCTTATTGTTCATCATGGATTATTCATTTAAACCATGTCATTTTACTGATAATCTCCATGATCTTCCGAAAGAGGCCGTTGGTAAATTATTTAAGTTCTCGGGTGGTGATTCGGTTGCTGTTAGACAGCATTTAAACAGGTTTACTTGTGTAATGATCATATATTGTAGACTTCCTCAATATAATCATGAAGATTTCAAGATGCGTCTATTTGTCCATTCTTTAGAGGGTGATGCCTTGAATTGGTTTAATAATTTTCCTAATGATTTTTTCACTTCTTTACAAGACATTCTCAATGCTTTTAAAGACAGATATGATAGTCCAAATAGCTTGCCTTCTCCCTTTAAAATTTTGCAAACGAAAGAAAGTAATCTTATAAAAAATCCAGCTGTTGAAGAAAGTTTTCAAAATCAGAATGTGTCATCAACCGGAAATATTGCAGATCATCATAGTGGAAAATCAGGGACAAATAATAGTGAAAGGGAAGAACAAAAGCAAATTATACAAGATCTAATGATGCTGGTAAGAAATATGGAAAGCAATCAAACTAGTCTTATCAATGATGTTAAAACTTTATGCACCCACCTGGAAAAACGTAATAGGGAGTTGGAGGTCACACAAAATCAGCATGCTAAGGAAATTGAGGCCATGAAAATTAAATATGAAACAGAAATTAGAAGCATGCAAAGCAAGATGTCAGTCTTAGAGGAAAATATGGTGACCATGAAAGCTGATCATGATAGGGAAATTGACTCTATAACGTTCAATCATAACAATCAGTTGGCTGACATGCAAACGAATCATAAAGAAGAAATAAATTTCATGCAACATTGCTTGATGGACATAAAGGAAAAGAATGATAAAGTAATAAAACACATGCAAGAACACCATGCCATACAAATCAGTGCTATAAGGGATGAATGCTCTAGTCAGATGGATGCCATTAGAATACAAGTTCAAAAGGTTCAACAATGGTCAGATGATAAGAGAAACCAGGAGCCTTCTCATTTGCCGCAACAAGTTCCATCTTATTATGAGGAGGTCATTAGGTGGTTAATTGAAGGTGATCCAGATAAGCTTAAAAATCAGATGCAAGACACAAAAAGACTTAGCATGCATATCTTACACACTTTATCTGATAGTTTCGAAACAGAAAGTTCCAGGTCATCAGTAATTCGACCTACCAGAAAGAAAAAGCGCAAGAGAAAGAAAATAAGAAGAAGATTTGACGCATCAGACGGCCGCGAGCAGCTTGATTTTCGGATAGGAAAAAGTCCTACCATATGCAGAATTGGACATGGCACATCCGACAAGCAGCCGACAGACTTGCCTGAAAGCAGGCAAATGCTCAGTATGCACTATATTGAACACATCTGATGCCATGGGGCATCTTCTGTATCGTATTTCTAACCCTACTTGTTTTTTCCGCATTTTTATTTCTGTTTTAGGATTAGATTTGCTTTTCTAGATTAGTTAATAAATGAAGAGCTTTTATCTTTCTTGTGCTTAATGTATATGATGATTTTTGGATGGACGCTACTTATTTTTGTGTTGTATGGATGCAGATTCTGGATTCTCACATTCCTGCAAACAGCAACGTGTCCCCAAGTAGAGCCAGATGTTGACCTCTACCGGTCAACTACCCATGCAGTACCCCGCCTTTTTCTTTGCAAGAAAGGGGCAGCACCTGATCAGCGTGTCCATGCCATCCAACAGTCATCAGCAGCTTGATCAATCTAATTGTAAACCCAGTCTGCATGTATTAAATGTAAATAATCTTAGCAGATATGAGTCGTGTATGTGAATTGCTTAGGTGGACCTAAATTTCTAGTGGTAATCTACGTCCCGGAAGGTTTTTCGTCTCACCGATCCATGGATCGGCAGAGTTTTCCTTCAAACCTAACCCCAAAGCCGGGATGGAATTTGTCATTGGAATTCTAGGAGAATCCTAGTGCGTTGATCTGCTAGATTATAGTTGTGTCGCAGAACTGGGTGATTTGTGAGGGTCTGTATTAAGTGGGTCTGTCCCCTTGAGATGTAAATTGTAAAAGTCATGATGTAATGTGTCCTGAGGGTCGAAAAATGTTTTAAATCCCCTCATGAGTCCTAAGTCCTAGGTCCTAGGTGATGTTTCCGAAGGCTTAGTTCGATGATCCATTTTAAAATGAATTAAAAAATTAAAAAATGAATAAAAATAATAAAATAATAAAATAAATAAAAATTAAAAAATGAAATAAATAAAAAATAATAAAAAATTTAAAAAATAAAGCAAAAACCCTAACTAATAAAATAATAGTATTTTAAGTGAATAAATCGACGGATGAGATCAAGAGATGTCTTGATCCTCATCAACGGTCGAGATCATTTCAGCATGGATCACTCGAACTAGCCGTTGGGATCATTTCCTTTAAATAGGATGCTAGGGGTCATTTTAGATCATTCGATCTGTGAGTCTAAGACTGAAGCTCTCTTGTAAATCTGTTTCTGGTTAATAAAAGAAGACTTTGGGGTCCATATCTTGCTGGTGTTACTCTCTTAAAATGCTGTGAGATTGTTTTAGTTTCTGCATATTTTATTTTCAGTCATTGATAATAGCTTTTTTAAGAGTATTGTGAGCACATGTATCTTGTTCACTTGCTAAAGTTTGGGTGCTGTTAGGGTTTCTGAAGTAATGGCAGGTATCTCCATTACTCTCTGAGATCTAGCAGCATTTTTGCCCTCTTTACTGATGGTTGTTTTGAGCTGTGCAGAAAACATTTTCTGAAGGAATTTTGTGGGCGTTCAGGGAAGTTCTCGGCTGAACCAGCCAACTCCCGCAAGCATTTTCTGCTGAGCCCAGTTGGATTTGATCCTGGGTCTATCATTCAGTTTTATTTTTCTGAGTTGCACAAGAGATTTTTTGAAGTTCTTCACAGTGAAAACCTAAAATTTTCTGTTTCATTAAAATATTTCTTGTGCTCATTGCTAAATCTGGCTGCTAAGGGGCCAAAAATTTGTACATTAATCAGCTGTCTAGGGTTTTAATTTCTGCATTACACAAAATTTTCATTAAGGTTTTTTCAAAATTTTGTTTTATGCAATTTTAAGATTAGGGTTTTGTTTTCTTTGTGTTTGGAGGTGTCGGGTTTTGTTTCCTTAAAATTGCAGGCTCCTCATCAAAACTGCCAAGCTTTGGACGAGTTCTGAGAGCTTTTCACACGCTGCCATCACGCCAAGTTTTGATTTCTACTAAATACCAACGGCTCAGGGTTATCTGGTATTGTGGACGTGCATTTGCTGATAAAAAGAGAAGTGTTCAAACCTATTTGCCCCTGTGCGTTCTCACGTAGAAGTTCTCGGAAAGCTGTCTGCTATTTCCAAACAATCTCAGGCTTTCATCGCAGAGAATCTCGCCATCAGAAAACGTGTTCTTGAAATTTCATTTACCTGGTTGAGATTTGTCTGCCGTCAGATTTCTGGTATCATTCAACGCCGGTTTCCTCAGCTCCTGATGGAAGTGGCATTCTGCATTTCAGCGGCTAAGGTTTTCACGCCAGACGGGACAGGTAAATCAACTTCATTTCGTGGTCATATAGCACGTTTTTGAGCTGCCTAAGACGCGATCCAATCAGACCATAAACCTGTTCCACATCGAAATGATCTCAAATCGTATTTGCTCATCGGGGTCAACTATGCTTAAGCCGGGGCTATGAAAATCGTGAGGCAGCCTGAAGCGGCGTGAGGCGTATTTTCCTTTGTTGCGCTTCTTTGCCATATTCATCGTTGGCCCAGCTTTGTCTGCTACGAGACTGCGTCTTGCCACACCTGCAAACCCTGCAAAATCGATTTTGAATTCTTTGTGGCCGCCGACAGGTAAAACCGATGCATTTTTCTTCTGCCCTCCTCCGTCTAGCTGTGCTCTCGATTTCTTATTCTGCGACGGGGTCGGGATCTTCATTTTAACGCAGAGGGTAAGTATTAAGTCAAAGTCTTCAGGGCGGTAGTTTCGTTTTTGTTAAATCGTATTTCCCTTTTTTTAGTCTTTGATGTATATATATATATAGAAAAGGGTTAGCGTAAAATGCAATTTAGATTTTAAATTCAATTTTTAGTTTAGTTTAGGTTTTATCTTATTTGGGTTTTAATTTAGTTTTTGTTTATATGAAAAATAAAAATATAAAATAAATGGACTTAGGCTTTGTTAAGTTAATTTTATTTTTTAGATTTTAATGCTTTAGATTTAACTTAATTAGATTTTAATTTTTGTTTTATTTTTGGTTTCAAAATATAAAAATATAATATATATATATATATATATATATATATATATATATATATAATTTTATTTAGGTTTTGTTTTATTTATATAGTTTAGTTTTAATATAATTTAGTTTTAGAATAGATTTTAAATTTTCAAATTTTTAGATTTTTAATTTTCATTTTTGTAATATTGAAAAATAAAAAATTAAAAAAAGATTTAAAATTTTTTTGTGGAAAATTAGTTTTGCCAGTTTCAGTGGTTTTTCATGTTATATCTTTCATGCTGAGATCTGAATTTTTTTCAAGTCGAGATGCGAAATTGATATCTGGTTAATGGTTTATGATTCGTGGTGGTTTAAAGTATTCATTTTTTTTTGAAAATTCTCAATTGCTGGATATCGTTTTGGTCATTCTAAGAGCATTGTGATTTAGCTGATGATAGATGATTGCTGTTCATGGTCCATATTTTTATATCATTTAACAAGTAATCGTTTTAACCACAATTTCTTAAGGCACTGGTCTGCTAAATTAATCAAATCCATCGAGTGCTTTTTTTATATCGTATCTCGTGTCTCTCAACCAACTGGTCGACAGTTGGTCTCATCATCTCACAGGGACTACCCCTCTTAGCCGCGGGAGACAGGCTTAAATGGAGGGATCGGGGATAAGAGTGACAGCCCCCGGTCTGAGCGTTGTCGTGTCAATCTGCGCGACAACAAGGCCAACAGCAAAGGAAAGGTCAGGACGAGTATGGGTTAGATACAAAAGTTTTCCTACAAGTTGACGGTATAAGGTAGCATCAACTTCAGGAGAAGTACAAGTGACTGAAAGTTTGACTCCAGACTGAAAGGGAGAAGGGGCTGACTTACAGTCTTCCATGTGAAAATGGCGTAGAATATCACAAG
The DNA here is from genome assembly GCA_031772625.1 of Pinus tabuliformis. Taxonomy (NCBI): domain Eukaryota; kingdom Viridiplantae; phylum Streptophyta; class Pinopsida; order Pinales; family Pinaceae; genus Pinus; species Pinus tabuliformis. The sequence goes on along the minus strand of CM062808.1, from coordinate 90,963,710 downwards.
CATACTTGGACTAGGAAAGGGAAATACCTTCCTTGGATTGCAAGACTTGAAGACCAAGAAAATAATGTAAATGTCCTAAGTCTGTCATTTCAAACTTCCTTTTAAGGCTAGACTTCACATGGTTTATAAGGTTGGGATCACTACCAGTCAGGATAAGATCATCAACATAAAGAACAAGAATGATAAGAGACTTGCCCACTTTCTTGGTGTAGACAGTATTGTCAGAATGACACCTAGAAAAGCCATTTTCTAAAAGAAAGTTATCCATTTTGGCATACCAAGCTCGAGGAGCTTGCTTGAGACCATAAAGGGATTTCTTAAGCCGACATACAAGGCTGGAGTCTGTTTGTATAAAGCCAATAGGTTGTTCCATATAGATTTCTTCATGCAAGAAGGTAGATTTAACATCCATCTGATGGACTTCCCATTTGAAAGAGGCAGCAAGGGAAAGAACAAGGCGGATAGAGTTCATTTTGGCAACAGGGGAGAAGGTTTCAGTGTAGTCAATGCCTTCAACTTGTGAAAAACCCTTAGCAACAAGAGGAGCTTTATGTTTATCAACTTTCCCATCTGGGCCATACGTGGTTCTGTAAACCCATTTGCATCTAACAAGTTTTCATCCCTTTGGTAGAGGAACAAGATCCCATGTATCATTTGCCAATAATGAATGATATTCTTCATTCATAGCTGCTTCCCAATCTGGATGGCCTGAAGCTTCTGCAAAGGTGTCAGGATCATAATTCACTGAAGCTTGAGCCAGTAAAGAAGAGGCTCTCTCGAACTGAGAACGTGTACGTCGCTGATCTGTAGGATCACCGGCAAGATCACATGCTGCATCCCGAGTAGCACGGACGCATTTTGGAAGCTGAGGAGCTGAAGGAGGATCCTGAGAAGGTGGGGGAGGATTGTCATCCTCGCTTTCATCATCTGAAGAAGAAATATTTTCAAAAGTAGAAGAGATAGGAAGAGGTGGCACATCCGCTGAACTAGGCTCGTAGGCCGATATATTTTTAGCAAACTTTACATCTCTTCTAATGATAACATTCTTGGACTTAAGTGGAATAAGTCTATATCCTTTGACATCTTCAGAATATCCAACAAAAATACATTTTTCACTCTTAGGTTCTAAAGCTTTATGTTTCTCATCTGGAATATGGGCCCATGCTTCACTTCCAAAAACACGAAAGTGACTTACATCTGGTTTAATTGAGCTCCATGCTTCTTCTGGAGTGATATTCTTTAAAACCTTAGTAGGAGTGCGATTTATTATGTAATTTGCACAGTTAATTGCTTTTGCCCAATAATTAAGACTAAGTCCTTTAGATTGAAGCATACAATTAGCCATTTCCTTTAAGGTGTGATTCTTCCTTTCAGCTACACCATTTTGTTGTGTAGTATATGGAACAGTATGTTGCATTTGAATTCCATGCTCAGTGCAAAAGTTGATGAAGTTGTTTTTAACATATTCTCCGCCATTATCAGATCTTAGCTTAAGAATTTGATGTCCAGATTGTTTTTCAACAAAGGCCTTAAAGGCCAAGAACATGTTAAATACTTCACTCTTGAGTTTTTATAAGTATACCCAAGTGCGTCTGGAGAAATCATCAATGAAAGTTAAGAAATACTTGTAGCCAGAGAAGGAAACAACTGGAAGTGGACCACATAAATCACTATGCACAAGCTGTAAAGGGGCTGAGGCGTGGCAAGAGTCACGTTTTTCAAAACTGTCCTGATGATGTTTTCTGAGTACACATCCGAAACAAACACCATCTCTGCAAGATGCCATTGGAAGACCTGTCACCATATTTTCTTTACATAGATTCTGAAGAGAGCGATAGTTTAAGTGACCAAATCGCTCATGCCAAAGTTTGCTCACTTCATCATTATGAGCAACAAATACTGAGGGAAGATTTGATGACCCAAAGTTGTGAAACTTGTACAACCTTGTAGAATCATCAGCAATGCCAGTAGCTAAAATCTGTCTAGGATCTCTTAGGTCCTTAATTACAACATCGTGAGGTGAAAATTCAACGATTTTACCTTCACCTGAATGGGTTATCTGATATACAGATAGAAGGTTGCAGGATAAGGTTGGAACACATAATACATCATTAAACTAACCATTGTCTAGATGAACAGTTCCAGTCCCTACAACACTAAGAGATCTATCATCACCAACATATATATTTTTGGTGTTACAATCATTTAAAGAAAAAAACATGGCTTTGTTTTTGGCCATGTGATAAGAAGCTCCAGAATCAATGAGCCACTCATGAGAATGAGAAGAAGAAGATACATTTAGTGCATAGCCAGACCGAGATGCTTGGCAACCACATGCAGAAAGTGTCATTCCTGAAGATGAAGTTGAAGTTGAAGAGTGCTCCAAATGGATGTTATGCTTCTTCATTGCTGCTTCCAAGGCTTCCATCTTCTTAAAGCATTTGGATTCTAAGTGGCCATCTCGATTACAAAAGTTGCAATGTCTATCAGTCTCCCTTTGTTTTCATTTGTCTTATCATTTTGTTGAAATGATTTTTCATTTTGAGGCTGAAATTGCTTAGGACCCTTGTTTGGTTTAGGACCATTCTTTTTAGGATACAACTTCTTAGGATTCTTTGGATTTGGTTGTTGCTGGGCGGCTAACGCTTTCTTAGAAGAGTTTCCAAGATTAAGAAGACCAAGGTGTAAGAGTTTTTCTTGTTCTCTTATTAAAGAATCACAAAAAGAATCAAAGGAAGGGGGCTTGTAGTCTTGTCCTTGAGAAATGAAGGCTTCTCTTGTAGAATGGAAGGTGGAAACAAACACAGAGTAGGCTGGTCCCAACTTAGTAAGAATGGAATAGATAAGGTTACTATCTTCTTTCTTAACCTTAACACCTTCCAAGAGAAGTCTAAGGGTCTTGAACTTGGACAAAAAATCTTCAATGCAAGAAAAATTATTGGGGTCCAATGTAAGCAACTCATTTTCAAGTTGATGGGCTCTAAGTTCATTTTTAATTCCAAAGACTTTAGTAATCTGTTTCATTGCTTCATCAGGAGCATCAAGGCAATATGGAATCTAAGATATAGAGAAATAGACATCCCTATCAACCCACGTGCTTGGTCTTGCCTATTTTCCCATTTAGCTGCCTTATCTTCATCTTTCGGTTTGGTCTCTTGGCCTGAGGCTATTCTGTAAAGACCTTTACTTCTAAGTAAATCCACAATGTAGGACCACCATTGGAAGTAGTTGGTGCTGTCAAGAATAACTTGGCATGGACTTTCCATTTTAACAGAAACTGAAGCTATAGATGCTGAAACTAAGTGTTCCAATGGAAAGATCTCGAAAAATTAGGCTATTTAAAAAAAAACTGTTCTGAAAACGGCTTCCGGATGAAGAAGTTATGGCTTTTTGAAAAAAAAAATTGATGAAGTCGCCGACGAAGTGCGGGAATGTGCGGAAATGAAAAATCCGCCCCCACAAAAAGGAGACTTGAACTCAAGACCTCTACTCTCATAAATTAGCTTTGAACCAAGTGAGCTACACAAAAAGTTTGAGAGAGAGAGAGAGAGAGAGAGAGAGAGAGAAGGGGGGGGGGTTGAAGCTTTGGGTTGCGTGCTTGCTTTGAGAAAGCTCTTTTTCCCTACAAAACAAAAAACACAAAACCCAACACGGACATACAAAAAAAATGAACCTTACGGCTCGAAGTTAGCTTTAGCCAGAAACTAAATATTTTCTTCAATGTTTCTGATTTTCCGAGATCACACTAAGGCACAGCGAAAAAGAGCATACGCATGAGAAAAATCCTTCCTTTCTGTTTCTGATTTGCCCAGATCGCACAGAGTCGTGGGGCAAAGAGCATATGCAAAAATGAAAGGTATAGATCCGGTAATAAAAAACGCTAAATAAACCGAAACCAAAATAAACAGAGAGAAAATAACTGTAAACTGCAAATAAACACTGTATACCTCCAGATCTTAAAAATGACGCAACTAGGGCTATCGGAAACCTTTTCGTGTGAAACGAAAGGGGTTCCTCACTGGAACAGATGCTCCCAACACAACAGAGCAGTCCTCTCGGCCCGAAAGCAGTCAGAAACAGTAGATCTAGGAAACGGTAGTCGGATGCAGTTCTACCGGCTTCAGATTTGGATCACCAATAGACGCGGCCCTCAAATAGCTTTGATACCATGTAGGAACTTACAGGGTAAGTTCCTCAGAAAGAACACCAAAGGACACCGCTCACAAACAGATCACAGATCAATACACCAGTACTTTTGACGTGGTTAAAACCTTCAAAGAGGGAAACAGTTCACGGCCTGAGCCAATGCGGCCACTTCAGGCAATTTATTAATAAAAGAATGAAAATTTACATAAGCTTCTCTCATGAACGGTTAACCTACAAATGACCCTCCATGCTCTTTAAATAGAGATCATGGACCAATCGGGTGTTAAGCCACGGATCAAGTGTCGGTAATACCGAGGAGAGAATGAACCGTCGGATCACTACATATCGTGACCGTCGGATTGTAAGTTACAAAATGTACATAGTAAAGAAACACACTTTACCTAACTCTATACTAGACCAAGTTATACTTAACTATTTCCTATGTGTCGGAATATCCTAACAAGGTTTAGCTAGGAAATTCCCCCTTGTTTCATTTCTTGGCATGAGGATGGCACCTACTCAAGTTGGTGCCTATGGCTAGGTGGGAAAATGCTCACATGGAGCTATTTCCTTAATTGCAGCCAAAGACAACTAAGCTATTGATTTTTAGTATTAATGTTTTGGCTACTAATGCTTGTGATGAATGCTATGTTTGAGGAATAAGTGATTACTTTTGATGCTGCAAGTTCGGAGTTGGACAATGGAGCTCAGGAGTGCACTCTGGGCTGTCCGGTGAATATTTTATGCAGTTTTGGAGGCTGTTACAACCATTATTGTAATATGAAGTGCTTAATTTTGTCTTTGTACTATATATTATTTTCTGGTTATGTTAATGAGAGGTATTGGGCATATGGGCCTTGTTACCACTCAAACTAGCAAGGGGTCCTAGGGCTGCCCTTGTTAGGTGAAGGGCAACAATGAAGCTAAAGCCCACTGTCACCACAACTAAAGCTTCCTACTCTTTACAGACTTCCATTGATGGGAGGAGACTTGATATATAGAAAAATCACTTATGAAGGATAGATCAACTAAGATGGGTGTGAAGTGATCTCGGGAACCCTTTCCTAGGGGAGGCTCAAGAATGGGACTTGCTTGCTTCTCAAGCAAGGTACAAGGCTTTCTAGGAGAAGGGGATGAGGATTTAAGGGCTAGGTTTAAGGAGTGTGAATTGTAAAGGAGCTTCCAAAACCCTAAAATCCTTGTTGAACTTAGTTTCCCAAATGGTCTTTGAAGAGTTGACTTTTCAAAGATATGGGACCACACGTGACCTAGTGGACCCAGGTTAGGTCAAGAGGAAGGAGTTTAGAAACCATTGACAGACTTGACCTAAACAAGAAGGAGAAAGGGACGAAAGAATTGATTTTTAGTTGAAGGTGAAAAATGATCCCTATTAGGAACTAGCCTAGGGAAACGTAGGGCAAAAACATATCTCGAGGCTAGGGCTTGGGATATTTCACAACCCATTGTCAGAATTTCCTCAAATTTGGAAGAGGCTTAGGAGAGACACCAGCGCAGTTGAGGCCAAGAGATCAAAGTTTTTCTATGGGTGGTTTGTCACGAAAATGATGCCCTAGGAGCCCTAATGCGGCTAGACCTAGAATAAAGAAGGAGAGGTGAAGAAAAATGTTTCTTTGAGTGATCGCCTTATGGTATACCAATGCCTAATCCTTTGGGGAGATTGGAGTCAAAAATAATATGAAGATAGACTTCATTTCTAGGTCAAGGAGCCCTTAAGATCAATTTGGCTTGTCATTAGGGCAAAGGGGAGTAGCCTTAAAAGCTTTTATAATTCTTTTTGCAAGATGAAGTGTCTTATCAAGATAAATTCAACCATATAATTATCCCTAGGAGAATTCATTCAAGATACATGGCCCATACATAAATATATGCTATATATAAACATAATTCCACAATTTCGCTGTAAATGCATGCAACAACTAGCCCTAGTATAGCGAAAATATCATTATCAATGCGATTGACAAAGTAAAAGAATAATAATATTAAATTTGCACCTACATGTAAGAGAATATATCCAACCACCAATAGACTTGCCAATCATGAAGCTCCAAGATAAGAAAAGACAATCAATACATTAAAATTTATCCATTCTCCAAAATTTTGTCCACCAAGAAGGAATAGCGAAAATCTCAAGAGGGATATAAGTCCAAACCAAGTGATGATGAGAAATGAACTCTCATTATTTGTATTTATACTCTCCTAATGTGTTCGATTTAGTTATTTGAGCCTACATTAGCCCCTAAAATAAAAATAATGTGCAAATGACTAACTTTTGGTGACAAGCCCACCAAACTAGCTCATAAACAAAATAACAAGCCTCTCAAGATGTCGAATGATTAATAATACACATCGTTGGGCTCTCTAAGAAGCCTGATGAAGTCCATAAGTGCCATAATGATGAATAGGACTTCCAAAAGTGTTGGACAAGGGGATGGTCCCCTGTTCTCCACATAATAAACCTGTGTTGCTCCCAACGGGTGTGAGGGCACACAAGTGACCTCATGGGTTTCCAAGTAAGTCAAAGATGCATGTAGACCATCTACAAGGGCTCAGATGATGGTGTAAGTGATTCCACATCAACATACAAGTCCTAGGTCATCTGCCAAGCTCATGGTACAACTGTGGGTTATTTGGGCAAAGGTGAACCAGGTGCATCTTCCTCGTCTAATGGGTGAATCTCGAGAAATATATGAACATCTCTGGGGATTCATGGAGTGCAGTCTACTGCTGTGGAGGCCCATGGCTCTCAACGCACATCCTACATGTGCCAATATAGCCCTCTGGAGGGTTAGGACCCCGCATAGAGAGACCAAACCCAATATGGAGACCACCTGCAATCTTGCATAAGATCTAATGCATCCCCTAGCCTTCCAATACAACAAGTCATCAAGGAAATCAAGTAAAAGAGCTTACAAAACATGGACAACAGGTGGGGACTTCATAATGGCATGCCCTTCAATAATGGGCTTTGACATGTGCTAATGTCTCCAAGTTCCAAATGGGGTTAACCAAGTATCCTATTAGGTGGTTTCTACTTCTAAAGGGGATAGTATGTCCAAGGGACTTCCTTCAAAGGGGGGTGGCATGTGATAAAGAGATGAATGGAATAGGGGATGAAAAGGGGCAACCTCGGGCCACATGCTGGGGTACAAGGGTAGCTAATAAAACGAAAGCCCACACTTGGGTATATAAAGTATAGGAGGGAGAAGTCATGATACATGGGGTGCCCTGACTTTGATTTTACCACCCTCCTTTATATGCCTTTTGGCTTTTATGATTTTTCTTTAATTAACAGCTCGGGGCTCAAGGGGTAAGAGCATGATGTCTGAGATATAGCAGTGGATATCCCCTTTAAGGTAGGGTAGGTCATTGCCCACCAGTGGTTGGGACAATCATGGGTTCCTAAATGATAAAGGAGGCTCATCTAGGGCCTGTAGGAACCAGGGTGATGGCCATGATGATGGGGCAGAGCTTATGTATTGACTTTTTCTCACATGCTAAATGTGTTTGTGTCGACCATCTTTTGCATTTTGTGGTACATTTTCTTGTTGAATGTGACCAATTATGCTTTTACTTTTGTTTTCAACTGCATGGACCTTTGGGTCATCATTCCAGGTGTTGAGCCTCAAACCTGCACTTCTTTACACATCCTCTCAGCCTCCTTTTCCTATTCATTTCCTTCTTTTGCCACTCATTCCCTCCATCAAATTGCTCAAATTATTGCATTTTAGGACTTTTTACATGGTTTGTTAATTATGCTAATGACTGTGTTGTTGGATTAGAATTTTGGTTCAAGTGCTGCGCTTTCCGCAGCTCACACAGGGTTTCCGCAGCTGATCCCGGTTTCCGCAGCCAACCCCGGATTCCGCAGCTGTTTTATTAAACGGCATGTTCCAGGTGTCCTCCGGGCAGAAGAGCCACATGGGCAAGTTCGTGGAACCAAGGACATGGTGTGTGTCCTTCCAGCTCAGCCAAACCAGTCATAAAAACCCATGGTCAACGAGGGGGCAACTACGGTCAACAGAGGTCATTGGCGGTGGCACGGCTCTGCGTGTTCGGTTTTAGAGCACGTGAAGAACAGCTGGCCTCTTCCTCAGCCACGAAGATGATGGGAAACACAAATCCAACAGAAGATTTAATGCCCACCACGACCGTTGCCTAAATCCGAGGACGCTGCCAGATTACGTGTTTTTACACAGCTGATAGAATAGCGTAGTTTGTGTTAAGTTAGTTTTGTTTTCTCTGCTATAAATAAAGCGTCTCTGAACGCTGGATAGTTAGCTGCTGATATGTAATTTTGAACCCCACTGTACTTTCTATTTTGATACATAATATATGAGAAGACTGTTCTCCATTTGAGCGTGTAATTGATCTTTGAGCTGGCTGGAGTAGGCAGAGGGCCCCTGTTTACTTAAGGCCTGTACAGTGCTTTTAATTTCCTGCATTTCTTTTTATCAGTTTATGTATAATAGTTGTACAGAATGCTTTTGATTGTTGTGTTTTGATCATGTACAATAGCTGTATATAACTTTGAATTCCGCTTATCTATATTTCTGCACTTTTGTTCATGACTGATCAGTGTGTTTTTGCAGATTCCTTAGGAGCCCGGGACAGTTTTCTTTCTTCTCTTTTTACAGCTAGTGGCATTTGTGATCATCTTATCTAGACTGCTGATCTTTATTTTCGATTTCCATTAGTATCATTGCTTTAGTTTACACTTTACTTTCTGCTCATAGCTTATCAAGTTGTTCCTCTTTTGATGGCTCTTTTTATCATAATCAACTAACTTTAGTGGAGCCAGAATATCACTTAGTGCAGCTTGGTTTATTATGTTTTAAGACTCACATTGCTAACTTGCTCATAACTCTTTCTTATATGATCAATCCAGCTGAAGGCAGAAAGGTTAAGGGAAAATTAAGTAGTGTGATTTGTCACCTAGATTTTACATTGCTTAAGATTTAATTGAAGAGTTAAAGTAGTTGTTCTTATTTCTTTAATTGAGTTAATGTAGATGTCATTTTCAATTTCATTTTCATCAGCAGTAGAGATACTGGGCCGATGCCATTGGTCTCTATTTGATGCCTTCATTTTCCTTTAAGAGTTGATTTCATTTCAGTTGTTGTTCAAAGCTTTCTTGTAGATTACTTTTAAAGTTTTAAGAAATCATTTAGAACTCATCACAATCACACACACTTCACTCACTTCATTTCATTTCCATCACATCATTATAGGAGAAATATATTTGGAAACAAACTTAAAAAGTTAAAAACGACAAAAACTTAAGAAACAGTTGCCTAAGTACATACAGTACATATCACTTCATCAGCTTACGAGCCCCGGGTTGACAATTAAAAGTTGCAATTTAGACATCACTAAATTGACCAAACATTTTGGCGCCGTTGCCGGGAAGTGAAAATTAGGTAGCCAATTCTTAAAAAAAAAAACGAGAAAATTTCAAGGAAGGAAAATTAATAACCTCTCAAAGTATGCTCTCCTCTTGCACCTAGAGTGATCTGGAGGATTAGAAAAGAGAAAGTTATTGGTTTAATAGTTTCTTGAGTATGCTCTCTTCTTGCACCTAGAGTGACCTGGAAGATCAGAAAGAGAATTATTAGCCTGACTTGAAGGAAAATAAAAAAAATAACATGCATAGAGCAAGAGATTCTAGGGGAAGGTTTTTAGCTAGAGCCAAGAGTTCGATTTTTACAAGTCCATCTACTCCAAGGAATAGACAAGAGACACCTCCATCATCTCCAACTCACACTCCTAGCCCTAGGATTCCTGGAATTCAAGAGGCAATAGTTGACTCTCCCACACCATCCATTGAATCTGAATCTGAAAGAGACCCTTTTCTTCCTTCCATAGGAGGACAAATTATAATTGAAGAAGTAGAATCATCTGAAGAAAAGGGAGAAATTCCTTCTCGTTCACCCTTAGTAGAGGAACCGGAAAACTCTGAAGTCTCCGGGGAAACTACCATGACAGAAGAAGGAGCACCTGGATTTGGTAGGGGTAGAGGTAGAGGAGGAGGAGGAGGAAACAATGGAGGAGGTAGAGGTAACATTGGAGGAAATAGGGATGGAGATAACTCATTCGGGTTTCCTATAGTCGATGAGGACTCCCAAGCCACCATGAAAAACATCTCACCATCTGTCCTCCCAAACTTCCATGGGTTAAGGAATGAGGACCCTGAAACATTTCTATTTGAGTTTGAAGTCGTATGTCGAACTTGTGATTATCTGGATGACTCTCAAAAACTCAAATTGTTTCTTTCAACATTGAAAGGACAAGCTTTGAAATGGTTCATGGGATTACTCACTCAATCCATTAGGTCTTGGAATGATATGAAACAAACATTTTTGGATAGGTACCTGGACTATTGTATGCCCACCAATCACAAGGATGAGGTATTCAAAATGGTACAAAAGGAAGATGAAAATTTGGAGGATTTGCTTGAAAGATTTCAATACAATTTGAAAAGAGCAAAAATGAACAACTTAGATGAGGAGACCTTGAAAGCCCTTTTGTTAAAAGCCATTAGAGATGAATGGATAGACATTTTGAACATGATGGGGAAGGGAGATATATCTCAACTTTCACTCAATGATATAGCAGAACTATGTGTCCATCTCTCAAGGGGGAAATCTAAAACTCAAAAAGGGCCTAGAGATCCTTCTCTCCTCAGAGCAAACAAATCTGCAACTGGATCAGTAAGTAGGGCTGAGATTGGCAGTATGCTTGATGAATTTAAAACTGACATCTTAGGGAGTCTTAGTGAACAACTAGACACTCTTAAGATTCACAATAAGCAGAAAGCAGAAGCTGAGGCTTTGGCCATCTTTTGCCCAAAGTGTAGAAAGAAACATGCTTTAAGGGAATGTCCCTTGGAAGCAAAAGTTGTAGAAACATGTGTAATTTGCTCAGAAAATCATGAGACCAAGGATTGTCCTTCAATCCCTGGGCTCAAAGCTGTTTTTCAAGAAGATCCAAGTACACTTGAATCTCTCTGTTTTGTTGCAAAGAGACCTTGGCAGGGGCAACAAAATCAAGGGTTTAACAACTCTATGAATTTTCAACCTCCACCAAATTGGAATCCTTGGCAACAACCTTGGCCCCAACCTCAAAATCCTTTTCAAGCATGGGTACAAGGTATGCAGAATCCTTATGGAAGATTTGCTCAGTTCTACCAATATCCTCCATCTTTTCAAAACCAACAAGCTCCACAACTTCCAAATCAAAATCCACAACTATCATTACCATTTCCACAACAACAACAACCTTCTCAACAGAATCCCAATTCTCAACTCTTGCTTCCATTCCAACAGAAGTCAAATCAACTTCCTTCTCAGCCATTGCCAAACCCCAATAATAAAAATCCTCAAAATGCTTACATGATGGAAGGACAACCTTTTCCTACCTATATGATTGTTCCTCTCAACGAAGTACAACTCAGATCAGGTAGAGTTTTAGACAAACCTTCTATAAAAGCTCAAGAGCAAAGCATTTTTGAGGAAGAATCTCTTGAAGCCAATAAGGGTTCTGAAGCATCTCTTCAAAACCCAAACACTCAAAAAGGAAAAGAAAAAGAATTAACCCCCACAACTCCTATAGTTGAGCAACCTACATCTCTATCCACACCTTTTCCTGAAAAACCACAAATTGACAAAGGAGTGGAAAAACAAATTTGGTTGCCTGACTATAATTTCCTAGATGAATTGAAGAATGTCTGTATCAAGATTCCCTTGTTACAAGCCATTAAGGGAATTCCTATTCTAGCAAAAACAATAAAGGAGTTGAGCCTTAAAAGACCAGGAAGGAAACCAAGAGATACCAGAAGGATCCACCTGGTAGGAAAAATTGCAGACATCATGATGGGAAAGATTACTATGCAGAAATATGTAGATCCCGGTAGTCCAATTGTCAAAACACATATCAATGGGGTAGAAATACCAAATACTTTGATTGATTTAGGGGCTGCTATTAACATTATGAGTAGACAGACTATGGAACAGCTAAAACTTCCTAATCTTCTTTTTACACCTACTTTATTGCAACTGGCAGATCGATCAATTATTAAACCAGATGGTGTATTAGAAGACATTCCTGTCTCCTTAGATTCTTGGGAATATCCAGTGGATTTCATGATTTTAACTCCCAAAAGTAATCTAGGAGGACATCCTCTTATTTTAGGAAGACCTTGGCTAGCCACAGCTGATGCTTTCATAAGTTGTAGGTCTGGGGATATGTACATTTCTGATGGTAATTCAACAAAGAAGTTCAATCTGTATCCTCCAGCAAAAGCAATCACAGAAATAGGAGATAATGAGTGGGTTGATGATGAAGATACTATACAACCTGTCTTTACCATTTCTGAGATTAGTGAAGATAGTCAAATTCTGAATACATTAGAAAATTTTGAACCATCTTCAGAATATGACTCCACACAATTTCAGTTGGATTCTGACATAGAGTGTCTATCATCTAGACAAATGTCTCTTTTCTCTATGGAAGAATTTGGTAGTTCTGCCATTGAGATCTTTCCAGGAAAAACACTAAACATCAACAAAACTTGGAAAAATCACAACAGGAAGAGCTGACCAAAATCTTGCAAAGACATTCTACTGCATTTGCATGGGAGTATACCGATATGAAAGGTATTGATCCTAAGACTTGCATTCATCACATCTACATTGAGGAAAACAATAGACCAATCAGACAACCTCAAAGAAGGATGAATCCAAACCTTAGGGAGATAGTGAAAGAAGAGCTCCAAAAGTTACTTAATGTAAACTTCATTTACCCTATTTCAGATAGCCGGTGGGTTTCCCCTTTGGTTATAGTACCTAAAAAGAATGGTAAATGGAGGGTTTGCATTGATTACAGAGAATTGAACAAAGCAACCTTGAAGGATCACTTTCCTTTACCCTTTATTGATCAAGTATTAGATACTCTAGCAGGTAAAAAGTATTTCTCATTTTTGGATGGTTTTAGTGGTTACAATCAAATTCAGGTAGCACCTGAAGACCAGGACAAGACCACATTTACCTGTCCATGGGGAACTTTTGCTTACCGAGTACTTCCTTTTGGATTATGTAATGCACCTGCAACATTTCAAAGGGCAGTACTAGGAATCTTTTCTGATCTAATTCATGATTGTGTAGAGGTCTATATGGATGATTTTACAGTTTATGGTAATTCATTTGAAGAGGCATTAGAAAATTTGGAAAAAGTCTTTGTAAGATGTAAAGAAACAAATATTTCATTAAGTCATGAAAAATGTTTTATGATGTTTACTGAAGGGATTGTTTTAGGACATCATATTTCAGGAGATGGAATCAAAGTTGATAGATCAAAAGTCGAAGTCATCTCCAAGTTACCTATTCCAAATTGTCAAAAAGATGTTAGAAGTTTTCTTGGGTTTACTGGGTATTATAGAAGATTTATTGAAAACTTCACCAAGATAGCATCTCCACTCTTCAAATTACTTACCAAAGACTGTGAATTCAAGTGGGATCCTGACTGTCAATCTGCATTTGAAACTTTAAAAACTAGAATATCTGAAGCACCCATTTTGAGAGGGCCAAATTGGAAACTCCATTTCCACATTTCTACAGATGCTTCAGATACCGCTCTAGGAGCTGTGTTGGGTCAAAAGGATTTAGTTCCTTATGCCATTTATTACACCAGTAAAAATTTGACTCCCACTGAGTTAAATTATACTGTGATTGAAAAAGAGTTCTTAGCCGTTGTTCATGCAATCAACAAGTTTAGACACTATATAACAGGCTATGAAACTTTTGTCCATACTGATCATTCTGCAATTAGATATCTCATGAACAAACCTGTTACTAATGGCAGAGTTACAAGATGGCTTTTACTTCTACAAGAATTCAATATTACTGTGTTAGATAGACCAGGAAAACAAAACACAGTAGCTGATTTCTTGTCTAGAATCCAAAATACTAACGAAGATTCTCCCGTAGAGGATAAGTTTCCAGATGAATATCTGTTTGCAGTAACTACTAAAACTCCTTGGTATGCAGATATTGCTAACTATTTGGTTATAGGGAAGCTACCTCCACACTTATTTCCTAATGAGAAAAGGAAAATCATTCAGGAGAGCTCAAAGTATTCTTGGATTTCTAATGAATTGTTCAAAACAGGGCTAGATTGTGTGATCAGAAGATGTGTTCGGGAAGATGAAATGCCTGACATCCTTAAAGCATGTCATGATGAACCGTGTGGTGGACACTTTGCTGACAAGAGGACGGCCTATAAAATCCTTTCTTTAGGATATTATTGGCCTTCTCTCTTCAAAGATGCAAAGCAATATGTTAGAAGGTGTGACAGCTGCCAAAGAGTTGGGAGACCAACTTCTTCAAATGAAATGCCACTACAACCACAGGTACTCATCGAACCCTTTGAGAAATGGGCTTTAGATTTCGTTGGACCTATTAATCCACCATCTAAACAAAAGAAGTATATATTGGTTTGCACTGATTATGTTACTAAATGGGTAGAAGCCAAGGCATTGCCTTCTGCCACTGAAAATTCAGTTGTTCAATTTCTTTTTGAGGATATTTTTACTCGTTTTGGTGTCCCAAGAGAAATTGTGACAGATCAGGGAAGTCAATTTACATCTAAATTGATGGAGAAGCTGATGGAGGAATACAAAATCAAGCATAGAAAATCTACTCCATACCATCCGCAAGCAAATGGTCAAGTGGAATCTACAAATAAAGTTCTTGAGAGCATCATCACCAAGACTGTTCATCTCCACAGAAGAGATTGGGCAGAAAGGCTTCCTGAAGCCTTATGGGCCTATAGAACTACATGGAGGAACACAACAGGACATTCTCCCTATGAACTTGTTTATGGGAAAGAAGTCCTGCTCCCCATTGAGTTTCAAATCAAGACCTTCAAGATGGCAGTTCAGTTGGGGATGAGTCTATCAGAAGCCCAAAAGCACAGAATGGAGCAGCTGAATGAACTAGATGAAATAAGACAAGATGCAATTTTAAGGACCGATCTAGTTCAGCACCAAAGAACTAAGTGGCATGACCGATATATCAAAGAGAAGAAGTTTCAAAAGGGAGATTGGGCGTTACTGTTTGATTCAAAGTTTAAAGACTTCAAAGGGAAATTTCAAACTCATTGGCTTGGACCATATGAGATTGATGAAGTCTTTAGCAATGGAGCAGTTCGAATCAAGACTATTGATGAGTTTCAAACTCCTCTCATTGTGAATGGCCACCGATTGAAAATTTATCATAAGCCACTCTCAAAAGAGGACTTTGTCAAAATATTTCAAGAAAATTCTGCAATGAGGCTAGTGGAGAAGAATTCTTCTCCTCCATCAGCCTAATCTTTGTTTCTTTCTGAATTGAAAAAAAAAAAAAAAAAAAAGAAAAAAAAAAAGAAAAAAGAAAAAAAGAAAAAATGTGTATAAGCCTGAAAACCAATCTCAGATTGGCGGTCTTATACAGAAAATATGAAGTGAAAATCAGGGAAACCTGACACTCTATATTTCCAAAAAAAAAAATCTCTCTCTCTTTCCATCCTCACTTCATCTTCATTCCATTTCACTTCACCTTCATCATTTTCCATCTCCATTTCACTTCATTCCATTTCATTTTTCCACTTCACTTCATTCACTCCATCTCATTCCATTAATAAAAGTCCCTTTCAGGACTATTTCCATTCAGTTAGTCTTTTTCTAACTAACTTTGTGCAGTTAAAAGGGAGATGTTTAGTTTCCGCAGCTGGAAACCGTTTCCGCAGCTCGCACCAGTGTCCGCAGCCAGAAACGATTTCCGCAGCCAGCACCACTCTGTCTCTACAGCTAGCAGCACTCTGTTTCAAAAAGATTAACATCATCATCATCACCAAAGGCAACAAGGATATGAGGCACCTGCAGGATCAAAAAGCAATCATGGATCAGCAACCTTAATCAACAAATGGCAAACCCATGAAGGTATGATCAAAATCTTTTCCAAACAACCATTTGAATGTCATTTTATGCATAATTATTAAATCGTGGACAGAGCCACTAAATGCAATGATTCGGCAAGATCATCCCACTTCTCCTCCACGATAATCCTTCATCCACCTCATACCCTCCTAACGGTCTCATAATCACTCTTAGTTCAAACTCAAATCGAGACTGCGCTTTCATTAATTAGCCGTACAAGGAAGAAGAGACCTATCGTACTACATCTCTTCTCCACCACGATCTCCGCAGCCAATGCTGAAACATGTGCGTAAGCCGCCCGACTCCAAGGGATTTGGCCGTTATTCCATTCTCTTATCACCCCATTTCCGCACGCATTTGAACTCATTCTCGTGTTTGTCTTCTACTCCCTCGCACTCACACCATTTCCACTCTCATTTTTGCTGCAAACTCCACGACTCTGTTTCAAACCCCGCAGCTCTGTTTCAAACTCCACAGTTCCGTTTCAAACCCGTATTGCCTTGCATTACATTGCGGCTATTCCACTTACAGCCGTAGTCCATCTGTTTTTCCGTGAGCATCCTCCTTGAGCATCCATACACAGTCAAAGCTTCAGTCGAAGTTGAGAGCCGAAGATGGGGAAACTGCTTAGAGCTGAACCTGAAGGTTCAAAGTATCTAGAAGGATACCCACAGACAAAGGAAGCATTAAAGAAGGCAAAATGGTTGAAGTTCATTCAAAAATTCAGAGGATATGATAAGGAGGTAACGAAAGCATTTGCTCGATCATTCAATGGACACACTGTGGAAGTAGGGGACCTGAAATTCACAATCACAGAGAACTCCATAGCAACAGCAACCAGTCTACCTCAGGTGGGAGACCGATGGTTCAAGAACAGAGTAGTGGAAGATCAGGGATGGAAAGACATGCTTAAGAACCCAGGTATGGACACTTCAATATTCACCAAAGGGATTCCTGTACATGTAATTAAGGAAGAATGGACTGCATTGTTATTACTTGCTCAAAAGTTTGTTACATGTGAGGGCCGCTTTGGCACTATGTATATGTACCATGCAAGAATTATGATGAACTTCATGGAAGGCCATGCCATCAATTTACCCTACTTTCTGTTAAGAAGCCTAACGAAAATGAGTTCCACTGTCCAAAAGAATATAGGCCATATTGAACCTCACTTGTATCATCACGGGTTCATTAAAATTCTCATAGAGGATCAATTGAAAAATAACAATGATACATGGGAAAAGTTTTTAGTCAGGAATCATTTTCAAGAGGTAACTGAAGCTTCCGCTAGTAGTTCTCCTAGAGTCCCAAAAAGAAGTAGGAGAAGGAAAAGAGATGTTGCAGCCCAAGATCCTCCTATTGTAGAAACTCAGGAAACTACTCAAGAAGAAGAGGAAGAGAGAGATAAAACTAAGAAACAGAAAAAGGATAAAGGGAAAACAATTGTTCAAGAATCATATCCATCACCTGAACCTTCAGTAGAAGAAGACTCTCAAACCTTGGCTGATAGACTCTCACAACTTCAAGCTGCTGCCCTCTCAAAGAAGAAACATAAAGAAAAACAGAGTGCCCAGCAAAAGAGCACTAGTACACAAGTGAGAATAAGCAGTAGACTTAAAGAAAGAATGAGTGTGACTAAAGAAAAACAATCACATTTCATTGATTTGGTAGAAAGAACACCTGAAAAGGTTCCAACTCAGCTTGACCTTGAGTCCACTCCACGGGAAGAGAGCCCCTTTCAGCCAGAACCTCAAACAGAGTTTGATTTTGAACATAGCCCAAGAAGAACACCTGAAATTGACCCTGACCAGCAGGAGGTATACAATTATTTGGAGACCTTGGAGCAATCAGTTGCAGGTCCAAGCACTATATTACCTCTTAATGAACAGGTCCAATCTTTAAAACAAGAGGTGTTTGAGCTAGAAGTCCTGAACCAGCATATTAAACAAGAAAACGAAGCATTGAAAGAACAAAGCAAGGTAGACAAAATTGTCCATGACAACACCATGCTTCACTTAGGACTCTAGCAGAAGAAGAACAGAAAATTGAAGAGAAAATGCAAGAAACTGAGTAGGGCCTTGATCAATTTGAAATTCAAGTGTTTAGTTAAGAAACCAAGAACAATTTTGGCAACAAGAAGAAAGAAAAGAAGGCTAGATGTTTTGGCAGAAGCATCTAAGCACATGGACTGAAAAGCAATGACAAAGTTTTGGTTGCATGAGGACATGCAACACCTTCACAGTGGGGGTATGTTGAGCCTCAAACCTGCACTTCTTTACACATCCTCTCAGCCTCCTTTTCCTATTCATTTCCTTCTTTTGCCACTCATTCCCTCCATCAAACTGCTCAAATTATTGTATTTTAGGACTTTTTACATGGTTTGTTAATTATGCTAATGACTGTGTTGTTGGATTAGAATTTTGGTTCAAGTGCTGCGCTTTCCGCAGCTCACACAGGGTTTCCGCAGCTGATCCCGGTTTCCGCAGCCAACCCCGGATTCCACAGCTGTTTTATTAAACGGCATGTTCCAGGTGTCCTCCGGGCAGAAGAGCCACATGGGCAAGTTCGTGGAACCAAGGACATGGTGTGTGTCCTTCCAGCTCAGCCAAACCAGTGATAAAAACCCATGGTCAACGAGGGGGCAACTACGGTCAACAGAGGTCATTGGCGGTGGCACAGCTCTGCGTGTTCGGTTTTAGAGCACGTGAAGAATAGCTGGCCTCTTCCTCGGCCACGAAGATGATGGGAAACACAAATCCAACAGAAGATTTAATGCCCACCACGACCGTTGCCTAAATCTGAGGACGCTGCCAGATTACGTGTTTTTACACAGCTGATAGAATAGCGTAGTTTGTGTTAAGTTTGTTTTGTTTTCTCTGCTATAAATAAAGCGTCTCTGAACGCTGGATAGTTAGCCGCTGATATGTAATTTTGAACCCCACTGTACTTTCTATTTTGATACATAATATATGAGAAGATTGTTCTCCATTTGAGCGTGTAATTGATCTTTGAGCTAGCTGGAGTAGGCAGAGGGCCCCTGTTTACTTAAGGTCTGTACAGTGCTTTTAATTTCCTGCATTTCTTTTTATTAGTTTATGTATAATAGTTGTACATAATGCTTTTGATTGTTGTGTTTTGATCATGTACAATAGCTGTATATAACTTTGAATTCCGCTTATCTATATTTCTGCACTTTTGTTCATGACTGATCAGTGTGTTTTTGCAGATTTCTTAGGAGCCCGGGACAGTTTTCTTTCTTCTCTTTTTACAGCTAGTGGCATTTGTGATCATCTTATCTAGACTGCTGATCTTTATTTTCGATTTCCATTAGTATCATTGCTTTAGTTTACACTTTACTTTCTGCTCATAACTTATCAAGTTGTTCCTCTTTTGATGGCTCTTTTTATCATAATCAACTAACTTTAGTGGAGTCAGAATATCACTTAGTGCAGCTTGGTTTATTATGTTTTAAGACTCACATTGCTAACTTGCTCATAACTCTTTCTTATATGATCAATCCAGCTGAAGGCAGAAAGGTTAAGGGAAAATTAAGTAGTGTGATTTGTCACCTAGATTTTACATTGCTTAAGATTTAATTGAAGAGTTAAAGTAGTTGTTCTTATTTCTTTAATTGAGTTATTGTAGATGTCATTTTCAATTTCATTTTCATCAGCAGTAGAGGTACTGGGCCGATGCCATTGGTCTCTATTTGATGCCTTCATTTTCCTTTAAGAGTTGATTTCATTTCAGTTGTTGTTCAAAGCTTTCTTGTAGATTACTTTTAAAGTTTTAAGAAATCATTTAGAACTCATCACAATCACACACACTTCACTCACTTCATTTCATTTCCATCACATCATTATAGGAGAAATATATTTGGAAACAAACTTAAAAAGTTAAAAACGACAAAAACTTAAGAAACAGTTGCCTAAGTACATACAGTACACATCACTTCATCAACTTACGAGCCCCGGGTTGACATTTAAAAGTTGCAATTTAGACATCACTAAATTGACCAAACACCAGGCCCGATCCAAGGTATGGGAAAGGGGAAAGCTAACCCTATGTGGACCCAGTGGAGGAATGTGGACTCAGGTGGGAGAAATGATGAATGTGGTTATAATGAGTGGAAGGGAAGTAATATATGGATGAGGGAGCAGGACCACGCAACTAAAATTGGAGTTTCCCATGTAATACCATCCCTAAAGCCCAAGGGTCAGTAAAAGACATCCCACGGGACTAGGGTCGAAGGTTAACATCCAAAAGAGGTTCAGGGACAAGAACATAGGCCTAGCCCATTCTTTCCACCGAATCCCCCCATTAATCCATGCCCAAAAGTGTCCATGATAAGAAAACTGCAATACTCAATTACCAAATGACAAGGCATACCTTTAGGTTCGGGAGGCCCACCTTCAAACATACGACCATGAGAGATGGGTGAGGGACCACATGGTTGGCTCAGGTGGCAGAGAAATGACATAACGAGCTAGTTGGTGGCTACAAGGGGCTGCTGGCTTCTGACTGAGGACCATCTTGGAGAAATTTTTTCTCCTAGGGATATCACCCAAAATGGGGGGTTAACATTTGGCTCCAACTGGGACGTGGATTCTTGAAGAAGTGGACGAAGTGATCTAGATTTAAACAAGAACACAACAAATGTCAGATATAACCATAACTACATAGATGTAGTAGAAACAATACTTCATTTCATTAATGTAAAATACTAAAATATGCTTACAAATAGAAATGGAAATAAACTAGCTCGAGCGATGGTAGCTTATCTCTTAGAAGAGATGTGGCGGCTACATGCCTCTGAAATGTGTTACATTGAGGCTCGAAGGCCTATTTATTGTTGAGAAACAATAGAAAACCCTAAACGTCCAAAAACCTAACCCTAGGAGATGAAGCGCCAAACTATGGGCCCTGTTTGGGTAAATTGGTACATCAATTTCCCGGGGTTGTAACTTTGGCATATGATCTCCGTTTGACACACACAATACCTCGTTAGAAATATCTATCCGAGTACTAAAAATTTTGAGTGAGCAACATTGGCCAACCCATGTTGCTTCTGGTTTTCCCAAAAAACCTCGTGTAGGGCCTCAAAACGGCTCCGGAAGTTTAGGACCCGAAAAACTACCAAAAATAGTAAATTGTGCTACAATTAAGGAAACTGAAAAATTGAATGAGATAGTTGTGGGGATCCAAGTGGGATAGGTGGGTGGCCACCAACATCCACCTGGATCATTCCTCCCCCCTTAGGAAGCAATGGTCCCCATTGCTTTGAGTGCCTCCATGAGATGGGGAAACTTCTGCTGAACTTGGTCCCTGGTGAGCTGTTCTGCAATCTCTAATGTGTCCAATAATGGTAGAAAGCATGGTCGAGAGCAGTCCACATTGAACACTTGGTGCAAGCCGAGGGATGGAGGAATGTTGTGCTCCAAAGCATTGTTTCCCGCAACCTTGGTAATGGTGTAAGGAGCATATCGGAGTGGTCTAAGCTTCCGATGGGCTCTTGTAAGGCGTTCTTTCTGCAAATGCAACCAGAATTTGTTGCCCACCTGAAACTTGTGTGGAACCCAATGCTAATCATGTTGCTGCTTGTACTTGGCATTTTTCACAAGGGAGTGACGATGTATTGGCCGGTTGGGTAGAGGTGCTCCGAGAGTCAGATCGAACGAATGCTTGACCTGACAGTGTAAGGGTACCCCTGTGGGTGAGGAGAAGATGTCCCTGTATTCTTCCATGACCGTATCCACCTGTTCCTACTCTGTGGAGGAACCCTTCTTGGGGGCCATAGATGTGGCTATGATCTTCCCCTTACTTTGAGAGCGAACCAAAAAGAAAATAAATTTTCTAGTCTGGGGGATGATCTTATTTCATTTCTTAGCAGAGATCAAAGAAGTGGTGGTAGGTGGGGCTACCTTTGGTATCCTGTATAATGTATTACCCAAAGAAATAAAACAGTGCGAGGCCTTGACTCATACACAACATATCGCTTCCATAAGTATGGTTGTCCTAATAATACATCACAAACGTCAAGGGGCGCAATATCACACAATACCTCATCTGTGAAGGGCTTGATGTTGTAGAGAAGGCGACACTGTTGGCGGACTTAGAGATTTCGTCCTTGGTGAAGCCACCCGATGCTATACGGTTGTGGGTGTGGTATAGTCAGTAGGCCCAATCGCTTCACGACCTCTGCTGAAATGAGGTTCTTTTGGCTGCCACTGTCGACAATGAATTGCAACGACGAACCCTTCACCCGCATTTGTGAGTGGAAAAGATGCTCCCCCTCCTTTGGATCTTCGGGCTCATTCTTCTGGATCTTGGCAGTGGCAACAATGGCGCTAGGCTCCGCGTCAATGATCTGCTTCCCTTTGTCATTCATTTTGTCGGGTTCTGACTCAGGGTTGGAACATGCATCTGATTCTGAAGCCTTCAACTCGGCCACCAACGACTGCTTGGCCCGACACTCACTTGTGTTGTGAGTGGGGATCTTGTGGAACTCACACCACTTTCTTGTGTCCTTCTTTGACTTCATGGTGGTGTTATTTTTTTGCAGCTTCGACGGGCTGTCTTGGGTCACCCCGCCTTGGCTTTGTCCTTGGTTCTGTTGTTTGGGGAAGCCTTTCCCTTGCTTCGAATTCACAGATCCAAAGTCTCGCTTCTTCTGTTTAAACTTCTGCTCGATCTTGACAGCATATCGGTACGCTGTGCCGAGAGAGGAGATGTCCAGGAACTCCATCTCGTCCTGGATGTACTTGTGTAGGCAGCCGCGGTATTTGAGTACCAAATGCCGCTCAGAATCCTTGATACCCAACTTTGTGCGAAGGGTATGAAAAATGTTGGTAAACTCCAGCACGTCTTGGTCCCTTCCTTGCTGCAGCGTGGTCCACTTTATGTATTTATCCTCGTAGCTCCCGACAGGGTAGTACTGCTCCTTGATGGCGTCTTGGAACGAATTCCAAGT
This sequence comes from Pinus tabuliformis, assembly GCA_031772625.1. Taxonomy (NCBI): domain Eukaryota; kingdom Viridiplantae; phylum Streptophyta; class Pinopsida; order Pinales; family Pinaceae; genus Pinus; species Pinus tabuliformis. The sequence continues at coordinate 90,940,605 of CM062808.1, read as the reverse complement.
GGGTGCGACTAAAAACATTGAGGCCGTACTTTCGTTCTTCTGCTCGCAGTAGGTTTCCCACTAGTCCGTGATGTGGGGGGCTGATTTGAGAAGTGCAAAAGTGATCTTTTCCTGGCTGGAAAAATCATGAACAGAAAAATATCGTTATAGCAAATTTAATCATTTATCTACAGCGTCTGCATCTATCTGACCCTCAAATATGGGAATGTCAAAGTTAACTTGTACCTTAAAGGGTGTGGCACTTCTAGAGTAGCTGCCAGAAGTAGATGCGTCGCCCTTGGGTATCCGCTGAATGATATGGACAAAGTTATCCATCATCATGTTCCTTTGTCGCTCGAGGGCTTCTTTGAGCAAGATTTTGATAGGATCTTCTGTCCCCTCGTCTTTCTTTTCATCCGCCATGGGAGGCTGTCGGGATTTGCGATGCTGGTCTTACAAAGGTTCGACCAGTTCAAGCCCTAAATCCTTATATCTCGACCTCGTTGGGGACATGCAAAGAAAAACAGAGAAAGAGCAGACCGCTCTGATACCACTGATCCATATTTAAACAGGAACGCAACAAATGATAGATATAACCATAATTACATAGACGCGGTGGAAATAATACTTGATTTCATTAATATAAAATACTGAAATATGTTTACAAATAGAAATGGAAATAAACTGATTCGGGCGATGGTAGCATATCTCTGAGAAGAGATGTGGCGGCTACATGCCTTTGAAATGTGTTAAATGAGGCTTGAAGGCCTATTTATTGTTGAGAAACAATAGAAAACCCTAAACATCCAAAAACCTAACCCTAGGAGGTGAAGCACCAAACTATGGGCCGCGTTTGGGTAAATTGGTACATCAATTTCCCGAGGTCGTAACTTTGGCATACAATCTCCATTTGATGTGCACAATACTTCGTTAGAAAGATCTATCCGATGACTACAACTTTTGAGTGAGCAATATTGGTGTATGACCCATTTTGCTCCCGATTTTCCCAAAAAACGTCGTTTAGGGCCTCAAAACAGCTCCAGAAGTTTAGGACCCGAAAAACTGCCAAAAATAGTAAATTGTGCTACAATTAAGGAAACTAAAAAATTGAAAGAGACAATAGTGGGGGTCTAAGTGGGATAGGTGGGTGGCCACCAAAATCCACCTGGATCACGAAGCTACTTGAACGGGAGGTCACGAGAAGTCCAACAATCTCTTGGTTACTGCAAACTTGTCACCTGCACATATAATAGATGAAAAACATGGGGCAACATGCTTTCGTGGCGTCTCATGATCGCACATGCTTGGATTAGGCCCATAAAATCGACTCATAGAAGTAAAATGCAGTTTTTAAATCTAAATGCAGCTAATCTATCATGAGAAATATCATATGACATTAGTTCTAATGCAAAAATCAGCATGCAATGCATCCTACCCTAACATGCATATAATAATGCTAATGCTAAGTGTAATCATAAAGCCAGTGCAACCAACATATCATCATATCAATATACATATGCCTGCCAGTATGACTACTCATGTAGCAAATCACGAAGTAGATGCAAATATATTTGTATGGAGAATGAAGTGGGTTGGAGGTGGGGAAATATGATCTCCATTTGAGGTAAAAGGAAGCCTTAGGATAAGGAGAATAAGGTGATCTAGAAGTACAGGGATTTCTCTCTAAGTACGTAATGGTGGAATGAAAGATCACTCTCAACAACTCCCTGCCACGATCATTTTTTATAATATCATGCTTTGTAGATATCACAAGGTTGTGATGAGAGGGGAACGAAGGGCGAGGGAAGGAAGGGGTGAAATAAATAGGTTGATGGTCACATTGGAGAGGGGAGGTCATGGAGTGATCAAGACCCTGAGCGTGTGTCCAAGGAGGTAAAGTATAATCAATGAGGGCCTTTTCCTTGACACTATACTTGGAAGGGGGAAAGGGCTCATGGTGACCTGAGATCATATGACAAGGGGTGAGGGAGTCACTTGATGAAGGCTTAGGATGATGAACAATAGAAAAGGACAAAGTGGAAGGTGAAGTCTCAATGGGACCCTTTTCCTGAAAATCCTACTCTAGAGGCTCAGGTGATTTGAATATACTCCCAGAATCATAAGGAAGGTAGGTATGAGCAAGGGTCTTATTAATCCTATCATTTTTGGTATCAAAGATAGGGTCTTCCCAAAAAGGAGATTCTATCATCTTCAATTGCTCCTTTTCATGCAAGGGAGAGTGATAATTCTCCTTCCCAAGGGTATTGATGGATATGTCCTCATAAATAATGCTTGGGAGAAAGGGAGGACCACTCTCAACCTCATCCTCCTTGTCGGCGTCATAAATGGGAGCACAGTCAAATTGAGGGCCAACAACTTCCCATTTCTCTTTTTCAATAGGGAAATAGTCTCCAATGTTATCTTCTAAGGGGCTAATGGGATCACCTTCCTCAAGGTTCTCAAAAGGAGAATCATCGGGAGTACTATCCTTGAGAAAGGTAAGGTTAGTCTCAACTTCACTTTCCATAGACTCACTCTTCCCAACACGTGTCGTCAAAATCATCCTTTTCATCATGTGGACCCAAGGAAGACTCGTCTTCCTACTCATTGCTTAGATTCTCAACGTCTTGATGATGCTCGATGAAGGCTTCCTCCTAGACGCTTAATGTAGGGTGTACTTGAAAATGTCTAAGAAATCCATCAACGAACTCTTCAATAGATGAGATGCTCCCAAGTTTATGATCATGTAGCCATGTGTTATGACCACCGAGAGATCCCATGAACAATGACATAAGGACATCTTGGTGAACAACCTTCTCTCTTGAAGCATGTGCATTAAATCTTTCTACGTGGTCAATTGCGGAGAGTGGATCACCATCAAACATGGGCACCCCACGTACCATCCTTCTCGCAACATGATTAGGATGCCCAAGGATGCTAGCAATGTCCAAAGCGAGAAATTTATCAAAGAAAGACAACCTATTTGAGATATACATGAAAAATATGTAGGAGTCGCTAGGGCGAATTTAAAGATGCCTAGAAAAGTGCTTGATTCACCCTACAAGCATCGACCTTAAAGTTCAATGAAGAACTAGGGATTTGTATGGAGCCACCAATAATGTTATGTCAATATGTCGTATCGGAAACAAAACACATGTTTTGTGTCCCCAACAATGACGCCAAAATGTTACCGCTCTAGCAGGGGGTCCTAGAGGGGCACTTGCTAGGTTAAGGGAAACAATGAAGCTAAAGCCCATTATCACTATAGCTACAGTTTCCTACTCTTTCCGGACTTTCACCAATGGGAGGAGACTCGATATACAGAGAATCACTTATGAAGGATAGATCAACTAAGATGGGTGTGAAGTGATCTCGGGGACCCTTTCTTAGGGGAGGCTTCAAGAATGGGACTTGCTTGCTTCTCAAGCAAGGTACAAGACTTTCTAGGAGAAGGGGATGAGGATTTAAGGGCTCGGTTTGAGTGTGAATTGTAAAGGAGCTCCTAAACCCTAAAATCATTGTTGAACTTGGTATCCCAAATGGTTTTTGAAGAGTTGATTTTTCAAAGGTATGGGACCACACGGGACTAAGTGGACCCAGGTTAGGTCAAGAGGAAGGAGTTTAGAAGCCAATGACAGACTTGATCTAAACAGGGAGGAGAGATGGACTAAAGAATTGGTTTTTAGTTGAAGGTGCAAAATGATCCCTATAAGGAACTAGCCTAGGGAAACTTAGGGCAAAAACAAATCTCGAGGCTAGGGCTTGGGATATTTCACAACCCCACCATCGAAATTTCTCAAATTTGGAGGACGCCTAGGAGAGACACCAACGCAGTTGAGGCCAAGAGATTGAAGTTTTTCTATGGGTGGTTTGTCGGGAAATGATGCCCTAGGAGCCCTAATGTGGCTAGACCTAGAATAAAGGAGAGGTGAAGACAAATGTTTCTTTGATTGATCACCTTATGGTAGACTAGTGCCTACGTTGGGGAGATTGGAGTCAAGAAGAATATGAAGATAGACTTCGTTTCTAGGTCAAGGAGGCCTTAAGATCAACTTCACTTGTCATTAGGGCAAATAGAGTGACCTTAAAAGCTTTTATACTTCGTTTTGCAAGATGAAGTGGCTTATCAAGATAAATTCAACCATATAACTATCCCTAGGAGAATTCGTTCAAGATACATGGCCCATACATGGAGATATGCTATATATAAACATAATTCCACAATTTCGCTGTAAATGCATGCAACAACTAGCCCTAGTATAGCGAAAATATCATTATCAATGCGATTGACAAAGTAAAAGAATAATAATATTAAATTTGCACTTACATGTAAGAGAATATATCCAACTACCAATAGACTTGCCAATCATGAAGCTCCAAGATAAGAAAAGACAATCAATACATTAAAATTCATCCATGCTCCAAAATTTTGTCCACCAAGAAGGAATAGCGAAAATCTCAAGAGGGATACAAGTCCAAACCAAGTGATGATGAGAAATGAACTCTCATCATTTGTATTTATACACTCCTAATGTGTTCGATTTAGCTATTTGAGCCTACTTTAGCCCCTAAAATAAAAATAATATGCAAATAACTAACTTTTGGTGACAAGCCCACCAAACTAGGTCATAAACAAAATAACAAGCCTCTCAAGAGGTCAAATGATAAAAAATACACATCGCTGGGCTCTCTAAGAAGCTTGATGAAGTCCATAAGTGCCATAATTATGAATAGAACTTCTAAAAGTGATGGACAAGGGGTTTGCTCCTTATTCTCCACATAATAAACCTGTGGTGCTCCCAATGGGTGTGAGGTCACACAAGTGACCTCATGGGTCTCCAAGTAAGTCGAAGATGCCTGTAGACCATTTGCAAGGGCTCAAATGTTGGTGTAAGTGATGCCACATCAACATACAAGTCCTAGGTCATCTGCCAAGTGCATGGTACAACTTTGGGGTTGTTTGTGCAAAGGTGAACCAAGTGCATTTTCCTCATCCAATAGGTGAATCTCGAGCAATATCTGAACATCTCTGGGGATCCATGGAGTGCTTTTTACTGCTGTGGAGTCCCATGGTTCTCAACACACACCCTACATGTACCAATGTAGCCCTATGGAGGGTTAGGACCTCGTATAGGGAGACCAAACCCAAGATGGAGACCACTTGCAATCCTGCATAAGATCCAATGCGTCCCCTAGCCTTCCATTACAACAAGTCATCAAGTAAATAGAGTAAAAGAGCTTACAAACCATGGAAAATAGGTGGGGACTTCATAATGGAATGCCCTTCCATAATGGGGTTTGCCATGTGCTAATGTCTCCAAGTTCCAAATGGGGTTAACCAAATATCCTATTAGGTAGTTTCTATTTCTAATGGGGATAGTATGTCTGTCTAATGTACATCTTTAAAAGGGTGGTGGCATGTGATAAAGAGATGAATGGAGTAGGGGATGAAAAGGGGCAACCCTGGGCGACATGCTGGGGTACAAGGGTAGCTAATAAAAGGGAAGCCGACACTTGTGTATGTAATGTATAGGAGGGAGAAATCATGGTACATGGGGTGCCCCGACCTTGATTTTACCACCCTTCTTTATATGCCTTTTGTCGTTTATGATTTTTCTTTAATTAATTGCTCGGGGCTCAAGGGGTAAGAGCATGATGTGTGCCCACCAAGGGTTGGGACAATCATGGGTTCATAAATGATAAAGGAGGCTCATCTAGGTCTTGTAGGAATCGGTGCTGACCATGATGATGGGGTAGGGCTCATGTATTGGATTTTTTGCACGTGCTAAATGTGTTTGTCCTGACCATCTTTTGCATTTTGTGGTACATTTTCCTGTTGAATGTGACCAATTATGCTTTTACTTTTCTTTTTAGCTGCATCAACCTTTGGGTCATCATTCCAGATGATCCAGGAGGATCCATTGATTCAAATTGTATAGGTGTTCAAGGGTCGTGATCAGTGTTCAGTGTCGTCGTCGCTTCAGTTCAGCTTCGACAGATCGACAATGTTGGTTAGGGATCTGGTTGTTCACGTAGTGTTATGGGTTCATGGCGTTCAGTTGATATGGGTTGTACCTGGCTGTCGACTTGAGTTCATCGACAGTTCTGCCAGGAATGGTCAACAACATGTGTTTTGTTGTTCGTCTTTACAGGATTAGGTGTTGACATGGTTGTGACATTCACTTGCAGGTGTTGTTGTCGACAGGTTCATCGTCATGTGACAAATGTTGCTTGTCGACTATATGCATATGGTGCTATGTCACATTGTGACAAATGTGTTGTAATACACCTAAACCTAACTCATTGTATTAAACCCTAATCTAAAACCTAAATCCTATGATAAACTTATTGTATCAAATCCATTACAAAACCTAAGTTCTAACCATAATACATTATAATATATTGCAATACAATACAAAACTTTAATAAACAGTCCCTAACTGTGGAGGAGACCGCAGCGGGACCGTAAGGCATGTGAGCGGAGGTCAAGTAAGCCGTCGGGTTAGCATGACCACCAGGTCCTAACCGCCGGGTTGGAGACCGCGTCGGAAACGACATGACATGTGAACATGACGTTGTATTGACCGTTGGGGTTTTAGAACTGCGGAGGTTACCTAACTGCAGACAGTTGACATGTGAACAAGTTGATAACCATCAGAGCTAGAAACCGTGAAATGTAACCACCGGAGAACTATCAGCGAAGACCGCCGGAAGCAGCTGTCACATGTGCTGTCTCTCCTACACGCGGTTAGCGAACAACTAACGATTTCAGATATATTATAAGGTCTATATTGGGTTTTTGGTTCGAAAATGGGATATTTTAATACACCTTATGTGCCTAATGTCACCATGTGACATGATATCTTTAACTAAACCCTAATTTAACCCTAGAAGTCAGCTCATTCACTCTTAAACTCAGTCTGAGGAGGTTAGAGTGCATTTGTAGGGTTATAAAGGCAGTTTTGCTCATTGAAGAAGGGGAGTGGTTTTTTGAGTTTCATGTGCAGGGTCTGGAGGGATAGAGTCAGTTTTGTTTTCAGTATTTCGGGAGCATCCGGGTCGGATTTGGAAACCGTAAGCGGTGTTAGAAAGCTGGTTCAGAGAGCTATCCGATGACAGAGGTCAGAATTGCCTATGTGCAAGTTTAGTCTGACTAAATCACTGTGTAATCGACTCCTTTCTTCTCATTCCTAATAAAAACGGTTGCCCATCTTGAAAGCAGACCCGGAGACATAGTCCATCAGGGACGAACTCCGTCATCAAACTTGCTGTCTGGTATCGCTATGTTTTTATTGTTTGCACTTCTGTTATGCATCAATTTTATGTTTAATCAACTATATTCAAGTGTTCTTCTCAAGCAGTTTACCTCGATTTTCATGCTTTCAGTTATCATTCGAATCATTCATGGCTAATCAATTCTACATCAGTTTTTAGTTTATGGTCATTTCAGATCATATAATTTGGTATCAGAGCAGGTTGCATTTGTAGAATGTGCCATTGAATGTTAACTAGGTCAAAGTCGCAACAAGGAGAAGGAATCCTTGAGCAGATCGATCCAGAGATTGGAAAGCGATGAGTCGTTCAGAAATTGACCATGTCAAGACCTGATGCAGGTGAAAACACTGAAACTAAGATGAGTGAAGAACAGTTTCAGCAGGCATTCTTAACCATGCAGCAGATGTTGGGAGAATTGTACGAAGACAAGAAGGCGAGAGATGCTTCTTCTTCAAAGCCATCGAAGAAGGACAAAGGTAAAGGGAAGACTGATAAACCACATTCACCTCCATCATCTCCATCATCATCATCATCTTCTTCTTCTTCCAGTGCAGAATCTGAAACGGAAAAGAAACCTAAAAACATCTCTTTGAAACTTGATGTTAAATTTGAGTTACCTGTTTATGATGGCGAAATGAATCCTGAAAAGCTAGATAACTGGATAAAGCAGTTAGAAGTGTATTATTGCATTCAGAACATTTCTAGCAATAAAACTAAAATTCAGTTAGCTACACTTAGAATGGGGGGAACAACTTTAATCTGGTGGGAAAGTAAAACTCAGATAGATGTAAAGCGTAAAGGAAAAGTAATCTCGTCATGGTCTAAGTTTTTTAAAAGCTCTTAGGAAACAGTTCTATCCTTTAGGATACATGCAGCAAGCTGTTATTGATTGGCAGCATCTGAGGCAAGGTAAAGGGCAGAGTGTTCAGGAGTTTTTTCAGGAGTTCAGAGAGAAAGCATTGGCACTTGGTATTTCACTGGATACACGTGAAACTTTGTTAAAATACATCGACAGTTTACATTCATATTTACAACATACTTTATTGATGTTTAATCCTGATGATTTTGATGAGGTGTGTGTTCAGGCCATACATATTGAATCAGGTGGCAGACCATTCAAGTTTTCATCTCAGTCATCCAAAGAGTTGGAAACCAAAGATTCCAGTGACAGTAAGGGGAAGAACATTTTGAAGAGAAAGAAATCAGCGATTGTTCAGAAGGAAAGACCTACTTGTTCTCATTGCTAGAGAATCGGTCATGATGAATCAAAGTGCTGGAAACTTCATCCAGAACTTAAGCCCAAAAAGTTCCTTAAGGCGAAGGATGAAAAGAAGGCCATTACAACAGTCCAGCAAGATTTGGGTTCAGATTCAGGTGAGGAAAGGAGGATAACCGCCATGGTTACGACAGGTAAAACTTCTGATACTGGTTCAAGTTCGAAAAATATTGTATCTTCTTCAAACATAAATCCTTCACATGAGGATAAAAGAGTTGAACTCTTCCACATAAGGATAACTTCTAAGCATACAAAGATTGACACAATGTTTGATAGTGGATCGCAAGAAAATTTAATATCTGAACATATAGTTAATCAATTGGGATTGGAGACACAGAATCATCCAAAACCATACCCATTAGGTTGGATTAATAAATCAACTCAGATACATGTCACAAAGCAGTGTCAGTTAAAATTTGCAATTACATCTAAGTACATTGATGAAGTGGAGTTAGATGTGGTCCCAGTAGACATATGTGGAGTTGTCTTAGGAAGTCCTTATCTTTATGATAGAGATGCAGTGTTTTACAGAAGAGAACATAAATATCACCTAAAGAAAGAAGGGGTTGAATTTATTGTTAGGGCACATAAAGTCAAATCAAACTTGGATTTAATTGTTACAAATCAAGTTAAGCAGTTAATAAGTTCAAGTAAATATGTACTCATGTTTATTAAGGAACAACATAAGGATGATTGTTCGGAATGCGAGATTCAGTTTATAGATCAATTGGTCAAGGTGGTTAATTCTTTTCCAAGAAATATTATTCATAAACAGGATAAGCAACATGAGATACATTTAATGTCCTATGAACATCTTCTTAAAGACAGAATGACTCTCAACTCATTCATTCAACTAAATTCTAGAAACTATCATCATTAGCAGTGTATTGCAGGGAATGGTACATGTGAGTCTAATCAGAGACTTGTTTCAGATGGTATGTTTATTTTCAGTTTCAGGGGTGCAGGTTAGTATTGGGGAAGTCAGTGTTACATTTCTTAGGTATTGAATCATCATCTCATGCTTTAAAAAGTAATGAAGCCTCTTTTCCAATGGAGAGGAAGTCTATAAGTTTTCATGACAAAGCATTTTCGAAAGCAAATCTAAAGTTTCCTTATCATGATTTGAAAACTAATGCATTAAGTGAAAGTGTTAGTCAATGGAGATATCAGTTAATAGACGAAGAAATAGTGATTCAAGTAAATCAACAATTACTTAGATACTTTCAAAGTCAAACTAAGTTGTAGCAGTCTTTACATCATAGCTGGATGAGTTTTGTGCAACAAGTTCACTTAGTAATCAGTCAACAAGAAAGTAAATCAAGTCAAGTAATTGATATGAAGTCAAAATCAAAGGAGTCTTTGAATATTTCAGTTATTCCGGAAAGTAGATTGTTAATACCCATCAGATGTATTGAATAAAGTTCTACAAATACTGTTTTCAAAGATGTTTTTGAATCACTAACTCATGATTCTTCGTGGAAATAATTCAATTGCCATGTTGATAACAGGTTGTTTGCCCATCGTCGCAAGTTGTTCATACTGCGGATGGAAGAAACAGGGCACCGACTCCATAGGTATCATGGTCAGCATCATCAGGGTCATCAATTTCAAGTGATTGATCGAATGTATTGGTACATTGTCAGGTCAAGGTGGAAAGAGAGGGAGTTCTACCCTCATCGACTATTTAATTAGTCAAACTTTTGTGGTCCAAAAGCTTTCAAGTGGGGAGGAATGATCAAGGAGGATCCATTGATTCAAATTTTACAGGTGTTCAAGTGTCGTCATCAGTGTTCAGTGTCGTCGTCACTTCAGTTCAGCGTTGACAGATCGACAGTGTTGGTTAGGGATCAGGTTGTTCAGGTATTGTTATGGTTTCATGGCGTTCAGTTGATATGGGTTGTACCTGGCTGTCGACTTGAGTTCATCGACAGTTCTGCCAGGAATGGTCAACGACATGTGTTTTGTTGTCCGTCTTTACAGGATTAGGTGTCGACATGGTTGTGTCGTTCACTCACAGGTGTTGTTGTCGATAGGTTCATTGTCATGTGACAAATGTTGCTTGTTGACTATATGCATATGGTGCTATGTCACATTGTGACAAATGTGTTGTAATACACCTAAACCTAACTCATTGTATTAAACCCTAATCTAAAACCTAAATCCTATGATAAACCTATTGTATCAAATCCATTACAAAGCCTAAGTCCTAACCATAATACATTGTAATATATTGCAATACAATACAAAACTTTAATAAACAATCCCTAACCGCAGAGGAGACTGTAGCGGGACCACAGGGCATGTGAGCGGAGGTGGAGTAAGCCGTCGGGTTAGCATGACCGCCAGGTCCTAACCGCTGGGCTGGAGACTGCATCGGAAACGGCATGACATGTGAACATGGCGTTGTATTGACAGTCGGGGTTTTAGAATTGTGGAGCTTACCTAACCGCAAACAATTGACATGTGAACAGGTTGATTATGATAACCATCGGAGCCAGAAACCGTGAAATGTAACCACCGGAGAACCGTCAGCCGAGACCGCTGGAAGTAGCTGTCACATGCAATGTCTTCTCCTCCGCGCGATTAGCGAACAACTAACGATTTCAGATATATTATAAGGTCTATTTTGGGTTTTTGGTTCAAAAATGGGATATTTTAATACACCTTATGTGCCTAATGTCACCATGTGACATAATGTCTTTAACTAAACCCTAATTTAACGCTAGAAGTTAGCTCATTCACTCCTAAACTCAGTCTGAGGAGGTTAGAGTGCATTTGTAGGGTTATAAAGGCAGTTTTTCTCATTGAAGAAGGGGAGTGGTTTTTTGAGTTTCATGTGCAGGTTCTGGAGGGATAGAGTCATTTTTGTTTTCAGTGTTTTGGGAGCGTCTGGGGTTGGATTTGGAAACCGTAAGCGGCATTTGAAAGCTGGTTCAGAGACTTATCTGATGACAGAGGTCAAAATTGCCTGTGTGCAAGTTCAGTCTATCTAAATCACTGTGTAATCGACTCCTTTCTTCTCATTCCTAATAAAAACGGTCGCCCATCTTGAAAACGGACTCGGAAACGTAGTCCATCAGGGACAAAATCAAACTTGCTGTCTGGTATCGCTGTGTTTTTACTGTTTTCACTTCTGTTGTGCATCGATTTTATGTTTAATCAGTTGTATTCAAGTGTTTTGCTCAATTAGTTTACCTCGATTTCAATGATTTCAGTTATCATTCAAATCATTAATGGCTAATCAATTCTACATCAGTTTTTAGTATATGGTCATTTCAGATCACTAGACCCGACCCATGGTGTGGGCAAGGGGAAGGGGAAAGCTAACCCTATGTGGACCCTGTGGAGGAATGTTGACCCAGGTGGGAGAAATGATGAATGTGGTTATAATGAGTGGAAGGGGAGTAATATATATGGATGAGGGAGCGAGACTACACAACCAAAATCGGGGTTTCCCATGTAATACTATCACTAAACCCCAAGGGTCAGTAAAATAGATCCCACGGGACTAGGGTCGAAGGTTAACATCCAAAAGAGGTATAGGGGACAAAAGCATAGACCTAGCCATTCTTTCCGCCAAATCCCCCCATTAATCCATGCCTAAAAGTATCCATGATAAGCAAACTACAATACTCAATTATCAAATGACAAGGCATACCTTTAGGTTCGAGAGGCCCACCTTCAAACATACGATTATGACAGATGGGTGAGGGACCACATGGTTGGCTCAGGTGGTAGAGAAATGGCACAACGAGCTAGTTGGTGGCTGCAAGGGGTTGTTGGCTATCGGTTGAGGGCCATCTTGAAGAAAAATTTTCTCCTAGGTATATCACCCAAAATGATGGGTAACATGCTTGATAGAAGGCGCCATATTTCTGAAGAGAATTACAAATTTATGTTTTGAAGAGAATTGCTAATGCGATTGCTGTGAATGTATAACAATGTTGCTACAATCGTCCATGTATCAACTATATTTATTTAATGTATGAGCAGTAGTGTGTCTTGTGTTCTGAGAGTTCTGCTTGTTGAAATATGTAACTAGGTTTAGTCTTCATAATGACATATGTAATTTTTATTTTATGTAAAGAGAAAAATAAATTTATTATTGTTGTTCTTAAGGCATGGGTTTCATGCTCGAGGGAGCTTTATTTTTAGGTCAAACACCCATTGAGTGCTTCTAGTGCTTGTCATTGAGTATACAAGTCAATTGAGTTATTGCCATGTATGAAAGACCCTTTTGGGAATGTTACATATTATAAATAATTTTTTTTTGAGTAAAAAATAGAGTCAAATACCCTCTAAGACATTGTCAAACAAGTAGCAACAAGTCGGCCTACATGAAGGGACAAGTCGGCCTAAAGATAACAATTCATACCCCTTAAAAGCCTATATATAAGAAGAAACTCAATCTCATTTGAGCACACTCTCAAGCAAGTTCGATCTCCTCAAGATAGAAGCTAGAAAAGGATGAAAAAGAAGAAGAATAGCAGGATCGAAGATTTGGGCCTCTCTCTCTCTCTCTCTTGTGTTAGGGTTTCTACAGTTGCTAGGCAAGTCAAAGTGTTGGAAAGTTGCTGGGCAAGTCGAAGTGATGGAAAGTTATTGGGCAAGTCATAGTGCTGGATAATTGTTGGGGTTGAAGTTGCAAAAGAAACTGCTAGGTCGAAGTTCCAAAAGAAACTACTGGGTCGAATTTGCAGAAGAAACTGCTAGGTCGAAGTTGCAGAAGAAATTGTTGGGTCGAAGTTCTGAAGCAACAAAACTTATAGCTTGTTGACTTAAATGTAAAAATACATGAAAGGTATTTTGTAATAATAATTTATTATATATAAAAAATGTACAAGTGATGTTGAATGTTATAATGAGGACCCACATATATACCTAAGCAGGTGTCCTTTCGTTACTGGGCATGATTTTAGACATGCCTTTTTACTTAACTTAATGATTATTTAACGTAATCATCATTTCATTTTTATTATTTATATTTGTTTATGTTTATCTTGTTTTATACAATTTATGTTCGTAACATTTCCCCTTCCTTTAAAAGCTTTGTCCTGAAAACTATATTGCTGGCAATTGTCTTTGCGGTTGTCATCTCGGTATATGGAAACTCGCTGTCACTAGTAGCTCAACTTCTATAATTCACTGGAAACTCTGTTTTGAGTCCCGTGTTATGTCTACTCTTGAACCCAAGGTTTTTTTTTTTTTTTTTAAATAAATTTTTTTAACAATTTTTTTTTGAATAATATTATTATTTATAATTTTTAAAAAATATATGTATATATTTATTATTATTATTATTATTGTTATTAAAATTAATTAACTAATTTATTTAATGGTTCTAAAATGGGAAGTCACACCATTTGACTACGAGCTTGCCTGTTGACCTGCGGCAACACAAAAGCGGCTGACGGACATGGATTATTCGGGAAGTGTGGGAGGTCACAGAGGAACGATGAAGATGGAGGTGTTTTATGAAAGGTCTGGTCATCAAGCCCCATAGAAATATTTTCATCTGGATTTCCATGGTTAATATTGTTGTTATTAGAAGTGGCTCTCTCAAATTCAGCTCTGCTGCGGCCCATATATTGGCTATCGTAAAAATGTTCTATCCTCTCCCAGTTTTTAGTGGCATAGATATGTGTTGAAGTGACATTGCCTTGGCTCGAATGATCATTTGCAAAAGCGCAGTGGCTGGGGCTGCCCATATAATGGTTGTTGTAAGGATGTTCCACTCCTTCCCTGTCTATAGTAGTTAAATTGACATTGCTTTTACTTTCTTTATCCTCAACACTTTTATTATCGATGCCTTTTCCTTTGTCGAAGTGGATTGTGGGTTCCATGTAGTTGTCAAATATTAATTTCTTGAACTTGTCAATCTCGTCATGGAAAGATAGTTTTTTGTCGGCTGTTTGGAACTTGTAATGCTGTGCAACATCTGTAGTCATGGTCTGAATCTCATTGGACAAATACCACAACGCTTTTTGATGAGGTGGAGGACCCCCAAAATATTCCTGTAGAGTTTTTCTTTCCTTGTGAGAAGGATAGGAAAGATGAAACTTTACTTTACATGGAGCTTCCCGAGGGAAGGATTGCTTAGGTAATCTGGGTTCCACAATAGCACATGTAACATTTTTTTCATATGGAGACGAGAACTCAGAATGCCGTGGCTGTTTGAATGGGGATACATATTTCGAAAAACCAGAACCCCTCTTGCTACCCAACATGGACTTATGCACAGGAAATGCTTTGACAGGCCCCTGATAATGTGTACCAAAATCAAAAGCATGACTTGTGTTTGAAATTTCAGCCAAAGGACTCATGGAGACCTTTCGTTTGCCCAATTTTCTTGTACCAGTGTCCTTTGAAGATAATAATGAGTCTTTCAAATGAGTTACACTTCCCATTTCAGATGGTTTAAAGTAAGGAAGATTTTCTTTGTTTGATGCAACTTCTTTGCAATCTTTTACAGTTGGAGGAAAACAACTTGTGGAGGAGACACTCAAACTTTGCAAATCCATTATAGCACTAGATATACCCCTCCCATCACTTAGAAGCTTGCTAGCTCTTTCCATAGCAACATTTGAAATGCACATAGGTTTCCCTCCTCCAGTTTGGAACAATAGAGAAGGTGGTTCTGAAGAGCTAACTGTGTTCATTTTAAGATCACTTAATGAATGCATCCCTATTGCATCGTTGTTTGCTTTGTTTCCAAGAAGTTTCATGGCCCATTTCATCGCTTCTGTGGATACACTAACAGATCGAATAGATTCTGCCTGGAAAAGAGATTGATGAGAATCATTTTCAGGAATGGATAACTTTCTCTCATCCAAAATTTGACCTGGCACATCAAAAGAGAAAATAGGGTTGTCCATGCACATGGAAGCAAATCCAATGCACTCTTGAAACTGGTATTGACCAGTATATCCTACATAGTTTTTCTGTTTTTCTTTGCCATCCCCTGCATCACTGATAATAAGATCACCTTTTCCCATGCTGGTTGTGCCAAGAACAGTCTCTACTTTTCTGGTAGTGGGCGGTGATGATTTTGGGGGATTTTGAGGAGCTAACTGAAACATGCTAACAGTGTGGTTGTCTTCATTGGCTTCAAGAATGGTCGGAGGTGACACTTCCTCCAGTACTTCCTTTAGATGCGTTGTATTCTTTGAGTTTACAATTCGAGCCATGAGACCCTCCAAAATATCTCTCTGCACCTTAACAAGATTTTTTTCTTCTTCCTCATTTTTCTCTTCATCATCATCAATGTATTTTTCAACATCTTCCTCTTTGTTATGATATTGTTCATCTTCTTGTTTCTCAAGATAGTCCTCATCCACATCAAGACCAACTTCATCAGAATCATCATTTTGATCTATATCAGCTTCATCGGAATCATCATCTTGATCATTTTCTGCAACATCTTCTTTTCCTTCTTCACCTTGTTTCGTTTCTTCACTGTCACTATCATCTTCTTTATTATCGATTTCCTTTCGACATGCTTTAACTTCTGCGTATGATTTCTGTTAGGATATTCCGACACATAGGAAATAGTTAAGTACAACTTGGTCTAGTTTAGAGTTAGGTATAGAGTTAGGTAAAGTGTGTTTCTTTACCGTTGTACATTTTGTAACTTACAATCCGACGGTCACGATATGTAGTGATCCGACGGTTCATTCTCTCCTCGGTATTACCGACACTTGATCCGTGGCTTGACACCCGATTGGTCCATGAGTTCTATTTAAAGCGCATGGAGGGTCATTGTTCGGGTAATCCGTGCATGAGAGAAGCTTATGTAAATTTTCATTCTTTGATTAATAAATTGCCTGTAGTAGCCACGTTGGCGCAGGCCGTGGACTGTTTCCCTCTTTGAGGGTTTTAACCACGTCAAAAATACTGGTGTATTGATCTGTGATCTGGTTGTGAGCGGTGTCCTTTTGGTGTTCTTTCTGAGGAACTTACCCTGTAAATTCCTACATGGTATCAGAGCTATTTGAGGGCCGCGTCCGTTGGTGATCCAAATCTGAAGCCGGTAGAACTGCATGCGGCTGTCGTTTCCTAGATCTGCTGTTTCTGACTGCTTTCGGGCCGAGAGGACTGCTCTGTTGCGTTCGGAGCATCTGTTCCAGTGAGGAACCCCTTTCGTTTCACGCGAAAAGGTTTCCGGTAGCCCTAGCTGCGTCATTTTTCAGATCGGGAGGTATACAGTGTTTTTGCAGTTTACTGTTATTTTCTCTCTGCTTATTTCGGTTTCGGTTTATTTAGCCCTTTTTTTTAACCGGATCTATACCTTTCATCTCTGCGTATGCTCTTTGCCCTGCGACTCTGTGCGATCTGGGCAAATCAGAAACAGAAAGGAAGGATTTTTCTCATGCGTATGCTCTTTTCCCTGCACCTTAGTGTGATCTCGGAAAATCAGAAACATTGAGAAAAATATTTAGTTTTTCGGCTAAAGCTAACTTTGAGATTTTTTTTTAAAATATCTAGTTTTTTGGCTAAAGCTAACTTCGAGCCGCAAGGTTTGTTTTTCTTTGCATATTCGTGTTGGGTTTTGTGTTTTGTGTTTTGTAGGGAAAAAGAGCTTTCTCAAGGCAAGCACGCAAACCAAGGCCCCCCCCCCCCCTCTCTCTCTCTCTCTCTCAAATTTTTTGTATAGATCAATTGGTTCAAAGCTATTTTAAGAGAGTAGAGGTCTTGGGTTCAAGTCTCCATTTTGTGGGGGCGGATTTTTTCATTCCCGCACATTCGCGCACTTTGCCGGCAACTTCAACATTTTTTTTCAAAAAGCCATAACTTCTTCATCCGGAAGCCTTTTTCAGAGCCGTTTTTTTTAAAACAGCCTAATTTTTCGAGATCTATCCATTGGAACACTTACTTTCAGCATCTTCAGCTTCAGTTTTTAAAAAAAAAATGGAAAGTCCATGCCAAGTCATTCTTGACAGCACTAACTACTTCCAATGGATAGCCTACATGGAAGATTTACTTAGAAGTAAAGGTCTCTACAGAATAGCCACAGACCAAGAGAAGAAACCAAAAGATGAAGACAAGGCTGCAAAATGGGAAAATAGACAAGATCAAGCACGTGGTTTGATAGGGATGTCTATTTCTCCTGATCTTAGATTCCATATTGCAGAACTTGAGACTCCTCATGAAGCATTGGAAAAACTCACTAAAGTTTTTGGGATTAAAAATGAAATTAGAGCCCATCAACTTGAAAATGAGTTGCTTACATTGGATCCTAATAATTTTTCTTGCATTGAAGATTTCTTGTCCAAGTTCAAGACCCTTAGATATCTCTTGGAAGGTGTTAAGGTTAAGAAAGAAGATAGTAACCTTATTTATTCCATCCTTACTAAGTTGGGACCAGCCTACTCTGTATTTGTTTCCACCTTCCATTCTACAAGGGAAGCTTTCATTTGTCAAGGAAAAGACTACAAGGCCCCTTCCTTTGACTCTTTTTGTGATTCTTTAATAAGAGAACAAGAAAAACTTTTACACCTTGGTCTTCTTAATCTTGGAAACTCTTCCACGAAAGCGTTAGCCGCCCAGCAGCAACCAAATTCAAAGAATCCTAAGAAGTCATATCCTCAAAAGAATGGTCCTAAATCAACTCAGCCTCAAAATGAAAGATCATTTCAGCAAAATGATAGGACCAATAAAAACAAATGGAAGAAGACTGATAGACATTGTAACTTTTGTAATCGAGATGGCCACTTAGAATCTAAATGCTTTAAGAAGATGGAAGCCTTGGAAGCCGCAATGAAGAAACATAACATCCATGTGGAGCATTCTTCAACTTCAACTTCATCTTCAGGAATGGCACTTTCTGCATGTCGTTGTCAATCATCTCAGTCTGGTTATGCATTAAATGTATCTTCTTCTTCTCATTCTCATGAGTGGCTCATTGATTCTGGAGCCTCTTATCACATGGCCAAAAACCAAGCCATGTTTTCTTCTTTAAATGATTGTAACACCAAAAATATATATGTTGGTGATGATAGATCTCTTAATGTTGTAGGGACTGGAACTGTTCATCTAGACAATGGTCAGTTTAATGATGTACTATGTGTTCCAACCTTATCCTGCAACCTTCTATCTGTATATCAGATAACTCATTCAGGTGAAGGTAAAATTGTTGAATTTTCACCTCATGATGTTGTAATCAAGGATCTAAAAGATCCTAAACAGATTCTAGCTACTGGTCTTGCTGATGATTCCACAAGGTTGTATAAGTTTCACAACTTTGGGTCATCAAATCTTCCCTCAGTATTTGTTGCTCATAATGATGAAGTGAGCAAACTTTGGCATGAGCGATTTGGTCACTTAAACTATCGCTCCCTTCAGCATCTATGTAAAGAAAATATGGTGACAGGTCTTCCTATGGTATCTTGAAGAGATGGTGTTTGTTCCGGATGTGTACTCGGAAAACATCATCGGGACAGTTTTGACAAACGTGCCTCTTGGCACGCCTCAGCCCCTTTACAGCTTGTGCACAGTGATTTATGTGGTCCACTTCCTGTTGCTTCATTCTCTGGCTGCAAGTATTTCTTAACTTTCATTGATGATTTCTCCAGACGCACTTGGGTATACTTCTTAAAACTCAAGAGCGAAGTATTTAACACATTTTTGGCCTTCAAAGCCTTTGTTGAAAAACAATCTGGACATCAAATTCTTAAGCTAAGAACTGATAATGGTGGAGAATATGTTAAAAACACATTCATCAACTTTTGCACCGAAAATGGAATTCAAATGCAACATACTGTTCCATACACTCCACAACAAAATGGTGTAGCTGAAAGGAAAAATCGCACCTTAAAGGAAATGGCTAATTGTATGCTGCAATCTAAAGGACTCAGTCTTAGTTTTTGGGCCGAAGCAATTAATTGTGCAAATTATATAATCAATCACACTCCTACTAAGGTTCTAGAGAATATCACTCCAGAAGAAGCTTGGAGTTCCATTAAACCAGATGTAAGTCACTTTCGTGTTTTTGGAAGTGAAGCATGGGCCCATATTCCAGATGAAAAGCATAAAGCTTTAGAAACTAAGAGTGAGAAATGTACTTTTGTTGGATATTCTGAAGATGTAAAAGGTTATAGACTTATTCCATTTAAGTCCAAAAATGTTATCATTAGAAGAGATGTAAAATTTGATGAAAATAAATCGGCCTGCGAGCCTAGTCCGGCGGATGTGCCACCTCTTCCTATCTCTTCTACTTTTGAAAACATTTCTTCTTCAGATGATGAAAGTGAGGATGATAATCCTCCCCCACCTTCTCAGGATCCTCAACTTCCAAGATGGGTCCGTGCTACTCGGGATGCAGCAGGTGATCTTGCCGGTGATCCTACAGATCAGCGACGTACACGTTCTCAGTTTGAAAGAGCCTCTTCTTTACTGGCTCAAGCTCCAGTAAATCATGATCCTGACACTTTTGCAGAAGCTTCAGGCCATCCACATTGGGAAGCAGCTATGAATGAAGAATATCATTCATTGTTGGCAAATGATACATGGGATCTTGTTCCTCTACCAAAGGGACGCAAACTTGTTAGATGTAAATGGGTTTACAGAACCAAGTATGGACCAGATGGGAAAATTGATAAACATAAAGCTCGTCTTGTTGCTAAGGGCTTTTCACAGGTTGAAGGCATTGACTACACTGAAACCTTCTCCCCTGTTGCCAAAATGAACTCTATCCGCCTTGTTCTTTCCCTTGCTGCCTCTTTAAAATGGGAAGTCCATCAGATGGATGTTAAATCTGCCTTCTTGCATGGGGACTTGCAGGAAGAAATCTATATGGAACAACCCATTGGCTTCATACAAACAGACTCCAGCCTTGTTTGTCGACTTAAGAAATCCCTTTATGGTCTCAAGCAAGCTCCTCGGGCTTGGTATGCCAAAATGGATAGCTTTCTTTTAGAATCTGGCTTTTCTAGGTGTTATTCTGACAATACTGTCTACACCAAGAAAGTGGGCAACTCTCTTATCATCCTTGTTCTTTATGTTGATGATCTTATTCTTACTGGTAGTGATCCCAACCTTATAAACCATGTGAAGTCCAGCCTTAAAAATAAATTTGAAATGACAGACTTAGGACACTTACACTATTTTCTCGGTCTTCAAGTCTTGCAATCCAAGGAGGGTATTTTCCTTTCCCAGTCCAAGTATGCTTGTGATATTCTTCGTCATTTTCACATGGAAGACTGTAAGCCAGCCCCTTCTCCCTTTCAGTCTGGAGTCAAACTTTCAGTCTCTTGTACTTCTCCTGAAGTTGATGCTACCTTATACCGTCAACTTGTAGGAAAACTCTTGTATTTAACCCATACTCGTCCTGACCTTTCCTTTGCTGTTGGCCTTGTTGCTCGTTTTATGAAAAACCCCCGTGAAAGTCATTGGAAAGCAGCTAAAAGAATACTTCGTTATGTTCGAGGTACAGTACAGTTTGGGATTCATTACAGTGCCAAAGCAGCTCCTCTATTAGTTGGTTTCACTGATTCTGATTGGGCTGGTGACCCTGATGATCGGAAGTCTACTGCCGGTTATGTCTTCACTCTTGGTTCAGGACCTATTACATGGGCTTGTAAGAAACAGGCTGCCATTTCTCTTTCGTCAGCAGAAGCAGAGTATCGTGGTGCCGTGGAAACTAGTAAGGAAGCCTTGTGGCTTCGTCAGATCCTATCAGAGTTTGGCTTTGAGCAGCAGCATCCAACCACACTTTGGTGTGATAATCAAAGTGCCATTCAGCTATGCAAAGATCCAGTCCAGCATCAGCGCAGCAAACACATTGAACTACACATGCACTTCATCAGAAAGCTCATTCATGACCATGTTCTTGAAGTGCAATATTGCTCCACAGATGATCAGGTTGCAGACATCTTCACAAAGGCTCTCACAGAGGCGAAGTTCACTAAACTTCGATATATGCTTGGAGTTCAGGAAGTTGTCACTAAGGGGGGATAGGCTCTAGTGCCTCCTTCCTTCTCCTATTGTGTCATATTTGTAAATCCTTCAATCCTATCCCAAGTTGTTCTTAAGGGGGGATGTTAGGATATTTCGACACATAGGAAATAGTTAAGTACAACTTGGTCTAGTTTAGAGTTAGGTAAAGTGTGTTTCTTTACCGTTGTACATTTTGTAACTTACAATCCGACGGTCACGATATGTAGTGATCCGACGGTTCATTCTCTCCTCGGTATTACCGACACTTGATCCGTGGCTTGACACCCGATTGGTCCATGAGTTCTATTTAAAGCGCATGGAGGGTCATTGTTCGGGTAATCTGTGCATGAGAGAAGCTTATGTAAATTTTCATTCTTTGATTAATAAATTGCCTGTAGTAGCCACGTTGGCGCAGGCCGTGGACTGTTTCCCTCTTTGAGGGTTTTAACCACGTCAAAAATACTGGTGTATTGATCTGTGATCTGGTTGTGAGCGGTGTCCTTTTGGTGTTCTTTCTGAGGAACTTACCCTGTAAATTCCTACAATTTCTCTAAACGCTGAAATGTTTCTTGAATTTTACTAAACTGCTCCATGAATTCAGGACGTGAACATTATAGCATATTGTGCGGCAAACAACGTTCAAAGATTCACATGGTTATATTGTGCAGCATGGCTCCGATACCACTAAAACAACAAAACTTTTAGCTTGTTGACTTAAATGTAAAAATACACAAAATGTATTTTGTAATAATAATTTATTATATATAAAAAATGTACAAGTGATGTTGAATGTTACAATGAGGACCTGCATATATATCTAAGCAGGTGTCCTTTCGTGACTGGACATGTATTTTAGACATGCCTTTTTACTTAACTTAATGATTATTTAACATAATCATCATTTCATTTTTATTATTTATATTTATTTATGTTTATCTTATTTTGTACAATTTATATTCGTAACAAGTTCTAGAAGAAACTGTTGGGTTGAATTTACAAAAGAAATTGCCGTGGTTGAAGTTGTTGAAGAAGTTGCTAGGGTCGAAATTGCTGGAAAGAAAGCTCATCAAGGGGAAAGGTTGACTTGGTCTTGGAGGGGTCTTTTGTCAATGGTCTTAGGTCTTGGAATTCGTGATTTGAAGATTCTATAAGAAGAGAAGAATTCTTGTGGGTTTTCTTTTCAAGTGCAGAGGTTTTAGCCTGTGCTGATCGCCTACATCTTGTGTCCTTTTGTCTCATTGTTCTTTATGATTTGGTAGTTGTTTGATAATAAGAACACTAAATATAATCAAGAGAAAGAAGAAGCTAATTAAGTTAAGTAAAAATACATCACAAGCAGTTATCAAAGAAGAGAAATCGATAATCTAGCTGCCCTAGATTTCTCAACACTGCTTGTGCTCATGGACAGTGGATTAACTGGTTATGGTCAATGTTACTCTGTAATTGACCATGAACTACATGTATGAATTCTGGTTACAATTTAACTATGCAATTTTATATATTACATTGTGGTATTAGAGCAAAACAATTGGTGTGAATTTGGTGGTTTTAAGAAGTACCCCATATCCTCAATAGAGCACAAAGGGTATTGGGTATGTTGCAATACTTAACATATTTACACAAGCCCTAAATTTTTTCAGCAAATAACCTTCAATGCTTTAATGTATTCATTTTGGAGACTCTTGCTGACGACATAAATGCATCTGTTGCCTTTGCGGTAATGAGGAAATACTCCTATCCAAGGAGATTGCTCCATTGGAGTTCTATAATTATAGAACTTTGTGCACACCATCTGGGATGTGCATGAAGATAATTGTAATAATATAATGGGAGGAGCTATTATCAATTATTTGTTCCTCCTATCCTCATCTGTTGTTGGAGAAGAAGACGTATGTAGTATTACGATTTTTTTTTCAACCCTGACTTTGCTGATTATAGGGAGAATATGAATATGGATTCATTGTTAGGGAACATATATTCATTCCAGAATATAGGTAATAGGTGGCCGAAAATTGTTTCCAGTCAGCCAAGATAGGGGTATGATTATTAGAAGATTTTATATTGGTTGGTAATCTAAGGCATCTTAGTTCTTGTTTGAAGAATCTTATTTTGATTGTAATTTACACATATTGGCTGTATTAAAATTTGAATATAGAACTTTCTTTTAAAATGTTGTTTTATGTGAGAGTAGGTTTTGGCTTTTTGTTTTATCTCTCCGTTGTTAGGAGTTCGCATCCGATTTCTCCATTCAGAAAAGGAAATCATTACCTAGTATTATACAAATTCAAGGCTGGATACATAATTTTGTGGATTTAAAGAAAGGATTTTAGTATTAATGTGTTCTGATGATACCCATATAGAATCTATTTTGTGCCATATAAAGTCTGTCTGTTAATGGTGTAAATGACAATGAACTGACAGATGAATTTTCAAAAGTATATAGCTTGCTTTCATTTGTGATTTTGGTTGGATTTTTTTTGTTAATTTTTTATTTTATTTTATAAAATTGTACTAATCTTGAAATGTTATTCAGAGAGAACAATTGTCTTGGTCAAGTGTCTTTTAGTGAAGTAGTTTATATAACAGAAGCATTGGAAAGTGCAAACTTCTTGTTTATTGCAAAAGCAACTTGTGGCAATCATTTTCGGAGAAGCAGGCAATGTTATTAGTTTTAGATGATTGCTAAAGCATTATTGCTATTAATTCAAAAACATAACTAGTAGCTCATGCTTTAGATCTTCTATACTTACCAGTAACTACTTTCAAACAAGTTAACAAGAAGATCTCTAAACTGTTAGTGTTTTTCATTTTCTATCCATCCTTGAAAATTGGTTCAGCTGTATCAACGCACATTTTCATTAACAAGTGCCATTTTATTTCAAGATAAGAGGGGACATCAGAGACATCAGCAAAGGCAAGCCTCAACATTGCCTGCTGATAATTCCAATTCTCATAAGGTAACTTTCCAGAAATTAGTTGGCATGCATGTAAATGCAAACCTCAAAGTTCAAAGATCATAGAGTGATGAAATCTTATGAAACTCATTGAAGGAATCATTTCAAGAGTAGAGAACTGATAGTCCAAAAGACTTAGGGCCTGTGTGGAGCTTATGATAGTACATAAGTTCATTTAAGAAGAGATCAATTTCCCTGTGTTTGTTCAAAGGGCAGTGGTTCCATCTATAAGCCATATTCCAATCCTTGGCTGCAGCTTAGGTCAGTATGTGTTATTCACTAAAATATACTTTACATGGAGGATTCTAGGTAAGCTACCGCATATAAATGTGCAAATTGAACAAACCTTGTATTTAGGGGAGACTAAATATCTATGTTAGTTGCTAGCCATATTGAAAATCAGTTTTAGAGGAGATTCGATTGAACATCGATGGAAGTCAAATCACTGCTATGATAAATCCTATACCTCGCAAAAATATGATATTTACAATGATAAAGGCCAAAGGTTCAAATTTGCAAAGACTTCACTTCAATGCACAAGTGGTGCAATCTTCTTTGGGTTGGTGTGACTGTTGTCTTAAAATATAGCAGGTCTTGTGAGAAGCCTCACAAGGCAAGAACTAGATCAAGGGACAAAAACTAAGTGGAGATCCACTATCACCACAACACAACACGTCTTGCTCTTTAGTGAATTTTCACCACAAGGGAGGCTTCTCGGTATTAGTCACCTAATAGATATTCAAAGGCAATGGTTCAAAGGTGACAATTGGGATATGCTCAAGAAGGGCACTCAGACTAAGAACAAGACTATCCAATGAAACAAGGAATGGCGTGCTCTTCAAGAAACCTATCAAGGGTACTTATAGCCTAGGGTTTGAGGAATATGCAACAAGAATGACTCATATAGGCATATAAGACCAAGAAAAGGCTTGTGAAAAATAGGTATGATCAAACAACACACCACCTACTGCTCTTTACTGGATTTTCACCTCAAGGGTGTGTTGTAGCAACTGTAACACCCTCCAAAATTTTGCTCTGCACCCAAATTTTGGAGCCTACTGTGGATCCTATGATTGGTCGTTCCTTAGTCACTTATTGGTAAGCTGATGATCTCAAGCTCCCCTCTTCGATCTTAAGAGTCGTTCACGCTGTTATCTTTATATAGTATGTGTCATCTTTGGGCATGGGGATTATTGCTTGTCATGCAAAGGGAAGTTTGTTTTGCTTCAAGGGGAAATCTTTGTGAGAATGGGTTGTCCTCACCACATAGACATGTTTCGCACTCATTTCACACACTCTTGCACAAGTGTCGCCTTTATCCTCTCAAAGTCTATCATCGGAGCCGCACTTGTCATAAGTTGCCGCAAAGGTTGTTGCATTAAGCGAAGTATGTTTTTATATGTTCTGGATGGTCTATGTTGTGTCACTAAGTGTTCAAGTGTGTGATCGTAGTCAAGTTCTATCACTGTTCACATTGGTTCCACTGATCCCACACTTAACCAAGTTCCAAAGTTTTCCTAGCAACCTATCCTCACCTAGCTTTCCTGAACTGCGCACTTCGCAACTGAAACCTTCAAGCTTTTCCCTTGCCTGCTGGAACTGTGCAATGTGCAGAAATCCCAGCCTCCCTTGGCATCTAAAACTGCGCAATGGTTTCCTCCAGTGTCCTTCCCTCAACCAGAACCCACTGTCTCCAAAAATTGCGCAGTTTTGTCCCTCAGGCATCTCAGCTACCCAGTCTGCCTTGCATCCTAAAACTACGCAGATGTGTCCTCACAGGGTCTCATCCCACAATAGTCACTGCTCGCTGAAACTGTGCAGATGTGTCCTCCCAGGGCCTCATCTCGCAGTAGTCATTGCCCGCTTAAACTGCGCAATTGTGTCTCTCAGTGGTCACGAAGAAGGATGACATGCTAGATGACTCTCAAGGAGCTGAGGAGAAAGATAAGCAGACCAGGGAACCCAAGGTATGATAGAAGATCGGCACTGCATGAAGACTTCATCTGATGCATAACCCTTTGGGGGGGCAAGTATGGAAAACGAAACACATCTTTTGAAATTCACCTCTTAGTGTAGCATGAAGGACTGCTTATCATTGTCATCTCATTATGGCTTCAATGACACACATGGTTGCAAGCACTAACAATCATTCCATGTGTTTCTTGTAAGTGTCTTGCTCCCTTTCGCTTGTTGGATCAATTGTTGTCTTTTGACATGTTTGGTTGTTATGTCATGTTTGTGAACCTTGAAGGTTGGTCTTTGTGTATACGAGTTTTCCTAGCCATGTAAACACCTATCACACTCATACACAAAGTTTCAAGCACTGTCGAACAAGTGTCATCATGGTTGTTCCAAGGTCTATCTCAAGTGTCACACTTGTCGCTTTTAGTTCTAGACAGTCTCACAGAGGGTAATGCTTTGTCTTGTTGATCTGATGGTTTATGTTGTCGCGTCGTCAAAGCATGCTAAGTGTGTGATCACAATGTCAAGTCCCTCACAAGTTCACTTGCCTTCTACACTTAGCCATTTTCCTAAAAATCCTTCCGACCGGACAACTCTGCTTCACCAGACCTCGACTAAGCCGCACTGCACAGTCTCAGCCCTCAGTGATGTTGCTCTGCTGCCTGGAACTACTTAGTGCACATAGACTATCCTCCAGGACAGTTGCACTACGCAATCCCAGAGTTGAGCAGCTTGCCTTCCTTCCTAGAATTGCCTAGAAGTTGCCTCAAGCCTCCTCCCTGACTGCTCGAACCCCGCAATGTGCAAAGACTTGAGCCTGCTTCGCCTCCAAGAATTGCGCAGAGGTGTCCCCCAGTGTCCTTGCTCAGCCAAGACTCACTGCTTCCAGAAACTGCGCAAAACTGTCCTATCTGGTCACTCTGCTGCCTGGTCTTGTCTTCCCTCAGAAAACTGTGCAGACTTGCCTCCCAGGGTTTCACCTTGCAACTGCCACTGATGATCTCAACTGTGCAATCCTACCTCCCAGTGGTCTCTGCACAATTTTTCCTGGTAGTGAAGACTATGCTCCTGAGTTCCTCAGGCAAGCCTAAGCTGTGCACTGCATAGTCTTAGTAACTAGTCTCCCTCCCTGTCACATGGAACTGCACAATGTGCAGTTGCGAGGCCCTCTTCCCAACCTATCATCCATCCTGGGCCCAATCCATGGATAACAATGCATCATCTTACACTAAGAGGTTTTGGATTTGATGTCGTCCCGTCATGAGTGAATTGCAAGAACATGTACACTGTTATATCATGGCGAGACGATGAAGGAGATGGAGAAGGAACAAACATGTTAGAAGACTTACTTGTCGTTAGATGGATGGAAGAAGCTCATCAAGAACAAGCGAAGGGAACACATGCATGCAACCACTTTTCAAGACCAAGATCATTGAAGACCCTGCAACATCAAGCCATGCAGAGGAGAAAATACATCACATACACGAACACATCCATCACTATGTAGCAACAACAAATTGACATTGCCACCACAGCTAGCTAGTCCATGTCAGTAGTGTCATGTCAAGTTTGTCATAAGCTGTCAAGGTCACATCACTATTATGGGCCATATCTATTGTAAATCAAATGTAATGTAAAGTGAAAGTCCAATGGAAACACAAAAATATGAAGAGTCATGTCAGTTGAAAAGTCATAGGAAGTTGAACGGTCATGAGTGTAGTCCAAGAGTCATAAGGGTCAAGCATCACCCTTGGTTATATATATCCCTCTCATTGTATGAGCAAAGAATTTTCACCTTGGCTCCTCCCACGAAGCATAGAGAGTTTTCAGATAGTTCTTTGAGGAGAAAGGAGTGGCTCCAATGTCCCACTATTGGGGCTAGTGATGTATGATGTACATATGTGTCTTGGAACTTTTGCTTAATACAAAAGCCTGTTCAGGCCAACACGTTTTCATGCATGTCTTGTGGATGTTTGTAATATTATTCTTTCAGCATTTGTAATTCATGTTTGTTTCACATGTACTAAGATAGTTTAACTATTTCAGTTGTTTTAGTACTTACCTTGTTGGGAATGTGCTGTATTGGTTATCACTGTTGTCTCATCCTTTTGGACTACTCCGCAGGATACTAGACAAACCTTCCTTGCTTATTGGTTATAACAACTATCACATCCGTTGTGGACTACTCTGCTGGATGGTGGACGTGTCTTCCCTTGTACTTTGGTTTTAACGACTGTTGTGTCCGTTGTGGACTATTCTGTTGGATGTTGGACAAACCTTCCTGGTATGCGTGTGTTTCTTCCTGGGTGGTAATATTACCTCTCACTTAGAGGCTCACTTTTCTTCCCCCTTTTGCAGTAAGAGAACCTTGACACAGTTACATTACACACTCACCAGGAACACTTACCTTGCTGTTTGAAGATACCAACGTAACAGTCTCATGTGCTGGCAGTTAAAGCCAAGGCAGATATCTGAGTATATGGAAATCAAGCCTTTATACCGGATGGGACCCCTACACCAAACGGTGTGAGGTCTAGTTGGTTCTTCATATCGGGGAGATCCCCTTGGTTGACGGATTTCCAGCACCGTCAATAGGGTGGCTTCTCGGTATTAGTCACCTAATAGATATTATAAGACAATGGTTCAAAGGTGACAGTTGGGATATGCTCAAGAAGGGCACTCAAACTAAGAACAAGGCTCTATCCAATGAAACAAGGAATGTCGTGCTCTTCAAGAAACCTATCAAGGGTACTTATAACTTAGGGTTTGAGGAATATGCAACAAGAATGACTCATATAGGCATATAATCTCAAGAAAAGGCTTGTGAAAAATAGGTATGATCAAACAACACACCACTTCCTGCTCTTTAGTGGATTTTCATCACAAGGCAAGCTTCCTGGTATTAGTCACCTAATAGATATTCTAAGGTAATGGTTCAAAGGTGACAATTGGGGTACACTCAAGAAGGGAACTCACAATAAGAACTGCGAAATTTTTAACTATTGCAACAACTGTAAATTATTCTTCTAACTGTAAATTAATTTTGTATTTCATTTGCTATGACAAACAACGAATAATTCACAACTGCAATTTTCACCAAAATAAATACTATGGAAGATAAACTGGAATTTGAGAAACTACTGGCACACACAAAAATATAACACCGTTGTTTTTGGACGAAAGTCCCCGAAAAAACCAATGTTGGAAAACCGGTGCAACAACTGAGGGTTTTTATTATTAAGCAACAATGAGAAAATTCCGAGTACAACTGGATGCCGAAAAATGGCAATCCTACAAAGAAAATATTGGAAAAAATTTTGTGAGGAATTTTCCTCACCCGTACAAGAAATCCTGGCTCAATCAAGCCAATTGAACTGGCTCTCAAACTGCCTCTACGCAGGTCCTACGTCACTTTTGCGCAGGCCTAAAAATTGCTGGCTCAGAGCTGCCTTGAATTAGCTACTGACTGACTGCTACTGGTTTGGAAGCCTCTGGCTTGGCCCTTTGGAATTTCTTTCGGCCACTAGCACTTGAAACGACCCTTCCTCGAGTTGAATTAAATTTCCCTCTAGAGGCTACTGTGCAGTGCTTGTGCAACATTTCTATGGCTATCTCTTCCTCTTTGCAAGCTACTCTCTGGAACTGAAAGACTTCCTCCGAACTCACTGTCTCTACCCCTCTTTGTCTCTACATCCCCTCTCTAGCTCGAACTCTTCCGACACAATGTTGCTCTCTAGAAAATCGAACTAACGGAGGAAACTCGCTCTACAAGTGCCTTCTCCATCAACCTCCTCTTATAATATCCAGTTGGGACTCCAACGACCACGATTAAATCTTAATCAATGGCTGAGATCATTTCCTAGTCGATCCGTGTGAGTTTCTAGAGAAATCTCACCTTCCTCAATTAATTGCTATTAATTAACCATTTTCCCTAAGTTAGACTTAGGAAAAATTTAATTAATTAATTAACTTAGTTAAGGAATCTGTAGGTGGATTTTCCTGAAAGTTTTTCTAGGTTATGGATTGCTAGTATTTCTTAGCCTCGCTAACAACTGTCGAGACTAGAACACCATCTGATGCTACAAAAATTGACACTCCCTCTTAGCGAGGAAGGTGTTCTAGTGATGAATTGCTACAACACCCCGTCTTTGCATCATCATCCATACACGCTGCTGATGTCTGACCATTGTGACTGCCAGCCACTACCCACCAACCATTGCACAACTCTGATGTGGCATTTGTGTGGCTGGTTATACTGCTGTACAATCTGTACTGTTGACAACTCTGCATCTGCACTGCAACTCCCTCTCAATTGTTGCTATTGTTACTGCAACTACTGCAACTGAGAAGCATAAAAAATACTGAATCAACTGTGTCTGTATGCTGCAATTGTATCCTGAGCATCTGACTGCTAGTAGCTTATGCACTATCCATTGGGAATCTACGTTGCTGTTGACTCTGCTACTGAGCCTCCTGCTCTAGTGTCAACGCTACTCTGCACTACTCAATATCCGACTGCTACTAGTATGAAACTGTTGCTCCGGAACTGACTACACCAACTGTCAATGATTCACCTGCTACTGAATACTGTGGGCCACTGTAGCAAGGTAATGATCCATGAAAAACATTCTCCGATGCATTCCTCAAGGGACCTTTTCAAAATCAACGCAACTCTGGTGTTGAAGGATGTAATTAGGTACGGTCTTCATAATTGTACTTGAGTCATAATGAAATGTATTTATCAAAATAAAGAAAAATAATTTTTATTATTAAATAAATTGACTTATTAAAGCATGGGTTTCATGCTTGGGTCAATTGTTTTTAGTTCAAGGTCTCCATTGTAGACCTCTAGGGTTTATGTCAAGTGTCCTTGTCCATGTCATTCTGTAAAGAATCCTTCTTGGGAATTATTTTTCAAAGAAGAAAATTAGTTTATTGTAAATTAGGTCAATTAGGCCTCCTCCACAAAGTCGGCCTCAAACAGGGTAATTCGACCTCACAAGAAGCCTATATATTGGAGCAACTTGACCTCATTTGTCACACTCTCTCAAGCAAGTTCGATCTGTAGTAACCGGTTGCAGAAAAAGTGCGAAATTCAAGGAAGAAGGAGAAGAAGAATAACAAAGGAGGACTCTTTCAAGCATAAAAGTGAAAATTTTCTCTAATGGCAGAAGTGTCCTCAGACACGTAATTTTATTAATAAAAAAAAACAATTACATAATTGATTTTGCAAGAGTTTACACCCGAACAACACAAACACTCTTGCAATGAGCTATTTATAAGCTCCATGTCCTAGCTACCTCTAATTATGGATCATTTATTAAATAACAAGTGTCCATTTACAATAAATGCTATTCAAACCAACTAGCTAACTAATCTCCTAAAATAGAGCCTAAGATACGACACATTTGGAGAGTCGTATCTAGTTACAACAATATGCTAATTCTAAAAGTCTCCATTAAATAATTAAACATTCTAGAATAATAATTATTAATTTAATATCTTAAATTAATAATTATTTTATTATAATTTTATAACCTATGATAAAATTGTATTTTTGGATCATCTAACATTCCCCCCTATGATCCAAAGATACATTACAACAGATACCAAGTTCATCCCTGAACTTAGTAAATTTTATTCTGCCGAGCGGTTTCGTGAAAATGTCGGAGATTTGATCTTCGGAAGGACAATAAACTGGTTTGAGGACATCTTTGGCAATGAGAGACCTGATATGATGATACTTGGTGTCCACATGCTTTGTTTTTGAATGAAAAACTGGGTTCTTGGCAAGTTTGATGGCTAACTGGCTGTCAATGAATAATGATGTAGCTTCTGTCTGAGAAATGCCCAAGTCCTGCAAAATTCGGCGCAACCAAACAATTTCACATGCTGCTTCCCATGCTGAAATGTACTCTGCTTCTGCTGAAGAAGTGGCCACTGTAGCTTGTTTCTTACAACTCCAAGATACTGCTGCTGACCCCATATTCATTAAATAACCTGATGTTGATGCTCGATCATCAATACTCCCAGCAAAGTCGGCATCAGAATATCCACCAAGTACAAAATTTTTAGTCTTTGTGTAAAGAAGACCAAAATCTTTTGTTCCTTGGATATATCGAAGAACTCTTTTGGCTGCATTCCAGTGGCTGTCTTGTGGTTCCTGCATAAAACGTGAAAGAATACTGACTGCATAAGATAGATCAGGACGAGTATTTGTCAAATAAATCAAGCTGCCAATCAACTGTCTGTAAGTTGTACTGTCCACCTTTTCCCCCCCTTCAAATTTTGAAAGTTTCAAGTTTTGCTCCATGGGGGTGAGAACGGGCTTGCAATCTTGCATGCCAAATCGCTGAAGAACCTCTGCTGCATACTTATTCTGAGAAATGAAAATATGATGTGGACGTTGGAAGACTTCAACTCCAAGATAGTAGTGAAGTAATCCCAAATTTGTCATCTTAAAATCTGCATGTAATTCCTTTTTCACCTGTGCAATATGATCATCATGGTTGCCAGTAATGATCAAATCATCTACATACATAACAAGAATTACCAGATATTTTCCCTGTTGTCGCACATACAAAGTATCATCAGATTCACTTCGTTGAAAACCAACTTTCTTAAGGTATTCATCCATCTTTGCATACCAAGCTCGGGGAGCTTGTTTTAATCCATATAAAGCCTTGATCAATTTGCAGACTTTATGTTCTTGTCCTTCAACTTCAAAACCTGGTGGTTGGGTCATATACACTTCCTCCTGTAAATCCCCATTGAGAAAAGCACTTTTCACATCCATTTGATGAACTTTCCATCCTTTTTGAGCGGCCAATGCAAGTGTTAATCGGATGGTGTTCCATTTAGCTGTAGGAGCAAAAGTTTCCTCATAATCAATGCCTTCCTGCTGTGCAAAACCTTTTGCGACAAGTCGTGCTTTATACTTTTCAAGTTCACCCTTCTGATTATACTTAATTCTGTAAACCCATTTGCATCCTATGGGTTTAACATTTGCTGGACAATCAACAAGTTTCCAAGTGTTGTTATCAATTACTGCTTGATATTCTTCAACCATAGACTGTTGCCATTCTTTATGTTTTACTGCTTCTTTGTATGTGGAAGGTTCAGTAAAATCATTTGCTATCAAGGCAAAATTGCCTTCACTTCTATGTGTCCTTCTGGTGCCAGTTTTATTCTGTTCATCAGGTTTTACATCTTTCAAAAGTTGAACTGCCCATTTCGGAAGTTGGTGCTCACTTGTTTGCGCTTCTGTAAAGTCCCCATCATTGTAAAGAGGATTAATATAAACTGATGTTTGTCGTTCAGGTGAAGAATGTGGAGAATCACTATCAGAAGAACTGCTGCTGCTTGGAGATGCGGATGAACTGCTAGAAGACCCAGATGATGTTGTTGATGTAGATGGACTGGATGACTCATCTTCAGAGGAAGGAAAATCTAGTTCATACCAATTTGGTGAAGTTGGTTGACTTTGCATTTTTGCATTTCTTTTACGTCCTTTAGTTTCTAACTTGTGAAGAAGATTTTCAATTTCTTCAGCACTCTTACTCTCTGTTTCATCAAAAATGACATCCCTGCTCACAATGAATTTTCCATTGGTCAAAAGACGATACCCTTTCTTCTCATCAGAATAGCCAATCATTGTGCATTTTAAACTTCTTGAGTCAAGCTTAGTTCTCTTTTCTTTCGGAACTAAGGCATAACACACTGACCCAAAAACTCTAAGATGTTTAACTCGAGGTTTGAAACCAAACCAGGCTTCATAAGGTGTGATTCCGTCTAAAGAAGCAGTTGGAGATCTGTTTCTTAAGTAGACAGTTGTATGGATTGCTTCTACCCAATATGTTGGACTTAACCTTTTGAAAGTTAACATGGATCTCGCCATGCCTAACAAAGTGTGATTCATTCTTTCGACTACTCCATTTTGCTGTGGAGTGTAAACATTAGTAAGATGTCGTCTGATGCCATTTTCACTGCAATAAGTTTTGAATTCATTTGAAGTGAATTCTCCCCCATTATCTGTCCTGAGAGTACCTATCTTTTCTTTGACTTCATTTTCAACAAGTTGGCGAAAAATTTTAAACTTATCAAATGCTTCTGACTTGTTCTTCAAGAAGTAAACCCAAGTCATTCTGCTGAAATCATCAATGAATAGTAAGAAATATTTGCAACCACCAAATGAAGTTTGTAGTGGACCACAAACATCACTGTGAACTAGTTGTAGCCGCTTGTTTGCACGCCATGAACTTGTTGGAAAACTTTCTCGATTTTGTTTGCCATAAATGCAAGCTTCACATTTTGCATTTTCCCTTTTGAATGTGGGAAGTCCTTTAACCATTCCATGTTTCTGCAATTGAGAAAGACTCTCAAAATTCAAATGTCCATATCTTACATGCCATAGTCTTATAGGTGAAATACCTGTAGTCACTGCCCTTGCAAAATCAGAATGCCTTGGAATAACTGTCCCTTTCATCCATAACAGTTTTCTATCTTCATAACCTGTCATGACTGTTTTCAAGTTCTGTTTCACTGAATTAATCTTCACTAAACCATCTTCCATAATCACCTGATGTCCTGCTTGTCAAATCGTGACTAAAGAGAGCAAATTTTTCTTGAAACTGGGTACATACCATACATTGGAAATCATTTTTTCTCCAATACCAGGGAGAAAAACTTCTACTCCTTTTCCATAAGGAGTATGTTTTGTATCATCAGCAAGAAAAATGGAATTAAGTTGGCAATCTTGAAAATTCCAGAAAAAATCACGTCGACAAGTCATGTGCTGAGTTGCCCCGGAATCCAAGATCCAGGCATCTTCATAGTCACTTCTAAGATGGGATGAAATTTGTGTTGCTGGTGAGGAAGTAAAAACATATTCTGAGTTATCTTCATCTTGATCATTTGCAAATTGTGCTGAATGCTGTTGAAACTTGGGAATTTTATTAAGTGATGTTCGACAATCTTCAGCATAATGGCCAACTTTGTTACATCTTCGACACACAATTTGACTTAAGTCTCTTCCTCTTCCTGAAGATTGTCCTCTGCCTCTGCTTTGACCTCTATTTTGAGATTGTCCTCTACCTTGATTATTATATCCTTGTCCTTGAAAATTGCCTCTTCCTTGGTTGTTTCCTCTACCTTGAAAATTATTTCTTCCTCCTCTGTTAAAATTGTTGCCTCTGCTTTGGCTTCGACCTCGATTATGTGTTGCTTGATTCTGATTCCATCTGCCTCTGCCTCGAGAACTATCGGCTGATGACTTACTAGTGCTGGCCTTTGTGAGAAAAACATTTTCACCAACTTTCTTCTTCTTCCCAAAAGTTTTATCATGTTGAGTTAACATTTCACAGAGTTCATCAAAATTTAATTTCTCTAATTTCCCAGTTACTTGTAGAGTCTCCAAAAAATGCGTATAGGAAGAAGGAAGCCCAACAATTACAATTGTGACCATAAAGCTATCATCAATTGCGGGAAAACCAACATTAATAATTTCTTGCCTGATATTCTTAAGTCTTGAGATATATTCAAGAACATCACCGCCTTCAGTTAATTTTTGTTGCAACAATTTTAATTGTAGATCGACTTTCTTTGATTCAGGCTGAGTATCAAAGAGGTCTTTAAAAGTTTTCAAAGCAGTCCATGCATCTAAAGCATTTTCTATATGGACATACATTTCATCATTCACAGACAATTTAATAAGAGCTAAGGCTTTAGCATTCTTGATTTCCAATTTTGCTAGTGCAGCTGCATCTGTGGGTTTATTCGGCTTAACATCTCCATCACATATTCCCTGCCATAATTCATTGTAAATGAGTGTGCTTTCGATGAGATGATGCCATGTTTTATAAGATTTGGTGCCTTCAAGTTTGTCGGAATCAGAAAACAAATTAATCAACTTAGACATTGTAGCGTTGAAGCTTCGCACCAAGAATCAGAACAAAAATGTCAAGATGGACAACACAACACACCACGCAAAAAAAACACGATCTATCGGGGCTTGGCCTTGACCCTCGTATAGTCGTTGAAGCAGGAGAAAAAATGACTGAGCTTTGCACTTGGCTCTAGTCAATTTCTCAAAAATTACAGGGCAACTTCAAAATTTGACTTTTACAATGATGCTCCTGAAAACTTGGTAAAAAAAAAGTTACCCCCCCTCAAAGTAAAATTACTTTGAGTTACACTTATCCCCTTTAAAAAATTACAATTAAAATCCCCTCATTACTCCAAAACTTTACAAATCACCTTATTACTCCACAAATCCTAAATTCCAAAATTAAAAAATCACCAGATTTCTCCCAAAAAAAAAACAATATAATATCCCTTATCTCTCCACAAGAATTACAAACAATCAAAAAATCTTATCACTCCATTAACATTACAAAATTAAAAAATATTTCTAATTGCTGGCATGCTGGCTTGTTGCTGGCAGGTTGGCTCACGCTGGCTTGTTGCTGGCAGGTTGGCTCACGCTGGCTTGACGTTGGGTTTGCTGGCTTTCTAATTTATTTTGTAGACCTTGCGCATGCTCTTCCCGTAAATTTTCATCGTAATTATTTAGGGTACAACCTCTATAACCTTAAGAGGGCCTTTTTGGGGAGTGTGAGTAATTATTGTGTTCATTTACTTGAGGGAAGCTCATTTAATCTTTCCTAAGTTTTCGAGGAGGATCCGAAGATAGAGTCTGCGAGAGCCCCAAGAGGATTAGAAGAGGACGAAGGGGCTCCAGGAACGGCACATGCTGCTCCTCCGGTCACCAAATCCCTCTTAGCCATTCTGTGAATTGCTGTTCGTATAGGCGATGCATATCCACCTTGGCCTCGGAGCAGATGAAATATATATTGACGAGGCACGATTCACTCGCTTCAGCTCCTTCCTCGGCTAGAAGGGAGGAGTTGCTGCTGATAAAAAGAAATCTGACGTGAACTCACCACGCTTCAGGTCCTTCCTCGGCCAAAAGGGAGGAGTTGCTGCTGATAAAAAGAAATCCGACGAACAAAAGCCTGAGGAATAGAGGCTAAAAGTCAATGAGAACAAGCCAGTTATGACTGAATGATACAAAATACCTCTATGTACTGTCACAAGTGTCTTGCGTGGTGCAATCCATAACAACTTTCAAGATTCTATTTTTGGCCATAATTATTTTGAAGTTTAATACGTACATATGAAGCTGAGAACTTTTTCGCATGATCTTGAACTTGTTTAAACTTATGGATGGAACCATTGTAAATACCAAAGCTTTCCGGAGAGCAATTTGATCATCTGAGTGAATTCTCGAAAAAGGAGGCGGCCAACTTTACATTTTCCCAGGTATATGGTCAACTGGAAGCTTTAATGTCACAGACCACTTTGCTCTTCATCTTCATAAAGAGGCTGTAATTCTGGGTTCTCAGGATTTAGAAGATTGGCCATCAATTCGCCCTTGCCGTCTTAAGGAAAAGGTCAGGTGTGAAAATAAGTGGGCTAGATCTGACTGTGAAGGATATGCTTATCATGGCCAACCAGCATGTTGAAGTGGATTTATAACAGAAATTCAAGATACAGAGGCAAAATTTTTTACAATAAAAAAAATGATTTTCAGATTTAAAAAATCTAAAATCAATAATAAAATTCCTTTTCCTTTTAAACAAAAAACTGGACAATTTCCATACCGAGCATTTGTTGATCAATTCAATGGAGTTTTCCAAGAACTTGTAGAGCTGGAATCTCCTCTTCACATCAGCTGCATTACTGGAGCTCTGATACCACAATAATGGCAGAAGTGTCCTCAGACACGTAATTTTATTAATAAAAAAAAACAATTACATAATTGATTTTGCAAGAGTTTACACCCGAACAACACAAACACTCTTGCAATGAGCTATTTATAAGCTCCATGTCCTAACTACCTCTAATTATGGATCACTTATTAAATAACAAGTGTCCATTTACAATAAATGCTATTCAAACCAACTAGCTAACTAATCTCCTAAAATAGAGCCTAAGATACAACACATTTGGAGAGTCATATCTAGTTACAACAATATGCTAATTCTAAAAGTCTCCATTAAATAATTAAACATTCTAGAATAATAATTATTAATTTAATATCTTAAATTAATAATTAATTTATTCTAATTTTATAACCTATGATAAAATTGTATTTTTGGATCATCTAACATTCTCTCTTTCTCACATGTGTGAAGCTGTGCACTAGAAGAGGGCCAAAATTTTGCAGTAACTAGGAGACCGAAATTATGCTGTAGGGGATCGAAATACTACAACTGGAAGTCAAATTTATGGACTAGTATTGGGTTGAAGCTGCTAGATAATAAAGAGACTACTATATCATTTTGGAAGGCTGACTTGGTGGAGGAGGAAAGTTTGTTGGTCTAAGGTATTAGTCCATCTCAATTTGAATTACTAAAGGAAGATTTTTGGGTTGGGTTTTCCCCTATATAAGGGTTTTTCCTTGGTTGTTGTTAAAATTGGCAACCAGGGCAAAACTTCATGTGGGTCATCTTATTCATGGCTAATAATATTTTTATTAGATTCCTCTCGTCGAGAGGTGTAGGATTGATATAAAGATCATCCAATTCTGATAAGTATTCACAAATGGAAAAATGGAGAAGTCAAAACAAAGAAGATCATCCAAGACTCTATCGACAAGCGCTTGGTGGCCTACATCTCTGATCTAGACACCTCCAAGGAAATCTACGACAGACTGGTGAGTTTATTTAAAGTTAATGATGCAAATCAACTTTTGTTTCTTAGAAATAAGCTGAGGGAAATCAAGAAGGGTAAAGATGAAAGTATGCAAGCATACTTCTTAAGAATCACCGAGATCAAGAACGATCTCCTATCTATTGGGGAAACTATTACTGACAGAGAAATGGCACTCACAACTCTTGGAGGATTGCCATTTGAATGGTATGTGTTCAGGACTACTCTTTTGAACTATAATGTAATTCCTGGTTTCGAGGAATTAATGGCTAGATGCATTCAAGAAGAAACAAGGGAAGAAGTGCAAGAAATGCCCATGCCTAAAGGTCCTCCTGCTGCCTTTTCTTCTCATGCAAAGAAAAGAAATAATTCCGGGACTAAATCAAAAGGAAAGGCTGGACCTAAGGCTAGAAGAAAATGACGATGTTACATTTGCGA
Source organism: Pinus tabuliformis (assembly GCA_031772625.1). Classification (NCBI taxonomy): domain Eukaryota; kingdom Viridiplantae; phylum Streptophyta; class Pinopsida; order Pinales; family Pinaceae; genus Pinus; species Pinus tabuliformis. The sequence goes on along the minus strand of CM062808.1, from coordinate 90,901,077 downwards.
TAAAGCAAGTCACTATGTATGAGATCATGAGCATCATGATGAATGAGATCATGGACATAAAGGGCAACATGAGATCATGGACATATAGGTTAGCATGATGATGATGCACACTAGTTTGAGCAGCATTATGATGGATAAAATCATGGACATGGGCAACATGATGATAATCATGATTAGAGGAGCATGGTACAGTATGCAGTGGTGCAACTCGAAATCCCTCTGATGGCAATCAAAGGAATGACAAATTCAACAGCAAAGGTAAGAGGAGAGTTGGGAATCAAGGAAGAGGACAAGCATTCAAGAAGGCTAGAAATTCCAAGATGTATTAAATGCACCTGACCTCAAAAGGAACCTAGTGTCCATCTCGACAATGGAAGACAAAGGCTACAAGGTAACCTTCAGCGATGGCAAGGTATGTATATGGAAAATAATGTTAAAGATGCCTTTACTCTTGGGTTTAGTGTTGATTCATTATATCAGGTCAATGGAAGTCCGCTAGGTGTCATGTCTTGTGACACAACTATTTAGTCCAAACTTTGGCATCGGAGGTTTGCCCACCTTCATTACAAAGCTCTACCCGATGTAAGACAGATGGTGACAGGGATGCTCGAATTCTGAGTAGAGAAAGAAGGTGTATGTCCAGGATGTGCCGAAGGAAAGCTCAAAAGGGGACCATTCCCCTCAAGCCTAAGCAAGACCTCCGATATATTACAATTGGTTCACTCGGGCATACCTGAGGTTGGCATTAAGAGGGAGACTACTACACCACATACTCTTGAGCAGAATGGTGTGGTGAGAAGGAAGAACCGCACGATGATGGAAGCTGTCCGGGCCATGCTACATGATCAAAGACTTCCGAAGTTTCTATGGGCTGAAACTACAATCACCGTTGTATATGTACAAAATCGATGCCCTCATCAAGCATTGGGTTCCTAAACTCTTGAAGAAATGTTCACCATCGGTCAAAGGGAAGTCGTGATTAGTCATGATGTCACCTTTGACAAAGATATGACCCTCAGCAAGGTGGACAATCTGTTGACTTTGAGTAGCTCTCAAGAAGCCGACACCAGGGAACCGAAAGAAAAGGATGATGAAGCAATGCTTGATGTAGAAGAACCCATGGATCCGATTGATCCTCATCCACATGAGCCTTCCTCTTCTAGGAAGAGGCCTTCATGGCTTAGGGGGATACTTGATGATGCTGAAGGACATGCTACACCCTGAGGAACCTTCCATCAAAGTAAGAAACTTAATAGGTATCAAGGATACCTGACCATCATGAGCACGATCATACAAAACGAGCCTTCGTCATTCTCAGATGCCGTCAAGCATCAAGTATGGAAGGATGCTATGATCGAAGAATATGAGTCTATCATAAAGAATGATGTTTGGGAAGTAGTTCCCAGACCCTAGGACAAGACTGTTGTTATTTCGAAATGGCTTTACAAGATAAAGCATGCAGCAGATGGAAGCACGGAAAAGTATAAGGCTCGTTTTTTTGCTCGAGGTTTCTCCCAAAAGGAAGGTATAAACTATGATGAGATATTTGCACATGTTGCCAGATATACGATCATCCGCTCGATCATAGCCCTTGCCGCTTCACAAGGATGGAACCTACATCAGATGGATGTTAAGACTGCATTCTTGCATGGCTCGATCAAACCAGAGGTCTACGAGGAGCAACCCGAAGGATTTGAGATTTATGATCGAAAATCTCATGTATGCAGGTTGAAGAAAGCTCTCTATGGGCTGAAGCAAGCACCCTGAGCATGGTATGAGAGGATCGATAGCTACTTGATGAAGCTGGGATTCACTAGGAGTGAAGTCGATCCTAACCTTTACTTTAAGGTTGAAGATGACAAGCCTCTCATACTGGTGTTGTATGTGGATCACCTCTTTCTAACAGGTGCAGACCCTCTCATTCACAAATGTAAGAGGGAGTTGGCCTCTGAATTTGAAATGAAAGACCTAGGACTGATGCACTACTTCCTAGGACTTGAAGTGTGGCAAAAGCCAGGAGAAATTTTCCTATCTCAAGGAAAATATGTGGTGAAGATATTGGAAAGATTTGGTATGATGGACTGCAAGCCTGTGACTACCTCGAGGATCTTAACTTTTAGAAGTTATATGGTAGTGATGTCGGACTAGATTTGGGAAATGCCTCTGAGTTTCAAAAACTCATTCACATTGATGTTCTTGGTGAACCTCCGTCCGAACATATGTTTTGCAGTTAGCATTGTGAGCTCATATTTGGTTGAGCCTCACTGGATTGATGCCAGGAATCTTCTGAGATGTCTTCAGGACACAATCTCTCATGGATTAAGATACACTGCCGAAGATGTGAGTCTACTTGGATATACTGATGTTGATTGGGCAGGCAGTGTGGTGGACCGTAAGAGCACTTCCGGGTACTGTTTCACCTTGGGATCTGCTTCGATATCCTGGATGAGCAGGAATCAGAAGTCGGTGGCTTTGAGCACCGCCGAAGCAGGATATATTGTTGCTAGCATAACCTCATGTGAGGCAGTCTGGTTGCGAAAGCTCTTCAGTGAGCTGTTTGGATTTACATTGGATACCACTGTGATTCTCTGTAACAACCAGAGGTGGGATTCGATTATTGAGGAATCCCGTATTTGTCAATTTCTCCAGCAGATAGACATCATCTGGGATATGGTAAGTCGATGAGAAGGGAAGCTCCATCACATTAAGATGATGTACAGGTTGATACACCTTGTCAAAGCCCCGAGGAAAGATCTAATCTGTGATTTTCCCAAACGACTTGGAGTCGACAAGAAACTCTTGTACAAGGGTCCTGCATGTTGCATACATTGAGCTCTGGGAGCTCTGAGGGCTTGCGGTTCCTACTGGAGCAACATATGACCACAGGGTGACTCACCCTCCCCTAGTGGTGCACACTGGAACAAGATGATTCGCTCTCTTGTGGGACAAGATGATTCGCCCTCTTGTGGAACAGGATGATTCACTCTCCTGTGTAGCAGGATGATTAGTTCTCCTGTGAGGCCTGGATTGATGTGTTCTCCATGGCAGCCTGGATTGATGTGTTCTCCATGGCAATTGTAGCAGGATTAATGTGTTCTCCTGTGAGGTCTGGATTGATGTGTTCTCCATGGCAATTGTAGCAGGATTGATGTGTTCTCCTGTGAGGCCTGGATTGATGTGTTCTCCATGGCAATTGTAGCAGGATTGATGTGTTCTCCTGTGAGGACAGGATTGATTAGTTCTCCTGTCGAGGCATCCTACCCATGCAGTCTGGGACTCATGGGAAGTACCTCTCATCTGATCAATAAGCAGGGAAATGAAGTTAGGGACCATAGTAGTACCGATGGACGCATTGTTGTAACTACCGTACTCCCTACGCTAGGATGACCTCCATTGATCTGGGATCAATGATACTGGTCTGGGACCAGTGGTAGGAGTTGTACCATACTATGACGCTGACTTCGGGTCGGTTGAGACTGGTTTGGGATCAGTGGTATATACTCTGAGACTGACTTTGAGTCAGTGGAGGATGATATTGGTCTGGGACCATTGGAGTTGTACTCACTATGACGCTGACTTTGGGTTGGTTGAGACTGGTCTGGGACCAGTGGTACATAATCTGAGACTGACTTTGAGTCAGTATGATACATCCTCAATCATTTCTTCTTCTTCATAATTCGGACAAAAGCAGAGTAGAACAGAACAATGCAAGAGCAGAGCAGAACAGAACAAAACAATACAGATCAGTGCAGGGCAGAACAAGACAAAGCAGAACAGGCAAAATAGAGCAGAGCAGGGCAAGGGTCAGGCTATACAAGGCAGTGCATTTAATGGATGAATAGTAACGACGGATAGACAGATTGCAGATGAAGTTCTCCATGGTTGAGAGGGAGTGTTAAAATTGGCAACTAGGGCAAAACTTCATGTGGATCATCTTATTCATGGCTAATAATATTTTTATTAGATTCCTCTCGTCGAGAGGTGTAGGATTGATATAAAGATCATCCAATTCCGATAAGTATTCATGGAGATATGAATTTATTTTGATTATGGAATTATTATCAAGCCGACCTACAACTCATGTAAGCTCAAAAGCCCAACAGTCACATCTATTCACCCACCAACGTTGTGTATAAATATAAGAGGACTTTTCCTCATTTGGACTCACTCATCTCATCACATCTCTCTCTCTCTACTGCGCAGATATGAGTCTCTTCTCTACTGCACTGAAATGGGTCTCTCTCTCTCTCACACATGTGAAGCCGGAAGCTGTTGAATTTGAAGCTGCAACTGCAGAAGTAAAGATTGACTTGCGTGGCCTAGAAGATCTCCTCTTTGGAATTGCGTTGTAGGTTCATCTGAACCTCCTTTGAAAGCTGCAACTTTTGGTAGTGGAATGAAGTCAATCCGACGAACGGTTTGCAAGATATCGACTGCCCTAGTTTGAAGCCGGAAACTGCTGAAACTGAAGCTGCAACTACTGAAACTGAAGCTGTAACTGTAGAAGTAAAGATTGACTTGCGTGGCCTAGAAGATCTCCTCATCTGAACTGCGTTGTAGTTTCATCTGAACCTCCTCTGGAAGCCGAAACTTTTGGTGGTGGAATGAAGTCAATCCGACTGTCGGTTTGTGAGATATGGTCTACCCTAGTTTGATAATGAAGCTGCTAATGCTGATGCTACTGATCTAGGGTTTGCTACTGCTGATATGAATCAGATTTATTGTACTATTTCTCTCTACTGAATTATTGAAGATAAAAGAAGATTTGATCAAAGGGTTTCCCCACACATTGTGGGGTTTGTCCCCGGCTAGCCGCCACATCTTGTGTCTGTTGTCTTGGCTTGTTTTCTGTCGATCGTTTAATGTTCTATCTGCAATTTACTTTATGTACATGTGATTGCTAATCGGTGGAATATAATAAGAAAAAGAAGTAAACTGTTATAAGCATAGAACATACAATAACTTAACAGTTGTACACCTACATATTGTGTCACTGATCTTCATGTTTTGGTTTTGATAATTGCTTGATGAGACAAAGATAAAAGAAGAACACAAGGAAGTTAATAAGAACATAAGAATATCACAAGTAATCATCAACATAAGAAATATTTCTTCCTTTCGGATTTTCCAACATGGTATCAGAGCTAAGGTGAAGGAGGAAAAAGGCAGCCTGAAGATCTAAGGAGAATAAGGAGTCTTAAGAAGTTGAATAAGGGTCATCAAGAAAAGAGATCATATAAGAGGATAATCCTACTAGCTACAAGAACCATGACTAACTCATTGAAGGGAGAAAACAAACTAGAAGGAGCCTCCAACTACAGGGCATGGAACAGGAGGATAAATCTCATCCCTGAGAAGAATAAAGTTTTGGATCTAGTCAAAGGAAAAGTAAAAAAACCTACAAATGAATCAAGTGAAGCAGAGAAAGAAAAGTTCAGAGAAACAAAAATATTGGCCATGAGCCTAATGGTGGATAGAATAAAGGACAACCTCATTCCATACGTATCTAACATAGATTCAACTCGAGAACTGTATGAGTCCCTATCCAAATTATTCACAAGCAAGAACATAGGTGAAATTGCAAGCCTCAAGAACGAACTAAGAATTATGAAGATGACAAAAGATGATATTGTTGCATCCTTCTTTGTAAAGATAGCTAGAATAAGGAATGAACTCCAAGAAATAGATGAAATAGTACTTGAAAAGGAGCTCGTGATTACTACTCTTCTAGGATTACCAACATCTTGGAGTGCCTTGGTATCATGAATCAACAGTTGGAAGGATACTCCTACATTCGAACAATTATGGAATACATGTAGTCAAGAAGAAGTCTAATTATCATTATTAAGCAACAAGGAGAATGAAGAGAAGAACATCTCAAATGCCTATTCTACTCATCACAAGAATAAATGAACCTTCAAGAAGTGTTGATTTGGGGTAGCATTGGATGTGCTGTAGCCACGAAAATTGGTGGAGAGGCTAAAGCACATGAGATCTCCAATACCCAGAAATGGTTTGGGCAAAATCTAACCTGTTTGGGAGATATTAAAATAATTAATATTTTTAATGGAGTCTCTAAGTCTAAACTTAGGGCAAATAAAATATTAATGTGAATTAATATAAAACTAAGTTAGAATGGTCCAAAAGTCATGGATCAAGCCAGATCTAATCTTAGCCATTGATTAGGGACTTAATCTCGGCCGTTGAAATGTCAACAAAAAAGTATAAGAGGAGGCTTGAGGGTCACTTGGAGAACACACCAAGTTGATCAAGAATTTGATTTTTTGGGGCAGGGCTTGTTGAGGAAATCGAAGGAGTGATCAGAGTTTCAATTGAGGGGCAGTGAATGCAGTAGTAGAGAGGCAGAGATAGTTCCGGGAGCATCAGCGTAGAAGCTGGGAGAGGGTTGACATAGAGCCAGCTAGAGGCCACGCAGAAGCAGCCAGAGGCCACGCAGAGGCAGCCAGGAGCTACGTAGAGCTTGAGGAAAGCTAGCGTGGGAGACGCAGAGCCTCTAGAGGCTGACGCAGAGCCCCAAGAAGCTGACGCTGGGCCAGAGAGGCTGATGCAGACCCTAGAGGTTGACGCTAGGAAATTTCGTGGGGCAGATTGGGGTTGATATTTGTCTCCGACTAAGAGGTACTACTGCCGAGGGCATTCTCTATTGGGTGAGCCATTTCTAGCACCCAGATGTATTATGAAACTGCTTAATAATAAAACCCTCAGATAGATGCACTAGTTTTCCCACATTGGGTTTTTTTTGGGGACATTAGTCCAAAAACAACGGTGTCACTTGTGTGCTTGTTTCTTTCAGTTTATGATTTGTATGTGTTGATACTATACTTGTATTTATTTTCAGTATTTACATGGTAAATAACTTGTTAAGTAACCAAACAAGTAGGAAGAAATAAATCAGATAGTATAGGAAGAATTTCTAACAGATAGACTTAGAAATTCCAACATGGTATTAGGGCATGGTTGCAGATCACAGGATATTTGAGGGAATCAACCGAGTAGAGCAGTAGCAGCAGAAACAACTATCCCAAGTGAAAAACGCTATTCCTAGTGAGAAAGCAGCAAGGACGGGGTGACACAGTGCTTGTGTCATCAATTCAAGCTGGGAAGAGGATCAACGCAGTGGTAGAGAGGAGAAAACCTGACCTACGCAGTGCCCAGTCATCTTTCTCAGTGAGGAAGGATTGACGTCCATGGCCAGGAGGTGCGGTTTTTGTTGGTGCTAGGATTGCGCAGAGCCTAGAGGCTCTAACCTTCAGTTTGTTGGGGCATAGGAGGCTGTGGGTAAGTTACGGAGTGAAGCTGGTGGGGTACTGTGGTCAGAACAATACCTAACAGGGAAAGACCAAGGAGGAGGGAGTCGCTATCGAGGATTTCTAGCCAAGAAATCCGGATCAGTGGTGCAGCTGCACTAACGATCGGAGTGGGGGCATCTCGACATTGGCAGAGGGGTTTCCAGGAGGGAAATCGAGGCTCAGAGGGAGTCACATCGAGAACTTCCAGGAGGGAAGTAGAGAGACTCGAAAGAGTCGAAAGAGGAGTAGCGAAATGGCAGTGAACGGGGTAAGAGATCATGACAGATTGGACAAACCTCAAAGTTTATAGTCTGGAAGGCCAGGATCTTGTCGTTCTAAACAGGAATCGTCTCAAGCACTTCGCCTTGAACATGATAGTGATCCCAGTTGACCCAGATGAGAACGAAAAGTACTAGGAGGTAATGGCGAGGGCCAAGAGCATCATCCTTGACGAGGTCAAGGACCATGTAGTACCACATATTGCTAAAAATGACACGACAAATGTGATGTGGGAGGCCCTGACGAAATTGTATCAGAATTCCTCTCCGTGCAGAGGAAGATGCTACTGGAAAATCAGCTGCGGTCATACCAGATGCAGAAGTGAGAACATATAGACACCTTCCACGATCGATTGAAGGAGATCCGGGATCAACTGACTTCCATGGGGGCCACACCGGATGAGGAGATGATGGTGAGGACTGCATTGAATGCAATCTCAGAGGATTGGGAGGTATTTTTCCAGAGCATACTGGGTAGGTTGACCCTTCCAGACTGGGAGGAACTGTGGGTGGCGCTTCATCAAGAAGAGATCAGAAGGCTAACCAAGGCAGGAAGCAGTGGCAAGGGGGTCAGAAACAAGAAAGAGGAAAAGGAGGATGTTGCCCTAACATCTGAGGGAAGGCAGGAGAAACAGAAGAAGAAGGACCTCTCCAAGGTCAAATGCTTCCACTGTGGGGAACTGGGTCACTATGCGAACCAATGTCCGAGGAAGAGGAGTAAGGGAGAGGCTTCTGAGACGAAGGCAGTGCTAGCGAGGGCAGAAAAAGAAGTGGAGATAGATGATGACTGTGCCATGAGTGATCATGCACCTCGAGAGAAGAGGTGGGTAGACATCGAGCTGTAGTCAGACGGACTACAGGCGATGAGGGGTAGGATGCTCAAGGTTCCCAACCTCTTGGATTAGACCTTGCTATTGGAGCCTCGAAGAGGAGTAGCAGAATTGGCGGATGTCGGTAGAGACAGATACGGATGGAGCGACAAAGGGAGCTACAGTGCAGGAGTCCCAGGACAATGTGAGGCAGCAGTGCGAGATGCACAGAGTTGTTGCAACAACGTAGAGGTTAGAGAGGGAGCACTCGTCAGTGGCAAAGGGAGCTTCAACATCGGGAGTGTTTCTAGCCAGATGGAGATGTTAGAGTTGGGAGATTAGTTAGTTACTTCTCAGTAATTGAGTTGCAGTGCAATAGTTAGCAGTGGTAGTGCTATGGGTAGCATGATGCAACATGATGACAGGGGTTGTAGTGCAAGTGCAGCAGTGGCAGTGGTAGGGCCATGGGCAACATCACAGATGCAGAGGGAGTTGTCATACAGATGCAACGATGGAAGTGGCAGGACCATGGGTAGTAGTACATGATGCAGCAGTGCAGAGGATGTTGGGCAGCAGGCCTAGCATCAGCGCAGGGACCGATGCCGGATGATCAGGGTGATGCTCAATGAGGAATATTACTAGAGCACAGTCCTCACTAAAAGGGAGTGTTGATTTTGGGTAGCATCGGATGTGCTCTAGCCATGAAAATTGGTGGAGAGGCTAAAGCACATGAGATCTCCAATACCCAACAATGGTTTGGACAAAATCTAACCAGTTTGGGAGATATTAAAATAATTAATATTTTTAATGGAGTCCCTAAGTCTAAACTTGGGGAAAATAAAATATTAATGTGAATTAATATAAAACTGAGTTAGAATGGTCCAAAAGTCATGGATCAAGCCAGATCTAATCTAACCTGTTGATTAGGGACTTAATTTAAGAGGAGGCTTGAGGGTCACTTGGAGAACACACTGATTTGATAAAGAATTCATTTTTCTGGGGCAGGGCTTGCTGAGGAAATCGAAGGAGTGATCAGAGTTGCAGCTGAGGGCAATGAATGCAATAGCAGAGAGGCGGAGATAGTACCGGGAGCATCAACGCAGAAACCGGGAGAGGGTTGACACAGAGCCAGCTAGAGGACACGTAAAAGCAGCCAGAGGCCACGCAGAGGTAGCCAGGAGCTGCGTAGAGCCTGAGGAGGGCTAGTGTGGGAGATGTAGAGCCTCCAGAGGCTGACGTAGAGCCCCAAGAGGCTGATGCTGGGCTAGAAAGTCTGACACTAGGCTGACGCTGGGTCAGAGTGGCTAATGCAGACCCTAAAGGTTGATGTTGGGAGATTTCGTGGGGAAAATTGGGGTTGATATCTATCTCCGACTGAGAGGTACTATTGCCGAGGGCATTCTCTGTTGGGTGAGCCATTTCTGGCACCCAAATTGTATTCTGGAACTGCTTAATAATAAAACCCTCAGATAACTGCACCGGTTTTTCCGCATTGAGTTTTTCCAGGGACATTAGTCCAAAAACAATGGTGTCATTTTTGTGCTTGTTTCTTTCAGTTTATGATCTGTATGTGTTGATACTGTACTTGTATTTATTTTCAGTATTTACATGGTAAATAACTTGTTAAGTAACTGAACAAGTAGGAAGAAATAAATCAGATAGTACATGAAGAATTTTTAACGGATAGACTTAGAAATTCCAACAAGAAGTTCAAAGGGCCAAGGAAAAAAATAGACCTATTCAAGATTGAATGTTACAATTGTCACAAAATGGGTCATTATAGAAACCATTGCCCTGAGAATCCAAGGAATAAAAGGAGAGATAGGGATCAAGCAAATATTTTTGATGAAGAATCACCCAAGAAGAACAAGTCTGAAGAATCATAAATCAAGGATGTACACTACTAAGGCCTCTCTCTCTTATCTCTCTTAGTCTTCTATTCCAAGTTTTGAATTGTTTTCCTTTATGTTTTTATTTCTAGTACTTATTTGTCTAACATTCTTTGGTAGATCATATTTGAATTGTTTTGATAAAGTTATAGGTATCCCTCAACATTGAATTAAGAGGGATCCCTCACCATTTTACCAAAGATAAGTATCTTACTCTGTGTATTATCCTTTTATGTTCGGTTTGCTCTTTTGTCAAAATGTGTTTGTATTATATGCTAATAACCTATCTTTTTATATTTTACTTGTTTAGGAAAGCTTGTTGAATGCTTAAGGGTTATGGAGGAGACCTCACAAGCTAAAACATGGTAAAAGTTCTATTACATAGGAATCTCTTCAAGAATTGATGTCTTACAAAGTTTGTTAAGAAACAACTCAAAGGTATGTCTTATACCATAAGTTTTGTTCTCATCATACTATAGGTATATTCTTTCTTTTTAAAATTCTTACTTTACATTACTAACATTGTTATGTCTAGGACTTTGAATCACAAAGATTCTTGTTAAGGTAATTAATGATTATATTAAATCTACCCTTATTAAATCATCATTGTGGAGCCCTAGAAGGTTCACTATAAAACCCTAACCTAAGGGTGTGTCGATATTGATTATGAAACCCTATTCTTCTTAGGGTTATTGATGAAATCTAGAAAATACTATTCTTTTGATGTTTAGGGTTTTAGTATTATTATAGAAACCCTAATCTTGTAAGGTTTGTTGTGTATTAAAATCCTATACCATTAGGGTTTTGGTAAATTAGGGTTTATGAGCAACACCCTTATAATATCTATAGTAAACTCTTGGGAATGAAACCCTAGGTGTATATTTGTTTGTTTGATCAAAACCCTAGCCTGACCAAAATTGTTATATGTTTAACTTTAATGTATTAATATTTGTGTCTTGGGTTTACCTAATAGATGTGATATGCTTGTGCATGATTATGAAATCCTAGATATGTATATATGCCAACCTAATTGTTGATGTTAGGGTTTGTAACAAAGTCTTAGTAAAAGTTTGATGTTCTAGGATATGGTGATATTGTTTCCAATGTGATGATAAATCTAGAGTTACAACAAATCCTAGTAGGAGTCGGTCATATTGTTGAAACCTTAGATTGTGCTATGATTGGTTTTGATTGTTGATATCTAAGGCTTAGTGTACCAAAGATGGATTCTGCGGTTTGCAATATATCATAGTAGAGTCTGTCATATATCTGAAAGTAATATTGAGGTCCGAGATATAATGAGACTGATATCTTGATTGAGTAACTTTAATGATGTGATCTAGGGGTTAACAAGAAGTTGAAGTATAGAAGTATGTGTCTCTTGTTGATTATGAACCTAACTAAGTCTAGGTATTTGGTGCTTCCATTATTGTATTAACATGATTATGATATAGTTGTCTTCATGCTTCTATATATGTATTTGGTTATGCTTGCTATTAAAGTTTTGTAGGTACACAATCTTCAAGATAATGAAGATGTTTGTAAAAGCATGATGAAGAAAGATATAAATATCAAGGTGACTTTGATAAATAAAGCCATGAAAGACTCTCGGATGTTATAAAAGGTAGTTTATTTCCCTGAGTTAAGAGGAAGCCTGGATAGAAGAAAGGATATATATCCCCAGTTGAGAGGGAGGGCATATCATGATAGTCATGGTAGACACCTTGAAGTAGAAATCAGAGAATGAATGCACTACAAAGTATTGAGGATGTCTTGGTGTTGCTGAAGAAATTAAAGAAGAAAAGCTTCTGACTAGTTGCATATGAATAACTTGATATAAGTGTCATCAAGATGATTGAAGACCCCGAAGGTTTGTGTTTACTTATACGTATACTTGAAAGTTTATTGCTGATTGGGGTTTGTGTTTGTCTCTCCATAAACAGGTAAAAAGCATACTTGGACAAATAGATATATATGGTTTATTAGGAAGTGTTGAAGCATCTACATGTGTCTAATACTTGGGAGGACATCTACATGTGTTTGATGTCTAGATCTCGAAGAGGGAGGGTGGCATTGGTCATAGAACTCTGACCTTGGATACAGACCTAGATCCCTGGGTTGATGGTTAGTAAGTAAGCTTGATGGTACCTATAGTGGTTGAAAGCTTTATTCCATCTTAGTCCCATCCAGATAGATTACCCTGGTCAGGAATCTAGTCCGTGGCACTAAGTGTGCCAAAACTCTTCGTAGTTCACTTTGAAGATCTTCCATGTACCTCTATAGATCTGCCGGTGAAGGAGGGGTACATTGTCGCATTAAGAGGGGGTTTTACCAATAACTAGATCATTTCGATCATTCCAAGTAGATCATTTCGAGATTAACCAGATCTAACCTCTGCTCGTGAGGGGTGAATAGTTTCTGGTTAGAGGAGAAAGCAGCCTATATAAGAATACCAAGGAGCCCCACCCAGGTATGGTAGGTATCCGAGAGGCCAATGAATGATACCGAGAAGCCAACGTCACTTACTCGCCCACCCCACCTTCGTCACAAGGCCGTAAGTATACAAAAGGTATATTGAATTAGGGCTTTCTACTAACTCTCTAAAGTAAAGAAAGAAAGTAGATAGTAATTATACACTTCGTGCAACCGTTAGACTGATTTAAGGGTGGGGAATAATAGACTTTCCATCCATAAAGACTGGTCCGGAGCTCTACTCAGGTAGGTCTTGTCGCCCATAAAGAAATAAAGACAAGTGTAATTCAAAAAAAAAAAACAAGAAAGAATTACTAGCATCCCTTATTGGTTCTGAAACCCCTGTTCTGGCATTTTTCCAGGAACTGGAAACAGCTTGGCTTGGACCTTATATAATTGAGAACATAAGAGCTAATGGAGCTGTACAGCTAAAAACACTCCAAGGACAACTACTAAAAAGAGTAGTAAATGGTGCCAGACTTCAGAGGTACCATCATACATATTTCATTAATAATTCCTAATGTAATGCATGTGTTTGTTGAACCTCCTGAGGAGGGGGGCCTTCTTCCTTTCACTTTGTCTAGCAGGTAGCAAAGAAGATGGCCTCCAAAAGGATGAATAAGACAAGTACAGGAATGGATAAGGCTGCCAAGGACTCAGTTGCATCAAGCCAAGTTCCTGTCATAGTGGGAGATACCACCTGTAAGATTGATGATAATACTTCTTATAACTACTGGGGCAGACTTTTCCAAATGTGAAACAATGAAGACTTCACTGAACTGATCAGTCCGGAAGATGATGCCAAGGCCTGTGAAACCATCTACAAGAACATTGCCAGATCTGGGCTACACAAGGCTGCAGCTAGGCCTGCTGTTTTCCCCTGTTAAGAAGTGACTGGTTGGTTGATTGATCAAATAGATTCCAAGAACAGATGGATAGTTGATCAGAAGGGATCACCCATCGGAGGTTACCAGGAAATTCACCTTGCTGCTAGATGTCTATTCCCAACACCTGAGGTTAATCTCAATACTAACTGGATAAGGATGGTTTATTCTCATTTAGCCCCAACAGCAATCCTAAAGGAGTGGTGGATGGATGGCAAAGCATTCAGAACCAGGGCCACACAAGTGTACGAGACATCCTGCCTCAATAAGCCATACAGAATTGCTGTGTTTTTCTTTTCCAGGTTATATGGGGAACCAGATGGAACCTCTCGCAGAGATTATTGGATGCCTGTCATCAGTGAGATTGTACTGAGAGGATCCATATTCAATTGGGCAGCTATACTTTCATCCAACATAGAGAAAGCTGTTCAATACTTCAAATAATCCAAGGCAAAAGGCTTCAGTAAAGAGAAAATCTACTTTTAGTGCCCGGATGATTGATGCCATATAAACCTGGCATTGACGCTGGACATGAAGTACCGGCATCTAAAGGTTGAAGGTGAGGCTCAAGGTGAAAAGGCTAAAGGCTGATTCCATCTGTTGGACTTGGCTTAAGGCAAAGGCATCTGTATTCTTTCAGAAGGTTCAAGTTGAAAGGCAAAGGCTAGAGTTGAAAGGCAAGAGGGTAAAGGCATCTGGCTTCTGGTTCCTGCCTGGCTAAAGGTGAGAGGTTACAGGCTTCATCTTCTGCTGATAGATTTAGGCTCCCCTTCCTTCCCTCCCGGTGAAAGGTTCCAAGGTTACAGGCTAGCATCTGTGTTACTTGGTGATGAAGGCAGAAGTTGACAGGCTCCTTCATGGGTCAAGGCTTAGAAGCTCAGAAGGTTGTAAGGAGAAGCTTGATCCTATCTCATTCAGCTAAGAAGCCTGGAATACTACCTCTCATTAAGCTAAGAAAAGGTTGGGAAGCCTATCTATCCCACTCATGAATTAGTCTCGTAGTGAGTAAGTCAGATTAGTTAGCCAGGTAAGGGCGTAAGCTAGTCATATAAGGTCGTAAGCTGCTAGTGAGAATGAATCTCTTCATGGGTCGTAGCTAGGAATCAGAGAGAGATTGAAAGGCCTTATGCCATGTAGCGTATATAATATCATCAGAAAAAAAGATCTATTATATATGTCATTATTGACCGATAAGATGGCGGAGGTTTGAACATCTTTCTCTCCTATTCTTGCCATTTTAGGATGCTTAAGCAGGCTCGACTGATAAGGACCGGCAACGGGGCTCGACTGATAAGGACCGGTAAGTAATTATGAATACATCCCTAGTTAAGAGGGAGTGTTGAAGAATGTAATTAGGTCTGGCCTTCATAATTGTACTTAAGTCATAATGAAATGTATTTATTAAAACATGGGTTTGCTTGGGTCAATTGTTTTTAGGTCAAGGTCTCCATTGTAGAACTCTAGGGTTTTATGTCACGTGCCCTTGTCCATGTCATATTGTAAAGAACCCTTCTTGGGAATTATTTGTCAAAGAAGAAAATTATTTTATTGTAAATTAGGTCAATTAGGCCTCCTCCACCAAGTCGACCTCAAAGAAGATCAAGTCGCTCTCAAACAAGGTAATTCAACCTCACAAGAAGCCTATATATTGGAACAAATCGATGTCATTTGTCACACACTCTCAAGAAAGTTCGATCTGCAATAACTGGTTGTAGAAAAAGTGTGAAATTCAAGGAGAAGAATAACAACAAAGGAGGACTCTTTCAAGCATAAAAGTCAAAATTTTCTCTCTTTCCCAACCATCTGAAATTGTGCAGCTACTAGAAGAGGGACAAAATTTTGCAATAACTTGGAGGCTGGAATTCTGTTGCAAGAGATCGAAATATTGCAATTGGAATGTTGGTCAAAGTTTTCATTGATGTCAATATGAGCATTGTTGAAGATGAAAACCCTAGCGCATTCCTTAATGATCTAAGTGCATTTATAACAAACCCTAGTTGTTGGAATGTGAATATGCCCTAGCCTCATGCAAGAAGTCCTCACTATGTGATGCCCTAAAATACCTTGACAATAATGCCCTAATCCTAGCCTAACAAGACCTAAAGTCATAAATCTAAGGACTGTCACAAAAACCCTAAGACTGTCACAAAAGAAAATAGTTTTTTGGCATTTAGAGACATCATTTTGAAAAGGTCTTTACATAAACAGATAGAGGGCTTCAATCCCTTTCAAACAATTGGAATAAGAGCCAATACCTTAGTCTCAGCGTTACAGCTGGAAGGTAGATCCTTAGAACACAAATGGCAAAGTCAAGGAAGAAGGCTTGCAAACCATTTGAAAGTGTCACCTCCTTAATGGATAATCAAATTGAGAAAGCTCCATTGTTCAATGGAAACTTTGAAATATGGAAGGCAAGAATGAAGAATTTCTTAATGGCTCAAGGTTTTGAAGTTTGGGAATCAATGGTTACTGGAAGCACAAAGGAAGAAGAAGACTCCAAGGAACATAATGCAATAGCTATTAAAGCTATCTTGAGTGGCCTACCAAATCCTATAAAGGTCAAAATGGAGAAATGTTCATCAACAAAAGAGATTTGGGAAAAGCTTCAAGATCTTCACTCTAAAGGATTATTGGTCATAACCTTTGATCCAAAAGATGATGACAAAGAGCATCAAGATGTGTTGAGATGTCAGTGTTGTCATTGATGGCCATATGAATTGAATATATATATATATATATATATATATATATATATATATATATATATATATATATATATATATACATATAGACCGAATCCTAAGAAGCATTGAACCCAAGGAGAAAGGAGAAGAGTAGTACCAAAGAGAAGAGTGAGAAGTAGTTCAAAGGGAAAGCCATCGAAAGCCAAGAGCAGGAGCCAAGACAAGCCAAGGAGGAGCAGATCCAAGAGAAGACCACATATGCCAAAAAGAAAGAGCCAAAAGTGAAGAACAATGATATCAGAGAAATATCATATCAACATTTTTATATCGACGTTTTTTATTGTGTGTCACCACTTTGACTCTGATCTCCGACTCCGATCTTCGATAAACAATATGGACCTCCGATCTTCGATATGCGATATAGACCTCCGATCTCCAACTTTTGATATGCGGCCCGCCTTGATTTAAGTTAACGATTTAATTATTAAATCACATCTGCCACTTTATCATAACTTTTGAATGTCACCTCCGATAAGACCCTCCGATTGCCAATATGGTTGCGGACCTGATTGGTTTTATCATAACGGTTTTAATATAATATTGTGTCCGCCTCATTGGAACTTTCCTATATTGCAAGTTTTGCACGTCGTGTCATGTTAAAGCTTCCGATACAAACCTCCGATACACATACAAAGAAAAATATTTTTTTGACATCTAGCCGACCTATACTCTCTCTCAAGTCGGCTTCCTCCATAGGTCATGTCTCTTCACTTCAAGGTGAAATATATATATATATATATATATATATATATATATATATATATATATATATACTCGGATCTTCATTTCACAATTGTCTAATTCAGTGATCTATCGCAGAGAGTAAGACAGTTCACAACTCGTGAACTTTACAGCACCGAGGAAAAGAAGCTAAAGGCTGAGAAGAGGAAGAAAATTTTGATTGGGTTAAAAATTGATGAAACTATATCTCGGACCTGTGGACAGTCTCACGTGGAGGGATCGGACCTGCGAACAGGTGTGTGGACAATTATTTGTGGAAGCTCGGACTTTGAAAGGCTCGGACCTGTAGCTTAAAGGCTCAGAGTTACAATCACCTGTGGAGCTCAGACTACACATCAGATCCGTGATTATTTTAAGGACAATCACCTGTGGCTTACCATTTGGATTCGCAGCTTGCATATTGTTCATATTAGTGGCTTACACAATTCAAACCTATGGAACTATGGTACACATAAGCTCAGAACTGTGGTGACTCGATCGGTGGAGGTTTGGACCAATTATAGCTCAGACCTGTAATAGACTTATGTGTGACATGTTAGACTTGAAACCTCTGCGCACTCTTGAATAGTGAAGAACTCGTGGCCTTGAACAGTGAAAATTTTGAAGGCTTGAACAATGATGAATTTGGAGGATTGAATAGTGAAGAACCTGGAGCCTAGAACAATGCTGAACTTGAAGGATTGAACAATGAAGAACTTGAAGCTTTGGATAATGAAGAACACTCCTATTCGGATCTTGGACAATGGACAAATTAGGAGTCTGTGGCAGTCTGACTATTGAAGGAAGTCCTGAAGTTTTTGAAAGTAAGTCATTCATATATTCTGTTTGTTAAAAATTGGAGGGTTGGTGCCCTAGAGGTTAGAGCCTCTAAAAACAAGGTTGGAGCCTTGAGAAGGATAGGGTTTGAAAATCACAAAAGTCCAAGTTGGAGCCTGGAGAATTGAAGGGTTGGTGCCCTCAAACATCATTGTACTCAAATTTTTGTAAAAGAGGATTGGTGTCCTCACTTGTTTATAATAAAATCTTTATTATTTATTTTTCTGATTATAATTATGAAGAATCTTAACTGGTAAACATAACAATTGAAAAGAAATACTGATTCACCCCCCTCTTAGTGTTTCCAACAATTGGAATAAGAGCTAACTTCTTCATAATCATCCTAACAACTGGAAGAAGGATTCTTAAGTCGCAATGAAAAATCGTGATTTAGGAAAAATTCCCCAATTCGATGGAACAAACTTTGGCTTTTGGAACTGTAGGATGACATTCTATTTAATGTCCCTTGGACCTGAAGTATGGAAATTAGTTACTGATGGGTATAAAGTTCCAGCTACTCCAATAGATCAGGACAGATGAAAAGTTTATATAGCAAATGCCAAAGCACTAAATTCCATAACAAGTGGAATTATTGATTCAGAATTTACAAAAGTTATGAACTGTGATTTTGCCAAGGAAATGTGGGACAAGCTTATTGCTATCTATGATGGAGACTCCAAGGTCAAAAAGGAAAAACTCCAAACACATAGAAGACAATTTGAGAGTCTTAAGATGGATGACGAAGAAGATATTGCAACCTTTTTCCTCCGAGTAGATGAAGTTGTTAACTCACTTAAAGGTTTAGGGGAAACCGTTGAAGAAAGCACAGTTGTCCAAAAGGTTTTGAGATCACTTCTAGAACGTTTTGATTCCAAAGTCAGTGCCATAGAAGAAATGAAGGACTTGGATGACCTAAAAATGGACGAACTTCATGGGATTCTCATTGCATATGAAATGAGAAAAGGAATCCCTAACTCCAAGGAAGCTGCATTCAAAGCTTCAAGGTCATCAAAGAAAGGGAAAAATTATAATTATAGTAGTGATGATTCTGACACTGAATCTGAACTAGCTCAATTCGTAAGAAAACTAAGGAAAGGGTCCAAGCTCAAAGGAAAGTATCCTCTCATTTGTTTTAAATGTGGAAGAATAGGACATTATGCTGCAAAATGTCCTCATAAACATGATAGTGATGATGAAGACGAATATAAAAAGAAGATGTTCAAGAAGAAATGGTTTAATAATAATAATTTCTTCTCCAAACAATATGACTGATGAAGAAGAATTCAAGATACTAAGAAGAAATCAACTAAAAATACCTTTCTACACAAAAGAGATGATGATGAGTCCAATAAAGAAGATAACTATGCTGGAAGCAGTGAAGTATTATTTATGGCATTTACAAATGAAGATGATTCCGAACAAGAAGAAGGAAATGTGGATGATTTAGTAATGAGTTCCATTAAAGAAAATGGGAAATTACGAAAGGAGGTCACTTCTCTGAAAGCGGAAAAAGAGGTTGCAAAAAGGAAGGAAGAATTCTTGAACAATAAACTAAAAGAAAGAGAAGAAATTTGCGAAAAACATGAAGCTGAAATTGTTTCCCTAAGAAAAGAGTTGGATCAAGTTAAAAAGAGTTGGAAAAGCTCTCAAACTCTTGATAACATCCTTAATACTCAAAGACCTCAACATGACAAGTCTAGAATTGGTTTCAAAGGAGAATCATCAAGTACAAAGGAGAATGTAAAAATCCAAAGAAGTTATGCTGACATCCTTTGCAGTCATCCAAAAGAGGAGAAGCCATCCCACCAAGAGCAAAGGTCCACCTTTAACAACCCAAGGAATGAAGGAAGGCTACCTCCAAGGAAGAATACTACATCAAGTCAAGGCTATCCTAACATGTATCAAACAATCTTTCTTGGTTATTGCTTTCATTGTAAAAACTTTGGTCATCAAGCTAAGCATTGCAAAGCTCATAAGGATAATATTTCAAGATATAAGATCAATCATCAAAGAAAGCCACGTAGCCTAAAAGCACAAGCACAGATCAAGACTTACAATTCATTTGACCCTTTGGCTAAGTATGATCTTGTTTGCTCAAAACGCAATGATCATGGCCATGATACATAAAATTGTTCATTCAAAAGAGAAGAATTGAAGGAGGAGGAACCCACTACTGATAAATGTAGTCTAGCTTTATGTGCATACAGTGATGAAAATCAATGGCTTGTGGATATTGGATGTTCAGGAAACATGATAGGTGACCAAAATAAGTTTATATTGTTAAATAAGAAGGATGGAAATGTATCTTCTAAAATTGCTGGAAAAGGGATTGTTGCTCTTGTTAATGGAAAGGGAAAATCTCAAAATGCACCATTGGTGGGAGGGCTCAAACACAATATTTTAAGTGTTAGCAAGATTTTTTACCAAGGACATAATGTTGTCTTTAGTACTGAAGGTTGTGAGGTAAGGAATTCCTCCTAAGGAGAACTTGTGGCAAAAGGAGTAAGAACACTAGACAACGTATATATTTTGAGTAAAATTCAAGAAGATAAATGTTATATGAGTCGAGTAGATGAAAACTGGTTATGGCACAAACAACTGGGACATCTAAACTTTGATAACTTGGTTAATATCAATAAAAAAAATGCAGTAAGGGACATTCCAAAAATTGTGAAGCCAAATCAAGTTGTGTGTGGTCCATGTCAACATGGAAAGCAAACTAGAACCTGCTTCAAGACTAAGGAGATCTCAACATCAAAACCTTTGGAGATCATACATGCAAATTTATGTGGACCAACGAGAACTCCAACTCTACAAGGCGAAAGGTACTTTGCTCTATTTTTTGATGACTATACTAGAATGATGTGGGTATTCTTTATAAAGTTTAAATCCAAAGCATTTGAATGTTTTAAGAATTTCAAAGCTCTTGTGGAAAATGAAAAAGAATAAAAAATCAAGTGTCTTAGAACAGATAGAGGAGGAGAATTTACTTCAAAGGAATTCAATGATTTCTGTGATCTACATGGAATCAAAAGAGAACTTTCTGTAGCTATAACTCCTAAACAAAATGGAGTAGTGGAAAGAAGAAACAGAACTGTGCAAGAAATGGCAAGAACAATGTTACTAGCAGCTGATTTACAAGCCAAGTTTTGGAGAGAAGCAGTTGGAACGACAATGTATATCTTGAATAGAGCCCAACTAAGACCAAATAATGACAAGACTCCGTATGAATTATGGAAAGGAAGACCTACTTTGGTAAAATACTTCAGAATTTTTGGAAGTAAATGCTTTATGAAGATCAATGATGACTCACCAGGCAAGTTTGATTCTTGGGTTGATGAAGGAATATTTCTTGGATATTCTACAAGGAGCAAAGCATACAAATGATACAATAATCGACTATGAAAGATAGTATAAAGCATTGATGTGAAGATTGATGAGGCACTCCTAGAAAAGGAGATTGAAATCTGTGAAGAAGATTTTATTCTTGAAGATTGTCTTTACAAAGGAAGAAAAGGATTAAGAAAATCAAAAGGAACGATCTTAGACTCCATCAAAAGTAAAATTTGTTCAAAAACGCCATCCATAAGAACAGATTATTAGGAATATAGATCCGAAGAAGGATGACTAATACACCAAGAAAAGATAATGTTGCCTTACTATCCATGGTAGAACCAGAAAACTTTGTTCAAGCTAGTAAGGACCCTCATTGGGTAGAAGCAATGGAAGAAGAAATGTTCCAAATTGAAAAGAATGAAACATGGGAACTTGTACCTCATCCAAAAGATAAAAATATAATTGGAACCAAGTGGGTGTTCAAAAACAAATGAATGAAGATGGACAAATCATCAGAAATAAGGCAAGGCTTGTTTTTTAAATGTTATTCACAAATTGAAGGAATCGACTTTGAAGAAACCTTTGCATTGGTAGCTCATATGGAGGCTATAAGGATGTTTTTGGCATTTTCTTGTTCAAAAGGATTCAAATTTTATCAAATGGATGTGAAATCAACATTTCTAAATGGTGATCTAAAAGAAGAAGTTTACATGGAGCAACCAGAAGGGTTTGACCTAGCAGAAGGAAAATAATTTGTATGCAAGTTGAAAAAAGCGCTATATGGATTGAAACAAGCTCTTAGAGCTTGGTACACAAGATTGGATCATTATCTACAACAACAAGGCTTCAAAAAGGGAGTGGAAGGAAGCAATCTCTACATGAAGATGGACAAAGACAAACTGCTAGTCACTCTTGTATATGTTGATGATCTGATTTTTGCCAGCAATGATGATGGGATGAGCCATGAATTTGCTCAAAATATGTCGAAAGAGTTCGAAATTTCAATGATTGGTGAGTTGTATTACTTCCTTGGACTACAAGTAACTCAAACTACAACATGTATGTTCATATCTCAAGCAAAATACCTTAAAGACATGCTTAAAAGATATGGGATGGAAGAATGTGCACCTATGAGTACACCGATGACCACAGATTGCAAATTGAGCAAAGATGATGAATCCCCCTCAGTAGATGCAACTTTTTACAGGTCAATAATTGGATCTCTCCTATAATTAACTGCTACAAGACCCGATATTATGCAAGTAGTAGGAATGGTGGGAAGATTTCAATTAGCTCCTAAGCAATCCCATTTGTTGGCAGTGAAGAGAATTCTCAGATACTTGAAAGGTACTCCTGATTTTGGTCTATGGTATCCCAAAAGCACAACTCTTACCATGACAACTTACACCGATGTTGATTGGGTTGGAAGCGTAGATGATCGAAAAAGTACCAGCGGAAATGCATTCTTCATGGGAGATTGTCTAGTATCTTGGCTCAGCAAAAAACAATCTTCTATATCTCTCTCCACAACTGAAGCTGAATATATAGCTGCTGCAGATTGTTGTACACAAATACTGTGGATGAAGGAAGCATTGAAATATGTCAACATAGAGACTAATCAACCAATCACCATCTATTGTGACAACACCAACGCCATCAGTCTTTCAAAGAATCTGGTAATGCACTCAAAGACCAAACATATTCCAATCAAATACCACTTTCTCTGTGAACAAGTTGTTGAACAGAATATCAAGTTGGAATACGTCAATACAAAGGAGAAAATTGCAGATATCTTTACAAAACCCCTTCCACGAGAAGCATTTGAATATCTTTGCCAAAAGATGGGGGTCATTGCTCTTGCATCACATTAAGAGAACACATTGACAAGAGTAGAAGCAACATGACAGGGGGAGCAACTTGATAGGGGGAGTACTTGGGCACCCCATTTTCCATTGATGCCAAAGGGGGAGAGAATACAGAAAGGAGAGGATCCAGGAAAAGGAATATATGACCATCAATGAGAAAGGGGGAGAGAATACAAAAAGGAGAGGATCCAGGAAAAAGAAGTATATTTCCATCAATGACAAAGGGGGAGATTGTTGAGATGTCAGTGTTGACATTTTTTTTTTTTTTTTGTAAAATTAAGCAGTTATATTAATGATTGAGAATAAAAATACAATGGTCCGCAGGGGTCAGAGCGACCTGCCTGCGTTGACTGGGTGGCCTTTCCAGGCAAATGCCTGCAGCATATACAGTGCGCTGTCTAAGTAGAGTTTTCATGGAGCCCGTGAGGTGATCCTGCAAGAGTGGTGGGCATCTTGCTGCGAGGTGGGCAGAATGCTGCGAGGTGGGCAGATTGCTGCCTGAAGTTCCTGAGATTGTCGTGCTTGAAGTGGATGAGCATTCATTTTATTGATGCGTCTTTTGGGTGTGCAGTGATGTGTCTCCAATCTTGATTGCGCAAGCCTGTTGGCGCAGATCTTCTCTTTTCAGTGGCGCATCTGCAGATCTTCTCTTTTCAGTGGCGCTTCTGCCGTGGTTTAACATTCCTTCCGGTGTTTGAAGCCATAGTGTGCCTTGCTGCCGAGGCCTAAGTGTGCAGATCTGTCTGCTGGATCTTTTTGCAGTTTTCTTTGAGCACTCCTTCTGCTAGATCGTGCCAGAGGCTGTGGAATTCTGCCATCTGGGAATCTATCCCTGCATTTGCTAAGACATCAGCTATCTTGTTTGCCTTTCTGCGAACTGCTTGGAATGTAATCCCTTGCAAGTTGCAGAGATGATTTTGGAGATCCTGCAGTGTTGCCGACAGTCTCCAGCTGGGGGTAACTTTATGTACCTGCGCTCCCATCTGGAGTTTCTTTATCATCCTGATTATGATCTCCGAGTCTCCTTCCACTATCAGTGGTAGAAATCTGTAGCGGCCTGCCAGAATGAGACCCTGAATGAGAGCAATTAGTTCTGCAGCGTTGTTGGTGTTCACTCCGATGTTGCCATGATAGACGAGATGAATTGTGCCTGTGTGATCCCTTACTACGCCCCCATATCCAGCTATTCCCGGGTTCTTTCTTGAAGCCCCGTCGAAATTGAGTTTGAACGTGTTTGAAGGGGGCAGAGTCCAATTGTCCTGCGTTGTTCCGTTGGAGACGCAGTTTTTACCAGCAGGGTTGATCTGGGTTTGAAGATTTAGGATTTGAATGATTCTGTCATCATTCGGTGAAGTGTTGCCCTCTTTCTGCAAAGTGCCCATGGCATTGACCGTTTCTTTGATGAGCTGTCTCACTTTTCCTATCAGCATGCTTACTGCCAGTGCAGAGTTTTTGAAGACTCGTGCGTTTCGTTCTTTCCAAAGGATCCAGGCTATTGCTCCCGGTATTAAGTTCCAGGCACTGTTGACCAAGGGATTGGAGGACATGGATGTTCTCCACTGGCTGAGTGAGAGTTGAATGGAGTCTCTGTTTCTGTCAGATTGTCTGAAGATCATAGCCATGTCATCCCACAGAGAGCAGGCCATTGGACAGGCATTGAGTATGTGATTGAGAGTTTCTGGGCCATCCTCATAGAGTATGCATCGTGAAGGGCCTATGAGGCCTCGTTTTTGAAGATTGTCCCATGTGAGTGCTTTGTTGTGCATGACTAGCCAGGAGAAAAGTGTGATTTTTGGCCATGTTCTTTGCTCCAAAGGGTTTGCCAACTGTGGTTTGGTTGCGGATCCAAGAGGCCGCGAAGATCTGATATGCTTCTTTGAGGTTGAACGTTCCTTTGGGGTTTCTTCCCCATCTCAGGATGTCCTCTTTGTTGGAAATAAGGATTCTTCTTTTGTCCAGGTCTTGTAAAAGCTGGTCTACGTTCATCAGGCCTGCTTGAGCTTGCCATTGTTCTCTGGATAGCCACTTTTTCCAGGTGGTGGCCTCGCTTGCAGGTTGCCAGTAGTCTGCTACCGTAACCTTGTCGGCCTCCTGCATAGCTCTTTTAAGAGTATTCCAGTCTGGGTGTTCCAAGGTTGGAAGCTGCTGCCAAGCATCTTCCCAAAAGAGGGCAGTTTTTCCTTGGTGCACTTCCCAGAAGCTGTGCTGCTGCACGATATATCTGTTCTCCCAGGCTTTGTTCCAGATGGGGGATCCTTGCCTGGTGCCGGTCAGCCGAATGAGGTCTCTGTCCCTGACTTGAGTTGTGTATTTCGCTTTCCACCAGGTTCCCCACAGGGAGCTAGGATTTTCTACCCATCTCCACCAGATTTTTGCTGCTACGGCCTTGCTTAATATTTCTGGATCTCTTAGGCCCAAACCTCCCTCCCTTTTTGGTTTGCAGATGTCTGTCCATTTGATGAGGGCCCATTTGGATTGCTTCGAGGCTCCATTCCAGAGGAAGGATCGCTGAATGCTTCGGATGGATTTGTACACCGCCTTAGGTGCTGCTAGTGCTGAGAACATATATGCTGGCATGGTTTGCAGGACTGATTTGACTAAGATCAGTCTGCTGGCCATGTTTAAGGCTCGGTATGTCCAGTTGCTTAGCCGAGCTTTCATTTTGTTGAGGAGGGCTTCCCAGTTGGCAGATTTGTAGGCATATTCCGAAAGTGGTATGCCCAGATATTTAGTTGGAAGGGAGGTCTTTTGGATCTGCAGAATTCTGCTGAGATTTATTTGCATGGGAATGGATGTGTTGAAGAATTTTTTTTTTGATTTGGTAAGATTAATTTCCATACCTGAGGCCTCCGAGAAAGTCTTTAACACTTGGCTGATGGTTCGAGCTTCCTGCACTGTGGGGGCGCCCATGAGCATTGTATCGTCTACAAATTGCTGATGCGTTACTGTGGGTCCTTGGTGTGCCGGTTTGATGCCTTTGAGTTGATTCTGCCTTCTTGCCTTGGTTAAAGATCTGCCCAGCCCTTCTGCCATTATGATGAAGAGAAAAGGAGACAAGGGATCTCCTTGCCGTATACCTCTGGATGGTGTGAAGGGTTGAAGGGGTCCTCCGTTTAGCAGGATGGAGAAGAAAGCGCCTGAGACCAGTTCCATTGTCCAATTTATCCATTGCTGACTGAATCCGAAAGCCTGGAGGATTGCTCTCATGTATTGCCAGCTGATTCTGTCAAAGGCCTTTGACAGGTCAAGCTGGATAAGCATGCCTGGAGTCTTGTTCGTTTTGAGAGAGTGCAACACTTCCTGGGTGAGGATAATGCTGTCCGTGATCTGCCTGCCTTCGACGTAGCCGGTTTGCTCCTGAGAAATAATTGAAGGGAGGACGGGTTTGAGTCTGTTAGCCATCAATTTGGAAAGGATTTTATAGAGGACATTGCAAAGGGCGATGGGGCGAAACTTGTCCGGGGAGTCAGCCTGGCCAGATTTGGGAATTAAGGTGAGGAAAGTGGCATTGATGGCTGGTAGCACTTTTTTGGTTCTGTGAAAGTTCCTTACCAGGATGAGGAGGTCTTCTTTAATGATGGACCAGCAGGCTTTAAAAAATTCAATTGTAAATCCGTCCGGTCCGGGAGCCTTGTTTGTGGCCATGGTGAAGATGGTCTCTTCAATCTCCTGCTCGGTAAAATCCTTTAGAAGGAGGGAGTTTTGCTCCTGAGTAACAAGGCTGGGAATGGCATCAGTGATTGCATTGATGGCTTGGGTTCTGTTTAGGCTTGGTTCATTGAGAAGAGAGGTGAAATAAGAATTGAGTTCATCCCCAATGTGCTCCTTGGGGAACACCTTATCGTCATCAGCTTTTTTGAGAGAGAGTATTCGATTGCAGGCTCTGTGCTGGAAAGTGGACTTATGGAAGAAATTGGTGTTGCGTTCTCCTTGCTTTAGCCATTGCACCCTCGATTTCTGTCTCCATAGCATCTCTTCTTGCTTAAGTCGTTCTTCCCATTGTCTTTGTAGATTTGTTTCTTGAGCTTTCCTTTCCTCATCATGCCCTTCTGTGATCATTGTTTGTTGTAGTCGCACCATTTTTTCCTCAAGTTCTTTTTTGGATTGAAAGATGTCTCCAAAGGTGTCTTTGTTCCATCGTTTGAGGTTGGATTTGATGGTTTTGAGCTTTTGCTAGAAGATATACATGATGTTGTCGCTTCTTATGGTGGTTTGAGTCCACCAGCTTTTTATGTTTTCCATGAAAGTAGGGTGTTCTGTCCAAAAGGCCTCGAATCTGAAAGGTCTGTTGTGGGGCTTTTCTAGATTGGTGAAGTGGATCTGCACAGGCCAGTGATCCGAGCCTCCTATAGGCAGAAGGTTGGCCTCCATGTCGATGTTTTGCAGCAGAATGGATTCCGATAAGAGGAACCGATCGAGCCTTGATGCTATCTGCCTGTTTCCTCCTTGCTTATTATTCCAGGTATGCAAACCATTGACTGTAGGGATGTCAGTAAGTCTGGATTCAACAATAAAGGTGTTAAATGCCTCCGAGTCCTTATCCAATTTTCGTAAGCCTCCCTTTTTCTCCGCTAGAGTGGTGATCATATTGTAGTCTCCGCCTGCAATCCAGTGAGTTGCCCCATGGTGTTGTCTGACTTCGTCTAGGTCCTTCAGCATCTTCAGCTTTTCCTGTATTCTTTGAGGCCCATACACATTGGTGATACATATCGATTGGCTTGAATCAGGCATGTTGAGGATGACCGATAATGAATTCTTGGTGGAGAGAGCATTCTGCAAGAAGAATTTGTTTTTGTTCCAGAATGTTAATAACCCTCCTGATTGCCCAAGGGCATCTATGCTTATACATTGATGACTGTTGGAAACGAGTTTTTTGAGCGTTTCTGTGCCCTTGGGAGAGCATTTGGTTTCTTGCAGAAGGACAATGTCTGGGTGCTGCGAGAATATGCGATTTTTCAGGATTCTTCTTTTGCTGGTGCCGTTAAGCCCCCTGATGTTCCAGGTTGTGATTTTCATTGAGCTTTCTTTGGAGCAGATAGGACCAAGGCCCTGATTTTTCCTTCATTGATGAGACGTCTGCCTAGCTCTTGTATTTGCTGTCTGGTGGATTTGCGTCCCCGTTTTCTGCCTGGTCCTTGTGGTTTGTATTGATCCAGATCCAGGTTGGCTTGAATACCTGTTTGGTTGCTATTTCCCCATTGCCTTTTGGCTGTATTTTGGTTGATGTATTCCAGCTGTAGGTATGCCATTTCTATCTTCTCCAAGTGTTCCTGGGGAATGGCATCCACGCCTAGTTTGGACCATTGCTCATTGACCTTTTGGAGATCAAGATCTCCCAAAATCTCCTCCAGAGGATTGCTTGAGGTTGTAGTGGAGGGTTGATCTGGTTGCGGTTCAGTGCATTGCGGGGTTTGCATTGAGGTGTGGCCGGTAGTAGTCTGGTTGGAAGCGAGATTTGGGTTTTGTTGCAGTGCCTGGGCTTGAGAAGAGACAGAGGTTGTGCTTGGAGCATTGATCGTCGTCATGGGTTGATTGGATAACGGTGGATCCTGAGCAGTGGGGGCCTGTGAGACTTTGGGGTGCTCCGGTGAATCAAGGTTGCTCAGAACTTCAAAGCTGTTTTGCTGTGTGGAGGCTTTATTGGTAGGGTTGGTATTGGTGGGGGGTTTTGTAGGCTTTTTTCCTTTCTTGCCTCTGCTCTTTCTTGCGACTGTGGTGAAGCCAGGCGTTGGAGTAGCCTCTTGTTCCTGTTGGGCCTGAGGTTGTGGTTTATTTGCAGTGCAACTGTGACTTAGATGGCCATGCTGTCTGCATGTGCGGCATCTGAAAGGGATATTTTCGTAGTCTATGGTTTGCTTCCATTGCACTTCTTTATGGATCAGTTCCATATGATCTGGGAGGGGCCCTGAGATGTCCATGTAAACACAGAGTCTAGCATAGGCTGTGTACTTACCTTGTATAGTGAGATCTGAGGCTTTGATGAAGACTCCCAACTGGTTTCCGATGGCCTCCAAGATGCGTTTGTTCCAGTAATCCACAGGTAGAGAGTGCAGGCGGATCCATACTGGAACTTTCTTGAAATCCTCCTGCTCTGGTGCAAAGTTTGGCCTCCAGTAAGTTATGTATAATCCTGCAGAGTTGTAGAAAAACGGGCCGCCTTCGAATATGTGGTCTCTGTCATCCTTGTGAGCGAAAATTACTGTGAAAAAGCCTCTCGATCCCAACTGAAGATTGTAGTCCCCTTTAGGTTTCCATTTTTGGTTGATCCACCAGCATAGGGCCTTTTCGTGAAGTCTAACCCCCATGAATCTACAGATCAGGGCCTGCTTGCTCATATGGTCCCTGTACTCCTCGATCCAAGGGTCATCAATGATTAGTTTGGGTATTTTTTTTGATATGGGCTTGCATGTGGACTGAGTTTGCTCGCAGCGTTGTCCTGGAGTTTGCCCTTTGGACGCAGATCCTTTGGGCGCTGAATCGTTGCTTTGTTCCGCTGATCTGGAGCTGGATGGAGTATTGAAGGCGTCCGAGGGTATGCTGCCGAATATGAAGGGCGTGGAGTTTGGGGGGGTCGAACCCCCCCCTGTGTTATGCATGTGTCGAATCAGTTCAGAATGGCCCTGAGGGATCTATCTGTCGCGTTCCTGAATGGTTGGCAGGCTTGCAGAGCCGTGATCAGGAGCTGCAGAGATTTGGCCCTAATCGCCTCTTCTCAGAAGCCCCAGCCAAGTCCTCTTGATCCCCTCTATGTCAGTGTTGACATTGATGGCCATATGAATTGAATATATATATATATATATATATATATATATATATATATATATATATCCCAAGAAGCATTGGACCCAAGGAGCAGTCCCAAGGAGAAAGAGGAGTAGTACCAAAGAGAAGAGAGAGAAGCAGTTCAAAGGGAAAGCCATCAGAAGCCAAAAGCAGGAGCCAAGACAAGCCAAGGAGGAGCAGATCCAAGAGAAGACTGCATATGCCCAAAAGAAGGAGCCAAAAGTAAAGAACATCGATATTCGAGAAATATCATATTGACGTTTTTTATTGTGTGTCACCACTCCGACTTCGATCTTCAATATACGATATGGACCTCCGATCTTCGATATGCGATATGGACCTCCGATCTCTGATATGCGATATGGACCTTCGATCTCCGAATTCCGATATGTGGACCCGACTTGATTTAAGTTAACGATTTAATTATTACATCACATCCGTCACTTTATTGAAACTTTTGAATGACACCTCCGATAAGACCCTCCGATAGCTGATTGCCAATATGGTTGCAGACTTGATTGGTTTTATCATAACGATTTTAATATAATATCGTGTTCGCCTCGTCGGAACTTTCCTATATCGCAAGTTTTGCATGTCATGCATGTTAAAGCTTTCGATACAAACCTCTGATACACATACAAAGAATTTTATTTTTTGACATCTAGCCGACCTATATTCTGTCTCTCAAGTCAATGTCCTCCATAGGTCATGTCACTTCACTTCAAGGTGAAATCCATATATATATATACTCGGATCTTCATTTCAAAATCGTCTAATTTAGTGATCTATTGTATAGAGTAAGACACAGTTCATAACTCGTGAACTTTACAACACCGAGGAAAACAAGCTAAAGGTTGAGAAGAGGGATTGGGTTAAAAATTGATGAAACTATATCTTGGCCCTGTGGACAATCTCATGTGGAGGGATTAGACTTGCGAACAAGTGTGTGGATAGTTCTTTGTGGAAGCTCGGACTTTGAAAGGCTCAGGCCTATAGCTTAAAGGCTCGGAGTTACAGTCACCTGTGGAGCTCAGACTACACATCGGATCCATGATTACTTTAAGGACAATCACCTGTGGATTACAGTTCGGATTTGCAACTTGCATATTGTTCAGATTAGTGGCTTACACAGTTTAGACTTGTGGAACTACATCACACATAAACTCGAAACTGTGGTGACTCGATCGATGGAGGTGTTGTCGCACAAATTTTTGGGCAGTGCGACAACGCTCAGACCGGGGGCTGTCACCCTGATACTTGATCTCTCCGTTTAAGCCGTCTCCAGAGGCTAAGGGGGGTAGACCCTATGGGATAAAGGAAGACCAACTGTGGACCAGTTGGGTTGGGAGACACAGCAAGGCAATTTAGCACCTGAATGATTGTAGAAATTAATGTACCAATGCCTTATTGAGTTAATGATTAAATGATTATTTATTAAATGTTGCAGAAATATGAATCTTGTAAAACAATCATTTATCATCAAATATCTCAAGCAATACAAGCTATTCAATAAACTCACAATGCTTTAATAATGATCCAACAATTAAATTTCTAAAGATTGAATGCTTTAAACAACCATATAATGCTAACCAACTCACAAAATGATTCACCACTTTTCAATAGCTAATCTTAAATAAACATTTAAGCGCATTTCACTATGGAGAAGTGGAACATAGATACCACAAAAGACACCAAAATGATGAATTTTCAATTTTTAGTTAAGCTTTTCAAAATTTTTAATTTTTATGTATTTACATAAAACAAAACAAAACTAAGCAAAAACTAAAGTAAATAAAACTTAAAATTATTAAAAATAAACTAAAGCCCAATCAAAAGAAATTAAAAGGGACCCTTTTTATATTTTTTATAAAATTTTAAGTTTAAAATCAAAATAAAACAAGACTAAATTCCTAAATAGAATTAAAATCTAATCTAAACTAAAGTCTAATCTAAAATCTAAAAGAAACTTTTTTATGCTTTTTCATATTTTTAAAGGAAACAAAAAAAACAAAAAAAAAAAAAGAAGTCTAATTCTAAACTAAATGAAACTTAAAATAAACAATAAATATATACAAATGAAATGAAATCTAAAATTAAAAAATATAATTCTAAAAACTAATACCTTATGATATATATATATATATATATATATATATATATATATATATATATATATATATATATATAAAAGGGAAAATTTATAAAAACTAAATAAAACAAAACTCAAATCTAAATCAAAACAAAAATTTTAACCTAGCCTAAGCTAAAACGACATACCAATATAAAAATACCTGTGCCAAACCTGTACTAACCTCATACACACATAAAAAGAAAATAAAAAAAAAACTGGGGTTCGATAACCATTACTCACGCACACATAATATAAAGACGGAGCTACTGAGTATGGCAGTGAAGGGGAGTTTCGATTGAATGCCGGCAGAGACGCAGAAGAGCTGTGGTGGCGAGGATGAGGGCATGCTGCGTGGATAGCAGGAAGGGAACACAAGGTGGATCGATGAACTATGGATGTGGAGCTGGAGAGGTGCGACTGCGAACAGGGATAGATGCTAAGCAGACGACGTGTGAGAAATGAATGAAGAGAAGGCAGCTCGATAGGCAGATAGATAGGAGGGCGTGGCGAAATACGCAGGTGGAGCTCCAGCGAGGGGACGACGTGGGTAGTAGCAGCAGAAATGGCAGGATCGAGCTCAAGGGACTCACGATAGCCGCTGAGGAAAATGGATTGCAGCGCGAGAAGGACGCATGTATGTATGGAAGGGATTGCAGTGTGGAGAGGGTGATGTGATGCAACGTGGATCTGGGCTGAAGACTATGTGTAGAGGTGTGGCAATGATACATGGGCAGGTAGCGATGAGGATGGAAGGTTTTCGGTGTGCAGTGCTGCAGCTTGAAGGATGCAGATCTAGAGGTTTGAACAGTGCACACCTGAAACAAATTTTGAAATCCTTCTGCGAAAAAGAAACCCTCCATGCAGCAGCAGAAAACCCTTGAATTTCCTCAGAAATTGTAAAAAAATTAAACTTTCCTACTTAAGATCTACATGATGAAAACCCCACAAGAACGATTTACAGATCTAAAGTAAATATTCTTGCCAGAATTGATCCTGAGGCCAGATCTTACCCTCCAGGGCCTATATCTGGCTTAAGACAAAATGTTTTCTTCCGACTTGCAACCTGCAAAAAACGAACACCCAGAAGTAAAATGTGCAAGGATCAAAACTAAAAACCAGCTAAATAATTACAATATTCACAGTATAAAGGCTCTAAATAGCCAATTTATCGTTATGTCACAAAAATAATTTCAGAATTTTAAACTTAATGTGAGGTGCTTCTAAAAACCCTTCGTGCATTTACAAAAAACTTTCAAATGATAAGCCCGGGATCAAAACTGGCTGGGCTCTTCAGAAAATGCAATCCGGGAGTTGGCTGGTTCAGCCGAGAACTTCCCCGAACGCTCGATAATCTTAAAAAAAAAAGATTTCCTGCACAGCTTAAATCAACCATTAACGAAGAAGGAGAAAACGATATTAAAATCCAAATGTAATGGAGATACCTGCCATCATATCCAGAAATTTAACTACCATTCAAACCCTAGCGACTAAACAAGATACCTGTGTTTAAAATCACTCTTCATCAAGCTATCATCAATGGCTGAAAATAAATTTATGCAAAAAAATAAAACATCTTACATCAATTCCAGAAGAGTAACAACAATAAGATTTCAACCCCAAAGTCTTTTTTTATTGCACAAAAAATGACTACAAGAGAGATTTCTTTAGCACACGACTCTTAGATTAAATGATCTCAAATGACCCCTGACACCCTATTTAAAGGAAAATTTCCCAATGGCTA
This sequence comes from Pinus tabuliformis, assembly GCA_031772625.1. Taxonomy (NCBI): domain Eukaryota; kingdom Viridiplantae; phylum Streptophyta; class Pinopsida; order Pinales; family Pinaceae; genus Pinus; species Pinus tabuliformis. The sequence continues at coordinate 90,867,278 of CM062808.1, read as the reverse complement.
TTTAGAGTGATCCATGTCAAAATGATCTCGACCGTCGATGAGGATCAAAATCCCTTTTAATCTCATCCATCGAAATTTTAAATGCATCTTAATGTATTAAAACAATAAAATCTTGCATTTATTCGCTCAAAACTTTGACATATTATTATTTTATTTTATTTTTAAAATTTTTTATTTATTTATTTTATTTCTTAATTTTTTATTATTTATATCTTTTATCATTTTTATTGGACCCTCGAACTTACCCTTTGGAAAAAAACACCTAGGACCTAGGACTCATGAGGGGATAAAACATTTTCTAACCCTCAAGACACTTTATTTCATGACTTTTACAATTTTACATCTCAAGGGGGAAAACCCATTTGACATAAACCCTCATAGACCACCCAGTCTTGCGACACAAATATAATCTAGCAGATGAAGCAATTTGTAATAACCTAACCAAATAGTTAAAATTATCTCCAAATTACTTTTACATAGACTCGACCTAGAACACTAGGATTCCCTAATATTTTAATGATAAAATCCATTCCGGCTTTAGGGTTAGGCTGAAGGAAAACTTTGCCGATCATGGATCGGTGAGACAAAAAACCTTTCGGAATGTAGATTATCACTAGAAAATTAGGTTTGCCTAGGCAATTTACATACATGCCGCAGATCTGCTAAGATTATTTATAATTTACACATGCAGACTGGGTTTACAAAATAACACGATCGGGCTGATGATGACAGTCGAATGGCATGGACACGTCGATCAAGCACTATCCCTTTTGCGAAAAAGGGGGTGTACTGCTATGGGTAGTTGACACATAGTGGTCAACATTTGGCTCTACTTGGGGACATGTTGCTGCATTGTAGGAATGTGAGAATCCAGAATCTGCATCCATGCAACACACAACAAAATATAAGTAGCGTCCATCCAAAAAATCATCATATAACATTAAGCACATGAAAGATATAAGCTCTTCATTTATTAACTATCTAGTAACATGAAAAGCAAATCTAATCTTAAAACATAAATTAAAATGCTGAAAAAAAAACAAGGAGTAGGGTTAGAAATACAAGGGATGCCCCATGGCATCAGATGTGTTCAATATAGTGTATACTGAGCATTTGCCTGCTTTCAGGCAAATTTGTCGGCTGCTTGTCGGATGTGCCATGTCCAATTCTGCATACGGTAGGACTTTCTCCTATCCGAAAATCAAGTTGCTTGCGACCATCTGATGCATCAAATCTTCTTCTCGTTCTCTTTCTTTTGCGTTTCTTCTTCGTGGCAGGTTGTATCACTGATGATGTGGAACATTCTGCTTCAAAACCCTTAGATGAAGTATGTAAGATATGTGTGACATGTCTTTCTTCATTTTGCATCTGATCTTTATCGTTTTTAATTTTATCTGGATCACCTTCAATTAACCACTTTTCAATCGAACCAATGACCTCCTCATAATAAGATGGAGCTTGTTGCAGCAAATAAGGAGGCTTTTGATCTGTCGATGTTTCCTGGTTTCTTTCATCCTCTGACCGCTGTTGAAATTTATGTACCTGTATTGTAATGGCATCTATCTGGCTAGAGTGTTCAACTTTCATAGTACTGATTTCCCTGGCATGGTCTTCTTCCATGGTCAATAACTTATTCTGAAGACATATCTGATTAGCTTCCATGGTCGTCATATTTTCCTCTAAGCCTGATAACTTGCTTTGCATAAAACTAATTTCCCTGTCATGATTAGTTTTCATGGTCTCAATTTCCTTAGCATGCTGACTTTGCATGTCGGTTACGTGATCAGAGTGTTTAATTTTCATGATTTCCATCTCCTTATCACGTTTTTCCAGGTGGGTGCATAAAGTTCTCATATCATTGGTGTAATTAGTTACAAACTTTTCTTGATTGATCCCCATATTTTTTACCAACCGCATTAGTTCTTTTATAACTTGCTGCTGATTTTCCCTTTCATTGTCAACACTGATTTTATAATTTGTCCCTGATTTTCCACTATCATGGATTTGATCTACAATGGTACAGGTGGATGGCACATTCTGATATGAAGAATTGTATTGAAATCTTTTCATCGATAGCTGGACCTTTCATAAGATTACTTTCATTCTGTTGCACAATTTTAGGGGCACAAGGCGAGTTATCTTGATAACCATATATATCTTTAAAAGCATTGACAATGTCTTGTAAAGAAGTGAAAGAATCTTCAGGACAATTATTAAACCAATTCAAAGCATCACCCTCTAAAGAAAGGACAAATAGACGTATTTTGACATCTTCATGATCACATTGAGGAGGTCTACAATATATGATCATTATACGAGTAAACTTGCCTAGATGCTTTCTAACAGTGATTGAATCACCACTTGAGAACAAAGGTAATTTAGAAATGGCCACTTCTGGAATATCATGGAGAACATCGGTAAAATGACATGGGGTAAACGTATAATCCATGATGAATAATGAGGGACCAAATGGATGATAGAAAGAGATCTCTGCTCAAGAAAATCAAGAGATGAAAGAAGTGGAGTCGCCACTTGAAAAATGAATCTAATTCTAGGATCCAAAAAGCAACCAACAAGCAGATATGAGGGAGGCTTCTTGTCTAGGAAAAAATAAATGAAAAGAAATGGAGTCGCCACCCAGAGAAGAAACGAACTGAAGAGTAGTTGCTGATATGACGAAAGATAAGGTGATGAAAAGATCCAAATGATGCCAAAAAATGTTGAATCTGCTAGCTCAAATGAGAGATGAGAAAGATGAAAGAATGATGAAAGTCAAATAAACCAAGGACAGAAAAAACTCTATCCCCGAAAATGATGCCAAAAAATGTTGTCGTTGCCGGCTGAAATGAACACATGAAAATGATGAGAAATGAGAAGATGAATGTCGTTGAAATGCCAAGAATAAAATGTCCTCGACAACGACGCCAAAAAATGTTGTCATTGCCGGCTCAAATGAATGATAGAAAGATGAAAGCTGAATGATGAATGTCATAAAGCCTAGGCCCAATAAATCGGTCCCCGGTAAGGGCGCCAAAAAATGTTGTTGTTGCCGGCTCAAATGAAGATAGAAAGATGAAAGCTGAATGATGAATGTTGTAAAGCCCAGGTCCAATAAATAGGTCCCTGGAAACGGCGCCAAAAAATTTTGTCACATAGATTGTCTGGGCAGCGCAACAACGCTCAGACCGGGGGCTGTCACCTTGATCCCCGATCTCTCCGTTTAAGCCGTCTCCTGAGGCTAAGGGGGTAGACCCTATGGGATAAAGGAAGACCAACTGTGGACCAGTTGGGTTGGGAGACACAACAAGACAATTTAGCACCTGAATGATTTTAGAAATTAATGTACCAGTGCCTTATGGAGTTAATGATTAAATGATTATTTATTAAATATTGCAGAAATATGAACCTTGTAAAACAACCATTTATCATCAAATATCTCAAGCAATACAATCTATTCAATAAACTCACAATGCTTTAATAATGATCCAAAAATTAAATTTTTAAAGATTAAATACTTTAAACAACCATATAATTTAAATGCTAAACAACTCACAAAATGATTCGCCACTTTTCAATAGCTAATCTTTAAATAATCATTTAAGCGCATTTCACTATAGAGAAGTCAAACACAGATACCACAAAAGACACCAAAATGATGAATTTTCAATTTTTAGTTAAGCTTTTCAAAATTTTTAATTTTTATATATTTTTATATTTTTACATAAAAAAAAACTAAACTAAGCAAAAACTAAAGTAAATAAAACTTAAAATTATTAAAACTAAACTAAAGCCCAATCAAAAGAAACTAAAAGGGACCCTTTTGATATTTTTTTATAAAATTTTAAGTTTAAAATCAAAATAAAACAAGACTAAAATCCTAAATAGAATTAAAATCTAATCTAAACTAAAGTCTAATTTAAAATCTAAAAGAAACTTTTTTATGCCTTTTTTATATTTTTAAATGAAACAAAACTGAACCAAAAAAAAGAAGTCTAATTCTAAACTAAGTGAAACTTAAAATAAACAATAAATATATACAAATAAGATGAAATCTAAAATTTAAAAATCTAATTCTAAAAACTAATACTATATATATATATATATATATATATATATATATATATATATATATATATATATATATATATATGGGAAAATTTATAAAAACTAAATAAAACAAAACTCAAATCTAAATCAAAATAAAAATTTTAACCTAGCCTAAAACTAAAACAACATACCAATATAAAAATACCTGTGCCAAACCTATACTAACCTCATACACACATAAAAAGAAAGTAAAAAAAAACTGGGGTTCGATAACCATTACTCATGCACACATAATATACAACAAAGCGTCAAATAAAAAAAAAAGATGTGCTTTTCGTTTGCAGGTTTGAGGAAAATGGACACGCGTGAAGGAAAGACGGAGCTGCTGAGGAGTATGGCAGCGAAGGGGAGTTTTGATTGAACACCGACAGAGACGCGGAAGAGCTGTGGCGGCAGGGATGAGGGCATGCTACGTGGATAGCAGGAAGGGAACACGAGGTGGATCGATGAACTATGGACGTGGAGCTGGAGAGGTGTGATTGCAAACAGGGATAGATGCTAAGTAGACGGCGTGTGAGAAATGAGTGAGGAGAAGGCAGCTCGATAGGCAGATAGATAGGAGGGCATGGTGAAATACATAGGTGGAGCTCTAGCGAGAGGATGTTGTGGGTAGTAGCAGCAGAAATGGTAGGATCGAGTTCAAGGGACTCACGACAGCCACTGAGGAAAATGGATTGCAGCGCAGGAAGGACGCAGGTATGTATGGAAGGGATTGGCAGTGTGGAGAGGGTGATGTGATGCAACGTGGATCTGGGCTGAAGACTGTGTGTAGAGGTGTGGCAATGATACATGGGCAGGCATCGATGAGGATGGAAGGTTTTCGGTGTGTAGTGCTGCAACTTGAAGGATGTAGATCTGGAGGTTTGAACAGTGCACACCTGAAACAAATTTCGAAATCCTTCTGCGAAAAAGAAACCCTCCATGCAGCAGAAGAAAACCCTTGAATTTCCTCAGAAATTGTAAAAAAATTAAACTTTCTTGCTTAAGATCTGCATGATGAAAAGCCCACAAGAACAATTTACAGATCTAAAGTAAATATTCCTGCCAGAACTAATCCTAAGGCCAGATCTTACCCTCCAGGGCCTAGATTTGGCTTCGGACAAAATGTTTTCTTCCGACCTGCAATCTGCAAAAACCGAACACCCAGAAGTAAAATGTGCAAGGATTAAAACTAAAAACCCTAAAACCAGCTAAATAATTACAATATTCACAGTTTAAAGGCTCTAAATAGCCAGATTTATCATTATGCCATAGAAATATTTTCAAAATTTTAAACTTAATGTGAGGTGCTTCAGAAAACCCTTCGTGGATTCACAAAAAAATTTCAAATGATAAGCCCAGGATCAAAACTGGCTGGGCTCTTCAGAAAATGCAATCCGGGAGTTGGCTGGTTCAGCCGAGAACTTCCCTAAATGCCCGGTAATCTTAAAAGAAAGTTATTTCCTGCATAGCTTAAATCAACCATTAACGAAGAAGGAGAAAACGATACTAAAATCCAAATGTAATGGAGATACCTACCATCATATCCAGAAATTTAACTACCATTCAAACCCTAGCGACTAAACAAGATACCTGTTTTTAAAATCACTCTTCATCAAGCTATCATCAATGGCTGAAAATAAATTTATGCAGAAAAATAAAACATCTTACAACAATTCCAGAAGAGTAACAACAACAAGATTTCAACCCCAAAGTCTTTCTTTATTGCACAAAAAATGACTACAAGAGAGCTTTCTTTAGCACATGACTTTCAGATCGAATAATCTCAAATGACCCCTGACACCCTATTTAAAGGAAAATTTCCCAACGGCTAGTTCGAGTGATCCATGTCAAAATGATCTCGACCGTCGATGAGGATCAAAATCCCTTTTAATCTCATCCGTCGAAATTTTAAATGCATTTTAATATATTAAAAAATTAAAATCTTGCATTTATTCTCTCAAAACTTTGAATTATTATTATTTTATTTATTTATTTATTTTAAATTTCATTTTATTTTATTTTTTAATTTTTTAGTTATTTTTTAATTTTTTATTATTTATATCTTTTATTATTTTTATTGGACCCTCGAACTTAGCCTTTGGGAAAAAACACTTAGGACCTAGGACTCATGAGGGGATAAAACATTTTCTAACCCTCAAGACACTTTACATCATGACTTTTACAATTTTACATCTCTAGGGGGAAAACCCATTTGACATAGACCCTCATAAACCACCCGGTCTTGCGACACAAATATAATCTATCAGATCAAGCAATTTGTAATAACCTAACCAAATAGTTAGAATTATCTCCAAATTACTTTTACATAGACTCGACCTAGCACACTAGGATTCCCTAAGATTCTAATGACAAAATCCATTCCGGCTTTGGGGTTAGGCTGAAGGAAAACTCTGCTGATCATGGATCGGTGAGACAAAAAACCTTTCGGAACGTAGACTATCACTAGAAAATTAGGTTTTCCTAGGCAATTTACATACATGACTCAGATCTGCTAAGATTATTTACAATTTATACATGCAGACTGGGTTTACAAAATAACATGATCAGGCTGATGATGACAGTCAAATGGCACGGACACGTCGATCAAGCGTTATCCCTTTTGCGAAAAAGGGGGTGTACTTCTATGGGTAGTTGAAACGTAGTGGTCAACAGGAGGTTTGGACCAACTATAGCTCAAACTTGTAACAAACTTATGTGTGACACGTCAAACTTGAAACCTCTGCACACTCTTGAATAGTGAATAAATCGTGGCCTTGAACAGTGAAAATTTTGAAGGCTTGAACAATGATGAATTTGGAGGATTGAACAGTGAAGAACCTGGAGCCTAGAATAATGCTGAACTTGAAGGATTGAACAGTGAAGAACTTGAAGCTTTGGATAGTGAAGAACACTCCTATTAAAATCTTGGACAGTGAACAAATTAGGAGTCCGCGGTAGTCTGACTATTGAAGGAAGTTCCGAAGTTTTTGAAAGTAAGTCATTCATATATTCTGTTTGTTAACAATTGGAGGGTTGGTGCCCTAGAGGTTGGAGCCTCTAAAAACAGGGTTGGAGCCTTGAGAAGGATAGGGTTGGAGCCCTAGAGTTTGGAGCCTCACAAAAGTCCAAGTTGGTGCTTGACAACAGGTTGGAGCCTGGAGGATTGAAGGGTTGGTCCCCTCAAACATCATTGTAGTCAAAATTTTTTAAAAGAGGATTGGTGTCCTCACTTGTTTATAATAAAATCCTTATTATTTATTTTTCTAATTAAAATTGTGAAGAATCTTAATTAGTAAACATAACAATTGAAAATAATTATTGATTCTCTCAGTATTTCCAACAAGATGAACCAAAGAAGACAAATGAAAGAAAAAATGAAGGGACCAATTGTACAAAGGAAGATGATGATGAATAAATTTTTGAAGTAGAAGTTGAAATAGATCTTAAGACAAAGCTTGTAGCTGCCCTAGAAGAAATAAGCGACTTGAAATAAGGAAAATGAGGAGCTCAAGAAGCAAGCACAAGATGGTAACTATGGCCTTGACAAGAAAAGGAAGGAAATTGATATCTTTAAGCTTCAAGTACAAGAAAGAGATAAGGAGCTCACCAAGCTTAAGGAGGAATTTCATCAAAACAAGAAAATGCATAATGAAGAAGTCATATCCATGACGAATCTATTGGATAAAGAAAAGAAAAGGGAAGATATTTTGTCAAGCCATTTGAACAAAGATACAAGAGGACTTGAACAAAATTGAAGCAAAAATTGGTCAATACAAGGAAGAGGTCTTCTCCCTTAAATCTCAGTTGGAATAAGTAAAGAAACAAGCACAAGGAGCTGAAAAGGTAATGGAAGTTTTGGCCCTCCTGGAAGGACAAGTAGGTGAAGCAAAAAAGAAAAGAAATTCCATGGGATACCAACATGAAGAAAGAGATAAAAATATATTCAAATTAGAATCAGATATCACCTCTCTCAAGGCCGAAACATGTGAAGCAATAAGCATGAAGGAAGAAATGGAGATCAATGTAGCAAAGAAGGATGAAGAATGCAAGAAAATGAAAGAAGAAATTGATATCCTAAGGAAAGAAGTTGATCATCTGAACAAGAGTCTAAAGAGCTCTCAAACCCTAGATGACATCCTAAGTCATCAAAGATCCTCCTTTGATAAATCAGGTCTTGGTTATGCAGGAGAACCCTCAAGCAAAAATGATGCAAACCCTAATGCATCAAACAACAAGGATGTGAAGAACCTTGGAAGAAATGTTGATGCCCCCAATTCCAGGGAAAGCAAGAAGAATAATCAAGATAACCTTGGAAGAAACCCTACTCCTAGAAGGTCTGTAGAAGGTATCAAGGATGCAAGAGGCAATGGATATCATCAAAGGATCTCAAGGCATAATGACTTTAGAAGTTCATCAAGGCAAGCTCCATCCTCCAGGTACTAAAGTATATTTTTTGGTTATTGCTATTCTTGTACAAATTTTGGGCATATGGAAAAGGATTGTAGGGCATACCACAAGGACAAATATAATGGTCCTCATCAGTCTCCTAGAAGAAACTTTTCAAGAAGAATTCATGCTTCCTCATTGATGAACAAGATGGAATTCTTCAAATGTCATAACATTGGACGTGTTGCTTGTGATTTTAACTTGACTTGGGTTCCTAAACAAGCTAAAACCATGCCTACCAAGCATGAAAAGAAAGTTACACAAGTTTGGAGAAGGAAGCAAATTGAAGCAGAAAGTGTCTTGAATATTCAAGACATCAATTCAAGTTGTTGATTTGATAAGTACATCTTTGGCAGATATGATATTTCAAGTTTTGATGATGAGATTCTTCCAAAAAGGAGACCATGCATATTGTTAGGGGGGCCAAGTCCATTGAAGATCATGATGTTTTGTCCCCACTACACATCCGATGGACCATTGTTGAAGATGACTTTAACTTGATCATAAGGAAACAATCTTTCTTGTCCTAGGTTCCACAAGAAAAAAGGAGAGCAAGAGGAGTTTTTGCAGGGTGGGGGATCTAATTGATGTAGACTATGGGCATTGCTCTTGTGCCACATTAAGGAAAGCATGATGATAGGGGGATTTGCATGAAAATAACAAAAATGGAGCAACATGACAAGAAGAAGCATGATAGAGGGAGTTCTTACTGGGAAGACATTGTCAACAAAAGCACCCTATTTTCCATTGATATCAAAGGGTGAGAAAATGTTGAAAGGGCAAGAATATTGCCATCAATGACAAAGGGATAGATTGTTGGTCAAAGTTGTCATTGATGTGAATATGAGCATTGTTGAAGATGAAAACCCTAGTGCATTCCTTAATGATCTAAGTGCATTTATGACACACCCTAGTTGTTGGAATGTGAAGATTCCCTAGCCTCATTCAAGAAGTCCTTTGTATGTGATGCCCTAAAAGGCCTTGAAAATAATGCCCTAATCCTAACATAAGAAGATCTAAAGTCATAAATCTAAGGACTGTCACAAAAGAAAATATGTTTTTGGAATTTAGAGACATCATTTTGAAAAGGTCTTTACATAAACTGATAGAGGACGTCAAGCCCTTTCCAACAAGTATTCATATGCCTTCTAACTCTTTGCCAATTGAGAGATATTAATTTTTTAATTATGACTGTCAAAAATGGCAAAGTCTGCCCAACCGACTTGTGTAGGCTCACTAAGTCATAGATGTGTCCCTCCAATGGACATGTCCCTTCATGTTTAAGTAAAATCACTATAAATACCCCAACGTATCCTTCATTTGAGTTCACCAATTCGGTCAAAGTTCAGAACATTTGGTGAAGACAAGAAGAAGCAAAGAAAAGAGCTAAGAAAGGACGAAATCTAAATACACTTTATGATTGGTTTTTTGAATTTATCTCTACTATAGATCTGTAACACCTACGAAAATATAAGAGACACCTTAAAACCTCTAACTGGTGCATCATAATTATGGAGATATGCACCTTAAATATGTGATATTCAGTGTTCACTTCAGATTTGTAACAAGCAAATTTTGCGAATTGAGGAGGCACCTTTTTTAGCCCTGCGGTGGCATATTTTTTGTGGTCTGAGGTGGTTCATTTTGTGACTGTGGAGAAGTTTTTTTACAGACATGTGGAGGATAAAACCATATATGTGACCATTCAGACCTAAGTCTTTTTTGTAGACTTGTGGTGACTTTGCAGACCTACAACAAGGAAGAACTCACAATCTGAAGTAGTACTTAACAAATTTGGACTTGTAGTGAGACTTTGTTGCAAACCCTTATTGAAGACATAATATTGGATCAGTAAAGCATTTTTGCAGACTAGGGACTGTATTGAGATCATTTCACAGTGAAGTTTTTTTTGTAGATCTTGTTGAAGGACAATATTAAGATTATTTATCTTGCAGACCTTGGAATTAGTTTTATAGTGAAGTGTTTCTTGTGGACCTTGGTAGGAGGAAATATTTTACAGTGAAGCATACCTTGGATTTAATTAAGACATACTTCAACAGGTTGCAAAGATATCCTTGTAAAACTATTTGAATAACCTTTTTGGAGAAAATCAAAAACATCTTGTGAGCAGTCTAGAAGCATTTGTCTAAGACTTCTTGTAGCAACAGTATTGAAGGCATCATATGAGCGATGTGTAGAAAACCTGTTGTGCAGATTTGAGAGCAGTCTATGAAGCATATTGAATCAAGACCTTGAAAGTGCCCTGGATCATCCTATTAAAGACACATCTTGGAGCATACTTCTCGAAAATTTGATATACATCTTGAAGTGGATTTGGATCTCTCTTGATGATACTCTTGAGCATATCTTGAAGAGACATCTAGAAGCCCATATTACCTTGAAAAGTATCTTGAGGCAAGCATTGTTAAAGGCCTTTTGAATATTCTTGCAGAAGTTGATCTTGTAGGCATTCTTGGAGACCTTGATGCATGATTGAAGGCCATCATGGAGTGTCATTGAAGGAACTTGTTTTGGGTATCATGAAGAGCTTTGAAGACTCCTTCATTGATTAATAATGTTGTCATTGATGAGCTAAGAGAGGGCACAATTGAAGGCGAACTTGAAGATACTGTTAGGGCTTGTTGTAGAAGGCTTTGAGGAAGCCTTAAAGAACAATTGAACTTATCTTAAGGAATTCAATCCTAGAGGATGGAGCCTCATAAAAACAAGGTTGGAGCCTTGTTGAAGATAGGGTTGGAGCCTCGTTAAGTCCAAGTTGGTGCTTGGAAAAGTACAGGTTGGAGCATGGTGGATTGGAGATTGGTGTCTTCATCTAGAGTTGGAGCCCTAAACATTATTGCATTTGATTTATTGTAAAAGAGGATTGGAGTCCTCGATATTTCTCATCAATAAAATTATTATTATGTATTGTTCATTTTGTGTTCTATTTATAAGTGATCTAAAACTGGTAAAGTAACAATTATAAAAGAAACACTGATTCACCCCCCCTCTCAGTATTTCCAACATGGAAGTCAAATTTCTAGATTAGTACTGGGTGAAGCTACTGGATAAGAAAGAGACTACCATATCATCTTGGAAGGTTGACTTGGTGGATGAGGAAAGTCTATTGGTCTAGGGTCTTGGTCCATCTCAATTTGAATTATTGAAGGAAGAGTTTTTGGCTGGGTTTTCCCCTATATAGGGGTTTCTCCCTGGTTGTCCACCTACATCTGGTGCGACTGATCTTCATGTTTCAGTTTTGATAATTGCTTGATGAAACAAAGATAAAAGAAGAACACAAGAATATCATAAGTAATCATCAACATAAGATTTTTTTTTGCCTTTCTGAGTTTCCAACATCTGGGACTATAGCTCCATATCGCCCCACCTCACTCCTAGAGGTATAACTGCAAACATGGCAAAGTCTTCCTCCAACCTGGAGGACAATTTGTCTAACTCTGCAGATGCTATCTCTTGATCATGCTTCTCCTCCTTGTCCTTCTTCCTTTTAGCACACTGCATATTATAGTGGCCGAACTCGCCACACTCGAAGCACTTGACCTTAGATAGATCCTTCTTTTTCTTCTTCTCCCCTTGTGAACCTTGTCCCTGACTGGGGCCTTGTGATGTAAGGGCCACATTATCTTCCTCCTTCACACCTTTCGATCCCTTGCTGCTGCTTCCACTTATGGAGGTCTTAACTAGTGCTCGCCTCATCTCCTCCTGTTGCAGGTCTGACCACATCTTGTCCCACCTAGGTAGGGTATCTCGTCCCAAAATGCCTTGGATGAAGATTTCCCAATCCGTTGAGACACTGTTCAGGGCCAAACGCACAAGATCTGTATGATGAGGCACTTCCCCAATGGATGCAATTTGATCTTAGATTTCTTGAATTCTAGTGAGAAAGGGATCAATGCCTTCACCCTTATGTGAAAATTTCTGAATCTTACAATCAAAAATCCTACTGCAGTCACTGGTTTAGAATCTCCTACTTGTTATTTCATTCAACAAGTTATTTAATTTCATAAACAGTGATGAAAAAACTACTGCAGACTACACTGACATACAGATCATAAACTGAAACAATAGATGAGACAAAAACACAAGGGACACCGTTATTTTTGGACAACACGTCCCCGGAAAAACCCAACTTGGGAAAACCGGTGCAACAGATAGAAGGTTTGTATTATTAAGCAAGCAGAATCTAAGTACAACAAGTTGCCTCTCACACCGACTAAACTTACAAAGAAATCATAGCAGCAAGAAATACATACGAGGGTTTACCTCACTCCCCAAGTCACAACTAATCCAATGAGTGATCTGACACCCTCCTCGCAAACACTGTGAAGTCCCTATGCAATCATTACGTGGGCCAGCTTCTTGCCTCTAGAGAATTGTGTCTCCTCTTCTGCTGGATGAAGACTGCTGTTCAACCCTCGCAGCTCAGAACCTTGCTTCTCCAGAAAAATCTTTGACTACCGACGAATACTCTGCACTGCCACTGTAAAAGCCCCTCCCGCGCTGCATAGGCCTCTGCGCTGCCTTCCTGATGTTGAAGTTGCCTCTCTACCACGTATTCTTTGGGTCAGAACTTCCTCTCTGATCCAAATCTCTGGTTTTGCCCCTCTCACTGCAGCAAATCACTTGTTCGATTCTCTCAACAAACCACACCCCAGAAGAATCAAACTAACTGATCAACTTGGTGTATCTCCAACTGACCTTCAAGCCTCCTCTTATACTTTTCCTATTGATGAATCAACGACCGAGATTAAGTCCCTAATCAATGGCTAAGATTAAATTAGACTTGATCTTCATCACTTAGAAGCATTTCACCCACATTTTCATTAATACCCATTAATATTTTTATTTTCCTAAGTTTAGACTTAGGAACCCCATTAAAAATATTAATTATTTTAATAAAACACAATCTAGGTGGAATTTCACCAAACGATTTCTAGTTCTTGGAGATCTCATGTGTTCTAGCCCCTTCGTAAAATTTCGGAGCTAGAGCACATCCGATGCTACCTAAAAATCAACACTCCCTCTTAGCGAGAAATGTGCTCTAGCTATACTTCCCAGCAGAAGCATCACACTGATCCACAACATCGGTCCTCTACGCTGCTGATGCTCAACTTGTTGCCCCTCACCCATTACGCTGTTGCAACCTATACTGCTACCCATGACACTGCCACTGTCACTGCTGCATCTATACTGTAGCTCCCTCTCAATATACTGCATCATGCTGCCCATAGCACTGCCACTGCTAACTGTTGCACTGCAACTCAGTTGTTGAGAAGTAAGCCACTGAAAAAGTCACCTAAAAGATGAAATGTTGGTCAGTCTGGATACCCCATGTTGATTTGGGGTAGCATTGGATGTGCTCTAGACACGAAATTTGGTGAAGAGGTTGGGGCACATGAGATCTCCAATACTCAGAAAGGGTTTGGGCAGATTCTAAACAGATCAGGGGATATTAAAATAATTAATATTTTTAATGGAGTCCCTATGTCTAAACTTAGGGAAAATAAAATATTAATGTGTTTTAATATGAATCTACGTTAGACTGGTCCAAAGGACATGGATCAAGCCAGATCTAATCTTAGTCGTTGATTAGGGACTTAATCTTGGCCGTTGAGATGTCAACAAGAAAAGTATAAGAGGAGGCTTGAGGGTCTCTTGGAGAATACACCAGAGTGATCAGTCATTCTATTCTCTAGAGCGGGGTTTACTAAGAGAGATAGAATCAATGATTGGGAGAGCAACTGATGGGCATTGAGTACAAAGAGATAAAGAGGCAGAGATAGTGTTGGGATTGCAACAGAACAACTAGAGAGAGACACAAGAGCAACCAGTGCTCACGTAGGGCCACGTAGAGGCAGCTAAGTGATGCAAGAGCACCAGAGGGGCCAGGGTAGCTGATGCTGAGGCTCAGAGAGCCGACACAGGGCTTCCTGGGGCTGATGCAACGCCAACGTTAGTTTAGGAGAGGATGACGTAGTCTAGATTGGGCAGACGCTGGGGTTTCTAGGGCATATTGGTGCCGAGTAGCTACCAGAAGGATTATTTGGGGTTTCAACGAGTAGATTTGTCAGAAACCGAGAGGTACTACTGCTAAGGAAATTCTCTGTTGGGTAGGCTAGTTTCGGCACCCAGATTGTACTCTAATTTTCTTAATAAGAAAACCCTCAGATAGCTGCACCGGTTTTCCCACATTGGGTTTTTCTGGCGACATTAGTCCAAAAATAATGGTTTCATGTGGTGTGTTTGTTCTTGTTTCTTTGAGTTGCTGACTTGTAATATGTTGAGCATGCACTGGTGTTTATTTTCAGTATTTACTTTGTAAATAAATTGTTAAGGAAAAATAACAAATAGGTAGGAATAAATCAGAAAAATGCATGAAGGGTTTCTAAACTAAGCAAACTTAGAAAATTCAACATGGTATCAGACGGTGATTGTAGATCACAGGAGGACTAAGAGACATCAGTCGAGTAGAGAAATATTAACAGAAAACAATTGTCCCAAGGTGACAAAAGCTGTTTCTAGCAGCGCAAAAGCCAAGAAGTGTGACGCAAAGTCACACAGAGGAAGTTGGGAGCTGCGCAGAGCCTCAGAGAGGCCAGTGTTGCTGACACAGAGGGCCAGAGGGCTGATGCAAGGCATCTTAGGGCTGATGCAAGGCATCTCAGGGCTGATGCAGACCCATCTGGGGTGACGCAGAGCCAACTTGAGGTAGAGAGGGGCTGACATAGTTCACAGAGAGGTAGTTGCTGAGGGCTAGAAGGCTGCATAAATATCGCAGAGTGGAGCTGATGAGGTATTGTAGTCAGAACAGTACCTGACAGAGCAGGGTTAGAGGAGTTGTTACCAAGGGTTTCTAGCCGAGGAACCCAAATTAGAAGTGTAGTTGCACAAGTCGATCAGAGTAGGGGGCATCTCGACAAGCGGCAGAAGGATTTCCAGGATGGCAATCAAGACTTAGAGGGAGTCCAGAAGAGAACTTCCAGACGGGAAGTAGAGACTCAGAGGAGTCAAACAAAGAGCTTCTAGGAGAGAAGTAGATGAGCATCATGGCACTACACAGGGTAAGAGACCAGGATAGACTGGACGGAGCATCAAACTTCCCAGTCTGGAAGGCCAAAATCTTATCAGTGCTTGACAGAAATCGTGTCAAGAAATTTGCCTTGAAGGTAATAGCTGTCCCAGTCGACCCCAATGATAATGACAGGTATGAAGAGGCGATGGCGAGGGCCAAGTGCATTATCCTTGATGGGGTCAAGGATCATGTGGTACCACATATAGCCGAGAAGGAAACAACATTTGAGGCTCTCAAGAAGCTGTACTAGCATACTTCTGTGTAGAGAAGAATGCTGCTCGAGAACCAGATGAGGTCGTATCAGATGAAGAAGGATCAATCGATTGACACCTTCCTTGGAGGATTGAATGAGATTCGAGACCAGTTGACTGGTATAGGAGCGACATCAGATCAAGAGCTTATGGTGAGGACAACCCTGAATGTTATCTCACAAGATTGGGAAGTATTTTTCCAGAGTATCCTAGGCAGAGGGACTCTCCCACCATGGGACGAGATGTGGGCAACTCTTCGCCAGGAAGAGATCAGACGACAGTCGAAGATACGTAGCAATAACAAAGGGATCAAGGTCAAGCAAGAGGAGGAGGATGTGGCCCAAGTATCGGAGGGAAAGCAAGAAAAACAGAAGAAGAAAGATCTCTCCAAGATCAAGTGCTTCAACTATGGGGAGCTGGGTCATTATGCAACCATGTGTCTAAGGAAGAAGAGTAAGGGAGAGTCTTCCGAGACTAAGGCAGCGCCAACACGAGTAGAGAAGGAAGTTTTGATAGACGATGACTGTGCCATGAGTGCACACACGCCACTTGAGCGAAAGTGGGGAGACATCGAGCTGTAGTCAGGAGGATTATAGGCGATGAGGGGCAAGATCCTCAAGGTACCCAGCCTCTTGGTTTAGACCTTGTTATGGGAGCCCCGACGAAGAGTAGCAGGACTGGCTAGGTGGGTAGAGACAGATGCGGATGGAGCGACAGAGAGAACTAAAGTGCAGGAGTCCCAAGATAGAGCAGAGTTAATAGGCTGCAACAGTGTGAGAGGCACAGGAGTGTTGCACCAGTGCAGGAAGGCACATTGAGGTGTGCAACAGTGCGAGATGCAGGGAGTTGCTGTAGCAGTGTAGAGGTTAGAGAGAGGGAGCACTTGTCAGCGGCAGAGGGAGCTTCAACATCAGTGGGTGTTTCTAGCCCAATAGGGAGGTCAGTTGGGAGATCAGTTACTTACTTCTCATTAACTGAGTTGCAGTGCAGCAGTGGGCAACACGATGCAGCATGATGAGAGGAGGTGCAGTGCAGATGCAGTGCTGGGAAACACGTCGAGCAACAGCAAGGATGCAGAGGGAGTTGTCTTATAGATGCAGCAGTGGCAGTGGCAGAACCATGGGTAGCAGTACAGGAGGCAGTAGTGCAGAGGATGTTGGGCAGGAAGGCCTTGCATTAGCATAGGTACCGATGCTGGATGATCAGAGTAATACTCAATGAGGAGTATTGCTAGAGCACAGTCCTTGCTAAGAGGGAGTGTTGATTTGGGGTAGCATCAGATGTGATCTAGCCACAAAATTTAGTGGATAGGTTGGGGCATATGAGATCTCCAATGCCCAGAAAGGGTTTGGGCAGATCCTAAACAGATCAGGAGATATTAAAATAATTAATATTTTTAATGGAGTCCCTAAGTATAAACTTAGGGAAAATAAAATATTAATGTGTATTAATATGAATCTGTGTTAGAATGGTCCAAAAGACATGGATCAAGACAGATCTAATCTTAGCCATTTATTAGGGACTTAATCTCGGCCTTTGAGATGTCAACAGGAAAAGTATAAGAGGAAGCTTGAGGGTCACTTGGAGAATACACTAGAGTGATCAGTCATTCTATTCTCTAGAGTGGGGTTTGCTAAGAGAGATAGAATCAGTGATCGAGAGAGTAGCTGAGGGGCATCGAGTACAGAGAGACAGAGAGGCAGAGATAGTGCTGGGATCGCAGTAGAATAGCCAGAGAGAGAGAGACGTAAGAGCAACTAGTGCTCACGCAGGGCCACGTAGAGCACCAGAGGGGCCAGCGTAGTTGACGTAGAGGCTCAGAGAGCTAACGCAGGGCTTCCTGGGTTTGATACAGTGCCAACGCTGGGATAGGAGAGGCTGACGCAGTCCAGATTGGGTAGATGCTGGGGTTTCTAGGGAAGATTGGTGCTGAGTAGCTGCCGGAAGGATTATCCGGGGTTTCAGCCAGTAGATTTGTCAGAAACCGAGAGGTATTATTGCTAAGGAAATTCTCTGTTGGGTAGGCTAGTTTCGGCACCCAGATAGTACTCTGATATTGCTTAATAAGAAAACCCTATGATAGCTGCACCGTTTTCCCACATTGGGTTTTTCCGGGCACATTAGTCCAAAAATAATGATGTCATGTGGTGTGTTTGTTTTAGTTTGTTTTAGTTTTTGATCTCTAATATGTTGGGCATGCACTGGTGTTTATTTTCAGTATTTACTTTGTAAATAACTTGTTAAGGAAAAATAACAAGTAGGTAGGAATAAATCAGAAAAGTGCTTGAAGGGTTTCTAAACTAAGCAAACTTAGAAATTTCAACACCTCGTGATGCTGAAGCTACCTCTGCTGCTAATCTGTGTTGACCCTCTAATGTTATTGCGCTACTGTTGTATCTGCTTTGTGCCTCCCACACTGCTCCAACACTTCATTGCGCTGCTTCAAACTTTGGCACTCTAGCTCTGCCACTGTTGCTCCATCATCCATCTCACTAACTGACTCCTGTCATTCTACTACTGTCATTAATGGTTCCTGTAGCCATATGTGATCCAAGAGTTTGGGCACCTTAAGGATCTTGCCCCTTTTTGTGTAGTCTTCCCGACTACAACTCAATATCGCCGCACCTCTTCTCTAGAGGTGCATGAGCACTCATGGAGCAATCCTCATCATCTTCCTCCTTATTAGTTTTCGCTGGAGCATCCTTTGAGTCAGACTTCTCTTCCTTGCCCTTATTCTAAGGGCACTGAGTGGCGAAATGTCCCAGTTCCCCACATCTGAAGAATCTGACTTTGGTTGTCTTTATTTTTCCTCTTCTGCTGCCCTTGCTGTCTCGCTGATGTGAGTGTTGCATCCTCCTCTTCCTCCTTCTTGGATCTGATCCCTTTGCCGCTACTTCCCACCTTGGTCAACCATCTGATCTCTTCCTATCGAAGAGCTGCCCACATCTCCTCCCAATTGAGGAGAGAAGCCCTGCCCAAGATGCTATGGACAAAGGTTTCCCAACCTTCAGTGACTACATTCAGGGCAGTCCTTACCATGAATTCAGGATCTGGTGTAGACCTTACGAAAGTTAGCTGTCTCGGATCCCTTGCAACTTGAGAAGGAAGGGATCGGTTTTTTCTCCCTTCTGCATCTGATACTATCTCAGTTGGCTCTCAAGCAACATCTTCCGTTGAACATAACTTCCTTCGTACAAAGTGGTTAAGGCCTTCCACATTTCCCTTGATGTGTCCTTCTCAGCAATATGTGGGATCGCATGATCCTTGACCCTGTCTAAGATCATGCACTTCGCTTTTGCTTGAGCCTCCTCGTACTTCTTGAGAGGATCACCATTAACTGGAAAAACAACTGTCTTCAAGGCATAATCCTTGATGTGATTTTTGTCCAAAACTGCCAGGATCTAGGCCTTCCAGATGACAAAGTTGGATGCTCCATCCAACCTGTCCTGATCCCTCATTCCATTAACTTCCATCTCTACTAAAATGAGTGTCGAACATGTTCTCTTCTCCTTCTTTCGTTGCCGTACCAACAAAACTCGGATCTGGATTTTTTGGCACTAGAAATCCTCTAAGGAACAAGTTCCCTCTAGACTCCCTCTAAGTCCTCATTTCCTTCATGGAAATCCTTCCACCAAATAATATTGAATCACCCCTCTCTGATCCTCCTTTGTTGCTGCTCAGCAACTCGGATCTAGATTTCTTTGGCAAGAAATCTCTTAAGGCAGTGACTCCCTCTACCTTGGTTCAGTATCCTCAGACACTGTTTTGCACCAACAACAACAACGTCCCACCAGCAGCTCAGATCTGATTTGCGTTGCTCCCTCTGCCCCAACAACTAAAGAATCTGAGCTCCTCAGGCTCTGCGCGGTCACTGCGTGAGCTAGATCAGATCCTCCTGGTCAATGCGTCACTCCTTCCTGGTCCAGAAAGATGACGTGGCTCTACGTGAGCCTGATCTGCCCCTCTACTTCTGCACTGGCCCAGAGATCTGACATAGTCATTGCGTGGGCTCCTCTCGGTTACTGCGTCACCCTCTTGTGGCTCAGAATGCTGACGCAGGCCTGCGTGAGCCTCTGTGTCACTTCTTCTGCACTACGTCACCATTCCTCTGCGTTTTAGGCTCTGGAACAATGCTATCACTCGGGACAACTGCCTCTCTACAACAGATTTGCTGGATCTCCCAACTGATGGCTTTAGTGTCCTATGATCTGCAATCGCTCTAATACCATGTGAAAATTTCTGAATCTTAAAAACATAAATCCTACTGCAGTTACTGGTTTAGCATCTCCTACTTGTTATTTCATTCAACAAGTTATTTAATTTCATAAACAGTGATGAAAACACTACTACAGACTACACTGACACGCAGATCATAAACTGAAAAAATAGATGAGACAAAAACACAAGGGACACCGTTATTGTTGGACAACACGTCCCCGAAAAACCCAACTTGGCAAAACCGATGCAGCAGATAGAGGGTTTGTATTATTAAGCAATCATAATTTGAGTACAACATGTTGCCTCTCACACCGACTAGCCTTACAAAGAAATCACGATAGCAAGAAATACATACGAGGGTTTACCTTGCTCCCTAATTCACAACTGATCACATGAGTGATCTGACACCCTCCCGGCAAACACTGTGAAGTCCCTATGCAATCACTGCGTGGGCTAGCGTCTTGCCTCTAGATAACCAAGTCTCCTCTTCTACTGGATCAATTTTCTGGATGAAGACTTTTGTTTAGCCCTCCCGGCTCAGAACCTTGCTGCTCCAACAAAATCTCAGACTACTGACGAATACTCTGCATTGCCACTGCAAGAACCCCTCCTGGACTGCGTCAACTTTGCGTGAGCCCCCCTTGGGCTGCATAGGCCTCTGCACTGCCTTCTTGATGCCCAAGCTACCTCTCTGCCACATACTCTTTGGCTCAGAACTTCCTCTCCAATCCAAATCTCTGCTTCTGCCCCTCTCATTGCAACAAATCACTTATTCGATTCTCTCAGCAAACCACACCCCATAAAATTGAATTGACTGATCAACTAAGTGTATCTCCAACTGACCCTCAAGCCTCCTCTTATACTTTTCTTGTTGATGAATCAACGAATGAGATCAAGTCTCTAATCAATGGCTAAGATTAAATTAGATTTGATCTTTGTCAATTAGAAGCTTCTCACCCATATTTTCATTAATACCCATTAATATTTTTATTTTCCTAAGTTTAGACTTAGGAACCCCATTAAAAATATTGATTATTTTAATAAAACACAATCCAGGTGGAATTTCACCAAATGATTTTTGGGTTTTGGAGATCTCATGTGTTCTAGCCCCTCCACAAAATTTCGGAGCTAGAGCACATTTGATGCTACCCAAAAATTAACACCTTATGCATCTTGATGTTCCTCAACTTTTCTTTCAAGAACATCTTTCGCTTCTCGGAAGGATTCTGGTATAATTGTGTGAGAGCATCCCACAAATCCTTGGTTGTATTCTTGGTCGATATATGTGAGAGTATATGGTCCTGAACGCCATCTAGGATCATCTACTTCTCCTTGGCCATCTCCTTCTTGAAGTCCTTCAGCTAATTTGCATCAGTAGGTTCTGTCACAATGTTCTCTGCATAGGTATTTAGAACTTTCTCATCAAGGAGAATGAACATCTTAGCCTTCCAAATGACATATTTGGAGGCACCGTCCAATTTGTTTTGTTCTTTCAGTCCGACTGTGGCCTTTTTTAAAAACTCAAAACTGGAATCTTCTTCTGTTTTCCTGCTTGGCTACTTGTTTTGAAACTCACATTCCCTCTTGGAATGCACAAAACTGCTCTGTCTACCTCACTTTGCCTTCAACTGCTTCTTGGAACTACTCACTCAACCTTTCCGAATGTCCTTCTCCGGAAATTGGCACACAAATTGTAACCCCAACAACTTGAACTAGTTAGTCTGACAAACTTGCATGACCTTCCACACCTGGAAAAGTATGGATCTCCTCCATAAAATTGGAATTGGAAACCATCTTGGAAAATTTGGAAATTCCTCCCTTAGTGTGTGCAATTTCTCTTCCACCTGACACAAATCCAACTCTAGCAAATTGTTGCAAAACCATTTCTGTCCAGACAGGGAATCTGCTTAGCAAAAGCACTGATATACTTCACCAGAATTACTTCCTGACTTCATTACTGCCAACTAGAGTTACTACCGAGCTGTACGATTTTTCCTTGCCACCTTCAGTGGAAAAAACAAACCCTATGCCAAACAGTTCGAACTGCCTGGCCGGCCTTTGCGCAAATCTGGAAATCGAGCTGCCATAATCCCTCTGAATTTGGACGATTTCTTCCTTCCGCTTCTGAGCTACTTGTTTGATCAAATTTGCTCTAATACCATGTGAAATTTTTAACTATTGTAGCAACTAGAAATGATTCTTCTAACTGTAAATTAATTTTGTAGTTTATTTGCTACAACAAACAATAAATAATTCACAACTGCAATTTTCACCAAAATAAATACCCTGGAAAGTAAACTGGAAACTAAGAAAATACTGGCACCCACACACAAAAATATAACATCATTGTTTTTGGACAAAAGTCCTCGAAAAAACGCAATGTGGGAAAGCCGGCGAAACAACTAAGGGTTTTTATCATTAAGCAATGGTGAGAAAAATTTGAGTACAACTGGATGCTAAAAACTGGCAATCCTACAGAGAAAATACTAGCAAAAATTTTGTGAGGAATTTCCTCACCCCCACTAGCAATCATGGCTCAATCAAGCCAATTGAATTGGTTCTCCAATTTCCTCTATGCAAGCCTACGTCACTTCCTATGCAGGATTGAAACTCGCTGGCTCAGAATTGCCTTGAATCAACTACTGACTAATTGTTGCTGGTCTAGAAGGCCTCTGGCTTGGCCTTCTCGAATTTCTTTCGGCCACTAGCACTTGAAGCGACCCTTCCTCTAGTTGAATCGAGCTTCCCTCTAGAGGCTACTGCGCAACCCTTGCACAACCTCTCTGTGGCTATCCATGCCTCTCTATAAGCCACTCTTCGGGATTGGAAGACTTCCTCTGGACTCACTGTCTCTACCCTCTTTGTTTGTGCATCCCCTCTCTAACTTGAACTCTTTTGACATAATGCTTCTCTCTAGAAAATCGAACTACCTGAGGAAACTCGCTCTACAAGTGCCTTCTCCATCAACCCCATCAACCTCCTCTTATAATCTCCAATTGGGACTCCAACGACCAAGAATTAATCTTAATCAATGGATGAGATCATTTCCTAGTCGATCCATGTGAGTTTTTAGAGAAATCTCACTTTCCACAGTTAATTGCTGTTAATTAATAATTTTCCCTAAGTTAGACTTAGGAAAATTTTAATTGCTAATTAATTAACTTAATTAAGGCATCTCTAGGTGGATTTTCTTGAAACTTTTTCTGGGTTCTGGAGTCTTAGTGTTGCTTAGCCTCTCTGACAACTGTTGAGACCAAAACACCATTCAATGCTACAAAAACTAACAAGAACAAGGTTCTATACAATGAAACAAGGAATGACATGCTCTTGAAGAAACTTATTGAGCGTACTTATAGCCTAGGGTTTGAGGAATATACAACAAGAATGACTCATAGGCATATAAGAATAAGAAAAGGCTTGTGAAAAATAGGTATGATAATAAAGAGGAACCAAAAGCCTTCAACAAGCCCTAAGTTGAAACCTTTATGCTAAACCTGGGTTTCCTAGGTTAAAATTGCATAGGGTTAGTGATGTCAGCCCTAGGAAGGCTATTCCAATGGTGGAAAACGAAAAGTTTTGACACAATAAGGTTCAATCCATAAGAAATACCTTAGAACAAGCCAATGAGTTAGCCCTACTTGAATTCATCCATATGCCCTAGCCCTAACAACTTACCTTGAAGGCTGAAAATGAGAGAGAGAGAAACAAATTTGTGATGTGGTTTGATCATCTATGTGGAAGCCAATGCCTACTTCTTAGGTGATGGAGTCTAAGTGAAAAATTACTATGGAGATATCTGTTGTTGCAAAATATAGCAGGTCTTGTAGAGGGACACCCTATAAGGCAAGCACTAGATTAAGTGACATCGATGGTGTTTCGGGTGAAAGCACCGTAGGGCTTTGGGTTAGGACCCCAATAGAGCAGAAGCAAACTACAACAAGAAATACTCAAATAGCTTAGGCAAGATGCTTATATTATCAAACTACGTAAGAGTGACCGTACCTGGATTTCCTTCATTCGAGTAGGTCTTGCAGGGTTCAGACCCTTTGCAACTTCCGATGTCCTTCAAACCTGAAAATCATTCAATTCGAACATACATAGCAGTATACAAGTAAAGCATATTCATGAAATTGACTTTATATCATATAAACAAATGATTGATCATACATTAAAACGACATTCATATATGAATTAAAACATAATTTGATGCATAGCCATAGTTAATTTCGGAAACAACACAACATTTATTTTATTGCAGTAAGCTATAAATAACATGGAGAGAATTCACTTGAGTCGTTCTCTGGCTCCAAGCGGAACCGTCCTCCGGATTCGTCCTATCCCAACCTTTAACAATCTTCTTCCATCACCAACACCATGATATCTCAAGCAAAAGGAAATATATCTATAATCAAGGAAGCAAGGGTTTCCTGAAGCTTGGGGAAGTGCATGAGGCACAGGGATTCATCAGACTCAGCCAGGATAATCCCAGTATAATAATTCTATCTCTTCTCCTCCCCCTAAGGCCTTCCCATAGAGGTCTATTTATACCTCTACCAATTAGTTTTTTAGTTGGGAAACAGTTGGGCCACGGGCAATAGGAGGTAATCAACAGGTAAAACCCGTGAACTCTGCCCAAAATTAAGGAAATTTAAATTTTTAAGTGTTTTAATACATATACACGGGTTGGGTATTGACTGACCCGCGTGTATACGCTTTTAAATAATTCAAAGTAGTGTACGGGGAATAAAACACTCTTTTTTATATATTTGGACCAAGTCTAGAAGGAGGGGTTGCCCTAGGCCATAAACAAAGCATCATATATACTAAGAGTGGTAAATGGTGCTATAACAGATGCCCCCTAATATATGAGGTCAGAAGGGCTACATGATGGCCGAAATGTATTAAGTGTATGGGAAGAATCATGCCGAGACTGAGAAGGACTTCACCAGAATTTAGTCTGCCAAGCCATCAAAAGAGATCAGAAATAAACTGTTGTTTGAGGCAGGCATACCCATGCTCAGAGAAAGTAAAGCATGTCCACATATCAAGTACAAGTGGATCCAATATGTATACTAGTATAAAGGAACTGAAAGTACATAATGGATCATCTGATCGTGATAAAAAAAGTACATGTCTGAATATCACATATAAGAAGACGATCAATGATGCTGAAGGATGAAGTTGATCACTGATGTCAAAAAATGATCCCAATAGTACCAAATGAACATGATGGAATAAAATGATACTACATTGCAACTCGGATGCCAGCATATAAGATGTCGCTGTGAAGAACTGCAACATATAAGGTGGATGGTGTCAACTAGCAGCAACAGGAGCAACTGACAAGTGAACCAAAACATGCTGATGCAACCCGAGGTCTTCACCGACCGCTGCGGTACATTTCTACACAATGGGAATGAATGATCTGAGGTCGACCACATGAGAAATCATTTGATTACTGGTCATTGATGTATACCGTTAACAAACACGAGCCTACTCACCGATAATGATAATGAGAGTCAAGGTACCTAATACAATCTAACAAGTGCGAATGAATGAGTTGAAGTTGAACACTTGAAAGAATCTATCAATCAAGAGACAATGATGGTTTCTCACTGTTGATAGCAAAGGAATCTGCCACTGATGACTGCAAACCCCAAGGTATTGCCAAATGGACTCTATATCTTTTTCCCAGAGAAAATGAGCTGTAGTTGATAGGAAAAGATCCGCTAGAAGGAAGGCATTAAGGCATCCTTCATCAATCTAGCGCGAGTGTAACTCGTAGGCCAATAATGTGGAAGGAATCAGATGAAAAAGATGTAGTAACCCAACCGAAGCACGTTTCCGGCGTACACAAGATGTAGCTAGCGCATGATAGAAATCCTCTGAACCAACCAATAATGAAAGCTGACACAGAGGCGAGGAATCCACCAATAAGGTCAAATGGAAACTAAGGCACTGAATGAATCCCAATTTGTGATAATGAAAGCTGATGTTGAACATAAGGGAAACCACTCAGTCAAAGATCCATGATACTGATCGATGGTGAGCACAAGGTGACCTATCAATAATGAAAATAGGGCCAGGGTGTGGCTCTAGATATGCCCTCAAAGCAATTTGTCGTAGTCAATAATGACAAGACCCGCTAGCAAGAAGTCAATGGAGACCTTCTCAAACTGGCATAAGCAAAGGACCAATATAACTGATATGATGACAAACATGACACTAACAACTAGGGATGGCTGATTGAAAAATAGGTCAAGAGACATCGCAGAGAGTCGACTGAAAAATAGGTCAAGAGACACTGTAGGGAGGTCGACTCAGGTTTACTTCCCTTGAACAAAAGCACAACTCAATGATAACTATATGGCAGCATATGATGACTCTGTATAAGTTTGTCATGCAAGAGGCATAAGCAAACTCTCCATATGATTGGAAGAGGTAACCAATCAGAAGAGTACTAGCTCATTAACAAGGCTAAGGCGCTCGTAAGTCAAACTAAATCCCACCTCAATGGAGGAGAGACTTTATTTTGAGTGCTTTGTTCAAGGGCAATACGACTGACTCTAGCTGCCAACAAAATATGGAAATGTCGTCCGTTCCCACTCTTTTTAGAATATATAATTTTTTTGTCTTTTCTTTAAGCTGGAAAAAGAATAAAAGAATTCTATAGTATGGTGGAAGAACAAGTGTCAGAGAAACATCTAGTTCTTAGGAGGGGAACATTCCTATGCTCAATGCAGGAAGGCGAAACTGGTCAAGGACACTCAAAGGGATGCTCTTTCCATGGGGAAAAGGATGTGCCAAGTTGTAGAAGCTAAGTGATTGCATGGTTGACTTTGCAGAAGACATGGTCAAATAAGTGGCTTAAACACGAGTCCAAGTGAAGCCGGTGATGAGCCCCAAATTTGGTAACATTTTGGGCTCATTTGGCCTAACTACCTTTGCTCAATCCTTCATTTTTCATAACTTATGCATCATTTTTTAGTATGTTTATGTCATTTGTACGAATAAGGGCAGTCACTATTCCTAGGTGGCTAACACGTGTTCATTTCAGGTTTTTTGACACATGATTGGAACAAAACTGAGCAGATAAGGACCAGGAGACAACCAAGATGGGGTTGAGGATTCGTAGGAGGGTTGTCCACAACATTAAATGACCTTCCTCGGGATCTTCACCCCCAACTTCGAGCTCCAGCAGCCACCGCAACCGGATTAAAAGACAGCCAACCGGATTTTGAGGAAGCAGCAGTTCACTCCTAGTTTGGTCAGCCAAGCCCCACTGATTTAGGAGGCCAGCTTGGGGCCTCGAGATGTATAAATGATAGGGCTTTAGCCTTCGAAAAGGACTTTTGAAACATTGTTGCACATTCTGCACTACGAGCTGCTAGTTTGGTTTTGCTCTTTTGTAGCCAATTATTGGCATGCTATTTTGACTTATGATTATTGTTTTTTAATGGAAAGCAGTCCTATTTGATCTCAGTCCTGAGTTTTTAAAAGGAGCCATAGCTCTCGGGGTTGGCCCCAACCTGAGAGCCTAAGGCCTCCTTCTTTTGTATTGTTATCTTTTTCTTCAGCATTATGGTTTTTTGTTCCTTTACATGCATTTAGAACGCAATTTGCTGAGTTAGATTTCTTGGTATGGTTAAGTAGGTCATTCTCATAAGACATAATTGCTTCAGCTGTTTAGAGTAGAGTGAAGAGATTGGAGTTGATAAAAGTTCTAAAAAAGGGTTGCCTGCACACTCATTTTCACCTCTTTCTAGGGGCTGGAATTGCAGATAGTGCTACCCACCAAAAACATTGGTTTACAAATTCATGCAATCTGAGGTGCAATATTTTCGTTTGTAGAAGTTGTCCATGCGTTCAGATCTCTTGGAATGTTCTTTGCTTCAGTAACATACATGGTTTTTTTCCTTAAGAATAATGTTGCTGTTCATTAGTTCCATTAAACAGTTAGGAATGTTTTGATTATATGCAAGACGTGGATGATTTGATTCAGTTTTCACTGTTCAGTACTATTCCCTCACTCTCTCATCCTTCTAAGCCTTGCCCAGACCAGTTACTCATCTCCTAATCAAACCCCTTGTCTCTCAGCTACACTACTACCCACATTATCCTCCCTTTTCGGCCTTCCATTCCATCTACTCTTCTCCAGACAAACTAGATTAGCACACCCCCTCATCATCCCATCTCTCGATCACTAAGGCATTACAAACCCCTCTCCTACCTCCCTATCCACCCATGCAGCCTCTTTCACTCACCCATCACCCAAAGTCCGATTGTAGAACATCCTGTAGGAATTACTGAACATCCTGTAGAAATTCTGAAACATCCTGTAGAACCCCTGTAGACTTCCTGTAGAAGCTCATAAACACGGTTTCTTGGGAGCCAAACTTTGTGAGACTCTCTGGAAGGGTGTTAGGGACCCCTTAGACCCTATCTGAACTCTCCCAACCTTTTTCAAGCCTTCCTCTTCCTTGACCCACCTCTGCACAAGTAAAAAAACTAGTTAAAAGCACATGCATGATAATCCTAATAATTGAAACAAAAATACAAAAAGTGTTTTCTTCAGATAGAGGTAGTCTAAACACATGCATTTCACCTTCATAGAAGTAATGGCATCGCTTTCAGTAGTTTGCATTCCCATCTCTGCATCAGTGAGACTAGCTGGTAGAATTAGGGTTTGCTAGGGTTTGCGTTTCTTGTTGGCTTTCAGTTCCTTTCTGCAAATAGATTAGCTTCTTTTGAGATTAGCTTTCGTCCATCAGTTAAAAAGCTTCTTCTAAGAGCTCATAGAAGTTGGCTTGAGCCCCTAGCGGACTTGTGCCAGCTGACCAAGTGACAGCTGCGGCAAGAGCTAGTACTTGTGCATACAGCACCGTCGCTTCCAAGTTTGTTACGAACTACCGGGTTGATAAAACTAAAGAAGGAAGCTCCAGGAGTTGTAGCATTATTGCTACAATACTGGAGCCCACCATCTTTTTGGCGCCGTTGCCGGGGAAGCGTCAGAGTATTGGTGATTTTTGCTTTTCTTCTACTTTCCTACTCTCGCCTTCTGCTAAGTAGTATTTCATTTCCGTTCTGCAATTTCCTTTCTGCAAAAGTAGCATAGACATTTCTCGCTTTCATAGATTAGCATTTCAATTCCACAATTTCATTTCTGCAAGCGTAGATTAGTATTTCAATTCTGCAAGCGTAGATTAGCATTTCATTCTTGCAATTTCATTTGAGCAAAATAGATTAGTTCTTTCATGCTTTCATTTCAATTCCGCATTTCCATTTCAGCAAGATAGTTAGTTGCAGTTCAATCTGTTTTAGTTTTGCAGGTACCAGAAAAAACAAAAGCAATCAGAAGTCTTTTCATTTCATGCCTCGTAGAAACCGAGATAAAACAGGCAAATTCTTACCCAACACCCCCACCACATCACTGAGTCACCCTTCTCTCTTCTTTGGTGACAGTGATCCAGAAGAACCTATAGGTGAACCTCCTGAGATATACGAAGATCCTATAGCAGAAGAAGAGTTAGAGACCACTCCATCTGAAGCTATGGCTGACAATAGGGGAGAAGATGAGAGAATTGAAGGTGCCTTCCCCATCCGAGAGACCAATGGAGACATGAAAATGAAGAACATCAGCCCCTCCGCTTTACCTCACTTCCATGGACTGACTACTGAAGACCCTGATACCTTCCTGTTTGAGTTTGCCGTCCTTTGTCGAACCTATGACTATACCGAGGATGAGCAAAAACTGAAACTCTTCCCCTCTACCCTTAAGGATGCAGCATTACGCTGGTTCATGGGCTTACCTGGGAACAATATCACCACTTGGGCCCAGATGCAGCAAGCTTTCAATACCAAATACCGAGACTACTGTAGGTCCAAGGAAACCAAGGGAGAAATCTTTCGGATGACCATGGGGAATGATGAGTCTTTAGAAGATTACGAGGAAAGGTTCCAACTCAGCTATAAACGGGCCAGGTGCACACTTGACCCTGAGTCCCTCAAGTTGGTCCTGCTTCGAGGAGTCCCTGAAGACCTCTTAGATACCCTTCACATGCTAGCTGGAGGAGATATTTACCAACTACCTTATGAGGACATAAAGACTGTGTTTAGAAACCACTCTAGGGCAGCCCAGAAAAGAGGTAGAGGAAACCCCCTCTTAGCTAGTATTCCGTTCTCCAAACATGAGTTTGCAAATCAATTAGAGGATCTCAAGAGTGAGGTGAGAGAGACCATCACCATGCAACTTGATACATTCCGAATCCAGCAGAAGAAAGAGGAAGCTGAGAGGGCTTTGGCTATCTTCTGCCCTAGGTATACAAGGAAACACCTTAAGAATGAGTGCCCATTACATTCGGTTGAGGTATGTTTTGTCTGTGAGGAGGACCACCCCACAAACCAATGTCCAACCTTACCTGGGCTTAAAGCCATGTATCAAGGGATAGAAGCACCCACTGAACCTCTCTATTTCCTCAACCAAAGGAGGCCACATGGACCTAGACCTTACCAACAGGGGATGCAAGGGATATCCCAAGCTTATTACAGCCCCAACCAATTTGCTCCTATGCCTTCCTGGGGACCCCCTGTTCATCCTTCCTGGTCTATATCTCCTCCATGGTCTTACCCACCTCAGTACCATACTCGCCCACTACTCCTTTGTTTCATTCACATGCCCAGCCACAACCTCAGTGGAATGCACCTCAATCGGGGTGGAGGCCCCAGTACAATACTCCTCCCGCCATTTTTCCTCCACCACCAGCTCAACCACAACCATTACCTCCTGCTCCTCCAAGGCAACCCCAAATGCCTGCTCAACCGAACTCGAACCCCAACAACAGACAGGCCCAGCAGGTATATACTGGGGAAACATCATGCCCTACCTATGCTGTGGAGATCCAGGAGATCAATCTGCGATCTGGAAAGACTCTTCTGGATCGCCAACCTCCTCCCCCAGAGGACGAGGAAGATAAACAGGAAAGTGAACCAAAGGCTATTCCACCCTTTCCTGAGAGACTAACGGCCACCACACAACCCAACCCAAAGGAGGATGAGCTTCTGGGGGAACTCAAACAGTTGTGTGTGAGAATACCACTTCTCCAAGCCATCAAAGATGTACCGATATACAACAAATTGGTGAAGGAAAAGTGTTTCAGACACCCAGGCAGGCGAAAAAGAGATGCTTCAACCATCAATATCATGGGACAACTGTCTGATCTTATGTTGGGGCAGGCCATCTGCCCAAAGTATCTGGATCCTGGGAGTCCTGTAGTGGATGTCCACATCAATGGCACCATCATACCTCACACATTGATTGATCTAGTCCCTGCCATTAATGTGATGACCAGAGATACCATGCTCAAACTCAACCTTCAGGGTTCCCTGAGAAAGACCTCAACAGTCCTACAACTAGCAGATCGCTCCACTGTGACTCCCGAAGGGATTGTAGAGGATGTCTTGGTCGTTGTTGACTCTTGGGAGTACCCTGCAGACTTCTTGGTTCTGCAACCAAAGGCAAAGCTTACTGGATACCCTCTTATTTTGGGAAGGCCTTGGTTAGCCACTGCAGATGCTTACATAAGCTGTCGTGCAGGAAACATGACCATCAAAAATGGTCCTATGTCCAAGCAGCTAGTCCTGTACCCTCCTGCCCAACCCTTATTAGAGAATGACTTACCACTTTGGTTGGGGGAAGGAGAAGAGGATGAGGTGTACTCAGCACCTTTGTGCACCCTAGACACCACTAGGGGAGGCCTCCCAACCGAGGATGATTTGATTGAGACCTTGATCTAGACTCCACCTCCCAGTGCATTGTCCTTAGAGGAATTGGTGGAGGATGCCCAAGCCAGCACCTTAGTGGACCTTTGTGTGACCAACCTTGTCACTCCAAGAGTCAAAAATGTGGAGTTCGGCCCTGAGAGAACGTTAAAGATCAGCTCCTCCTTATCTCCTTCCCAGGAAAAGGAGTTGTGTAGTTTGTTGGCCAGTCATCTAGATGCTTTTGCTTGGAGCTATAAGGAGATGAAAGGAGTCCATCCTTCGGTCTGTACCCATCACATATACATCAAAGAAGATTGTAAACCAGTTAGGCAACCCTAAAGGAGAATGAATCCAGCCCTTAAGGACATCGTCAAGGAGGAATTACAAAAACTGTTGGATGCCAGATTCATTTACCCCATCTCGGATAGCGAATGGGTGTCCCCTTTGGTGTTGGTTCCCAAGAAAAACGGGAAGTGGAGGATCTGTGTGGACTACCGAGAACTGAACAAGGCCACCAAGAAAGACCATTTTCCTCTACCCTTCATAGATCAAGTGTTGGATGGCCTGGCAGGGAAGAAGTTTTTCTCTTTCCTAGATGGGTTTAGCGGGTATAACCAGATCCAAATCAGCCCGGAAGACCAAGATAAGACCACCTTCATTTGTCCTTGGGGTACCTTTGCTTACCGAGTTCTTCCCTTTGGACTATGCAATGCTCCTGATTCGGATTTAGACAGGAACGCAATAGATTACAGAGATAACCATAAACACAGAGATGCGATAACCATAAATACAGAGATGCAGCGGAAATAATACTTCATTTCATTAATGGAAAATACTGAAATATGCTTACAAACAGAAATGGAAAGAAACTAGCTAGGGCGATGGTAGCTTATCTCTGAGAAGAGATGTGGCGGCTACATGCCTCTGAACTGTTCCGAACTGTGTTACAATGAGGCTCGAAGGCCTATTTATTATTGAGAAACAATGTAAAACCCTTAACATTCCGAAATCTAACCCTAGAAGATGAAACGCCAAATTGTGGGCCCCGTTTGGGTAAATTGGTACATCAATTTCCCGGGGTCGTAACTTTGGCATACGATCTCCGTTTGACGCGTACGATAGCTCGTTAGAAAGATCTATCCGAGTACTACCACTTTGGGAGGCAACATGGGTCCATGGACCCATGTTGCCCCAGATTCCCAAAAAAACGTCGTTTAGGGCCTCAAAACGGCTCCGGAAGTTCAGGACCCGAAAAACTGCTAAAAATAGTAAGTTGTGCTACAATTAAGGAAACTGAAAATGCTGAGAAAGACAATGGTGGGGGTCCAGGTGGACTTGGCAGGTGGCCACCAATATCCACCTGGATCATTCCTCCCCCCTTAGGAAGCAATGGTCCCCATTGCGTTGAGCTCCTCCATGAGATGAGGAAACTTCTGCTGAACTTGTTCCCTGGTGAGCCACTTGCCCTGCTGCAGGAGTTGGCCTGCTTTGACAACTCGATACAGTTGGATATTCTGTTGGCGAGTGTTCTTGATCTGTGTGTCCATGATCCGATCAGTTGCAGCTTGTTCCATGCAATCTGGATTTAATTCTGTGGGTTTGAGCTGTTCTGCAATGTCGGATGTGTCTAGCAATGGTGGAAAGTATGGCCGAAGGCGGTCCACATTGAACACTGGGTGCAGGCCAAGGAATGGGGGAATGCTGAGCTCAAATGCATTGTCTCCCATAGCCTTAGTAATGGTGTAAGGACCATATCGGAGTGGTCTCAATTTCCGATAGGCTCCAGTAAGGCGTTCCTTTTGCAAATGCAACCAGACTTTGTCGCCCACCTGAAACTTGTGTGGCACCCGGTGTTGATCATGTCGCTGCTTGTACTTGGCATTTGATTTCTCAAGAATGTCATGGACCTGCTGGCGAATATGTTGGATGCGCTCAATGAAGCTGGTGGCCTTATCTGTTTCGGACTGGACATGAGCTGAATTCATGTGAGTAGTTGCAAGGGGCATGGCCAC
The DNA here is from genome assembly GCA_031772625.1 of Pinus tabuliformis. Classification (NCBI taxonomy): domain Eukaryota; kingdom Viridiplantae; phylum Streptophyta; class Pinopsida; order Pinales; family Pinaceae; genus Pinus; species Pinus tabuliformis. Next base: position 90,833,409 of record CM062808.1, on the reverse strand, counting down.
ATCAATGGGGCATAGTGGCTGGAATCCCAAACCCACCTGAAAAGGGCTATGGCCAGTGGAGCTGTGAAGAGCTCGGTTGTAGCTGTGCTGAACATAGGGGAGGCTCTCGTCCCATGTGCGTGGATGCTTTGAGTTATACATGCGCAGAATGTGCACAATCATCCTGTTGACAACCTCTGTCTGGCCATCAGTTTGAGGATGGAAGGCTGTGGACTTCGTGAGTTTGGTGTCCAGCATTGACCAGAGACTGGACCAAAATGTGCTGAGAAACCGACTGTCCCGATCTGAGATGATAGACTGTGGGATCCCAAAGTGCACCCACACTCGTTCAAAGAAGAGTTTAGCAGTGGCTTCTGCTGTGATATTCTTCTTGCAGGCCATCATAATGGCCATCTTCGAGAACCTGTCGACGACCACAAAAACACAGTCATTTCCATGCTTAGTGGAAGGAAGGCCTGACATGTAATCCATGGAGATGGATTCCCAAGGTCGACTAGGGGTAGGCAACGGGGTATAGAGGCCGTGCTTCTTAATGGCCGGTTTGGCAATGGCACAGGCAGTACATGATCGGATGTACTTCCCAACATCCTATCGAAGATTTGGCCAATAGAAATAATTTTGCAGTACTGCCACTTTTTTCTCGACCCCGAAATGCCCAGCAGCCCGACTGTAGTGTGCTTCCCAAATCATCTTGGCACGCTCGCTTGAAGGAACACAAAGGTGACCGAGGTGGCATAATAGGGCGTCCTGGAGGTGAAAATCTGCAACATGCCGACCCTCCAAGAGTGTCTGGTATGTGTGGCCGAATTCTGGGTCACTTTTGTAGAGAAGTGGCCAATCAGAAGTCTCGTGCCCACAAGAGTTGAGCACAGTGGTTAGCGCCATGATCGGTGGCCGACTGAGGCAATCTGCAACATTATTGGTGCTGCCCTTTTTATACTTGATATTCAAGTGAAACTGTTGCAGGTATGTAGACCACTTCTGATGGCGATCATTCTGCAATTTCCCTTGGGTCTGTATGAACTGCAGAGGTCGGTGGTCTGTGTGGATGACCGTTTCCTTCCCCAAAATGTAATGCTTCCATTGTCGGCAGGCCTGTACAATGGAATACATCTCTTTATCATAAGTGGGGTACTTCCGGACTGTGTCTGAAAGTGTTTCACTGTGATATGCCACTGGATGTCCATGTTGAGTAAGGACTGCCCCAATAGCATAGTCAGAGGCATCTGTCTCGACCTCAAATGGTTGTTGTAAATTTGGTAACGCGAGCACTGGTGCCGTGCAGAGGCGATCCTTCAACTCCCTGAATGCCTTCTGTTGAGATTCAGACCAAAAGAATTTTGCTTTCGCCCCGCCCTTGGTGACTTGACTCAAGGGCCAAGAAATATGAGAAAACCCCAACACAAACCTGCGGTAGAAGTTGGCAAGCCCTAGAAAGCTGCGGAGCTCTGTTAGAGTGGTTGGAGAGGGCCAATCCCGAATGACTTGGATCTTGGCTGGATCGACATGCACCCCCTGCTCATCAATGATGTATCCCAGATACTGAACCTGGGTCATGCCAAAAGTGCATTTCTCCAAATTGGCACATAGCTTGTGTTGCCGCAGTGTTTGGAGAACCTGTCGGATGTGGTGGAGGTGCTCTTCCCAACTCTGGCTGAAGATCAGAATGTCATCCAAGTATACTACTACAAAGGAGTTGGTGAATGGCCGCAAGATGTCATCCATTAGCCTCATAAAGGTTGCAGGAGCATTCGTCAATCCGAAAGGCATGACCAACCATTCGAAGAGGCCCTCCTTGGATTTGAAGGCAGTCTTCCACACATCGGAGGGTTCGATTGGTACCTGGTGATATCCTGACTTCAGATCAATCTTGCTGAAATATTTCGCCCCCTTTAGTTGGTCTAGGAGGTCATCAATCCGCGGGATCGGGTACCTATTACGGACAGTGATCTTGTTCAGCGCCCGATAGTCAATACAGAGTCTCCACGTCCCATCCTTCTTCAACACGATCGGGCTCCCACAGGGCGATGAACTCGGACGGATGTGACCTTTCTGCAGGAGCTCCTGAATCTGCCTCTTGATTTCATTGTTCTCCAGAACGGAGCGCCGATAAATTGGTCCATTGGGTAGCGGCGCACCTGGGGTCAGATCGATGGAGTGCTTGACTTGACAGTGCAGAGGAACCCCTGCCGGGGAGGTGAAGATGTCCTTGTACTCCTCCACAACCTTGTCCATCTGTAGTTGTTGTGCAGAGGGACCCCGTTTGGAGGCCGCGGCCACTGTCTTCTTCTTTCCTTGAGGGCGTATCATCAGGAAAACAAATTTCCTGGTTTTGGAAATGATCTTACTGCATTGTTTTGCAGTAATCAAAGAGATGGCGGCAGGTGGTGCTACCTCTGGTATCCTGAACAACTTATTTCCCAATGTAATAATAACAGCACGGGGCCTTGATTCATACACAGCATGTCACTTCCACAAGTATGGTTGTCCTAGTAATACATCACAAACTTCAAGGGGAGCAATGTCACATAATACCTCATCCGTGAAGGGCTTGATGTTGTATGGAAGGCGACACTGCTGGCTCACGCGAAGATCTCGTCCTTGGTGAAGCCACCCAATGGTGTATGGTTGTGGATGTGCTATGGTCGGTAAGCCCAACCGCTTCACGACCTCTGCCGAAATGAGGTTCTTTTGACTCCCGCTATCAACAATGAACTGTATCGGGGAGCCCTTTACCCACATCTGGGAGTGGAAGAGACGCTCCTCCTCCTCTGGATCTTCGGGTTCATTTTTCTGGATCTTTGCGGTAGCAACAGTGGCGCTGGGATCCGCATCAATGATCTGCTTCCCTTTTTCATACCCCTTGTCGGGTTCTGACTCAGAGTCGGAACATGCATCTGATTCTGAAACCTTTAGCTCAGCCACCAGTGACTGCTTGGCCCGACACTCACTTGTGTTGTGAGTGGAGCTCTTATGGAACTCGCACCATTTTCCAGTGTCCTTTCTCGGCTTCGCGGCGCTGTTCTTTGCTTGCAGCTTTGGCTGGTTGTCTTGGGCTGTCCCGCCTTGGCTTTGTCCTTTGTTCTGTGGTTTAGGGGCACCTTTCCCCTGCTTTGGATTCGCAGATCCAAAGTCTCGCTTTTTTTGTTTAAACTTCTGCTCGACCTTGACGGCATATCGGTATGCTGCGCCGAGCGAGGGGATGTTTAGGAATTGTATTTCTTCCTGGATGTACTTGTGCAGGCAGCCACGGTATTTGAGTATCAAATGTTGCTCCGAATCCTTGATACCCAACTTTGTGCGAAGGGTATGGAAAAGATTGGTGAACTCCGGCACGTCTTGGTCCCTTCCCTGCCGCAGCGTGGTCCACTTTATGTATTCATCCTCATAGCTTCCGACAGGGTAGTACTGCTCCTTGATGGCATCCCGAAACGAATCCCAGGTGGGTGCAAGCTGAAAATAGTGAGCCAGTACTTTCATCCTTCTGCTCGCAGTAGGTTTCCCACCAGTCCTTGACGTGGGGGGCTGCTTTGAGAAGAGCAAAAACAATCTTTTCCCGACTCGAAAATTCATGAACAGAAAAATAACCCTCTAGCAGATTTAACCATTTATCTACGGCATCTGCGTCTATCTGACCCTCGAATATGGGGATTTCAAAATTAACTTGTACCTTAAAGGGTGTGGCGTTTCCAGAGTAGCTGCTGGAAGCCGATGCGTTGCTTCTGGGTAGCCGCTGAAGGATCTGGGAAAAGCTGTCCATCATCGCGTTCCGTTGTCGCTCGAGGGCTTCTTCGAGCAAGATTTTGATGGGATCTCCTGCCCCCTCGTCTTTCTTCTCGTCCGCCATGGGAGGCCGTCGGGATTTGCGAGGCTGGTCTTGCAAAGGTTCGACCAGTTCAAGCCCTAACTCCTTATATCCGACCTCGTTGGGGACATGCAAAGAAAAACAGAGAAAAAGCAGACCGCTCTGATACCACTGATCCGGATTTAGACACGAACGCAATAGATTACAGAGATAACCATAAACACAGAGATGCGATAACCATAAATACAGAGATGCAGCGGAAATAATACTTCATTTCATTAATGGAAAATACTGAAATATGCTTACAAACAGAAATGGAAAGAAACTAGCTAGGGCGATGGTAGCTTATCTCTGAGAAGAGATGTGGCAGCTACATGCCTCTGAACTGTTCCGAACTGTGTTACAATGAGGCTCGAAGGCCTATTTATTATTGAGAAACAATGTAAAACCCTTAACATTCCGAAATCTAACCCTAGAAGATGAAACGCCAAATTGTGGGCCCCGTTTGGGTAAATTGGTACATCAATTTCCCGGGGTCGTAACTTTGGCATACGATCTCCGTTTGACGCGTACGATAGCTCGTTAGAAAGATCTATCCGAGTACTACCACTTTGGGAGGCAACATGGGTCCATGGACCCATGTTGCCCCAGATTCCCAAAAAAACGTCGTTTAGGGCCTCAAAACGGCTCTGGAAGTTCAGGACCCGAAAAACTGCTAAAAATAGTAAGTTGTGCTACAATTAAGGAAACTGAAAATGCTGAGAAAGACAATGGTGGGGGTCCAGGTGGACTTGGCAGGTGGCCACCAATATCCACCTGGATCAGCTCCTGCCACCTTCGAGAGAGCCGTCTTGAGCATCTTTTCTGAGCTGGTCCATGATTCGGTGGAAATCTATATGGATGACTTCATTCCTTATGGGTCCAACTTCCAGGAAGCATTGTCCAATCTGGGAAAAGTCCTAACCAAGTGCATTGAGATGAACCTATCCCTTAGTCCTGAAAAGTGTGAATTCTTGATGACTGACGGGACCGTGCTAGGCCATAACATTTCTTGTCAAGGATTACAGGTGGATCCCAACAAAATTGCTCTCATCAAGAAGGTTCCACCTCCTCAGAAGGTAAGAGATGTTCGAAGTTTCTTAGGATTAGCAGGGTATTATAGGAGATTCATTAAAGACTTCAGCAAGCTAGCCTTGCCATTGTTTGGCCTCTTGGCAAAAGATGTTGAGTTTAAATGGACTGACGATTGTCAGAAGGCTCTGAATGAATTAAAGGACAAGTTGGTGTCTGCCCCAATCTTGAGAGGTCCAAACTGGGCCCTACCTTTCCACATCCACACTGATGCCTCGAACAAAGCCGTAGGGGCAGTGTTACACAGTAATTTGTCACCATCCCTATTACTCCTCTTGTCGTACCTTGGAAGACTCATCCCGGGAGTTATAAGAAGTGACAAAGTCTAAAAACACTTGCATTATGTTCCCCTGAGTATGTACTTCATGTTCCCTGAAGACACCTCCTACAGATTATCCCTAAAAAGTGCTTTTTTTCCATTGGCGCAAGTCCACAGTATCTTACCCGCGCCGATCATGGGGATCCTCAAAAGAGGGCGCGACCATTGGCGCTCTGTGTTAGAGCAACAGTCGCGCCAACCAAGTTTGGTCATGCTTTTTGCCTTAACGCACGCCCGACTGTTGTTTCCTTCATTACATGGAGCTTTTTGAGGATAAAAAATCAGTCTTATGTCGAGCTCTATCCTATCTCCATCTTTAATGGCTTTTGGGGATAATGTTAATCCACAATAGGTGTCCCGGTTCATCGTATCCTCCTCCCTTCTTCATCTATATAAGCTTGTCCTTATGCATTGGACAAGCTAGTGATAGAAGTGATAGTCATTAGTCATGGAGTGCTAGATGTTGAGTTCTTGAGTTCTTGGAGGAATGCTAGTGAATTCTAGAGAGGTTATGCTGCCGGAGAGGAGATGCATTGCAAGACACATATAGTTACTCGCCCAGCCAGGAGAGGTTCAACGTCAGAACCATGGTTGTAACTTTTCCTGTTTATTATTAATTAATGAGCGACTGCTATTATAGTTCCAATCTCATTGTCTATTATGGTGACGTGTTGATTTATTTCCTTTCTGACTGAAATATAGTTGTGCCTTGGTAGATGTTATGTTGGTATCTGTCTCTTCCTTTGCATGTGCAAGTGTTCGTTTATGATCTGCTGGAGCGAGGGAGCGGGAATATCAACTCTGCTTCAATCATAGCGTTGGACTCCAGGTTGGTCTTCTTAATTCACCTTTGATGCATAACTAGGAACTTGCGTAGCAGCGTGGTTTGATTGTGGCTAGTTCTGACTGAAATATAGTTGTGCCTTGGTAGATGTTATGTTGGTATCTGTCTCTTCCTTTGCATGTGCAGGTGTTCGTTTATGATCTGTTGGAGCGAGGGAGCGGGAATATCAACTCTGCTTCAATCATAGCGTTGGACTCCAGGTTGGTCTTCTTAATTCACCTTTGATGCATAACTAGGAACTTGCATAGCAGCGTGGTTTGATTGTGGCTAGTTCTGTTTTAGGCTAGTGGGATCGCCTCTGTCCGCAGAGGGGATTTACCTCACCAACAGGCAGCCTTAGGACAAGTTGAACAAAAACTTCCATACGCCATCTACTTTGTCAGCAAAAACTTATCCAAGGCAGAACTGAATTACACTGTAACTGAGAAAGAATTCTTGGCCGTGGTCCATGCACTGAAAAAATTTCGACATTATATCATTGGATATCAAACATTTGTACATACTGATCATGCTGCAATTAGATATTTAATGAATAAACTAGATGTGAATGATCGTATTATTAGATGGTTACTTTTGTTGCAGCAGTTTGATTTGACTATTGTTGACAAGCCAGGTAAAGAAAATGTTGTTGCTGACTTTTTGTCTAGATTGGATTTACCTGCAGAAGAGGATGGAACAGTGGGTGAACAGATGCCAGATGAACATTTGTTTGCTATCTCAATACTCTCTCCATGGTTTGCTGATATAGCAAACTACCTTGTCTCAGCACAGTTTCCTCCGCACCTATCCTCAAGAGAGAAGAGCAGGATCATACGGAAGAGTGCCTCATTTACTTGGATCGGGGGCAACCTGTTCAAGCTTGACCCTGATCAGATCTTAAGGCGTTGTGTAAGGGAGGAGGAATTCTTTGATATCCTCCTAACCTGTCATGAAAGGCCTTGTGGAGGACATTTTGCAGCCAAAAGGACTGCCTTCAAAATCCTGCAGGCAGGCTACCATTGGCCCACGCTTCATCAAGATGTCAGAAGATATATCAGCCAATGTGACCGATGCCAAAGGATGGGGAAACCGACTCCAAGGGATGAAATGCCTCTCCAACCTCAAGTGACTCTTGAGCCATTTGAGAAGTGGGGTATGGATTTTGTGGGTTCGATCAATCCTCCTTCGAGGCAAAGGTCTTACATCATTGTGTGCACAGACTACCTGACAAAGTGGGCAGAAACCAAGGCAATCAAAGCAGCGACAGAAGAAAAGGTGGCCGAGTTCTTAAGAGAAAACATCTTCTACAAATTTGGCTACCCAAGAGAGTTAGTCATCGATCAAGGAAGCCAGTTCACCTCCAACTTAATTGAAGACCTACTCGCTCATCACAAAATCAAGCATAGGACTTCCACCCCCTATCATCCTCAAGCAAATGGGAAAGTGGAAGTCACCAATAGAGCATTAGAAGGGATCTTGACTAAGGTGGTGAGAAACAGCAGGAAAGATTGGGCAGATCGCCTGGTTGAGGCCACATGGGCTTACAACACCACTTGGAAGATCACAACCGGCTTCACACCTTATGAGCTGGTCTATGGGAAGAAAGCTTTGCTGTCAATTGAGTTCGAATACAACACCTTGAGGATGGCAGCTCAGCTGGACCTGGATCTCAGCCATGCCCAACAAGAAAGGTTATTGCAGCTGAATGGATTGGACGAGCACCGAATGCAGGCCCTTCTCCACTCAGAAGTGGTTCAACTTCAGAGGAAGGTGTGGCATGACCAACACCTCAATGACAAGCAATTTCAGCCGGGAGATTGGGCGCTGTTGTATGATTCCAGGCATAAGGATTTCAAGGGGAAGCTGAGAACCAGATGGCTGGGACCATATGCAGTGGAAAAATGTAATGACAATGGATCTGTTCTTATTCGGACCATTGATGAGGAGGCCATCCCTATGCTTGTCAATGGGCATCGCCTAAAGATCTACAGAAAACCTCTGTCAAGGCAAGAATTCATCAAAACTGTGGAAAAATCAGTGCTGGTCATAGAGAAGGGTTCTGCCTCTGTTTTGGGCATACCTTGAAGATCTTAAAAAAAAAAAAAATAATAATAATAATAAAAATAAAATAAAATAAAGATCCTTGGGTGAAAACCTTTCTGAGGCTCCCAAGGCAGATGGTAGGGGTGAAAACCTCATTGAGGCGTCCCTACTATCTTTCTGAAAATGTTTGAAAAAGACCCTTGAGTGAAAACCTCTTTGAGGCGCTCAAGGCAGATGGCAAGGGTGAAAACCTCATGGAGGCGCCCCTGCTGTCTTTCAAAAAAAAAAAGAGAAAAAAGAAAAAAAAAGAAAAACAAACAAAAAAACAGCGAAAGCAAGTTCACAATGTGGCAGTGCATGCAGGTTGCAGGTATTCTATGCAGGAAAAGAGGCCCCTCAACTCAAAGACAAGGGTCCCTACTATGCTACCAGGTGACCTCACCAGCACCCCCTCCGGAAACACTCATCTCCTCCAAGGTCTAGGCATGATTTGGTCACAGTTTAGCCTTCTACAGGAAGCTACAGGACTTTCTACAGGAAGTTCTGTATTTCTACAGGAAACTTCCTGTAGAAGTTTTGGACGGCTCAGAACTAATTGTGTGGGGAGATCTAACGCCTGAGGTCCGACACAGAGGCATGCAAGCTAATGTTTTCTCCATCACGCACTGCTGTCACCTCCTTCTACCACCCCAGTTGCCATGCAATGAAAATACCTGCACAGTCAAAACAGAACATTGAATTATCAGAGGAAGCAATTCTCAAATGAAAAAAGTTGCAGAGACACCATGCACTACTTATCAAAGCCATCAAAGGGTCCTGCGATCGTGACTGTGATGCCACCGTCTCCGCTGTCTCAGCATGCACCCGAGGAAGAAAAACTGCTACAGGACATCCTACAGGAATCCCGTAGCAGTTCATCCAGCTAGAGTATACACCATTAAGGCGCCTGCAACACATAGAGCGGGCACATGCACCACCCGCAGCTGAGTCACAAGCTTCGTCATCAGTAGCAGTCTGCAAGGAAGGACCCCCGGGCCTGTGCAAATAGCAGCAACAAGAAAATCCAATCACCCTCGTCCCGAAACCTGGAAACAATGTCGCGGCCGCACAGGTAAGTGCCTCGCCCTTTTTTTCGTCAAATTACATGAATAATACTCTAGAATGTTTGCAAGTGTGGAAATGAACGGGTTGAGCAGTCGGGTAGCCATTCAACTGGCCACCACGACCAGTCAGATGGTCTAGTCAGATTTGGAAAGTGGTGGTCGTGGCAAGAAAAATGGGTAATGGACACGTGAGAAGCGTCCAGTCGGGGAGAAGCGGCGATTTAACGGAAATGGCGGCGACAGATCTGTGGGGAATGATGCGGCAGTCAGGGAGATTTGCAGTGAAATGAGTAGGTGATGTCGTCCAACGGTCCGGCAGGGATAGCTCACCCCCGCGCCACGAGTTCGGCTGGGATTCAAATCCACCGCCTAGATCGTCGCTCCACTCATTTATCACCAGCCGTTTTGCAGTCGAGTAGTGTCCGAATTTCTCTGAAGCTCGTTACTCCAAGTCCTCGGCTCGTTCAGACGTCTGGTGGTGGCACAGAAGGAGTAGAACCACTGACGTGCTCTCCGGAACCTGTGCGTGACTTCTACAGGAAGCTGCGCTACAGGAAGCTCGCCGCTACGAAGGAAAGTTGATCTATTCACGTCAAAGGTGGCGAATTGGAAAAGGTAAGCCTGAACCTGTTCCTCCCATGCAATTGGTTTGAAGGCTGGCGAAGTCGACGTCCTCAAAAATGTAAAACTACAGTCTTCCTTTTGCATGAAAGTTGTCGTCGAAGTATATGCGGGGTTTTCTACAGGATGTGGTGTGTAATCGAGCCCCTGTCAAGGCTCATCTGCAGCTAGCCCAGAATTCACGAATTGTGTGCGTGACAGAGGCATAGTTCTACGCTCTGTCCCAAAGAAATCCGAAAGACCATCTTTTGATATGCACCCGCCACCTCCGGCTAACATAGCAGGCTTTCACCATGCCGGGTGGATTCATCAGAAAAGAACCGACAGACTCAAAGAAACTACGGGAGAACCCGGAGGTGGTAGAATTGTTCACTCGGGCGCGATGGATGTCGTTCTGCGACAAACTTCAAAGCTATGATGATGAGGTGGCAGAGGAGTTCCTGCGAGCTTTGAAGCCAAAATCGAAAACACTGGCCATCGTCAATTTCAGGGGTTTGAATCTCAGACTCACCCCACAATTCATCAGCAGGGTCACTGACCTCCCAATGGGGGTACCATGGGACAAGGAGGAAAGGAAATTAGGCCAAAAGGCTAAAAAAGAGTTCTTCCCACCAGAGGAACAATTCTCAGAGGATAAGAACGGGGTTCGCAGAGCTAGCTTACAGGCACTTTGGAGTGAGGTCAGCCTCCAAATTATGAAATACATCACATGCGAAGGACGATTCAGCATTGTATATGGGTACCATTTCCGGCTACTCACAGAATTGAGGCACCAAATGGACCTACCTTCAGAAAACAAGCTAAGTATTCCTTATTTCCTTGCAGTCTATGACAGAATGTGCCACCAAGTTAAAAGAGGGCACGCCAGACCAGGTAGCCCATCATGGGCTCATTAAGCTCCTCATGGAGGATGCACTCCACACCTACACAGTCCCGCTCTCGTGGGAAGCCTTCCGAGGAGCTCACCACCTCCAGCAGCGAGGAGAGGGAGCCAGTACACACAGAGAAGAAAGGGAAAGGCCAAGAACCCGCGGCCAAAGCACCGAAGAAAGAACAAAAGGGGAGGCAAGAGAAACCCCAGGTTGCCGAAAAGGAGGGTGACAAATCCACATTGACACCCAGAGAGAAAAGGCTACAGAGTAGGATGGAAAGAACTGAACCCGTCCACGTCAGTAAAGGCACCTCGAAAGCAGCCTCAACCAAGTCAAAAGGCAAAGCACCCTCAGTCAAACAAGCTAAAACGGTGCCACCTGTTTCTACAGGAAAACCAGAAACGACTTCTACAGGAAGCCATAAATCAGCTGATACAGGGCCTTCTACAGGAAGCCCTGAGAAAGGAAAACCAGAGGAAAAGAGAGCCGAAATTCTTGCAAGGGAGGCAGTAGTCGTGCTGGCCGCCCTTAGTACACCTCCTAAGCCAAAGGAAAAACGAAAGAGGGAGATCCCTCTGTACTTCAAAGCCAGGAGAAGTGTGAGAATCAAAACAGGCAGGCCACAACCTCCATCCAGCAGCCCAATTACTATAGAAGATACTCCTACCTCGCCAAGGGAGAGGTCCCCCTCAAAAATATCAGTCACTTATGAGCGGGGGAGCCCAAAGACAACTACTTGGAAGGAAAGAATGGACAGGTTGGCTTCAAAAGACTGGCTACAGGATGCTGAGGCCTCTCTACAGGAAACCTTGGCCCGACTTAAGGAGACAGAGAGAATGGAGGGAGAGGCACCCTCATCACCACTTAGGGGAGACGAAGTAGAGCCACCGAGGGAAGAAGAGAAGGAGCATATTCCGGAACCAAGTCCCCAGCCAAGCTTGAGCTCGTATTATAACTTTTTGGAGGCTGGGAAAATTATTCCACAAAAATTCACCGTGCCGCTTTTCTTTGCGTTGGAGGAAGAAAGAGTGAGGACCCACATGTGGATGAAAATAGCTAAATCAAAAGGAGTGGCAGATATAGGCCCCTTGGAGGAACAACTCAAGGAGGCGAGAAAAGAATTAGCTATGGCCAAACACGTGGCAAACTGCCAGCGGGTATTCCTACAGGAAGAGAACGAGAAACTTAGACTGCAGCTACAGGAGCTGAAGAAGGAAAAGGGCACATCCTCAGGGGACATTACAGCAGAACATCAAGGCAGAGAAGGACTGCAAGTTGGTCTTGGGGAGCCAACCTCGCATCTACAGGAAGGGGAACTGCAAGCACAAATCGAGATACAAGCTCTCAAACAACAGTTGCAGCAAAAAGAGGCACAACTGGCTTGCATGGCCAGTTGGGCCATGGATGCTCTACAATGCAGACAGCCGGCCAAATCCTATGGCCTGTACCTACAAGACCAGTGGCTGCAATTTCAGATAAATGCATTGGCACAGAGGGGTATCTCCCAACTCCAAGACCCCCAGCAGTTCACATCGTTATGTAATAGCAGTTCATCAGAGGATAAGGCCAAACTCTCGGAGTTCTATCTCCATAATTTGGCCCTTCCAAATGTGACTACATGGGATCCCAACACAGTTGTAGGGGATATGAAGTTGATGGCATTTGCCTCATGGTTGAACCATGAAGAAAAGAGGGCAGCAGAAGTCAAAGAAGTCATGGACCGAGAATTACATGAGCCACTGTTGATCAGAGCAGAGCCAGGGGATCCCACTACGTTGATATCGGCCCACCAACACTTAGCCACCAACCCTAAAACTTTATTGAAATACATGGATCAGCAGGCACAGGCCATAGCACATTTCGAGGATATGGAGCGACTATTAGGGGACAACTGTGTTCATGCTTGCACCCGCTGATGGAACACATTGTCCCACAGCCTTAAAATCAGAGAATATCATACTCTAACTCGAATGAGGGAAGCTCTAGCACGGGTGCCCCTCTACAAGAAATCCATACAGAGCCTCCAAGCCAACTGGATTGGCCTCAAGCTAAGCCCACCTCTGCTGTTAGGATTGATGGAAGGCAACACAGAAAAAGAAGAGCATAAGCAGTGGGCAGAGGTGGAAAGGAAGGCTGGGTTCATGCCAGTGAGGAGGAAACCACTTCAGAGGCCTGGGATGTGAGGGTGGCGGTGAAAGCAATGAAGGACGAGGAGCTGGATTAGTTGCTCAGGGATGAGCAATCATTTTAGCTGGGGGGTGATGATGAGCCCCAAATTTGGTAACATTTTGGGCTCATTTGGCCTAACTACCTTTGCTCAATCCTTCATTTTTCATAACTTATGCATCATTTTTTAGTATGTTTATGTCATTTGTACGAATAAGGGCAGTCACTATTCCTAGGTGGCTAACACGTGTTCATTTCAGGTTTTTTGACACATGATTGGAACAAAACTGAGCAGATAAGGACCAGGAGACAGCCAAGATGGGGTTGAGGATTCGTAGGAGGGTTTTCCACAGCATTAAATGACCTTCCTCGGGATCTTCACCCCCAACTCCGAGCTCCAGAAGCCACCACAATCGGATTAAAAGACAGCCAACCAGATTTTGAGGAAGTAGCAGTTCACTCCTAGTTTGGTCAGCCAAGCCCCACTGATTTAGGAGGCCAGCTTGGGGCCTCGAGATGTATAAATGATAGGGCTTTAGCCTTCGAAAAGGACTTTTGAAACATTGTTGCACATTCTGCACTACGAGCTGCTAGTTTGGTTTTGCTCTTTTGTAGCCAATTATTGGCATGCTATTTGACTTATGATTATTGTTTTTTAATGGAAAGCAGTCCTATTCGATCTCAGTCCTGAGTTTTTAAAAGGATCCATAGCTCTTGGGGTTGGGCCCAACCTGAGAGCCTAAGGCCTCCTTCTTTTGTATTGTTATCTTTTTCTTCAGCATTATGGTTTTTTGTTCCTTTACATGCATTTAGAACGCAGTTTGCTGAGTTAGATTTCTTGGTATGGTTAAGTAGGTCATTCTCATAAGACATAATTGCTTCAGCTGTTTAGAGTAGAGTGAAGAGATTGGAGTTGATAAAAGTTCCAAAAAAGGGTTGCCTGCACACTCATTTTGACCTCTTTCTAGGGGCTGGAATTGCAGACAGTGCTACCCACCAAAAACATTGGTTTACAAATTCATGCAATCTGTGGTGCAATATTTTCGTTTGTAGAAGTTGTCCATGCGTTCAGATCTCTTGGAATGTTCTTTGCTTCAGTACCATACATGGTTTTTCCTTAAGAATAACGTTGTTGTTCATTAGTTCCATTAAACAGTTAGGAATGTTTTGATTATATGCAAGACGTGGATGATTTGATTCAGTTTGCACTGTGCAGTACTATTCCCTCACTCTCTCATCCTTCTAAGCCTTGCCCAGACCAGTTACTCATCTCCCAATCAAACCCCTTGTCTCTCAGCTACACTACTGCCCACATTATCCTCCCTTTTCGGCCTTCCATTCCATCTACTCTTCTCCAGACAAACTAGCTTAGCACACCCCCTCATCATCCCATCTCTCGATCACTAAGGCATTACAAACCCCTCTCCTACCTCCCTATCCACCCATGCAGCCTCTTCCACTCACCCATCACCCAAAGTCCGATTGTAGAACATCCTGTAGGAATTACTGAACATCCTGTAGAAATTCTGAAACATCCTGTAGAACCCCTGCAGACTTCCTGTAGAAGCTCATAAACACGGTTTCTTGGGAGCAAAACTTTGTGAGACTCTCTGGAAGGGTGTTAGGGACCCCTTAGACCCTATCTGAACTCTCCCAACCTTTTTCAAGCCTTCCTCTTCCTTGACCCACCTCTGCACAATTGAAAAAACTAGTTAAAAGCACATGCATGATAATCCTAATAATTGAAACAAAAATACAAAAAGTGTTTTCTTCAGATAGAGGTAGTCTAAACACATGCATTTCACCTTCATAGAAGTAATGGCATCGCTTTCAGTAGTTTGCATTCCCATCTCTGCATCAGTGAGACTAGCTGGTAGAATTAGGGTTTTCTAGGGTTTGCGTTTCTTGTTGGCTTTCAGTTCCTTTCTGCAAATAGATTAGCTTCTTTTGAGATTAGCTTTCGTCCATCAGTTAAAAAGATTCTTCTAAGAGCTCATAGAAGTTGGCTTGAGCCACTAGCAGACTTGTGCCAGCTGACCAAGTGACAGCTGCGGCAAGAGCTAGTACTTGTGCATACAGCACCGTCGCTTCCAAGTTTGTTACGAACTATCGGGTTGATAAAACTAAAGAAGGAAGCTCCAAGAGTTGTAGCATTATTGCTACAATACTGGAGCCCACCAGCCGGCTCAAGGCCAAAAGGTGCAAATAGTCAAAATGCAATGTAGCAGTAAAACTCAACACAAAGGAGCCTCTAGGGTATAAAGCCAGAAATTAGAGCGGAAAAAAGGAGAATGTGTCTTCAACGCATTAGTCATGGTGGGAATAAAGAGGACTCTCGAGCCTACTCAGTATAGAAGCATGGGCAACCAATGTCAGTGAGGATCTAACTAAGATGCCCATGTAAAGGATGACTCTACCATCACATCATGATTTAAAAACAATCGGCCACTGAAAATGGTTTGTGGACCAAGATACGATGGGGTCAACCATATGGCTAATGTATCACTGAATGGACGCTAGTATACAAGATGTAGTGGAATATGGTTTTCCTTAACCTAAATTCCAGTGAGAGAACGATACCTGCCATGATGGATCAACAGTCATGGGACCGAAATAACATCTCGAAGAAGTCTCCAAAATTTCCTGTAAAAACAACCCATTCTTGACAATCCAAGCCCACAGGTCAAAAAATCCATGAGACAAAAATCAAATTTTGAAAAAATATTTTGAAATTTCAAAGTTATATAATGACTTTTGGACTCACAGTTTTTTCATTTCTGTTTGCAGCAAAGAGCTGTGGAGCAAAACTAATCTAGCTTTCCTCTAAACAATTGAACCGTTCGAATCACCCCAAAGTCTCCAGGTAATCCTGAAATCCTACTTGTAATGCTTTATGATAGTTTTTAATTTTTTTTTCAAAGTTTTTACCATGGGAAACTATGCCCAAAAATTCAACTCTGCATACACACGGGTTGGATGTGAGTAACCTGCGTATATGACGGCCCTACACGCGACTGTGTGTAAAGGGAACCCCCATGTACGCGAGTTAAAGTTTTAACATATAAATTAATGGTTGAAACTTCAATTTTTTGCCGGATGACTATCACTAAGAGGGAAAGAGAGCATACCACCATAGATAATGAGGTAATGAATGATCAAAATGCATTGGATGCTCTAAGAGGCTGTGGCTTACTCAAATTATTCAAAATGCCAAATATGAAAGGTAATACGCGCTTGTTAGAACTTTTGATCCACTACTGGAGCCTAGAGGACGACACTTTCATGATCGACCAGATGCCTCTACAGATTGAGGTTGAAGATATTTATTTCCTTACCGGTCTCTCCCGAAGAGGGGAGGTCCTGCACTCGACAGGCAAGATGAGAGGTAGTCTTTTGGTGGAAGACTATGTCCATATATATTGTCTTGGACATATAGAGAATATTGGGAGTCAAATTCCAATCAAACATGTGGAAAGTCTATCCTTGAGGATTTTTCTATTTACCATTGCACGGGTAAATGGGTCAGCTTCCCTACATCAGGCATCACGAGTATCTATGATCCTGGCAGTGGAATGTCTTACCACAGTATTTGACTGGTGCACGCCTCTTCTAACTAACATGAAGAGTCAATTGACCTCTATACAGAAGGGTCAAACGAAGAATTTTGGATATGGAACCATCTTGTGTTCATTCTTCTTCGAGAAGGTACCTGGGCTACATCCCAAAGTATCAGTGTCCATCAGTAGCCCTAGAGATCCACGAATGGGTAGATGGGCGGACTTGATGAAGCACCTTGGGGGTGGTGACGTGCCCAGAACGACCTTTGATGATGAGTTTTTCACCTGGTGGGATCAACAAATCATCGTGGTTGATGACTACCCATATGCTGACATGGATTTCCGAGGAGATCCAGACTTAGTGTTACCACCAAATGCGGCATGGGGAGACATAGGTAACAATTTTTAAGTTTTTGTGAATTTTTTAATTTTTTTTTGGATTTTTTAATATGAAATGAACTTAAAAAAATAATATTTTTGATGAGACAAAATACTGACAAAATATAATGACCATGTTCCAGATGTGGGTCCAGTGAGACTTGATGGATTTCCGAGGCACAAGCATCATGGAAGAGGGGCCAAAGAGACGACAACCGAGATAGAGAGAGTCCTTTATGCTGTTCAGAGAAACTTGGTGAGACTAACTCACCAGGTACCTATGATAGCTGTAGAGGATCTTCCTGAGGAGATGCAGCGCCGTGTGGTAGGGGTACCACGGGACTGGGTCCGGATACTTCGGCGTGTAGCCAACGCTATGGTTAACTTTTTAACCACTCATCCTGAGCCAACTCGATAGATAGATCTATGTATGACTGGACATGATTATGGGCATAAGCCCAAATTTTGAGGGCATCTTGTCCCAATTTTGTATATTATTTTTGAACACTCCATCTATATACAGGCGATTTTATGATATATATATATATATATATATATATATATATATATATATAGATTCGATATTTTTGATGTTATTTAATTTGATGAATGATTAATGTGCCAATCTAATGCTTGATTAGCAATAGAGTATGCTAATGAATTCTCATGTCATGGAATGTGAACATATGTGATATAAATAAATGATCGTTGCAACACTCTCACTTTAAAAAATTGGCGATATAAATAAGGATCGCGAACCCGATAAGTGTTATTTAATTGTGACACCACCAGTTGTGAGTCTAGATAAACTACCAACAAATCAATCCCATAAGATATTGCTTCGGATAGTAAATTAAGAACGACAATATATTCGACAATGTTGTTTGAAGCAGGGCCAATACATACTCCCCTCGACACCATCAACTGGCCAAATGGATAATAAATCACCCAAGCCGCGGAAGCAAGATTCCAAGTGTGCCTACTTGCACCATCGATGAATCCGAAATATATCGAGTCGTCCATCAATACCTTCCAAAGTAGAAAAAAAATATCGATATCACAAAACGCCAGACAGATATGTACAAAGATACAATATATACAAACAATTGCTCGGACGAAGCCTAAGCAAAATACTTCTTAAGGTAGAGCCTATTTCCGAGCTCCGCCAACTTGTTCCCTTCAAAGTCAATTAATTCATAACTCCCTTTTTTCAAAACACGCTTGACTATAAAGGGACCATACCACATAGATTTGAACTTGTCTTCCCCCACGACGTCTTTGTATTGGTCATAGACTAAGACAAGGTCGCCTTCAGAAAAAACCCGAGGATGGACAACTTTACATATTGAGTTTTAATCCTCTTCTTATGGGCTTCGTTTATTATGGCTGCATCTTGACGCTGCTCATCAAGATGTTCCAAATGAACAAGGCGTTCTTTGAGACTAGATGTCTCTGGAAGAAGTTCTACAACTAGCTTAAGGGACAAAATTTCACATTCGATAGGGAAGATAGATTCCAACCCGTAAACTAGTTGAATTAAGTAAAACCATGTTATCGGGAAATCTAGTGTCTATGTAGAGCTGCTAGTCCCACTAAGACTTGTAGCTATCTTAGAAACAAACAAACTAAAACTACTTTCGTTTTCCTTTATGAGAAGTAGATAAGAGGGGAACAAAGGAGACCAACCTCTGTCTTGCACTTGGTTCCTTGTTTGATTCCTCTCCCTTCTGATAGATATTTTCCACTCGCTTCCTCGTCTACCCTGCTTCAAAGAGCACCTGTAGAATCAAAGCAGCATAACACTATCCAAGAACAGAGATCTACTATCATAAACAACATAGGACCTGTTAGGTTCCTATACCAATAGGTGTCATTTTTCATCATTGACTGGGAAGTGCCAAATATGTTCATCCTTTCCATGCTGCAAAGGTTCCATATTTCAAAAGAGACAAAGAAAATTAAAAACTTTAAAGAGGGTATGCCTTAAAAGAATGATCAAAAGGCAAGAAAATGAATTGGTCATAAAAAATAACAGAAATGAACCCCAAAGAAAGACCAGGAAAGTAGCAAGTCAAAATGCCACTACTATCTTATTTGCAAGTCCACAAAGTGCAAGTATTGTTGTTTTCACACTTGATGGGTGGCCCAACAGTGCAAACTGGACCATGCCATGTTTAAATTGCTGTTATAGAATAGAGAAAAAGTGCCTGTCCAAACAGCTTAAGCTTGGCAGATGAGTAGCTAGGTAGAGAAATGAAGGAGCCCAACTGCTTAATCTGGGCCCTTGGAAGAGATAAGGGTACATTTAGATAGGAGGGCAGTCAAAAGAAAAGAAGATAATCAGGGTCTGCAAGTCTAAGTGCACCCATTCAAAAGGATGAAATTTTTTTACGTGTATTAGGCAGGGTAGGTAGTTAAAGTTGCAGAAGCAAGGTTTTGATCACCTCATGTATTGTCAATCAGAGCTCCTCTCATCAATGACAGAAGTGGAAAAGCAGTTGTTTTGATGGTAGAACTTTGGAAGAATGTCTAATTCCCCTTCTATTCCCCCATAAATCACTCACTAACATCCCCTTGAGGACCTTGGGATCTGCCCAACCAGTCCTGTTATCACTTCATTTTTGTAAAATACTAAGTCAAGCTTTGACTTTCTTCAATGAAACGAAGCCACATTTCTTGTGTAAAACTCCTTTCTCCACATTCCATTCACTTCTTATGTCTAAGTTTCAGTCCATAAACTTAACCTTTGCCCTACCTTTCACCTCGCAAACTCATATTAACTTCTAATTCTATTTATATAGCTCCCTAACCTATGTTCCTATCCCTATTGCTACAAAAAGCTATGTAAAATTCCAAAAATATATAATAAATATTCCCACCTGTTGAGGGCCCCGAAGTCGGGTCAACAACAAGGGGGATACCCACCCGGTTCGGAACCTGGTTGGCGGCTCCTTGCCCGTTTGGAGTAGTGGGTCCGACTGGGGGTAATGGGACCAGTTTCCCAATGTGAAGGGTGTGCGTGTGTGTGTAGAGTTTGATGATATTAATCTAAAAGGTTTCTCTGAACTAGTCTTAATTCTAACAGCTAAATTACTTCTATACTAATGTGATCTAATGAAGAGAAACAATACATCTAATCTACGCTAACCCGGGGTGTTCTCTTTTGTTATGCGATCTAGAAAGATTTCTAACAACAGCTGGTAATAAAGATCATTCAACTGTTATCAGAATATAAATCGATAAAGATAAACCATTCTGCATAAGAAGTTAGGCAAAGTAGTTGTGAACAGCATATCGCATAATCAGTTTTCTATATGTCAAGCATAAATAAATGACTCCACCGTACAGAAGTGCCAAATGGTAATACAGACATTCATACAGTAACATATAAAGAACTCAGCTGTATATCACTTTAGGGATACTAGCAGAATTTAGTCAAGAGATAAAAGTACCATTTATGACTGATTTCACTAATAAACTTCAAGCAATAATGATTTACTTCTACTTGTTCTAATATCTGCTAAGAGTACAGAAGTGCAACATCAGTAACAGACATTAAAATGCAAACATAAATAAATCTCGATCCATCCATTCATCAAAAACCTCCTCTGAGGGTGCAGAAGTGCATGTTCTGAGGACAAGTTTTTTGACAGATTTCCGGACCCTTCTCCAAATGCCATGAGAAGGGTTAAATACTACTAGCTAATTGATCTTAATTACACGAATTTAGGGAATCGGCTTCAAATGACCGCCCTTTACTAAAAGCAAATTTATTTCTAAAACTTTAAATCTAATTTCTGACCGTTTCTGTATATTCTCTTTAGTGCTGTCAACTGCGCAACGCTTTCCTGGGAAGAGTCGGCTGGCTGCCTTCTTCTTTTGCTCGGGAGATAAAAGTGGAAATAACAAGAGCTGGCACCTCCTTCTGACAGACCAGAAGATATTTTCGAAAACCTTTCTCTAGCTGGGTGTATTCACCGCGTGTATACTTAGCACAACCCAGGTTCTTCTCGAACTGATTTTGCTGTTGCTGTTTCGGTTTCCGGTCGTGCGAATGACTGAGTGGGTTAGGAGTCGCGCTGTATGGACATCCCCCTGTTTCGAGAATTGTTTCCATTCTTTGTTCCAGGTTTTTCTGGAGCGTCTTCCTTCCTATGCGCTTCTTTCTCTGCTTTACCAAGTCTGAGCTTCAGGATCTTTTGTGAACACGCTGCTTTTGTGCGCCTTGAACTCTGAGTCTTGGATAGTCTGGAATCCGCAGTCCTGCTACATGCGGCATTCGTTTGCGGAGGCATCTTCTCTCTGCTATTTGATTGGCGCTTTCCCCTTTCTCTCAGATGTTTCCTGCATATAGATTTATATCAGTTGCGTGTCTTGCAGTCTACGCAAAGAAGAAGGGAAATGAAAAGATTGACATAAAAGCATTAAACTCTAATGAATGCATAATCCTGACATTCATCATGACTTGACTCTTCGATAAATGCGATGCAATCATTCCTTGATACTCAAGCATGCGGTCATTAATTTCCTTTAAGGCGCGCGCTTGGTCTTGGGTTTATCGTGTGATGAGTCTTTTCAGATCGCAGATCGCAGATCGCAGTTTACTGATATCGCAGATCGCAGTCATCGCAGATCGCAGATTTTATTCAATGGTTCATGGTGCCATAGCGTGACGTTTGCGATGTGCGATGTCGCATATCGGCGATCGGCGCTTCTTGGAGGTCCTCCTTTTAGAGCGTGTTTGAGATGCATGCGACACGATGAACTTTGCGTCGCTCTTTCGCAGTCTTACTTTTCGCGCTTTAAGTAATGCTTCAACCTTTCTTTGCGATGCGATTTAAGCCTTAGGGAGAAAAATACAAAAATTTAACAAAATATTTTTTGGGATTTTTTGTTCAGGGTCCCCCCTTTGCTCGACGTTATTGCTAATATCAAGCAAAGAGGGGGGGTTGTTGGTGACCACAACAATGGCGATTCACTGTGAAGAACCAGTTATCTCTGCTTGTTCTATTGCATTTTCACTTCCAAAACAGAAAAAATTTTCTTATGTCTAAATTTTGTTATGGACGGATAGAGTATTACCCCTTATCCTGTCAATGATGTTTCGTCACAACTTTTTATTTCATTCCGATTGTTTGCTTCCTCTGGGTTATTTCTTGTATTCACACCTAGACATTACTCAGTCTTTTCAAAGACAAAATAAGGTCTTCTCTGCGTACTGGCTTTGTAAAGTATGCTCATTTGTCGTAGGTAGAGCCTCTGCTGCCCGCAAGCGTCCATAGCCTCGACAGGGTTACCATATTATCCAACAATGATCCTTTTTCCTGCTTGAGGTTATTTACAACATTCCAGAGAAAAATCCTTTTGACACTTTTCTTTCTTTTTTGATTTTTTATTCTCTAAAGAACAATGTCTTGGTTTGGTGGCCAAATTATGACACAGTCATTCACTTGATTTACACTTTTGCTGAACAAGCTGGCTCGCGATGAGACCCCTTGTCTTTTGATTGCAATAATCTTGAGTCGTTGCCCTGTTTTGATAGACAGTAGTGGCAAAGTCAGCAAGTTATAATATCTGTGATCATGATAAGCCGGCTCGTGATGAGACCTCTTATTCTTTGAGATATAGTGTTTTCTTGGATTGTTTCTCTGGATGCTGCGATTTTCCTTAACAGGGAGGAAGTCATTGTTTTTCCTTAAGAAAGCTCTGGACGACAATAATAGAGTTTAAGAACAGCAGTTTTGCAGAGAATACTTATTTTGCTATTGATGATACTTTTCATTGCGTTGGCATAAAACAATTTTTTGCCAAAAGTTACTTTCATCCCAGATTTCTTTGTGAAGTTGAAACTAACATCATATTCAGGCTAAAGTTAACTCTATCTGTCAATAATAAAAGTCAGATTTTTCGAAAAGTTTTACTATTTATACAAGTGAAATCAAAATCTGATAGAGAAATGGTATATTCTTCATAAATACAATTTATGATCATTCACAACCAACCTTATTTATAAAAAATAAAACTAAAATAAAACTAAAATTATCCTACAAAAATTAGAAGGATAACCTTCTATGGAAAATACATTTTGAGGATTTGTCCATTTACAGGCAGAGAATCTCTTCTGCCTGTCAAGTCCTGCAACACAAAAGTCGACGGGCCTATGACCTCTACAATCTGAAAAGGACCAAGCCACAGCTTCTGGAATTTCGTATGTTTGCCCTTTTCTTCATGTGCCTTATCCCACTTCAAAACTAAATCTCCCATCTGAAAGTTTTTTTTGGTCATTATGTTCGAATCAAAAGAGGATTTTATCAGCGCTTGGTGGTGAGCATGGGTTTTCTTGGCCTGTTCTCGTTGTTCTTCTAGCTTGATTATTTCCGTTTGCCTTAGTTGTAAGGGAGAAGTGGATACTTCATCAATGTATTGTACTAAGGACAAGGAGGGAATGACTAAGTGAGTAGGAAGAACTGCTTCTCTCCCGTAAACTAAATTAAAGGGAGAAGTGACGATAGAGGCTTTCTTTGTAATTCTGTCTGCCCATAGGGCGTTTACTAGCGCTTTATGCCAATTCTTTTGGTTTTGGTCGACTGTCTTTTTGATAATCCTGATTAGGTTCTTGTTCGTTGATTCAGCCAACCCATTACCTTGCGGATAGTAGTTGGCAGAATACTTCAGTTTGAACCCTCTTTTGAGCGCGAACTCAGTCATGGTATTTCCAGAAAAATATGAAGCATTATCGAATATTAAGGCCGTTGGCAATCCAAACCTAGTAATGATAAACTGATCTATGAATTCAATAATGTTTTCAGAATTAGCTGTCTTGAGAGGAACTGCCTCTACCCATTTAGTAAAATAGTCAGTTGCCGTGAGGATATACCTATGCTGTTTAGAGGAGTGAGGAACGATCTCACCTATTATGTCCAGGCCCCATTGGCTGAACGGCTGTTCGATGTTAACCGGCTGCAGTGGCATGGATGACTTCTTTTGTTTTCCTGCAGCAGTCTGGCAGACTTGGCATTTTCTTACGTGATTGTACGAGTCTTTGAACATCGTGGGCCAGTAGTATCCTGCACGTAAGATTTTGTGCGCGGTGGCTTCTCCAGCATAGTGTCCACCTGCTGGTCCATCGTGGAGTTCCTGCAAAACCTTTTCGGCTTCAGTTTTCTCAAGACATCTAAGAAGCACAGAATCATAATTTCTTTTAAACAGGACATCATTCACGAGTTGGTATTGTTTGGCTTTTAATCTCAGGGCTCTCTTCTTGATGTGATCCAGGTGAAATGGAGCATGCCCGTTCTTCAGGAAATAAATGATGTCAGCATATAATGATTCTGCGTCGTTTAGGCTTACCTCATACGCGTGTACCTCTTCAGACGATTTTTCGGGGATTTGCGATGCTCCAGCTAACATCTTGCAGAAGCCTTGGCCTCGAACGATGTGTGCCGGCTTGATCTCCAGGTCGTATTCTTGCAAGGCGGTGATCCAATTCGCTCTCTTTTCGCCCACATCCTTCTGTATCAGGAGATTTCTTACCGCTGGGAACGGTACTATGACCTTGGTATGGGCCTTTAGCAAGAATGGTCTGAAATATTTAATCGCTTTAAAAACGGCATATGCCTGTTTCTCTACGTCCGAATATTTCAGCTCAGCACCTTGTAAGTTTGAGCTAAAGAATGCGATCGGAGCTTCTACCTTTTCTTGATTCGCTTGAGTCAAGATTGCAGCATAAGAATTCTCTGAGGCAAACGTGTATAAGACAAAAGGTTCTGAAAAGTTTGGGGTTGCTAGAGATGGAGCGTTCATGATGGCTTGTTTGATTAAGTTAAACGCTTCGTGCTCGTCTAGACCCCATTTAAAGTTTGAATTCTTTTTTATCATTTTTTGTAAAGGAGAAATAATACGTGAAAAATCTGGGACAAATCTTTTGACAAAATTGATCTGTCCTAGGAAAGATTGCATGGTCTTTTTGTTATGGGGCATGGATATCTCGGAAATTTCTTTGATTCTGTCAGGTTCAATGTGAATGCCAGATTTGGACACTATGAATCCTAGCAATTTTCCTTCACTCAACGCGAAAAAAGATTTCTCCGGGTTAAGCGAGATCCCATACCTTAAACATCTTTGAAAGATTTGCTTCAAATCTTTGAGGTGGTCGTTTCGGTTCTTGGAGTACACAGTTATATCATCCAGGTAAATCACTACCGATTTGTTGACTAAACCTTTAAACGCGATGTCCATGGCTCTTTGAAAAGTAGCGCCGGCGTTGATCAGACCGAACGACATTTTCCGATACGCGTAGGTACCCCATTTAGTTCGGAAGGTGGTTTTTAACTGATCATCTAGGTGTACCAACACTTGGTTATACCCTGAAAATCTGTCCAGGAAAGACATTAACTCTGAGCCTGCGACTGCCTGTAATATTTGCTCCATAGGTGGGAGGGGAAAATTGTCTTTCTGACAGGCTTTGTTGAGATTCCGGAAGTCGATGCAGATTCTAATATCTCCATTTTTCTTCCTAACGGGTACCATATTGGATACCCATTTGGAATGTCTGACCGGGAAGATTATTCTGGCTCTCAACAATTTATTCAGCTCAGTTTTTATCTGACTTTCCAAGTTGGGGTGGATTTTTCTGAGCTTCTGCTGGACAGGTTTCTCGTTGTCAATCATGGGGATAGTGTGTTGAATGATAGAAGTGTTGTAAGTCTTCAACTCATCGTAATTCCAGGCGAAGACGTTTTTGTACTGTCGTAGAAGACGGATATATGCTGATTTTTCTTCAGGAGCCAGGCCTTGGCCTAGATTAACGTTTTGCGGCTTCTCATCGGTTCCTAGGTTCACTGATTCGTAGTTCAGAGTCGAACTGTAAAGTTTGGCATTAGCTGACCTTTTGAACCGACTTTTCAAGTCGTATAAGTCTTCTAGTTTGACCACCGATTTGGGTATGGCATTATCAGTGTTATTTTGTTGTATCTGGTGATCATGACAGTCTTCGTCGATTATCTGGTTTGAGTAGGATCCTTCGGAGGTGAGGAAACTTACGATGTCTGGGTCGTCGTTGAATACTCTCCAGTTAGTGATGTTGTTAGGGATAGACGGTTTAAAAATCAATTCTATCGAAAACCTATCTGGACTAAAGTCTTCGGAGGGAATGAGTCTGGAGGCTACGTTAGCTAACAGGTCTGCGCTTGCGTTGTGAAGTCTCGGGATTGACGAAATATTGAACGCTGTAAAATGTGCAGTGAGATCTTGTACTAAAGATTGATAGTGCTTTAAATGACTAGACAGGCAGTGTATGGTGTTACGTACCTGTTTGACGACGATCTCGGAATCTCCAAAGACTTGAAGATATTTGACGTTACAGCCGATTGCTTTGTATAGGCCTTGCACCAAGGCTTCGTATTCCGCTGTGTTGTTCGTGCAATCGAACTCCAGTCTGCATGTGAGCATGGTCTTATTTCCGTCAGGGCTAATCAAAACGCATCCTGCTCCCGCTCCCTCGTTGGATTTAGAGCCATCAAAATATAATTTCCAAAATAAAGAAGTATTTACAGGGTTATCTAAGAAACTAACACATTTTGAATCATCAGTCTAGGAAAAGTTTTCTACTTGGGACAAAACTGAATTTTCTAAATATGGTGATATGTGAGCATTGAAATTTCCGAGGAAAGAGTCTACCGAGTAGTTGCCTATGATGCTGCTGTTGTATGCTATGGCTTCATTCTCTCCTTCCAAATCCGTCACTATGTATTTTTGGTGCAATTCTCGTTCAACCTTTATTTGATTTGGTTTCCCGTTGAAGGGTAACCACATGTGCGACCAGTCGGTCGAAAAGTATCCGTGGAGTTTCTCGGACCAGTCCCTGCTAAGAATCAGGCCATAAAATTCAGGGATGTCAGCCACTAGGATGTCGATAACTTGGCATACCTTGGGGTTAGACGACAGTCTTATGGTCACTTGATTCAATTCGCCTATCACTTCGACTTGTGATTGATCGAGTTGAACTATGCGCACTGCGGATTTTTGCGGTTGAACGTTGAGTTTGGCACATATTGACTTGGGTAGAATATTGGTTGAAGCACCAGAATCAACCAAGCAGTTGTGCACGTTTCTGTTAAAGATTTCATAAGTGAGGAGGAAAGGAGGAGTATGAGATCTAGATCTCCCTCCAATCAAAGCGATGTCATTTGGATCGATTTTATTGATCGTGTTGATTGGAGGTCTTCCTATATTATGGGAAGCTACGGCTGTAGGTAAAGGCGTAGTAGGTACGGCGTGTAACTCTTTCATCATGATTTTCTGTTGGTGTTTCAATTTGCTCAACTCGTACAGGGTGATATTAGCCCTAGTCTTTTTCATGTCATCGATGATGTTATACTCCATTTCATCCGACACTATTAGTGTCTTTGATGGAGGCGTTTGCTCTGATTGGACTGGGCTAAAAGAGGTCACTTTAGCAGTTGTTTTCTTTGGTGCGACCCTTTCTTTTGCTGCAGGGCTTGCGCCCTTCTGTTTTGGGATATTCTGGGGAGGATCAAGCTGATTTCTGCTTCGTGTGCTAACCGGAAGTGCTTCTTGATCTTCCTCTTGTGGGAGGATGAAATCCCACATTCCTTGCAGTTCCACCACTTCTTCATCGTCGGTCTGCGTTTCGATGGTGCTCTCTTCTTCTTCTTCGTCAGATTCCACGTTTGAGACCACGTTGGGTGGCTTCGTCTCCATAGGAGGATTTCTCTTAAAACTCCTAAAAGGCTTTCTTGGGGACGATTCTGCTACTTGTTTCCTTATGTCAATCATCTCATTGGACATGGCCTTTAATACCTTTTGTAATCTTTCCATGTCAAAAGGATCTTTCGTTTGCTTCTTCTTGGTGTCTTCTTTGAAAGAGATTTTCTTAGATTTACGCTCTTCGATTGTAGATCTCTTTTCTAGGGCTACTACGCGTCTTTCAACTGCCAACGCCTCAGCCAAATTTTCGACTAAGGTTGTCTTGCTCGCCCTATCTACGAAGATGGCCAAGTTTGAAGGTAAGGCCGTGATGTACCATTCGCATCTTACTTCCTCGCTGGGTTGAGAAGCAGCGGGGATTTTGTTGAGGATCTTGTTGAACCGTAAGTTAAAATCTTTAATGGGTTCTCTAGCCTCAGCTTTGAGATTGGATAAATCGTTGATCAGTGTCGCTGTCGATCTATCATCGCCGAATTTGGTGAGAAATTGATTTTGAAAAATGTCCCAGCTGGTGATAGATCCGGAGGGCAGCGAAAAGTACCATGACCCGGCTGTCCCTTGCATTGTATAGGGGAAAAGTCGGACCACGGCATCTTCGTTGGTAACTCCGTTGAGATTAACAGAAAGCATGAAATTATTGATATGTTCTTCAGCTAGCATTCCTGTTTCTGGATTGAATTTCGACAGCCATTTCTCAGGATGGGCAGGTATTGGACTTAGGGGTGGAGGCATTAAAACCGCCCCAGGATTGTTCCATGGAGATTGGGCCATCGCTGAGTGACTAGTTAACAAAAGTGCAGAAGATGATCTTTGATGTTGAGAAGATGGAGATGTTACGATCTTCGACGATTGCGGAGGAAGGGTTGTGGGAGATGGATGAGTGTTTTGAGGTGACGACGTGGGTGGTAGACTTCGCGGAGAGGGAGTTGAAATGGACAAAGTGGATGAAAGAGTCTCTCTGTCAGACTATGGAAGTGTTTTCCTTGCTCTTTTCCTAGTAGGGAGAGGGGTTTCAGTTGGCTGGATGCCAAACTTTTCACTCTTCAATCGGGTCAGGGGATGAGCAGGGTTGTACTGCGAAGTCAAGCTGCCTTTAGATTTATCAGACTTCTGGGTGAAAATAGAGAATCCCTGGAGTTTACGGATCAAAGTTTGAACTTCAGGGGGATCGATAATAGGACGGTCTGATGTATCGGGGTGTATAGCAGCGGTGGATGTCCGAGCGACTTCTAGTTCCGAGTTTAGTCGTACTGGAGAAGTCGGGGAAGTTGGTGAGGGTGATTTGCTCTCAGAATGGTATTTGGATTTTGAATTATGTGCCATTCATAGCTCGTGCCCTCCTTCTAGCGCCAGAAATGTTGAGGGCCCCGAAGTCGGGTCAACAACAAGGGGGATACCCACCCGGTCCGGAACCTGGTTGGCGGCTCCTTGCCCGTTTGGAGTAGCGGGTCCAACTGGGGGTAATGGGACCAGTTTCCCAATGTGAAGGGTGTGCGTGTGTGTGTAGAGTTTGATGATATTAATCTAAAAGGTTTCTCTGAACTAGTCTTAATTCTAACAGCTAAATTACTTCTATACTAATGTGATCTAATGAAGAGAAACAATACATCTAATCTACGCTAACCCGGGGTGTTCTCTTTTTTTATGCGATCTAGAAAGATTTCTAACAACAGCTGGTAATAAAGATCATTCAACTGTTATCAGAATATAAATCGATAAAGATAAACCATTCTGCATAAGAAGTTAGGCAGAGTAGTTGTGAACAACATATCGCATAATCAGTTTTCTATATGTCAAGCATAAATAAATGACTCCACCGTACAGAAGTGCCAAATGGTAATACAGACATTCATACAGTAACATATAAAGAACTCAGCTGTATATCACTTTAGGGATACTAGCAGAATTTAGTCAAGAGATAAAAGTACCATTTATGACTGATTTCACTAATAAACTTCAAGCAATAATGATTTACTTCTACTTGTTCTAATATCTGCTAAGAGTACAGAAGTGCAACATCAGTAACAGACATTAAAATGCAAACATAAATAAATCTCGATCCATCCATTCATCAAAAACCTCCTCTGAGGGTGCAGAAGTGCATGTTCTGAGGACAAGTTTTTTGACAGATTTCCGGACCCTTCTCCAAATGCCATGAGAAGGGTTAAATACTACTAGCTAATTGATCTTAATTACACGAATTTAGGGAATCGACTTCAAATGACCGCCCTTTACTAAAAGCAAATTTATTTCTAAAACTTTAAATCTAATTTTGACCGTTTCTGTATATTCTCTTTAGTGCTGTCAACTGCGCAACGCTTTCCTGGGAAGAGTCGGCTGGCTGCCTTCTTCTTTTGCTCGGGAGATAAAAGTGGAAATAACAAGAGCTGGCACCTCCTTCTGACAGACCAGAAGATATTTTCGAAAACCTTTCTCTAGCTGGGTGTATTCGCCGCGTGTATACTTAGCACAACCCAGGTTCTTCTCGAACTGATTTTGCTGTTGCTGTTTCGGTTTCCGGTCGTGCGAATGAC
This sequence comes from Pinus tabuliformis, assembly GCA_031772625.1. Classification (NCBI taxonomy): domain Eukaryota; kingdom Viridiplantae; phylum Streptophyta; class Pinopsida; order Pinales; family Pinaceae; genus Pinus; species Pinus tabuliformis. The sequence goes on along the minus strand of CM062808.1, from coordinate 90,803,329 downwards.
TGAGTGGGTTAGGAGTCGCGCTGTATGGACATCCCCTTGTTTCGAGAATTGTTTCCGTTATTTGTTCCAGGTTTTTCTGGAGCGTCTTCCTTCCTATGCGCTTCTTTCTCTGCTTTACCAAGTCTGAGCTTCAGGATCTTTTGTGAACACGCTGCTTTTGTGCGCCTTTAACTCTGAGTCTTGGATAGTCTGGAATCCGCGGTCCTGCTGCATGCGGCATTCGTTTGCGGAGGCATCTTCTCTCTGCTATTTGATTGGCGCTTTCCCCTTTCTCTCAGATGTTTCCTGCATATAGATTTATATCAGTTGCGTGTCTTGCAGTCTACGCAAAGAAGAAGGGAAATGAAAAGATTGACATAAAAGCATTAAACTCTAATGAATGCATAATCCTGACATTCATCATGACTTGACTCTTCGATAAATGCGATGCAATCATTCCTTGATACTCAAGCATGCGGTCATTAATTTCCTTTAAGGCGCGCGCTTGGTCTTGGGTTTATCGTGTGATGAGTCTTTTTAGATCGCAGATCGCAGATCGCAGATCGCAGATTTTATTCAATGGTTCATGGTGCCATAGCGTGACGTTTGCGATGTGCGATGTCGCATATCGGCGATCGACGCTTCTTGGAGGTCCTCCTTTTAGAGCGTGTTTGAGATACATGCGACGCGATGAACTTTGCGTCGCTCTTTCGCAGTTTTACTTTTCGCGCTTTAAGTAATGCTTCAACCTTTCTTTGCGATGCGATTTAAGCCTTAGGGAGAAAAATACAAAAATTTAACAATTTTTTTTTTTTTTTTTGGGATTTTTTGTTCAGGGTCCCCCGTTTGCTCGACGTTATTGCTAATATCAAGCAAAGAGGGGGGGTTGTTGGTGACCACAACACCACCCCATGGCACTATAGCCTTATAATGCAGTCTTGGGAAATAATAGTCCATCTGGGACTATTATGAACCCTTCCGCATCTTAACCTGGAGTTAGTTTAACCTCTGGTTGAATTAACAACTGCTGCCCACCTCTCCGCTCATTAAAATGTGTTACTACACCCTTCACGTTCATATTTAAAGTTTGGTGTTTAAATTTTTATTAAACATTAAACTCATCTCTAGCGCATATAACACTTATAACCCGCTTTCCAAAGGTTTGAACCCCCCGCCACATAAATAAATCAATATCATATATAGCGGGCCCCTGTACATTAACCTGCTGCCAGCTCCGCGCTCTGTCGGCCCTCCGATCCACCCTCCCAGATCCAACGGCCCAGGTAGATTTCAGGGCACCCTCGACACACGGGAGTTAGCGTCTGATGGCACGGCGGTTTTGCCGTCGTACAAAGGACGCGTGTCCGCCTTTTATTGCATCGGGAGGGCTCTGACACATATCGCCCCCGTACAGAAGGCGGTCTGATAAAACTGCAAACCGCCTTCTGTCCTGTGCCACGTCGTCTCACTGGCGTCATTGCCACATCACTCTACTATAATGCCATGTCATCTGCCACCTGTCCTCCGCTGACATCATTGCCACGTCACCTTGCCGTACCCGGGACCCGCCGATGACATCATGCTGACGTCATCACAGAAAAGGCGCAAAGGGCGAGAATTGCGTCAAAGAATTCCTGAATAAAGAAACAGAGGTAGTCTTCGATGCCGATTATCGCTAATCGTGCATCGCTAAAAAAAATTACTCAAAAAGGAGAGCTTCATATTGCTCGGCTACCTGCAAAACCCAAAAATTCGCAAGAGGCAACGCTGGAAACAGAGAACTAAAGAAAAGACAGTAGGCAAAGGGAGCCAAGATATGACCACGACAATTTTATAAAAAGGCCAAGTATGCATACCGAGAGCAGGATAAAAAAGCCGTGACTTAGCAAAGCACCAGGGCAGCAGGCCCAAAAAACGCAAATTAAAAGCACAGCCTTAGCCGACTCAGTTGATCCCAAAAGTCTAAATTCTCTGACAGAACGGATAGCTAATACCCTAAATATCTACTGCATCATTTACTCTTTCATCTACTATTCCTTAAGAGTTGGTAAAGAAGTTATGAGTTATTAACTCATCAGCTAGATATTTTGTAATTCATTTTTTGTATATATACCTCCCCACAGAACATATTTGGGGTTGGTCATTGGTGATTTTATTTATAAGACATTGCACTGTAAATTTTCAGACTATATAATAAATGGCCGGTGAAGTTCATGGTCTCTGCACTGTCTGGAGGTGAAAGTAATCAACTATGTTATGCTACAGAATTCCTGTGTCGTTTAACGGAACAATAAGTTTTCCTAAACCATGTTTTGTCTTTTCTTTGTTTACAAAATTCACATATATGTTTCATAATCTTAGAAACAAAGAAGAAGAATAGCTCAGGACTTGTTTAAATACACCCTCTGCTTAATCCCTGTTTCTAATTATGTTTTCTTCGGAATTGGTCATAAATAAGAATTCTTACTTGCTCATGTTTGCACTAATTCTCACATTATGAATGTTGTTTAGGAATCCTTAATTGCTCCTAGATAATATTCTCACACTTTCCCTCTATCAGCATAGTGAAAGATCCTTGAATGCCTTTCATTCCCTGATTTCATGCCATCATATCTCAGATTTCAAGGATTGTTCCATAGATGCCTGTCTGGCTCTGTAGCATTACATTTTTCCATGAAACACTTTCAGCAGTACACCACCATTGACTCCATTGCCCAATAGTTTAGACTGTTCTGAGACTGCATCCCAGATCTGCCTGAAATCATCATCCAACCAAATTTAGAACAAAACCCTGCACTTCATATCTAGCCTAACATAACAAAAAAAAATTTAAATCATAAAGAGAGAGCCCTCTCTGGTTGCAGGTAGGCTAGTACCTGCAGCTAAAAGATTGGTTAGTGGTTACCTCGACCGTATTCCCTTTGAGGAGCTTAGGGAACAACCTGAGTGATAACAGGACCAAATATATATTGACCACACAAATGCATATATCATCAATCATACAAGAATGTGGAGGAAAACTTGAATAACTTTATTAATATCAAGAATAGAAAAGAGGATTACAACCAATTGTTCTGACCCAACATCATCCTCTCAGCAAGAAAGCCCTTCTTCACCTCATGAAAAGCTTATATCACCCAACACTATGACGTTACACCAAGAAACCAGCAACACTTCCTTACAAGATACAAAATTCCAGCCTCTGGATCTCTGGGATGAGGGATCCATATATAGATGATTGCAGGGAGGTGAGTCAGCTTTTGAGATTTGATTAGTGTCCTCTCTCTGATAGTTCTTAATTCCACTTGGAGATTGATGATCTCTTACTCATCCCTGGGCGAATGCAGAGAGGCAAGTGTCACAGGAGAAGCTTATGGAAGATTCCATGTTTCTCCACCTCGCAAATTGACTCTGCCATTTGTCCACTCTCGCCCGTCGCACCCCATAGAAGGGCTTTTCAATATGCATCGCATCTCCCATGTGCATTTAGGTGGGATGCAGCACACTTTGACCATGGAGCAGGTGAGATGGTCCAACTTTGACCAGTTCTGAGTAGTTTTTCATGGAGAACTTCTGGGAGATGATGTAATCAGTTGACCTTGTTATTTTAGGGGTTGGAACAACACTTTTAGGGACTTAGGAGCCCTTGGTTTATGGACATATATGATTGGGGTTGCAGTGCCCAAAAATGTCTATAACAGTTTCCCCCTAAAGCATGAGGTCATTAATCTCTTGATGTCGGGTGAAATGCTTTATCATGAGGATCCGAAGTTTTTTCGAGCTGGAAGGCGACCTATAATAAGATACAATAAAATAAATTATCTTTATAATATTTTCATGATCTAGCTGAGGCAGGCATTCCCATGCTCAGCTTTATAAATTCATTTTCATGTACATAAGACAGACAATCGTCTGTGTGCAGAGTGATGATTCTGGTAGAGTCATCATCCCTTAGATTGGATGATTATCTGTGCAGCAATGATGTACATTTGATGTCTTTATTTTCCTGAATATATATCACAGCCCAGATGAATGAAACTAGATTCGGGGTCTTCAAGCTCGTTCGATCTTCACTCAAAGTACAAGTTGATCCATGTGAGAGATGTTCTGGAGTCGAACATGGAAAGACATCGCCTGATTACCAGCCAATGATGTACACTGTTAACAGGCGCGAGAGGAATCACCGATGATGATGATGACCCTCAAGGTACTACAGTACAATTCACGTGGTGTGAATAAGGGACTTGGCATCGAACACCATGCAAAATCTTTCGGTCGAAGGCCATTGATGTAAACCTGTCGCCGGAAGTGAGAAACTTGCCATTGAGGCATGCAAGCTTCAAAGTAGTGAAAGGGTTGTTCCTAGATCGACTTCCTGGATAATGAGCTGATGTCGACAAGAAGCGATCCGTCATAGGAGGGCCTTAGTGAATCCCACATCTATGACACAGAATGGAGCAAATTATTTTAATGGAGGTGAAAACGATCTGATGATATAATGTTCAGGGTGGCGGTCATGAAAGAATGGAGCGTAAATGTATTGCAGTGGATGAGACACAGGTGAATTCTTTGAGCAACTTCTCTTGAACATATCGGCGACACTGACATGATGGATTGGTAGCATTAACCCCAAATGTGGATGGTGTGATGGACCAATGGTGATATGACCAGTGAATGGAACAACCCAACCCGACTCGGATGTGGAGTGAAAGTGTCATGTTCAAGAGCGACTTGCTACCAATAAAGTTTCTTCAAGTTTTCTTCCCAATTTTTCCCCAGTCATTGCTGACCAGTACCTCTTTATTTTTGTCAAGCTTGAGGAGGATAACATATGCTTGTTCTATAATTTTCCCTTCGGGCAAACCCATCGCTATGTTTTAACGAGCCTAGCGATAGTGAAACTCGTTCTTGTCTGTATGGACAAGTTTGTCGCTATTTGGTTTTAACGAGTTTAACGACAAAGATAACTTAGTCCTTTTCAATTTTAGAGAGTCTGAAAGGGACGTAAAGAAAACTCCAACAATCCTTTTTCGTCATATAATCCCTTAATTCAGAAAAGTATAAAATAATACAAAAGGGATGAGTTTTCGGTAATTTTAACGAGCCGAACAAAACAAGCACTCTATCTTTTTGTGTAATAATCCCTCAGGTCCAAAAAGATTAAAATCTAAAGGAGGGATAACACTTCCTGTCACTTTAACGAGTTGGAGAGGCCAATTGCTTGACAATATTTTCATATTTTACGAGTCAGATGAAAAGAGCTTAAAGGAGACTCATTTTTCGAGGAACGAGTGATAAATTCGGGTAGCAACTAATTCCAGGTAAGGTTTGGAATTTTCCAATCACGGCAGTGTCACAAGGATGGCTAACAGGATCACTCTTCGCAGCTGTTCCTCAAAAAGGGTAAACAATCAAATGGAGGTGAATGATCGGCCAATACAAAGTGGGGGTGATGATGAGAACACGACCAAGGCTTCAAAGGCTGATGATAATGCATTCGCGATGGTTATTTACCGAAAATTGGTTCATTTTTTAATGAATGAGCTTAAACTCTGGGGGAAACATTTGCTCACTACTTACGTTTATTTTTTAATGAGCTTGAACTCCACACAAAAGCTGCTCGATCCAATCGTATAATAAGGATGTCTCGTCTAAGATGGCATTTTTTCAAAGCTTTGCCCCACATCCTTTCTTTATGCAAGTTAGGAAATGACCAATCCTACGAGTTTAAAGGGTTAGAGGACCTACAAATTTAAAAAAAAAATGGTCGCTCTTCACTTGCACACCAAAAGGTTTGCATGCCCCCAGGTATAGCAAAAAATTTCCAGGTTACCAAAGATTGTTATATCCGCACCGCAGACAAAACACTTCCTCGGTGATATCTACCAAAATAGACAAAGGTGAGCGGCGCAACTTGCCTCCACTCACATAACTTTAACAGAGGAATCTTATTCCAGTCTAATCTCATAAACCAGTCATATATCCTTCGTGGAAACCTACCCTATACCCAAGGTTTTCCTGCTGAAACAGACCAGGGTGCATGCCCCCTGGGTTTCAGTCATGTCCTCTCGAATAACTCGCGCTCATCAGGTGGACGGACTGGGGATTGATGAGACATTCCTTGCATCAAAAGACCATTTAGGGATGGTATTTGACTATTATCTATGTGTGAACCGAGGAATGAAAGCTGGTCTACGAGCTTGACAACTCTTCCTTCATGCAAAAAACACATTACTCTAAAGAGTGAGGAGACAATGGCTCCCATGCAATAAATATAGTCGCGTCTAAGGAGTAGGTTATAATCTAGGGGTCCTTGGACTACCATTACATTCACGTGAACGGTTTTCCTTCTTAATGTTGTCGGCACATTGGGAAGGATCCCTAACGGTCGACTGGTTCCTTTGTCAAAGCCTGTTAGATTTCTCATCTCAGGCAAAAGCGATGGCGAACCAAGCGCTTTCCAAGCAGTTGAGGAAACGATACTCATAGAAGCCCCTTCATCTATGATGGTACCAGCCATGACCATTCTATATATTTGAGCAATGATTTGAAATGGTACACTAGCCGGTAAACGGGGTCTGCCTAGTAGATTCCAATCGAAGGAAACAACTAGGTTGCTTGGAGGTGGGACCGAATAGACGGCCGGATATGACTTTGATGAACTTCCTAAAGGAACGGGTAGACTGCCCCCATGTTCATCGGAGTCTGTGTTTATGAAAAGAATTTGAACGGTGTCGTTCTTGTCCTCTCCGGTGACTATATCATCTGAAGATGGACCTTCTAAAGGCAAGACCGGGTCAACTGCTGCTTCGACCTTTTGACTTTCGTCTGGTGTGAATTCAGATGGTTTATCTTCAATGATAGACACTTCGACTGACCTCAATGGCGTGTAAGTCAGATTTTCAACTAGTGTGGACTTGGCAAGAGTTTCTTATATCCAGGAGGGAGCCGTAACGGTGAAACCAGATGGTTGTCCAAAACTCTTTTAGCTTCATCTAGGAAGGGACAACGGTGGATGGCGTGATCGCCTTCACACAGTTTACAAGGGAATTTACTTTTCCTTTTCTGTCCCGACATTGTGCTTTCACTAGTTGACGGTGTACTTTCAACATGATCATTAGAGGTTGTCGACACCAGATTGTGCAAACGAGGAGACTAGTCCCTTAAGATCCGAGGGATGCAAGGAAAATCTCGATGATAGTGATCTCCTTTGCAAATGACACATGGAGATTTAGGCTTTGACAATGCAGTGTGTGGATTTTCACTAGATGATGCCTGGTTGCCCCTGTTGTCTTTGGCTCCTTCTTCTTCTTCTCTTTCTTCTTCTTCTCCTTCTTCTTCTTGGTTACTTGACTTTTGGCTTTACCAGCTTCATCAAGTGAAGAGGAAGGAGGAGATGGAGAATCGGATGAAATAGAAGGTTGGGGGGTAGCTTTGGTATCATCTAGTTGCTTACTTGATTGTTCAGGAATCACGGTGCTCTGAACGACAGAGGTCGAGAAGAGCCATACGGGCAGGCCGATTGTCAATCCTGAAAGCGACAATGTGGCCATATGGGGTGCACCAACATCTCCCCAAGAGGAGAAAGGACTAGGATTTCCCCCAAGGGGAACTCCTTGGTTGGTGGATTCCATCTTTCTCAACCTAATACCAACGTAGGAAAGGTGGTGTTATTCTGATTAAAATAAATTTTAGACGCTTTGACACAACTTGTTTTTTCAATTTTTAAGAGTCAAGAAAAAACAAAAGATGACTCTAGTCGCCTTCGATTTTTAATGAGCTTGAAGTGACAAGTGCTCAGATGGACCTTTTCCTTTAAGGAGTCTGAAAAGGAACGAAAGAGACTACTTTGGAAATCTAGACAAAGGGATTACCAAACCAATCGCAAAACTGCAGAATACTTTTTACGGTACGACAGTCAATCTTCTCGAATGCTGTGTTCAGTGCATTGCGATCGATAGGGCGGTAGACACGGCTTCCTATGGATAAAGGATATAGCCTATTATGGTCTCCCAATATATACTCGACGGTACGTGGGAGCACAAGTCCATACTGGCACTTATCGTCTCAAAGTGGAGGAATCACTCAACCAGCAATGAAAACAACAGTTACCAGGCTTTACGACGCCGGAATACATCTCTAGCCTAGACTTCTAAATGTTGTGTGTTAGGTTCCAAAGCGTTTTTAGATTCATTAAATTTATTTTACAGTTGATCTTTCTTAAGAAATTTTCCTTTTAGGTTCACCGCGTGATGTAGATATACAATTCCTAAAATGCAATCTAAGATGATAAACAGTCGTTTAATCTTCTTTTTGCAATGAAAATCCTAGCTACTAAAGAAAGAGAGATGATATTCTTTCAACATAGAGCAGAGAACACACACTATATGCACTGTCCTAAATCAAACCAACAAACAGTCTAAATGCAAATGCACATGCATGTATTTGTTTTTAGCCTTCTTAACGTGTAAATGATAAAAAGAAAGCTAAGCGCAAATCTGAATTATTTTTCAAAGAGACATTACTAACAAGCTTCTTTTCAAGACAAAATGAAGACAATGATGACACTTTGTGATTCGGAATTGAAAACTTGCTTTTGACACTTGAAAAACTACTAATTCAAATCAAATACAAGAGTAACAGTGTAATCGACTATCAAGAACAATCGGATTCTCTTCTATGACTGAAAACGACACTTGCGACACTTTCAAATCAAGAAACGACAGTTCAATTACGCTACTTCTTTGTAAAAGAGAACTGAAAATGGCTCACAATACATAAAATTTACAGTTCTTTGCACAATGGAGGTGGAAAAATGGCAAGGAAGGGGGTTCCCACAGAGGTATACTGATTACAGACAGCAAAACTCCTGAATAGAGCTGAAAAGAGTGAAGAAAAACCAAAGTTTGGAGGCCAAATTAGCCTTCTCTGATCAACGCACCTGTTACATAGAGATTCCAGTATGCATCCCACCAACAGCACACGGGAAGTGTGATGCATACTGGTATCCTTGAAGAGAGGGCGCGATGGTACAGTGCGAGACTTTTGATCCAGTTCTTGATCACAGTTTGCAGCACAGTTCAGGGATTTAGGCTGAGAAAGTGGTAATCAGTAAATAAATCACAGGGGTAGATCTAAGGAGGTTACTAGAGCCACCACAACGGCAATTAGAGAGTTCGTAAATTGATTGTTCAGTTCATAAACAAAGCCCAGAGATAGACTGAAGCAGCATTGATCTACTTTGCACTTGCATAGCAAATGCAGTTCGAAGGTTAGCTGGCTTGACTTTAGGCTCCGTCTGTAAGTTTATAAAGCAAACAAATATAGACAAACAAACAATCTATTCGGTCCCCAGTGGAGTTGCCATTTTGTTATTGGGAAATCTAGTGTCTATGCAGAGTTGCTAGTCCCACTAAGACTGGTAGCTATCTTAGAAACAAACAAACTAAAACTACTTTCGTTTTCCTTTATGAGAAGTAGATAAGAGGGGAACAAAGGAGACCAGCCTATGTCTTGCGCTTGGTTCCTTGTTGATTCCTCTCCCTTCTGATAGATCTTTGCCACTCGCTTCCTCGTCTACCCCGCTTCAAAGAGCACCTGTAGAATCAAAGTAGCATAACACTATCCAAGAACAAAGATCTACTATCATAAACAACATAGGACCATATATATATTGACCACACAAATGCATATATCATCAATCATACAAGAATGCGGAGGAAAACTTGAATAACTTTATTAATATCAAGAATAGAAAAGAGGATTACAACCAATTGTTCTGACCTAGCGTCATCCTATCAGCAAGAAAGCCCTTCTTCACCTTATGAAAAGCTTAGATCACCCAACACTATGATGTTACACCAAGAAACCAGAAGCACTTCCTTACTAGATACAAAATTCCAGCCTCTGGATCTCTGGGATATAGATGATTGCAGGGAGGTGAGTTAGCTTCTGAGATTTGATTAGTGTCCTCTCTCTGATAGTTCTTGATTCCACTTGGAGATTGATGATCTCTTACTCATCCCTGGGCGAATGCAAAGAGGCAAGTGTCACAGGAGAAGCTTCTGGAAGATTCCATGATCCTCCACCTCGCAAATTGACTCTGCCATTTGTCCACTCTCGCCCATCGCACCCCATAGAAGGGATTTTCAGTATGCATCGCACCTCCCATGTGCATTTAGGTGGGATGCAGCACACTTTGACCATGGAGCAAGTGAGATGGTCCAACTTTGACTAGTTCTGAGTAGTTTTTCATGGAGAACTTCTGGGAGATGATGTAATCAGTTGACCTTGTTCTTTTAGGGGTTGGAACAAAACTTTTAGGGACTTAGGAGCCCTTGGTTTATGGACATATATGATTGGGGTTGCAGTGCCCAAAAATTTCTATAACAAACCAGTGGCAGTCTTAACTGAGGTTCGGTATGCCCAAAGTGTCGGATACAACATGATGTGCCAATTGGATCGAGTTTTATCAATTTTCCTTTGTAGGATGGTCTTAAAGGACTTATTTACGGCTTCGACCTGCCCATTGGCCTGAGGATAATATGGAGGTGAATGCTCTTGCCAGAAGCCCAACTTGAGAGCCAATTCGATCATCAGTTGATTTTGGAAGTGACTGTCATGGCCAGTGACAATCTCTCTTGGGATACCAAATCGTGAAATAACCTGGTTGAAGAGAAATAAGGCTGCTGTCTCACTGTTTTTTTTGAAAGTAGGCAAGGTCTCAGCCCACTTCGTAAAGTAGTCTACTGTTGACCTAGGTTGTCATTGATGTCAATATGGCAATATTCTGGATGAGTAAACAATGATGTGAAGCCAAGTAGATCGGATCCATGAAGAAACAGGAGCAAGAAACCAAGGAGCAAAGCCATCAGGGAAGCCATCAGAAGAGGAACACATCAGAGGAGTATTGTAGAATATTAGAGCAAAGAATATCAAGTCACATGAGCTATCAAGAGAAGCATATCGGAAGAGTTCATTGGAAACAGGTTATCGGAAGCCATCATGAAGCCAAAGCGTAAGAGGAAGAGGTCATTGGAAGCAAAGAGGAACATATCAGAGCAGAGAATATTGGAAGTTGTCAGCCATGGAGTCGTATTGGATGGCGTTAAGAGATGAATGGTGGAGATGAGTTTTCATTCTAGTGGAAAAGGAGTTTGGAGGAGAGCCATGGAGCCGTCGATGGTAGAAGATCTACGGTCATCATAAGCGAATCAATTCGGGGTGTTAACCAAGATGAAGGGCGGATTTAAAGCTATAAGCGAGATTTCGGGCGAATGAAAAATGGTAAGTGGTATTTAGAGGAGAGCGCCCGATTCCATTCAATGGTTGACACATAGCAACTAGAGGAGAGAGAAAAACCACTCTTTCGGGTGGGTAACTCTCATGCAAGTAGTCCACCCAAAATCGCTGTAGACCGTCGGATTTTGGGGGTTGAAATCTACGGTGGAGAGTGAACCCGATAAAGTTAAACCTAGGGAACTGTGTCCGAGCAGGTTACGTCATCACCATTGTAATACGCCCTAATGCTATATTGCATCCGCCGTATTGGAGGTTATGAATCGCAAGTTATAAAGTAATGGCACACTATAAACTGCGATTACGATATATATATATATATATACGGACCCAATAGAATTATTAAAAACAATTTATAATCATATCGCATCCAATTGGGGCAATTGACAATCGGCCATCGACGATGTTATAGGCACGACATATAAAAGACCTCCAGAAACTTGCGATTGCGATTGAGATAGTGACGTGGCAGGTGGGACCACCCATTATATATTTCTAACTATGTTAATGGGGCATCCGCTAGGTTGCGATTGCGATTGTGGGATTATTAATGTATATTGTATGAATATTAAAAAAGGGGGCCTCTCTGATATTTTCTTTCAATATGCAACATTTCTTTGTAATTCGGCCTCTCTTCTGAATTTACGTGTCCTGTGAGTATTGGAACACTCAAATAGACAGAAGAAGCATGGACCGGGAAGCCGAAGAATCAAGCGAGCATATATGGATGAGCGAGCGCAGAGGAAGCTAAAGTGAGTGGAGGAGGGACGCAAAAAGGTCGAGCGAGCATTGAGGAAGCTGAAGCTCAAGCGAGTAAGGAGGAAGCTAAAGGTCAACATATCAGGCTTATATAACAGAGAAAAAAAGTTGGTTGTGGCTAGCGAACTGTAAGAAACAAAGGAAGCCGAAGTTCTGGCAAAAGTGGAAGGAACAGGAGGACAGAAGTAAGTCATAGGTCCAGCGGGGTTGGGAGCAGAGAATTACAACCAAATAGATCCAGACAGTTTACAGTAGAGGGTTGGAGCCCTTGAGGTTGGTGCCTCAGAACTGAAAGGATTGGTGTCCTGGGAGTTGGTGCTCCTAAATTCAAGGTTGGTGCCTTGACAAGACAGAGTTGGTGCTTGGCAACTGATTGAAACCATATATATATATATATATATATATATATATATATACTATATATATATATATATGTACATTTATTGCAAAGATCACATTAATAAAAGCATATATTCCTGTTATCTATTTCTATGTTCTAAATATAAATGTTTTTAACTGATAAAAATAATAATTGAAAAGAAATACTGATTCACCCCCCTCTCAGTATTTCCAACAATTGGTATCAGAGCGGGCTTCTTCATATCTTCCTAACAGCTTGAAGAAGGATTCTTAGTCATGATGGGAAATCAAGAAGTGTTAGGAAGACCTCCTCTGTTCGATGGCACAAATTTTGGTTTCTGGAAAAAGAGAATGTCCTACTACTTAATGTGCCTTGGGCCTGAAGTTTGGCATTCAGTCTTAAATGAGTACATAGCTCCTTCCACTCTTCCAACAGATCAAGATGAGAGGAAAGTCTATGTTGCAAATTCAAAAGCCTTAAACTCCATCACTAGTGGAATCACTGATTCTGAATTTACAAAAGTCATGAATTATAACTCTGCCAAAGGAGTATGGGATAAGCTAATTAGCTTATACGACGGGGACTCCAAAGTCAAGAGGGCAAAGCTTCAAACTCATAGAAGGCAATTTGAAAGTCTGAAAATGGATGATGAAGAAGATATTGCATCATACTTCCTCCGAGTAGTTGAAGTGGTCAACTCTCTTAAAGGATTGGAAGAAAACATTGGAGAAAGAACCATTGTTCAAAAGGTCTTAAGATATCTCCTAGACAGATTTGACTACAAAGTAAGTGCCATAGAAGAAATGAAGGATCTAAATACTCTCAAGATGGATGAACTCCATGGAATCCTCATTGCCTATGAGATGAGAAAATGTTGCCCAAGTTCCAAAGATGCAACATTCAAGGTCTCAAAATAAAAAAGGGGAAAGAAAGGAATGTCAGTAGTGATGACTCCAATGTTAAATCCGAATTGGCGCAATTTGTACGAAGGCTGAAGAAAGGATCTAAGCTAAAAGGTAAATACCCTCTTATTTGTTTCAAATGTGGAAAAATAGGCCATTATGCTGCGAAATGTCCTCATAAGCATGATAGTGATGATGAAGAAAATTCTAAAAGGATGGTATACAAAAAAAAAGGGTTCAATAAGAAGAATTTCCTCTCTAAGCAAGATGAGTCTGATGAAGATGAATTTGTAGTCATTAAAAAGAAATCAACTAACTAGTTCCCTCATCGCAAAGGAGGTAATGAAGAATTAGATGAAGACAATGACCATGCTGGAAGCCAAGAAGTATTATTCATGGCATTCACAAACGATGATGACTCAGGGCTAGATGGAAATGTAGATGAATTTTTTATAAGTGCCATTGAAGAAAATGAGAAATTACAGAATAAAATCATTTCTCTCAAGGTAGAGAACAAACAAACAAAAAGAAGGGAAGAACTCTTGAAAAATAAACTAAAAGAAAAAGAAGAATCTTGCGAAGAACGTGAAGCCGAAATAGTATCTCTGAGGAAGGAATTGGAGCAAGTTAAAAAGGGTTGGAAAAGCTCTCAAATACTTGACACTATCCCAAATAATAAAAAACCTCAACATGAAAAATCTGGAATAGGTTTTAAAGGAGAATCATCAAGTACTAAGAATAATGTGAAAAACTAGGCCAATGTACTTTCTAGCAACCCAAAAGAAGAAATATTATTTTGTCAAAGGCTCGTCCCAGATCCAAAGAATGAAGAGAGAGTAACTCCAAGGAAGAATGTTGATTCGAATCATGGATGTTACAACAGATACAAAATAGTGTTTCATCAAAGGTCCATCTCAAATCCAAAGAATGAAGAGAGAGTAACCCAAGGAAGAATGTTGATTCGAATCATGGATGTTACAACAGATACAAAACAGTATTTCATCAAAGGTCCATCTCAAATCCAAAGAATGAAGCAGGAGTAACTCCAAGGAAGAATGTTGATTTAAATCATGGCTATCACAACAGGTACAAAACTATCTTTTTTTGGGCATTATTTCCATTGTAAAAATTTTGGTCATCAAGCTAGACATTGCATGGCTCGTAAGAATGACACACCAAAACTGAAGGATCAAATAAAAAAACCATATGGCCCCAAAGGGCAAGGAAAAATCAAGACCTACAATTCTTTTGATCCCTTGGAAAAATTTGATTTGATTTGCTCATTATGTAATAATAATAGACACAATGAACAAAATTGCCCACTCAAAAGAGGAAAAGCAACAAGTGAGAATCCCAACACAGATAAATGTGGCCTAGCTCTATCTGCTAAAAATAATGAAAATCATTGGTTTGTGGATAGTGGGTGCTCCAGACACATGACAGGGGACAAAAGGAAGTTTGTCTCATTGAATAAAAATGAAGGAAATGTATCCTTTGGAAGTGGATCTGCCAAAATTGTTGGAAAAGGAATTGTAACTCTTATTAATGGAAAAGGAAAAGCTCAAAATGCTTTGCTAGTAAACGGGCTCAAACACAACCTCCTGAGTGTTAGCCAAATCTGTGATTAAGGAAATAATGTTGTCTTTAGCACCAAAGACTGTGAAATAAGGAACTCTTCCTTAGGGGAACTTGTGGCGAAAGGGGTTAGAACACCAGACAACATCTACATTCTAAACAAGATTCAAGAAGACAAATACTACTTAAGTCAAACAGATGAAAGTTGGTTGTGGCACAAGCGACTTGGACATACAAGCTTCGATAACTTGATCAATATCAACAAGATTAAAGCAGTACAAGACATTCCAAAGTTATTCAAACCAAATCAAGGAATATGTGGTCCATGTCAACATGGAAAGCAAACCAGAACCAACGACAAGACCAAGGAGTTTTCTACATCAAAGCCTTTGGAGATCATCCATGCTGATTTATGTGGACCAACTAGAACTCCGACACTCCAAGGAGAAAGGTACTTTTCTTTATTTGTTGATGACTATACTAGAATGATGTGGATATATTTTATAAAATATAAATCTGAAGCATTTGACTGTTTTAAGAATCTTAAAGCTCTTATAGAAAATGAAAAGGAGTCAAAGATTAAGTGCCTCAGAACAGATAGAGGGGGAGAATTCACATCAAAAGAATTTAACGAATTCTGTTAAATACATGGAATTAAAAGAGAACTCTCTGTTGCCAGAACACCCAAGCAAAATGGGGTAGTTGAAAGAAGAAACCGAACAGTTCAAGAAATGGCAAGAACAATGTTAATAGCAGCTGACTTGCAGCCAAAATTCTGGAGAGAAGCAGTTGGGACAACTATCTATACCTTGAATCGAACTCAATTAAGACCAAATAATGAAAAGACTCCTTATGAATTATGGAAAGGAAGACCTGCTTCAGTAAAATACTTCAAGATTTTTCGAAGCAAGTGCTTCATAAAAATTAATGATGGCTCACCAGGAAAGTTTGATTCTCGGGTTGACAAAGGGATCTTCCTTGGATATTCTACACGGAGCAAAGCCTACAAGTGCTACAATAACTGACTATGGAAAATAGTGGAAAGCATTGATGTGAAGATTGATGAAGACCTTATAGAGAAAGAAATTGAGGAACATGAAGTTGATCCTCTCATTGAAGAAGAAGAACCCGAAGAAGAAGAAAAAAAATCAAGAAATACCCAAGGAAAAAGAACCATCTCAAACTCCTTCAAAGATGAAACTTCTCCAAAAATATCCCCCGGAAGAGCAGATTATTGGAAATATAGATGAATGGATGCAAACCTGAAGAAGGATGACAAATTTACCAAAGAAAAATGATATTGCTCTTCTATCCATGATAGAACCAGAAACATTTACTCAAGCAAGGATACTCATTGGATAAAAGCCATGGAAGAAGAAATGTCTCAAATTAAGAAGAATGAGACATGGGAGCTGGTACATCGTCCAAAGAACAAAAACATAATAGGAACCAAGTGGGTGTTTAAAAACAAAATGAATGAAGATGGAAAAATCATTAGAAACAAGGCAAGGCTTGTTTGTAAATGCTATTCACAAGTTGAAGGAATTGACTTTGAAGAAACATTTGCACCAGTAGCTCGTGTGGAAGCTATCAGGATGTTCTTGGCATTTGCTTGCTCAAAAGGATTCAAAATCTATCAAATGGACGTAAAATTAGCATTTCTGAATGGGGAACTCAAGGAAGAAGTCTACATGGAGCAACCGGAAGCGTTTAATCTAACAGAAGGAAAAGAATTTGTTTGTAAGTTGAAAAGGAATTATATGGGTTGAAACAAGCTCCTAGGGCTTGGTACGCAAGATTGGATCACTATCTACAACAACAAGGCTTCAAGAAGGGGGTGGTAGGAAGTAATCTCTACATAAAAACAGATGAGGATAAGTTACTAGTCACACTTGTTTATGTTGATGATATGATTTTTGCTAGTAATAATGATGAGATGAGCCATGAGTTTTCTCAAAATATGTCAAAAGAGTTCGAAATGTCAATGATAGGAGAGTTATCTCACTTCCTTGGACTACAAGTATCTCAAACCACGGCAGGGATGTTTACATCTCAAGCCAAATATCTTAAAGACATGCTTAAAAGATATGGAATGGAAGACTGTGCACCCATGAGCACACCTATGACCACAAGTTGCAAATTGAGCAAAAATGATGACTCCCCTCTGGTAGATGCAACTCATTACAGGTCAATAATTGGAGCCCTTCTGTACTTAACTGCTACGAGACCCAACATTATGCAAGCAGTAGGAATGGTGGGAAGATTTCAATCAGCTCCTAAACAATCCCATTTGTTGGCTGTAAAAAGAATTCTCAGATACCTGAAAGGAACTCCTGATTTCGGTCTCTGGTACCCTAAGAGCTCAACTCTTACTTTGACTACATACACCGATGTTGATTGGGCCGGAAGTGTCGATGATCGGAAAAGTACTAGTGGAAATGCATTCTTCTTGGGAGACTGTTTAGTATCTTGGCTCAGCAAAAAACAGACATCCATATCACTATCTACAACTGAAGCCGAGTATATAGCTGCCGCAGATTGTTGTACTCAAATACTATGGATGAAGGAAGCTCTAAAAGATGTCAACACAGGTACAAATCAACCAATTACCATCTATTGTGATAACACAAGTGCGATCAACCTCAGCAAAAATCCAGTGATGCACTCAAAGACCAAACATATACCAATCAAGTATCATTTCCTTCGTGAACAAGTAGTTGAACAAAACATCATCTTGGAATATATCAATACTAAGGAGCAGATAGCTGATATTTTCACAAAACCTCTTCCTCGAGAAGCATTTGAACATATTCGTCAAAATATGGGAGTTATCTCTTTAGCATCACTTAAGTTGATTCATAAAGATGTTGCAGGACAGGGGGAGCAGTTCGACAGGGGGAGTCCTTAAGCACTCCTTTGCCATTGATGTCAAAGGGGGAGAGAAGAAGAATATTTCCATCAATGACAAGGGGAGATTGTTGACCTAAATTGTCATTGATGTCAATATGGAAATATTCTGGATGAGTAAACAATGATGTGAAGCCAAGCAGAGCGGATCCATGAAGAAACAGGAGCAAGAAGCCAAGGAGCAAAGCCATCAGGGAAGCCATCAGAAGAGAAACACATCAAAGGAGTATTGCATAATATCATAGCAGAGAATATCAAGTCACAGGAGCTATCAAGAGAAGCATATAGGAAGAGTTCATCAGAAACATGTTATTGAAAGCCATCATGAAGCCAAAGCATAAGAGGAAGAGGTCATTGGAAGCAAAGAGGAACATATCAGAGCAGAGAATATTGGAAGTTGTCAGCCGTGGAGTCGTATTGGATGGTGTTAAGAGATGAATGACGGAGATGAGTTTTCATTCTAGTGGAAAAGGAATCTAGAGGAGAGCCATGGAGCCGTCGATGGTACAAGATCTACGGTCATCAGAAGCGAATCAATTCGGGGCATTAACAAGACGAAGGGCAGATTTAAAGCTATAAGCGAGATTTCAGGTAGATGAAAAATGGTAAGTGGTATTTAGAGGAAAGTGTTCAATTCCATTCAATGGTTGACACGTAGCAACTAGAGGAGAGAGAAAAACCACTCATTTCAGGTGGGTAACTCTTGTGAAAGTAGTCCACCCGAAATCGCTGTAGACCGTCGGATTCTGGGGGTTGAAATCTACGGTGGAGAATGAAGAGTGGATCCATGAAGAAACAGGAGCAAGAAGCCAAGGAGAAAAGCCATCAAGTAAGCCATCAGAAATGGAACACTTCAGAGGAGTATTGCATAATATCAAAGCAGAGAATATCAAGTCACAGGAGCTATCAAGAGAAGCATATCGGAAGAGTTCATCGGAAACAGGTTATCAGAAGCCATCGTGAAGCCAAAGCGTAAGAGGAAGAGGTCATTGGAAACAAAGAGGAACATATCAGAGCAGAGAATATTGGAAGTTGTCAGCCGTGGAGTCGTATTGGATGGCATTAAGAGATGAATGGCAAAGATGAGTTTTCGTTATAGTGGAAAAGGAATCTGGAGGAGAGCCATGGAGCCGTCGATGGTAGAAGATCTATGGTCATCAGAAGCGAATCAATTCAGGGCATTAACCAAGACGAAGGGAAGATTTAAAGCTATAAGTGGGATTTCGGGCGGATGAAAAATGGTAAGTGGTATTTAGAGGAGAGCACCTAATTCCATTCAATGGTTGACACATAGCAACTAGAGGAGAGAGAAAAACCACTCATTTCGGGTGGGTAACTCTCGTGCAAGTAGTCCACCTGAAATCAGTGTAAACCGTCGGATTTTGGGGGTTGAAATCTACAGTGGAGAATGAACCCGATAAAGTTAAACCTCGGGAACTGTGTCTGAGTGGGTTACGTCATCACCATTGTAATATGCCCTAATGCTATATCGCGTCTGCCATATCGGAGGTTATACATCGCAAGTTATAAAGGAATGGCACACTATAAACTGCAATTGCGATATCTATATATATATATATATATATATATATATATCTATATATATATATATATATATATATATATATATATATATATATATATATATATATATATATCTATATATATATACATATATATATATATATATATATATATATATATATATATATATATGGACCTGACGGAATTACTAAAAATAGTTTATAATCATATCGCATCCAGTAGGGGTAATCGGCAATCAACCATTAGCGATGTTATAGGCACGACGTATAAAAGACCTCCAGAAACTTGCAATTTCGATTGAGATAGTGACGTGGCAGGTGGGACCACCCATTATATATTTCTAACTATGTTAATGGGGCATCAGCTAGGTTGCGATTGCGGGATTATTAATGTATATTGTATGAATATTAAAAAAGGGGGCCTCTCTGATATTTTCTTTCAATATGAAACATTTCTTTGTAATTCGGCCTCTCTTCTGAATTTATGTGTCCTGTGAGTAAGAAGGAAGCCAAAGGTCAGCATAACAGGCTTATATAATAGAGAAAAAAAAAGGTGGGTGTGGCTGGCGAACTGTAAGAAACAAAGGAAGCCGAAGTTCTGGCAGAAGTGGAAGGAACAGGAGGACAGAAGTAAGTCACAGGTCCAGCAGGGTTGGGAGCAGAGAATTACAGCCAAATAGATCTAGACAGTTTACAGTAGAGGGTTGGAGCCCTTGAGGTTGGTGCCTCAGAACTGAAAGGATTGGTGTCGTGGGAGTTTGTGCTCCTAAATTCAAGGTTGGTGCCTTGACAAGACAAAGTTGGTGCTCTGGAGGTTGGAGCCTCACAAAGAGTCCAAGTTGGTGCTTGGTAACTGATTGAAACCGTATATATATATATATATATATATATATATATATATATATATATATATATATATATATATAGTACTTGATTTATTGCAAAGATCACATTAATAAAAGCATCTATTCCTGTTATCTATTTCTGTGTTCAAAATATAAATCTTTTTAAATGATAAAAATAATAATTGAAAAGAAATATTGATTCACCCCCCTCTCAGTATATCCAACATCTACGACCACAATGATGTACTTGTGATTCCCTGCCGAAGGCGGATTACAAGTAGTAAAATCAATGCCCCACTTCGTAAATGGATTGACAGTGATAATAGAAAAAAGTGGAGCTGGATGCTCGTGCATTTTTCGAATATAAACTTGACAAGGATGGTAATGTTTGTCTGCTTCAATACAGTCTTTGAAAATTGAAGGCCAAAAGTAGCCTGCTCGCAAAATTTTCTGAGTTGTTGCAAGCCCTGATAGATGACCACCACAAGCTCCACTATGGCAATCATTAAGTAATGACTCGGCTTCTTCCAAAGTTAAGCAACGTCTAAGGATTGAGTCAATCCCTCTATGATATAATGTATCACCAATAATAACAAATTTTTTGGTAAGGTGACATAACTTTAGATGCTCATATTTGGAGAAAGCAGGTGGAAACTTCGAAGTTTGGAGATATATAATGATATCTTCGTACTAGGGATCCTGTGAAGAAATGAAGAATAAATGTTCGTCAGGAAAATTTTCCTCATAAACAATAGCTTCCTCACAAGGCAGCTCCGAAATCAATTCCACAAAAGCTAATGAATTCTTAGATTTAGCTGACAAGAATTCGTGATCGAACTCTTTCAAAATAAAAATCCATCGATTATACTTGCCCCCAATCACTCGCCTACTGAGGACAAACTGAAAAGGATTGACAACCACTAAGATGAACATTTTGTGAAGCAAAATGTAATGACGAAGTCGCTGAACAACATGGACAACCACCAAGGCCAATTTCTCGATGGGAGAATAGCGTAGCTCAGGTCCTACTAAGCCTCGACTCAAGTAGTAGATTACATGCTCACTGAGAGCATCATCCTCCTGAACCAGAACCATATCGATGGTTGATTCTGCTGCAGTGAGATACAAAAGGAAATCTCTGCCATAATCTAGTGGACTCAATAATGGAGTAGAGGTTAATGCTTTTTTCAAAGCATCAAAAGATCGTTGCGCGAAATCATCCCATAAAAATGGAACTCCTTTCTTAAGAAAATGCATAAATCCTTTGGTAATCTCGGTGTAATTTTCTATAAATCTCCTCAAGAAATTTTCCTTTCCTTGGAGACTTTGAAGTTGACGAATGGAAGACGGGGGAGGCAACTGAATTATTGCCTCAACCTTGAAAGGATCAACTCAAATCCCTTCAGTCGATACAATGAATCCTAACAACCGACTGGATGTGACCGCAAAAACACACTTATTCGGATTCAACCGGATTTTATAAAAACGACATCTCTCAAAGACTAATCGAAGGTGCCTGGGATGATCAATTATCTTGCAAGAACGAGTAGCTAAGTCATCCAAGTATGCTTCGATAACATGTTTGATGTCGTGGAAAGCATAAGACATGGCCTGCTGAAAAGTAGCTCCAGCATTTTTAAGGCCAAAAGGCATCTTCTTGTATGAAAATGTGCCCCAAGGACAAGAAAGGCTATCTTGTGCTGATCCTCTGGACGGATAGTAATTTGATTGTAACCAGAGAATCAGTCCATGAATGAAAAATTTCATTACCCGCAATGTGCCCCAAGGACAAGAAAGGCTGTCTTGTGCTGATCCTCTGGACGAATAGTAATTTGATTGTAACCAGAGAATCTGTCCATGAATGAAAAAATTTCATTACCCGCAAATTCATCAACAATTTGATCAATAAAAGGCATGGGGTAATTGTCTTTTGGACAAGCTTTATTTAAATCCCTAAAGTCAATACATACTCAGATCATTCCTTGCTTCTTATCTACTGGGACTAGGTTGGAAACCCACTCAGTTAGAGGAACGGGGTATATGAAACCCGCCTTAAGCAACTTTTCAACTTCAGCTTTAATAGCTGTCGCTTTCTGAGGATTGACTGGTCGAAGTTTTTGATGAATAGGTTTGGCGTTTTCGTATGTCTTGATCTCATGCTGGACTATAGATGGATCAATTCTAGGAATTTCCTCATAAGACCAAGCAAACACATCTCGAAATTCTTTGAAGAGATCGGTGTAGATTTAAGTTTCTTCAGGGGAACAACCAGCTCCAATGAAGACATTTATGATTACGTTAGGATTCCTAGAGATGTTCACAAGTACAGTTTGTGAGATAACCGACATGTTACCTTCGGTAGAAAATTGTGTTGGAGCCAAAGGGTTTGAAACTGTATAAACATCACTAGTAGACAGATTGGACAAACTAGATTCAACTTCACACAATGGAGGGAGAAAATATGAACGATGATGTAAATCATCCCATGGTCGATCCACACCCATCATTGCTTCCAAAATTGCTTCTTCATATGGTAAGACAGTATCCAAGCAATCCATAACTGAAGTAGAATTGAGGGTCCAAGCTGGAGCCACATCGCCATCTAACTCCTCTAGTGAAAAAGGAGTGGGACGACTGTCTGCAGAGTTAATAATATGATAAGCGAGTTCTGTTGTAGACATGGGAAATGCCATTCCACCTACCTGCCCTCCATTTAATGTGGTGGTAGAAGAAGGTAAGGGCCAAGGATCTGAAAAATAACGAGTTCGAAAGAACTCTTTTCAAGAAGGTCCCCTAGAGGATGAAATCGCATTAATTCTAGTTGTAGGAGTAGGGAGGTCGAATATACCCATTAACGAAGAGTACATCCCAACTCCTAAATTCTCAATAGGTTGACGGGGATTGTCCACCAATGGAACGGTAGAATCCGAAGTTGCGTGAGAGTCACTTGGAGAATAATCTAACTGATCAACTCTAACAATCCTCCCCTCATGAGGAAAACAGAGGATGCAAAATAATGATGAAACTATGGCATCCATCTCATAAATCCAATTCTTTCCTAAGAGGAGGTTATAATCTAGGTTCGCATCAATGATTTCTACCTCAATATTCACTACCTTTCCCCCAACACAGATAGGAAAGGCTGGGATAATCCCGTGTGGCCTATGAGAATGTCCATCAAATGCCATCAAAAGAGTCGGTGAAGGAACAACTGAAGGTGATCCAATGGCCTTCCAACATGACATAGACATCACACATGTGGAAGCTCCCTCATCTATAACAGTCCGAAAAATATTGGTCTTTCGGTATGTGGACTTTATTTGGAAAGCCATATGGTGAGGAAGTATCTTTTTGACATTCAACATATCAAAAGTGAGCACTAAAGAATTCTTTGGGTCTACTATGCTGATTGCCGAAAGAAAAGCACTTCTTTGAGCAGGGCAAGACTAGAGTACTCCAATGCTGACATAGTGCATGGACTTTGAGCTAGATATTCTACAATCGAGTAGTTTCGGGCTACCCTAGCAATAGGGTTAATAGTCGAGAAATTTGTGAGCCTTTCGGTATCTGAGGTATAGACTCAACAAAGGGCTGCTCAATATGAAGTGGTTCTGTGGCTTCGGGAACAGATTTAGCCTTAGATGTTTCTGATTCACCATAGTCGTGTTCTCGTGTAGCGACGTCGATATGAGAGCTCATCATATAAACATTTGACGAATTTTCCCCTTCCTGGTTACCCCCAACGGAGGTACTAGCATTAGAATTCACACCAACAAGTAATTGCTGCCCTTGGGGAAAAGGGTTAGTCAGAATAGCTTGGGAGCTAGAGGACCCTTGCTGTATTAATAAGCGTTGAGTGTCTTGCATCTTAGGGCAGAGGTGAGTCAGATGATCTCCATTGCATAACTTGCATGGAAATTTTACCTTTTTCTTGGACTCTTTCCTACTGTCTCCGGCATCATTGCCGGGTTTGTTTGCATTGGCGTTTCCTTCTTGATTCTTCTTCTTACCTCATCCCTTCCTCTTCCCATCGGATTTTTGATTTCATTTGGGGTTAGTGGTCTGGACGACGTTTATAGAGGTAGGTTGGGAAGGTTTAGGTACAGA
Organism: Pinus tabuliformis; assembly: GCA_031772625.1. Lineage (NCBI taxonomy): Eukaryota > Viridiplantae > Streptophyta > Pinopsida > Pinales > Pinaceae > Pinus > Pinus tabuliformis. The sequence goes on along the minus strand of CM062808.1, from coordinate 90,779,052 downwards.
CGGTGCTACCTGGGTAGAAGAAGCAGTTTGTAGAGACAATTGTTGTAATTGATTCAATAGGTTCACTGTGTTAACATCAATCTATCCGACTATACCATCGGGATGGGGACCTAGTTTCGGTTTGGCTAAATCGACCTTAGATCTAGGAGCATCAAGTAACATTTTCTGAAGAACCCCAGACTGAGAATATATCAATTCCAATTGTTGGGCTCTGAAAATGGCTTGCTCTTCTGTATAAATACTGGAGAGAGGCACATCGTTTGAGATCTCAAGTTGTAATGATTTGAGAAACCATTCGAGAAGGAACTCTGGCGGGATTTCATCTTTGATAAGCCTTTTCCTCCTCCTCCATTCCTGGATGTGATCTGAAATGTGAGTTGCGGTGTCTTGCTAAAAGTTAGCCAGAAGTTTAGTTTCGGCTTCATATCGGACAGGCAACTGAAAATGGTTCAAAAAGACATTAGCCAAATCACAAAAATAAGTATAGGTTCCCCCTGGCAACTCTATATACCATTTGGCCACATTTTTGGTTAGGGTGCGCTGAAATAACCTCAACTTGATTGAATAATCTATCAAGGAGTTGGATGAGTACCATAAGTGAAATGTGGTTACGTGGTCTCCCAGATCTTCACCATTCTTCCCTTCGAATTTTGGGATATCCGAGGGAAGTTTAGTTGGGATCGGAGGCCAAGCGAATTGTACCAAATCAAATCATTTGTAAATTTAGTTAAGTATGGAAAGTTCAACGTTGCCAGAAAATGGAGTCGTGGCGGACCTTGGGAATTCCATCCAATGCGGGCGAGGTTCCCAAAGGTCTGAAAAGAATAACCTGGATTTTGAAAAACACCAGGTTACCCAAAGTAACTCGTAGATCCTACCGAACCAAAAGGTTCTCCTTGTGGTCCAACAAAATTCGGAGTTTGACCAACTCCTGTCGAAAATCCTCTGTAACTAGTGAAGTTACCCCCTAACGAAGTGTTAAAAGGAGCTGATAGCCCCTGATAAGGATTCCATGTGTTAGCAAAGGGTGGAAAATTCTGAAACGAATTAACTGAATAATACGGCACATTCCCTTGTTGGCTAGAATAAAATTGATTCCCAGCTCCTATCCCACTAACCACAGGGTTTGTCCAACTCTGGAATGGGTTATTACCTTGACCTGTAAAGGAAAAAGGCATTGACCCTACTGTTGGATTGGAGTGTGGTATATGACCACTTCCAAATGGGAAACCTTGAAAAGAAGCTGATCCACTCATCATGGATGTGGAGGCAGTCGATGGTATGTTCAAAGGAACTGAAGGAATCTCGTGAGACGACATTCCATAAGGGATAAATCCAAAATTGGATGTAGTAGCTTGAGAACTTCCACTCGTTGACAGAATGGAAGTAGACCCAAATATAGCCATGCTGGAAGTAATAGAAGGGATGGAAATAGTTCCTCCTCCTTGTACAGATATGGGAGTCTGCACACTCTCAACACTCGTCGTAGATGCCATGCTTCCAGCAGTGGTCATCGAAGGAATAGATGGGTGTAAACCTGGGCTTGAAGGCCTATGAGTCGGGGTTCCGACGTACAATAGAATGTCTGGATGATCAGGAGGAAGAGGAGAATTCAAAGCTGCAACTGACTCTGAAAGCTCTTCAACTTCGATATTATCTTCCGACTGAAAAAGTACTCGAGAAAGAACTGGTGTGTTCCTCTCTAACTCTCTATTGGTGCCAGGTCTATCTTGTGAATTAATGACCCCAAGCAGAGGATCAATCTCTGTTGCCACTGGTTGAAAACCACTGGCAGAATTTCTCCTACGCCTTCTAGGAGAAGGCTCATGACTCGTAGGTGATAGCCCACGAGGTCTCCTAGATTGTCGAGATGGTTGATCACCCACTTTGAATTATTTAAAAGATCTACTTAAAGACTCAAAAAATTATAAAGCTAGGCTGGCTAGGAGCAGAGAACGCTCACTAAAAAGTCCCTAAAGATATCAGCAATCAAACAACTCTTGAGTATTTCTGCTCCGGGTGATTAGGACCGACACCAAAATACAAGAAAGTTAATAACAAGGGCCTTCCAAAAATAGACTGGGGTAATTACGCCCTAGGCCTACTAGCGAAAGTATCAGAGGCAGTTACGCTAACCTCCAAATAATAGCCTTTGCCGGTGCAAGCACCCAAGCTTCACAAGGGTACCCTCTAGAAGTACTACTGAACATGATACAACGTCAGCCTCAGGTGCCATGGGATTCCCCTCCGCAGTCACTTGTGTGATCCCTAGGATAAGCAACTATGGTCACTAACTTGTACTAGAATCCGTGTAGAATAGTCATGAGGCAGGATCCGACAAGTAAGAGAGGGGGTATCTCTCGTCCTTATCTTCACTCTCCCTTGTGCTTTACTCCCAGTTACCAAGCTTTCTCGGTCTCCCTAACACTATTGGATTTCGCTCATTAATCAAACTTCTATGCTTTGTAATTTTGAGCGGCCTTGGAGAGTTAAATCTCCTCTCGCCTAATCCAAGGCCCTTATAAACCTAAACTTGTTGGTGTATTCTGATGACAACATAAAAGTTCTAGTTTATTTTAATTGATCGCTTGATTTTAATGGCTGTTCTTTAAGTCAAGGGTAAAGATGGGAGTGAAACCAATGATGTTTTTATGATGCAACAGAAATCAATGAAATACTAACTACATGAATGCAGTCATTTTTTCTTCGATGAAAAGAGATCTCTATACGGGTTCTACGAAACTTCTACAAAGCAAAGTACTTTTTTTCTTCTTTTCTTGAAACACACTTCACACACCCAAAAACTAAAAGACTATGAATGCTTTAACAATGCAAACTACCCTAATGCAAGATATAATGGAGATGCAAGATCCTAAATAACACTAAAAAAGCAAAAGCAATTGTTTATAACTAAAAATGAGCCAACTTAAGTACTGAAGAGGATACAAATTTTGAACACAAAATTCTCTCCAAACAAGAAGGGAAAATTGTAAAAGATCGCAATTCACTTTCAACAACAAAAAGAAACCATAAACCAAACTTAGCAAAAGAAAAAAAAAACAAAGTTTTTTGAGATCTTTTCTTTTTTAAAGAAGCAACCAAAACAACTTTTTGAAATCACCAAAATGCTACTAAAACTAAAAAGATCGAAAAAAGAGCACAAGGAGTCTTTGCAAGTTACAAACTCGAAAATGAACGAAAACTTGAGCAAAAAGACTTCAACTTGTACAAAACGACCCAAATAGCAGCAAAGAGTTTGACAAACTGACCAAGAAGCCAGGAAATAAATACTTCCAAATTCGTCAAAAAGACTTTCAAAAAGCAAGAAAAGCTATGAGGCCACAAAACAAAGGAGAGAAAAGCAAGTAGATTTGAAATCCGGGCTTGACACTGAAACTAAAAACAATCTCGTGTTCTGGAGGACCAGAACAATCAAGAACTTCAGGACGAAGTCTTGTGTGCCAAAACACAAATTACAAACTCGCTAAAGAAGCAAACCTAGGCCAAATCTTTTCAATGAGGAAGAGACTTCGAAACAGTAAGCTTGTAGAATAATTAAATTCTTCAGACAAAAATTGACCACACAGAGACTGAAAAGACCAGGCAACAAATCTATCTGGGCTGAAAGATTTGAAAAAACAATGCAAAAATTTGCATACGCGACTGTGTGCAAACATAGAGGTGTGCACATGCGCTCCTGACACAGGAAACTTGCGTATACACGAGTTCACTTTATAGAAACAAGCTTGTATACGTGACTATAAACAAAGTAGAGAGCGTATACAAAGCTTTGCAAGAAAAAATAAAAAACAAAGTCTGATCCAAAAGATCAGACTTGAGGCTTGGGACTCTAGTAGACCAAATAAGACTATAACCGCAAGAAAACCAAAGACTGAGCCCTGATTGAGAATGAACAACCCAAACCAGGAATAACAAGATTGTTATCCCCAGCGGAGTCGCCAATTCTGTTTCAGGTGAAAGCACCCTAGGGCTTTGGGTTAGAACCCCAATAGAGTAGAAGCAAACTACAACAAGAAATACTTAAACAACTCAAGCAAGATGCTTATATTATCAAACTATGTAAGAGTGACCGTACCTATATTTCCTTCATTCGAGTAAGTCCCGCAAGGTTCAGACCCTCTGCAACTCCCGATGTTCTTCAAACCTGAAATCATTCAATTTGAACATACATAGCAATATAGAAGTAAAGCATATTCACGAAATTGACTTTATATCATAAAAACAAATGTTAATCATACATCAAAACGACATTCATATATGAATTAAAACATAATTTGATGCATAGACATAGTTCATTTAGGAAACAAGACGACATTTCTTTTATTGTAGTAAGCTATAAATAACATGGAGAGAATTCACCCGAGTCTTTCTCTGGCTCCAAGTAGAACCGTCCTCCAGATTCATCCTATCCCAGCCTTCAACAATCTTCTTCCATCACCAACACCATGATATCTCAAACAAAAGGAAGGATATCTATAATCAAGGAAAAAAGGGTTTCCTGAAGCTTGGGGAAGTGCATGAGGCGCAAGGATTCATCAGACTCAGTCAGGGATAATCTCAGTATAATAACTCTATCTCTTCTCCTCCCCATAAGGACTTCCCATATAGGTCTATTTATACCTCTCCAATTAGTTTTTTAGTTGGGAAACAATTGGGCCATGGGGAATAGGAGGTAATCAACAGGTAAACCCATGAACTCTACCCAAAATTAAGGAAATTTAATTTTTTAAGTGTTTTAATACATATATGTGGGTTGGGTATTGACTGACCCGCATGTACACGCTTTTAAATAATTCAAAGTAGCATACAGGGAATAAAACATTATTTTTTATATATTTTGACCAAGTCTGTAAGGAGGGGTTGCCCTAGGCCATTAAAAAAGCATCATATATACCAAGAGTGGTAAATGGTGCTATAACAGATGGGGTGATGGCTCACTATCACCAAAACTAAAACCCTCTTCTCTTTATGGATTTTTACCAATGGGAGGAGTCTCGATAGGAGGTCACATACAATAAATATTCTAGATCTATAGGTTTAAGGTGACACAATAGGCTTCAAATGGATGACACAATCTAAGAATAAGGTTCAATCAATGAGAAATAACCAATCTGCATCCATTACAGAGGCCAATCTAGGGTAATGCTAAACCTAGGGTTTGATTGATTTTTTGTAAGTTGGGATGGCCAAAGGTTAAGGTGCCAAGAAAAGGTTTCTCACAATGTATTTCAACAAGGTTATGGCACATGAATGTTGGAAATAATATTGAGAGGGGGGGGTGAATCAGTATTATCAAATTCTTTTCAATATGCCTTCCAGATTTATACTTTAATTTATTCTTCAGATATTGATCATTAATTTATATGTCAGTGCCATATAATAATGAACAAGAACAAGAAAAATAGATAAGAACACCAAAGAACACCAGATATAAGGTGGAAATGTGGGTGAAAACCACCTGTTGCAATATGTCTCTATCTTCTTTCAATTAGAAACTTCTTTTACAAGGATTTTGTACTGGTGCAGTCCTTTACCAGTACGCAGGCTGCAACCTACAGAGAGCTACAACTCTCTCTCATTTCCCAATCTCTCCTGGAAGGGAGCTACAACCCCCTTTGCTCTTTTACTTCTTTAAGGACCACGTTTCATTAATTTTTAGACTGGATCCAAGAAGATCAAATAATCATCAAGTACATGCAAATCACCCAATCTCCTTATACAATCAACCAATGAATCACCCAACTTCTCAGAATGTTGTAAACAGAAAAGTAATACCAAAAATCTAAACCCAGAACTCTGCAGCAATAGATTAAAGACAACCAACAAATGTTTTAAGACAGGTCCGCAACTTCACCGATATAACCTTGCGGATATCCGTAGTCTTTCTATGTCTGAACTGCGCAGATCCGCACTGTATCCTTCTGCTGCTCTGCGTACCACCGCACCTTCCCCTTCTCCTGAATTGCGTACCTCAACTCAGATACGCACTGCACTGTCTGTCTGACCGCGTACCTCCGCACTGTTCCTTCTGTGCCTCTGCGTATCTCCGCACTTTGTTTTCTTCTGCGCTGCGAACCTCGCACTGTGCCTTCTGTTGCACTGTGTACCCTCGCACTTTGTCTTCTTTTGCACTGCGTAACCCCGCACCTACGCCGTGTATCGCCTGTGAACCTCTGATTAGGGCCAAATTAACAGTCTTCCATGTGCCACAGTCAGTCAGATCCACAGATCTGATCATGTGCCCGAGAGTTCACGACTTATCAATAGATTTGCCTTAAGATTTCTCCTTGAATTAGATCTAGCTTTGTAAAACCAAACACCCAAAATTTCAAATCCTAAGATATTCAATTTTCACAAGTGTCTAGCCAAGGGATCTCCTTCCCCTTTTTTATAGTCAAACCCTTATCCACACCATGGGACAAAACCATCAAACATCAATATAAGGGATCCAAGCCAGGGTTTAATAAATTAGATCCTATACCACGGGCCAAAACCATAGGATCGTAAAAGATGGGCTAAATACCAAGGGCCAAACATAGGATACCCCATGTGAGCGCGCTTCTCTGCATTGGAGTGAGTGAACTGGGGGACCGCACCTTATGAACGGTGAACCTGCGGGTATGTCCGCACTCCCTGGACGGCGAACCTGCGGGTCCGCACCTTTTGAACGATGCACCTGCGAACCTCTTATTTTCCATCATTTTAAGAGCCTGAAAAGAGTTTTTCCACTTGAGTGAGTTGCCATCAAGTACAAAACCTGTACCATAGAGCCAAACCAGAATCATAATGCCAACAATGAAACCCTTAAGAAGCCCCCATGATGAAGCTTAACCTAACTAGGGTTTCTCTTAGGGCATGTTACCCACCAAAAATGGGTGACCCCTAGGAGAAAATTTTATCCTATTCATCTCTTCTAGTTGGTGGCCAACAACCCCTAAGAGCCCTTGGTAATTGATGTGACGTGCCATTCATATCTCCGCCACAAGTGTCAGTGATATGCTTTTTTCCCATTTGCCAAGGGTGTTGATAGGTGGTTGTCATTGATGTCAACCAAGCAACACCAAGATCTACCTCTATCTTCGTCGACAAATTTGGCATGGAAATTCGTGGTTTCTCACATCCAAATCACTCTAGTTGGTTTCTCCTCAAAAATATCTTTATGATGATATGTGGTACCACATGCATAAGGTTTGAAAGTTATTTGCATTTTAAGTTGAAGACCCAGTTTTGCAGGCTAAAACTCCAAGGGGTAGTGACATGGAAACTTATCATTAATTCAACTACGGTTGTCAATATATGACAACAATTCTCACTGCGATCTCATTACGTATCAGTGGCTATCTTCAAAAATGCACTAAGACAATCATTGACTTCATAACCCTGGTAGGACCAAATGCACTAAGGCAATCATTGATTTCAAATTCTAATGGAATTGAAAATATTTCTAGGCATGATCCTTAACACAAATATTAAATAAGGATTATTAAGGGTAATTAAATTAAGTTTAGTGGAAGCATCATTTTAGGAAACACGTTAAATTAATTTTACATCATAAGAAATATCCCTCCTATCTTAAAGACCAATCTCTCTCCCTATTTAGCTCACGTCCTCCCTTAGCATAATTGACACAAATCATATATTTTTTTAATATTTTAACTCCTTGAGAAGCCCTCCTAACCTCCAACGTTCAACCTATTTAAGCCCCTCACAATATACACTTATGTTTATAAATAAAGACCTTATATCCCTCACAACATATGCATAAAAATGATTATCATTTGAGCTGTATGCTTATGTGATTTTTGGCATCCTTGTTGAAAATAATACTGAGAGGGGGGGTGAATCAGTATTATCTAATTCTTTTAATAAATCTTCCTTATTTGTTCTTTGAATTATTTTTGCATGTCAGTACCATAAAATAATGAGCATGAACAAAGAAAAATAGATAGTCACACCAAAGAACAAAAGATGTAAGGTGGAAACCCAATGTGGGTGAAAACCACCTGCTGCAATATGTCTCTATCTTCTTTCAAATTAGAAACTTCTTTTACAATGGTTTTGTACTGGTGCAATCCTTTACCAGTATGCAGGCTGCAACCTGCAGAGAGCTACAACTCTCTCTCTCTCGCTTTCCAGTCTCTCCTGGAAGGGAGCTACAACCCCCTACTTCTTTTCATAAAGCATCAAATGATCATCAAGTACATAAAAGTTACAGCCCACTACAGTTATCAGATCAGCAATAACAGAACTAACCCAGAACACCTTATCAACAAAAAAATTCAATCAACAGAACATTTTAAGATAGATACGCAATTTTCCCTTCTGTGGTCTGCGTCGCTACGCAGTTCACCTTCTGCTTTCCTGCGTATACCCGCAGAGATCCTTTTGTCGCACTGCGTGCCCACGCACTGTTCCTTCAACCGCGCTGCGTACTATTACTGCAGGTACGCACCCAGAGACATTATCACGCCGCGTACTGTTACTGCAGGTACGCACCCAAAAATACTATCGCGCCGCGTACTTTTACTATGCGTATGCACCTGAACCTTAGTCGCTCTGCGTACCCACGCAGCTCTCCTTCTTCTGCTCTGCATACCCACGCAGGTCTCCTGTTTCTGCTCTGCGTACCCACGCAGATCTCCTGTTTCTGCTCTGCGTACCCACGCAGATCTCCTGTTTCTGCTCTGCGTACCCACGCAGATCTCCTGTTTCTGCTCTGCGTACCCACGCAGCTCTTCTGTTAAACACCTGCGGCCTTCTGATTAGGGCCGAATAGGCAGTCCACCAGAGTGGCACAGTTGCTCAGATCTGATCATGCGCTCGAGAGATCACCCTTCACAGATTCGCCTTCAACTTCCCTTTCATATAGATCAAGCTTTTAAGACCATAACCCAATATTTCAGATCTAAAGATATTCAATTGCAAAAGATGCTTAGCCAAGTGATCTCCTTTGCTTTATATAGGCAAGCTCCTCCTAAAATCATGGAACAATACCACGAGCCAAAACCGTAATAACACAAATACCGTCGGCTAAATACCAAGAGTAAAACATAAGAAACCCCACGTGTGCTTTTCTCTGCCTTGAAATGTGTGCACTGGGGGTACGCACCTCCTGAACGGCTGGCCTGCGTATCTGGACGCGGTTCCTGCATGGTGTACCTGCGGGTACGCACCTTCTGAACTGATTTCCTGCGTACTTCTTAATTTTCAACATATTGAGAGCCTTGCCACGGGAGTTGCCATCAAGTACAACATCTGTAACATATAGCCATACCAGAAACATAATGCCAACAATCTCCCCCTTTGGACTTGATGGCAACCTCACAATCTTCAGCTTCATTCTCCCCCTTTGACATCAAGGGCAAAGGGGTATGCTCCCCCTAAGAACATGCTCCCCCTGAATATGAACCAGATCTGTAACAAAGAACCATAATCCACCATGAAAGAGATAGAGACATATTGCAGCTATTTCCAAGATCTCCTTCTGACCATCCTCCATAATGCCAACAATGCATTATATGCTCCCCCTGAACCTGTACCATCAATCAGAAAAGGTTCAAAAATAAGATGATGCATCAACAACCCCCAGCTTTTGCCTGAGGTATTCAAAAGTGTCCCTGGGCAATGGTTTGGTGAGAATATCAGCAACTTGTTCCTTAGAAGGAACATACTCCAACTTGACCTTCTGTTCAAGTACTTGTTCCCGGAGAAAATGGTACTTGATTGGTATGTGCTTGGTTTTCGAATGCATAACAGGATTCTTTGAGATGCTGATTGCACTTGTGTTATCACATAAGATGGGGATTGGTGGTGTACAAGTGATTTGAAAATCCTGCAAAGTCTGCATCATCCAAAGGAGTTGGGTGCAACAAGATGCAGCAGCAACATATTCCGCTTCAGCTGTAGACAAGGCAATTGAACTCTGTTTCTTGCTGAACCAAGATACCAGTCTGGAACCCATAAAGAACGCACCACCACTTGTGCTTTTCCTGTCATCCACACTTCCGGCCCAATCTGCATCTGTATAGGCATGAAGTGTAAGATCTGTATCTCTAGGATACCATAAGCCATAATTTTGAGTCCCTTGAAGATATTTGAAAATTCTCTTCACTGCCTGAAGATGAGTCTCCTTCGGATTTGCCTGAAATCTTCCAACTATTCCAATTGCATGCATGATGTCCGGTCGGGTACCTGTCAAATAAAGTAAACTTCCAATCATAGATCTGTAGGTTGGTTGATGTACTGCTGCAGATTCATCATTTGCACTAAGGCTACATCCTGTGACCATGGGTGTACATACTGGTTTTGCATCTTCCATACCATATTTCTTCAAAATCTGTTTGAGATACTTGGTTTGAGATAAAAAGATTCCTCCTTCTTTTTGTTGGATTTGCAAACCAAGGAAATATGTCAGTTCTCCTAGCAAGGACATTTCAAATTCTTTCTGCATGACCAAGGCAAAGCTTTGACTCATAGCTTCTTCATTGCTCCCAAAAATAATGTCATCTACATACACAACAAGTATTAGCAATTTGTCATTTTCAACTTTTATATAAAGATTGCTATCTGCTGATCCTTTTGAAAAACCTTGTTGATGAAGATATTTGTCCAAATGGTAGTACCAAGCCCTTGGAGCTTGTTTGAGACCATAGAGAGCCTTTTTCAATCTGCATACAAGATTTGGATCATTTCCAAGAATGAACCCATCTGGCTGTTCAATGTATACTTCTTCTTCCAAGTCTCCATTTAGAAAAGCTGATTTCACGTCCATTTGAAATACTTTGAAGTTTTGAAAACTTGAGAGAGCAAGGAACATTCGGATGGCCTCAAGTCTTGCAATAGGAGCAAAGGTTTCTTCAAAGTCTATTCCTTCTTGCTGCGCATACCCTTTACAAACAAGTCTGGCCTTGTTTCTAATTACTTCTCCATTTTCATTCAATTTGTTTTTGAAGACCCATTTTGTTCCGATAACATTCTTATCCTTTGGTCTAGGAACCAGCTCCCAAGTGTTGTTCTTTTCGATTTGCTCAAGTTCTTCATCCATTGCTTTCACCCAACATTCATCTTTGCATGCCTCTTTCACATTTTGTGGTTCAGTGGAGGAGAGTAATGCCAAATAGCTTGAGGCTTCTGCAACTGTTCTTCTTGTTTGTACACCTGCTTCTTTCTGCCCCACAATCTGAGATTCTGGATGATTCTTCTGAACATATCTGGATGGGGTTTTCTCTTCTATTCTTGTCTGCTCCTTTGGTTCTTCTTGAGGTTCTTCTTGAGGTTCTTCTTCTTCATCATTCTGTCTTTGAGGATAGCCTTCATCTTCTCCGATGTCTTCATGATGAACTTGCCTAGGAATGTATCCCTTCTCATCAACCACTACATCAATGCTGTCAACAATTCTGCCAAGTCTTTTATTGTAGCATTTGTATGCTTTGCTATGTGGAGAGTAACCAAGAAGAATGCCTTCATCTGCTCTAGGTTCAAGTTTGCCAAGCTGCTCATCAGTATTCTTGATATAGCATTTGCTCCCAAAGATTTTGAAGTGCTTTACCGAAGGAGTCTTACCACTCCAGAGCTCATGAGGAGTTTGAGTGCTGTTCACCTTGACATTTGTTTTGTTGAGAATAACAACCGCAGCATGTGCAGCTTCACCCCAGAAAGTTGCGGGAGTTCCTGATTCATCAAGCATAGCACGAGCCATTTGTTGGACTGTTCTGTTCATTCTTTCCACAACTCCATTTTGCTGAGGAGTTCTAGCTGTAGAGAATTCTCTTCTTATCCCATGTTCTTCACAGAAATCGAAAAATTCATTTGAGGTAAACTCCCCACCTCTGTCGGATCTGAGGCACTTAATTTTGTGACCTGATTCATTTTCAACCAAAGCTTTGAAGGATTTGAATTTTTCGAATGCTTCATCCTTGTGCTTCATAAGTCCTAGCTAGACAAACCTGGAGAAATCGTCAATGAATAATATCAAGTATTCTTCTCCTCTAGGTGTTCTTTTCCTGAATGGACCGCATGTATCTGTATGTACTAGCTCAAGAGGCATGCTAGCTGATCCTTCCTTCTCTGGAAAGTTAGTTCTGGTTTGTTTTCCAAACTGACATGATTTGCATATGGTGTTGTCAGGAATTTTGATATCTGGAAGATCGCGAACTGCCTGATATTTGCATGCTTTCCTTATTTGTGAAAAGCTTAGATGCCCCAACCTCCGATGCCATAGCCAGTGCTCATCATCCTTGCTCAGATAGCATTGTTTTTGTCCTTCTTCAAATATGTACAGATTATTTGGAGTTCTTTTGCCTTTGATCACTGTTTTACCTGTATCAAGATCACGAACAAGACATCCATTTGATCTGAATATAACCTCGGTTCTTTGATCGCACATCTGGCTGACACTTAGAAGATTGTGCTTCAATCCATCAACATACAAAACATTTCCAGCCTTGACCTTTTCTTTTAACTGAGCAATGCCCTTTCCTTTTATAGTTGCAGGAGTATCATTTCCAAAAGAGACTTTCTTTCCCTTTTCTAGAGCAGAATAAGACTCAAGTTTTTCTTTATCACCTGTCATATGCTTCGAACATCCACTGTCAATGTACCATAGATTTTCCTGTCCTTCTGCATAAAATGCTATCCCACATCTTTCTGTTTGAGGTTCCTTTATTCTCCATGTTTTGGTGCTTGAGGCTTGTTCCTTTTTCTGCTGAAACCTGCTCCTGCATTCAGAGTCTTCATGACCAAAGTTATTGCAAATAGAACATTCAGCTTCATTTTCAAGAACCGAAAAGTTGTTATAGGTCCTTTTTGTAATCCCTGTCATACTTCTTTGTTTTTGAGCTTCCCTAGTCATGATCGTTTTATATGCAACACATTGAGCTGCTTTGTGACCAAAGTTATGGCAAAAAAGCATTGTCCATTGAAGAAACTTCTGCGGTTATCGAATCTACCAGCCAACTGATTGTAATTTCTATTTTCATCTATTCTTGAACCAAATTGAGAAGATTTTACCTGTGGTTGGTTGTAGCTTTTGTTCACCCTCAAGATGGATTGCCCCTGATAGTTTCTGTTTGTAATTCGTCCCTGCTTTACCTGATGATCTTCATTGTTCTTTTGCTCATTTCTTCTTGCTGCATCAAGATAACTTTTTGAGGTGGATGCTTGAGAAGTTTCTCCATTATAGCCCAGACCTGTCTTGTTTAGTGGAGACCGCTGCACATTGATAATCTCATCCAAAGTTTCAGATCCTTTGGCAAACTTGAGATTAATAGCTTTTGTTTTCTCAATCTCTTTTCTAAGACCAACAATTTCACCTTCTAATTTTTCAAGATGTTTTTCCTTTTCATCAATTTGAAATTGTAGAGTATCAATGATCATGTTCTTTTCTTCTATACATCTCTTGAGTCTAGTAATTTCATCATAAAGTTTATCCACATCTATAGCATCCATATAATCATCATCTTCAAATGCCATTAACAACTTATATTCATTACCTTGTTCATCTTCATCACTGTTTGATAGACCATCACTATCTTCATGAGTGTAGTAGCTTTTCTTATTTGCGTTCTGTTTCTTGTTCCATCTAGCAGGTTCCTTTCCTTTATCCTTATAAGGACATTTTGCAGCATAATGACCTACTCTTCCACAAGCAAAGCATTTAAAAGGTAACTTACCTCTAAACCTTCCAGAGCCCCTTTGAAGATTTCTGACAAAATTTGATTCTTCTTCCTCTTCTTCCGGGACGTGGCTTGCTTCATAATAATCTCCTTTGCCTGATGCTTTGAAAGCAACTTCTCTTCTGTCTGATGGACCTCCCTTTCTCATTTCATAAGCAGTTAGAATTCCATGTAGCTGAGACATAGTAAGAATTCGAAGATTTTCCTTTTCTTCTATTGCAGATACTTTAGATTCAAACTTGGGGGACAATGATCTTAGGACCTTTTCAACCACAATAGCCTCTTTTATTTCTTCACCCAAATTCTTCATACAATTAACAACCTCATCTACCCGAAGAAAATAGTTAGCCACACTTTCATCATTATACATTTTGAGAGTCTCATACTGAATTCTGAGAGTTTGAAGTTTAGCACGCTTTACCTGTTCGTCTCCTTCATAGCTCGTGACAATTTTGTCCCATATCTCTTTTGCGGATTTATAGTGCATTACCTTCATGAATTCTGATTGAGATATACATCCTAATAGAGTACTGACTGCTTTCGCATTTGTTTCATACTTCTTTTTCTCGGCTGCATCTGTAGGAGTAGCTGAAGGAAAAGCATAGCCTGTCTCTACGATGTCCCAAACTTCTGTACCAAGAGATTGAAGATAGGCAGTAACTCTTACCTTCCAATAATTGAAGTTTGTCCCATCAAAAACCGGTGGCCTGATTGATGCTTCTCTCTCATAGTTGCTCATGATGAACGATCTACCTTCAAGCGATCAAGCTTCTCTGAAGGACCTGCTCTGATACCAATTGTTGAAAATAATACTGAGAGGGGGGTGAATCAGTATTATCTAATTCTTTTAATAAATCTTCCTTATTTGTTCTTTGAATTATTTTTGCATGTCAGTACCATAAAATAATGAGCATGAACAAAGAAAAACAGATAGCCACACCAAAGAACAAAAGATGTAAGGTGGAAACCCAATGTGGGTGAAAACCACCTGCTGCAATATGTCTCTATCTTCTTTCAAATTAGAAACTTCTTTTACAATGGTTTTGTACTGGTGCAGTCCTTTACCAGTATGCAGGCTGCAACCTGCAGAGAGCTACAACTCTCTCTCTCTCTCTTTCCAGTCTCTCCTGGAAGGGAGCTACAACCCCCTACTTCTTTTCATAAAGCATCAAATGATCATCAAGTACATAAAAGTTACAACCCACTACAGTTATCAGATCAGCAATAACAGAACTAACCCAGAACACCTTATCAACAGAAAAATTCAATCAACAGAACATTTTAAGACAGATACGCAGTTTTCCCTTCTGTGGCCTGCGTCGCTACGCAGTTCACCTTCTGCTTTCCTGCGTATACCCGCAGAGATCCTTTTGCCGCACTGCGTGCCCACGCACTGTTCCTTCAACCGCGCTGCGTACTATTACTGCAGGTACGCACCCAGAGACATTATCGCGCCGCGTACTGTTACTGCAGGTACGCACCCAAAAATACTATCGCGTCGCGTACTTTTACTATGCGTACGCACCTGAACCTTAGTCGCTCTGCGTACCCACGCAACTCTCCTTCTGCTCTGCGTACCCACGCAGGTCTCCTGTTTCTGCTCTGCGTACCCACGTAGATCTCCTGTTTCTGCTCTGCGTACCCACGCAGATCTCCTGTTTCTGCTCTGCATACCCACGCAGATCTCCTGTTTCTGCTCTGCGTACCTACGCAGCTCTTCTGTTAAACACCTGCGGCCTTTTGATTAGGGCCGAATAGGCAGTCCACCAGAGTGGCACAGTTGCTCAGATCTGATCATGCGCTCGAGTGATCACCCTTCACAGATTCGCCTTCAACTTCCCTTTCATATAGATCAAGATTTTAAGACCATAACCCAATATTTCAGATCTAAAGATATTCAATTGCAAAAGATGCTTAGCCAAGTGATCTCCTTTGCTTTATATAGGCAAGCTCCTCCTAAAATCATGGAACAATACCACGAGCCAAAACCGTAATAACACAAATACCGTCGGCTAAATACCAAGAGTAAAACATAAGAAACCCCACGTGTGCTTTTCTCTGCCTTGAAATGTGTGCACTGGGGGTACGCACCTCCTGAACGGCTGGCCTGCGTATCTGGACGCGGTTCCTACATGGTGTACCTGCGGGTACGCAACTTCTGAACTGATTTCCTGCATACTTCTTAATTTTCAACATATTGAGAGCCTTGCCACGAGAGTTTCCATCAAGTACAACATCTGTAACATATAGCCATACCAGAAACATAATGCCAACAATCCTAAGGCAGCTAATGTTGGCAACTTTAGGAAGGGGTTAAGGTTTAATTTTTGCTTGATTTGGGAGTTCGCTTGGAAATCCTTTTGTCTCTTACAGGTTTGTAATTAGAAGAAGAGCAAGGAGTTTGTATAGACTATCGACATAAATTCATTGTCATTACAGGTCTGTATGTTAAAGAAAAGCGAGGGTTTGAGAAAGGAATAATTCTGTGGCACATTACTCAAGACCAATGAAAGGATAAATTATATTGTTGACTTGAAGTATCATCAAGACAACATGAAGCTCTAATTAACCTTCATATCAATCTGTGACCATAACTTATCTAAGATTTGTGGTCCAAGGCTCCCTGTCTGTGGTCAAAGTGGCCCTCTATACCATCAAAGTGAGCACAAGTGAAGGCATCATTTTATGCTTAAGGATACACGTAATTTATAGCCGTGGCTTGTTCAAGAATAAAATGTTCTATTGTTATAGTGAAATAATAAGTCTTGTAATTTAATGTTAAGTTTTCAGTTCAGAAGTATTTTGGCCTGTAGTTCAAAGGTTGAAGATTAGCAATACTAAGCATCACATGGACCTATTGTCTATTGCAAGTCAATCTACTCCATTACACTATTCAACCTAACATATATATATATAATTCGTGTCTTCAATTCAGATGAAGTCAACATTGAACTCAAAAATTTAAGTATAACGTATGGATTTTTATTTGTAGCCTTAGTGACTGGTTGAAGAATTCATAAGGATTGTAGCGACAAGTACTTAAAGGAGTAGCATGGTCACTATGCTAAAAGAAGAAGAAATTATATAACAATTGAAGGTGGGCTTATAAGTTTAGTAGTTAACTGTCAACAATTAATGAAGAAATTTTGACGTTGAGTTTCACTAAGATATTAGTTACGACAACATGCATCAAGTGTGTCTATAGTTGACTCACCTTCAGCAGTCCATGTAGACTAGTTATGTCAGTTAGCAGCGAAGTTTGGACAAGTTTTGAGCAACTCTAAAAGAGTTTGGTGGCATTAAGGAAGGTCCAGGTTAGTATTGTTGTGCTCATCTTTATTGTTGCATTAAATTATAATGTATCTCTTGTTGCAGGTGGAAGATCAGTTTGAATATCTCAGGTATTATTTTATATTTGTTGCAAAATTATTATAATCAACATTCGTATTGTTGCATGAGATTTCTATTGTAGGAAAGGTAAGTATTTTGGTTGAGGGGTTTATATGCTTCTATTTTTTTTGCCGTATTGGGATTCGCCTTGGCACTATTCTTGCTGATAGATACAATTGGCTCAAGGCGCCCAAATTTGAATCAAACCCTTGTTGAAGAAAGTGTAACTAGGTTCGGTCTTCATAAATGTAATTTTGATATTTGTGTTTATAAAAGAAAAAGAAACATTATTTTTGTTATTTATATCAATGAGTTTCTTTCTCATTGAATAGGTTTAGCACATGTCAAAGTTATATAGGTAAGCCAAAGAGTCAAAATAAATGTTGAAGACCCTTAAGGGCATGTTATACCATATATATATTTGTATTAGAATCAAAAGAATACCTCTAAGAAAAGTCACAAGTCCTCTCCATGCAACGACATCACCAAAGAAGCTAATTTGAAGTGGAAAAGTCAAGTTGGCCCCAAGTCGGCCTAAAGGACGGACATACCTCTATATATAGAGGTTCTCCACTCCTACAATGATATCATCAAACATCTCTGAAATCAACGAGAAAGGAAGCCGAGGAAAGGGTGAAGGAATTCGAGCAAAAGGAGCCTCTAGTGCAACGAAGTAGGAGAGAACAAAACCGAGCCTTAGAGGACTGTTCTAGGGTCAAATTATAGACACATGTACGAGAAAAGGAAGGGCTATATTCTGTCATGACAACCCTCTACCAAAGTCACATATCCATTGTTGTTTGGGATAGAAACATAGGCCTATAAGGCCTCCCACTTAAGCGAAGGAGAGGCTCTCTCAAGCGAAGAAAGAAGAAGTCAAATACATAGGGAAACCCCTCACACGTGTGAAGAAATAGGGTTGCACGACTATCATAACAAGTCTACAACTACACATCAAGAAGGAGCTCGGTCAGACAAGAGAAGAAAGGTATCCTCACAGGTGAAATAGTTCTCTAAGGATCAAAGATAAGTATCTCTTCTAGAGCTAGCATAACAAGGACTATCACTAGTTGCTGGAAGAAGAATGAAGTGCCAAAAGAAGGAGGACGAAGTGCTAGAAGAAGGAAGGACATGACTTGTGCTTGGAAGATATTCTTGTTAAGGGTCTAGGGTTTGGAATTTATCAATAGAATCTTCAATAAGAGAAATTTATGAAAGGATTTTCCTCTCTAAGAGAGAGAGGTTTTTCCCTTGTAGAGAGCCAATATCTTATGTTCTTGTTTATTGTGTTTTGGTAGCATTTTGATGAAGTAAACACAAATACACTAATAATAAGAGAAGAGGATCAAGCTAACAAGGAAAATTGAAAAAGTACTTCACAAATTGTTATCAAGTCTAGAAGAATCGTATCATATCTAATTGCCCTAGATTATTCAACATGGTATCAGATCTAAGGTGACACATCAAGGAAAGGGCATCTCAAGAACACTCATAAGGTGACACATCAAGGAAGGACATCCCAAGAACATCTACAAGAATGAAGCATCAAGCCAAGAATTCTCAAATACATCAAGGACAAGAAGGTCTACCATCTACTATCCATCAAGGAAGACTACAAAGCAAGAAGAGAAGCCTTTCATATAAAGGCACCTACAAGAAGATCCAATCAAAGAAGGACCTACATCAAGATACACCATCTTCAAGGGAAAAATCACTACAAGTCAAGTCCTTATATCTAAGAAAATCTCAGCATCAAGCAAGTATATTTGACGGAAGCTATTTGAAGATCATCAAGATCCAAGAAGGCAAGCCATCTAGTATTCAAGAAGAAATAAAGACTACTAGCAACAAATTGGTTGGGACCACTAACTTCCTTGCATGGAGGAAGATGATTGATTTACTTCTCAAGGAGAATGAAATTCTAGACCTTATCAAAGGGAATATCACTATCCCTGCTTAGGAACAAACTCAAGCCTTAGCAAAGTACAATAAGGATGAGACAAGAGCTCAAAGGATTCTAATAGAATCTATCAAGGACTCTCTCATTCCTTATGTCTCCAAATTTGAAATATCAAAAGAAATATATGATAAACTAATAGAGATATTATCGGTAAGCACAACTGGAGAGGTGATATATCTACGTAATGATTTCTACAAGATGAAGATATTAAAGGAAGGAATAACTCCCTACTTCATGAAGATCTATGAGATGAGAGGTCAAATTCAAGAACTAGGAGAAATCATGTCTAATAAATAAATGACAATTGCAGTACTCAATGCTCTACCTGAGGATTGGGGCAACTTCACATCAAGCACAAATTCCAAGAAGGAAGCTACCCCACAAAGTGAACTATGGTCTCTATGCAAGATTGAGGAAACTAGACTCAAAGCAAAGGATGACGTGGGATCAAAGGAGAAAGAATCTGCTACCATGGCCAAGAGAAAGGGAAAAATTTGAAAATTTGGTCCACGAAGAACAAATAATAGAGATATGTCCAAAGTCCAATGTTATCACTGTCAAGAATATGTACACTACAAAAGGGATTGTCCCAAGCTTAAGAAGGACAAGAACAAGAGAAAAAGAGAAGAATCTCACATAACTCAAGAAGTGAAAGAAGAAGAAAAGAAGCAAAATAAGGAATATTCTCCAGATCTCTACTATAACTAAGTCAACTTTCTTACATATGTCTTCTTTCAAAGTTTTGAGTAGTATAGGAGCATATAGAAATACGATAGAATGCATGGTTCAAAGATATCTTCTAGAATACAGGAGCATGATGTAGATATAGATCAAAATATTAATGTAGAAGGAATATACCTATTAAAGGACCCCATCCACAATAAAAGGAAAAGGATCGACTAAATCTTAGAAAGCCTCCATCATAAAAAAGAAGAAGCATTTGCAGGATAAGGGTCTTCAAGATCCACTGAAAAGATCTTCAAGAGAAGGTTCATAAAAAGAAGAAGATGTCTCAATAAGAATTCCATTCATGAAATTCAAGAAAGGATGATATGCAGGCAAGAAAAGATGAAGCAAGAAAGGCAATACCAATCAAGAAGGACCAACAAAATAAAGCTGAAATGATCAAAAGCAGAATCAAGATGAGGTATGTATGCATCAAAGTTTAGTCATGTCATCATATGTATTATTGAGTCATGGGAATAGTTCTAAAACATGATCAAGTATAAAAGGATCTCTTTCACCAATGACATGCTCGAAAGCATGTACTACAATCCAATGAAGGTCAACATGAAGAAGTGCCCTCATAAGGAGCATGAGGTGGTTGACTAAACATACATGAAGAAACAAATGAAGAAAGAGATCAAACATGTAAGAACACCATGGTCACGAAGAATCATTATCTGACAAGATCCATTAAAGACATCTCTTGAAAGAAGGCATGACAAAGAAAAATATCAAAGGACCCTTGACACCCATGAAGGCCTTGGAGATATTAAGATGCAGATAACTGATTCAAGTATACAAATATGTCATGATGGAAAGTCATCCAAAAAAACACTATTTGATGTTGAAGTAATATCAGGATGAAGTCATGAAGGGATACTAAATCGAAATATGGGAACAAGCAAGTACAACTAAGCATCCATATGATAAATATTCAGAAGTATAGTCAAATGATAAAGGAGTATCCAGATGATGAAAGATCTTGACATACACCAAGAAGGCCACTTTCCACGAAGGAAGAAATGACATGACAATCTAGGAAGGAAAGTGATCGATGGCCAATGCCCTACCAAGAAGAAGTTCAAACAAAGACTTCATGACATCAAAGGAAGAAGGAGATCCAGTAGCTGAAGGACCCATGAAGAAGAATTTGCTGATGTATGGACAAGTCCCTAGCTAAGAGGGAGTTTCTAACAAGTTCCTAATTACAAAGGAGCTTGGTCAAGTTTCTGGTCAAAGGAAACTTTGGCATATCTTCCCCAATTAAGAGGAAGAGATAGACACAACATTCTTGTCTTCACTTTGGAAGAAAGAATGGAGGATTGGGTAATCATCTGGGATCTGATGCTCTTTGAGGATGTGTATGTTGAAATTTCTAAGTCTAACCCTTTAAAAATCCCTACTTCATCCTCTAGTTTAAATTCTCCTACTTTTTTATTACATTAACAAGTTATTTATAAATATAAATACTGAAAATAAACATAGATGCAACCTTAACTCATATACAGATGACGAGCTGAAATACTAGAACAAACACACAAGGGACACCGTTGTTTTTGGACAATCATCCTCGGAAAAACCCAACTTGGGAAAACTGGTGTAGTAGTTTTGAGGGTTTTATTATTATGTAGAAACTTGAGTACAACTAGGGTGTCGAATTGGCTCACCCAATAGAGATTTTTAGACGGCAGTAATACCTCTTCTCAGAGACAGATACTCTGCAAGTCTGCCCCACGAAAATCCTTCCAACGCTTCTCCTAGGCTCTATGTCAGCCCTCCTAGTCTCAGTGTCACTCCTGAACCCTCTGGGTCAACCTTCTGCCTCTCTGGTTCAGTTCTCTGGCCTTCTATGTCATCCACGCAGACCCCTCAGCCTTTGCGCAGTCACTAGCTTCCTCTGTGTGGCTCTTGATGCCTCTGCATAGCCCCTCTTCCACTGCGCTGATCCTCAGGCACTATCTCTTCCTCTTTTCTATGTACTCACTGCCCCTTGCTACAACTTAGATCACTTGTTTGAATTTTCTCAGCAACCCCGCTCCAGAAAATTGAACTCACTGATCAATCTTGGTGTGTCTCCAACTAACCCTCAAGCCTCCTCTTATACTTTTCCTATTGAGTCTTCAATGACCGAGATTAAATCTCTAATCAATGACTAAGATTAGATTTGTCTTGATCCATGTCATTTAGAACATTGTCACCCAATTTTATATTAATACCCATTAACATTTTAATTTTCCTACGTTTATACTTAGGAACTCCATTAAAAATATTAATTATTTTAATATCTCTCTAACCGGGTGGAATTTCCCCAAACCATTTTTAGGTCTTAGAGACCTCATGTGCTTTAGCCTCTCCACCAATTTTTGTGGCTAGAGCACATCTAATGCTACCCCAAATCAACAGTGTAGGGAATCCAAGATAAGAGTAGGCAAGAGGACCAATATTGTTGAGGGCTAGGAACCCAAGACAAGAATAGTCCTAGAAGGTTATACTCAGTGAACACCCAGGTGTGTATGTAGCTTGAGAGGCAATGATAAAGGTGTCTATATATCATTGGTCTCACCAACATTGTGCTCTGATCTTATGAGAGATAAAGCTGTTAGTCAAGGCCTTGCTATAAAAAATATTGGTTAATGTTGTTCCTTAAGAAACCAATTTCCTAGCTGTGGGGAAATTGTGCTTAAGACATTAATAAATATTTGTTTACTGTCACTTATTGTTTGTTGTATTCTCAAATGAAGGACCTAGAAAACTTGGTCTTTAACTCTCAATACATGTATGACCAAAACATCTCAGAATGCCATTTGTTGCCAGATATAAATGATGAATGAAAAAAGTTTGAAGGAGAAGTTAAAGATAATAGGCTGATCTTTCACAGAAACTACTATCTGTAACTTAAAAGAATTATGATAATGAGAACTGAATCATAGACAATATGCTGATCTTTCACAGAAACTATTATCTATAATTTAGAAAGGAAGTGAGGACTTCAAGTATAGGAGTGCTCTTTTAAGTAATTTTAACTTTATCTACATAAGCAAATAAAGACTTGTAGCTTCATTACTATACTTGAAAAGAAGAAAACATAGCATGACACATGACAGAGAGGCTTACAAAATTATATGCAACAACTCATGGAAACTTTTGATCCGTTCATTAATCAATGATGATATCAGGAATACAGTGGCATAGTCTCCAGGTTCTCCAAAATTCCAACCATCAACCCTTTCTCTGTAAATTTTCCTCTTCTTATACATTATCAAACAGTCATTGATCTCTGAAACTGTCAAACTACTAAATTGTTTCCCTAACTACCTGAATTAAAAACTATTATAGAATTTACAGAGGTTAAAAGACACCTCAAAGAATATGAAATAATAGGAAAATAACTGAACTTCAAAGATGACATTAACTGCTGGCTTGCTCTGTTAATCGGCCGCTGGGTTCTTCCTTATATGCTTAAATAATGATTAATCCATTTTATTCGTGATAAACTATGTTAGCCATGCTTAAATCTGGACTTATATATGTATTAGGCGTTTTGATTGGCCAAAACACCAAGAAATTCGATCCACCTGTTCAGCACTCCATTGACTTCCCATTATAAATCGCAATAAGCCCTTTTATTGTTATATCAACCCAATCCTTAATAAGCTGCGACATGACGAAAGTTATAAAATGTAATATATATCATATCGGGTCCAAAACCCATTGAAAATCGCAATCGGCGCTGTGAGCCAACACATATACATAAGGTGCTTTACGGAATCGCCAGAGTTATTAAACACATTATATATCATTTCGGGTCCGGCCCACCCATATCGCAATC
Organism: Pinus tabuliformis; assembly: GCA_031772625.1. NCBI lineage: Eukaryota > Viridiplantae > Streptophyta > Pinopsida > Pinales > Pinaceae > Pinus > Pinus tabuliformis. Next base: position 90,755,453 of record CM062808.1, on the reverse strand, counting down.
GGCATAGTCACACAAACACACACACACACACACACACATATATATATATTAAGAGTTATGCGATATCGTGGACCCGCTGAGGCTTATAAAACATAACATATATATGTTTCAGGTCCGCCATCACGAATCGCAATCAGTGGATCCATATACATATATATACTGCGGACCTGCCAAACTTTATAAAACATAACTTATAGTATTTCGGGTCCGGTGTTAACACTTTAACACTTGGTTCCTTTTTAAATCCGATGTATTCCTTTATTTCTTTCTCGCTTCGATATGCACTTATATATATCTATATATCTATATCTATCTATCTATCTATATATATATATATATATATATATATATATATATATAGATATATAGGGTCTAGCTCCATATAACTGTTTATATAATGACTTGATTTGTTTGTATACTAACTTTGGCTACTCCAGGGCCGATTCTTTTACAATTCTTTCTTTAGCGATGCTGGTATATAATAAACAAAATATTTCATTTCTTTTAGACTTTTCGGGAAGGGTAAAGATTATAAAGGAGTTTTATTGTGTTTTAACTCCCGATAGCGATATAACTGATAAATAAACCTCAAGCACCATATAAGCTACAACATCTAGCTCCAACTGGGGATAGTGCTTTTGCCACGGAAGCACTAAGTACCACAGATTAGTGCCTTATCCATTGGGCATGGAGTCATATATTGCTTCTCCAAACTTAACTGTGTGAAAATTCTGTACTGTGATTCCATGCCGATATCTGCAGTGATAAGATGCTTGCACTTTGATAGAAAAATATTGAGAATCATAGATCAGTAGCCTTAGTTGGGCATGGAGTCCAAAATTGTGAAAACCTTGAAATCTGACAACTGAAACTTGACAATCTTGAAGTTTGACACCTCTGCAAACCAGTTTCCAATTGGGAAAGTCACCCTTATTCATCAACTAATGATTAAATTGAAGAATTGTAATTGGAAACTAGATGCTCAATACCTGAGCTTATTTATGTACAAGTCCCTACATATGTATATGACTGACCTCAATCAGGTGAAGTCAATCTTCCAATGATACCAGGTTAGCATTTGAGTGCATAATCTTGAACCATTCTTCCAGTGAATTTTTAAAATACAATTCATCCTGAATGAAAAATAAACTATGCATAAAGGCAGCTCACAGAAAAAATTAGAAGAATATCCACAAAATGATATGTGTAGACTGCTGATAAATTTTTCCATGTAATCTGCCATAGGATCTTCAAAAGTATAAGAAAAAATTGTTCTTGGTCAGCTTAAAAAAAGAAATTCTCTATGTATGAAGGTTCTTGCTCAATTAAACCTTCTGTTGGGATAATATGTTCAATAGAACAATCAAGAACGTTTCTAAGAAAATGATCTATGTCACTTTCATATCTCCACTTTTCATCTCTAGGCTTTGATTGAAAATAATTTGTAATTCTAACCTCAGGAAGAAAAAGAAATTTTGTCACATTACTATATGACATATGATCAACTTCATATAGATTGTTTACCTTTGATCCATGGACATCCTTATGTTCTTCAATGCAATGGTATGAAATCTCTTTATCATCTTTCTTTTCACATAAGATAGGCTCTTTTGCTATGATAGATGGCTCAATATATTGTTGTCCAACATATCCCTCTTGCTGGTTTCTTCCTGTATGTTCAACACTCAACTGATGAACTTGAAGAGCTTCACCCTGCTCCCCATTTAAACTATTTTCGTTATATATAGGAGGATCATCAAATTTAACAAAATAGGAACTCTGGGGATTTATTTGCAACTCAATCATTTCTTCCTCTTCTTGACTGCTGAGTAGAGACTCTTGATGCATGTTTGAACTTTCCTCCATCTGAATACTCTCTTGATTTTCTTGAAACAGAGTTAACCAATTATATGCTTTGGAGATCATTGGAGAGAAATGTTTTATAAACTTCTCCATATCATTTTGAGAAAATGATGCTGGATCTGCTTGGAACATAGTCAACCAATTCTTTGCTTGGGACATAGTCAACCAATTATAAAACATAAACTTCTCTGCATCATTTTGAGAAAATGATAGTTCCTCACTTTCAGAGACTTGATCATAGTTAATCTGGCTATAATCTTTCTGAATGCTTGATATATTATCAACAAGATCATTAGTTTCTTCAACAGGATTATCATGAGCTTTTAAAGTTTCTTTAGAATCATAATATTCACAACAACCTTCAAAAAGAAACCTGTGTGGATAATAAATTCTACAAGAAGAATTGAATGCTAAATGGAAATCTTTCAAAGATGAAATGCTTGAACGAGGCAGAGACTTGAACCAATCCCTAGCTTCTAGGTCCAAAGAAAATCTAAACAACTTCATCTTCACATCTTCATGAATGATGCCCTACTGCTCCATGCATTCATGAAACTCTTAGAGATGCTGAGCTGGATCTTCATATTCCTTTCTACTGAATTTTGGAAGATACTCATTCCACATAGAAAATGCAAGCATATCATGAGGATAGCTAGTGATCCCAGTAAAATCAAATGGATCAAATTTATGGACTAAGAATGCAGGGAGAGGCATTAAAGCCCAGAAAAGAAAACTTCAAAGTCCAGTGGAGTCGCCAATCAATGTGGTTAGTTAAAATCACAAGTGTGAATGTACAACCAACTGCTGAAACTTGTCACTCTCAAGAATCAACTTCAAACTTAATGAATCTAAGAGAAAGTGTTCTTATTCTATTGCTTTGCAGACTATGGTCTTTGTTACAATGGAGTCGCCTTTTATTGATTTTATTCAAAACAACCAAGTATTTCCTCCTCATTGAACAACCAGAGGAAAATAGTGAAAACCCACGGAAAAGTGTTCTATGTCTTCTCTCCCCGGCAACGACATCAATTAATGTTGTTCCTTAAGAAACCAATTTCCTAGCTGTGGGGAAATTATGCTTAAGACATTAATAAATATTTGTTTACTGTCACTTATTATTTGTTGTATTCTCAAATGAAGGACCTAGAAAACTTGGTCTTTAACTCTTAATACATGTATGACCAAAACATCTCAGAATGCCATTTGTTGCCAGATATAAATGATGAATGAAGAAAGTTTGAAGGAGAAGTTAAAGATAATATGCTGATCTTTCACAGAAACTACTATCTGTAACTTAGAAGAATTATGATAATGAGAACTAAATCATAGACAATATGCTGATATTTCACAGAAACTATTATCTATAATTTAGAAAGGAAGTGAGCACTTCAAGTATAGGAGCGCTCTTTTAAGGAATTTTAACTTTATCTACATAAGTAAGTAAAGACTTGTAGCTTCATTAATATACTTCAAAAGAAGAAAACATAGCATGACACATGATAGAGAGGCTTACAAAATTATATGCAACAACTCATGGAAACTTCTGATCCTTTCATTAATCAACGATGATATCAGGCATACAGTAGCCTAGTCTCCGGGTTCTCCAAAATTCCAACCATCAACCCTTTCTCTGTAAATTTTCCTCTTCTTATACATTATGAAACAGTTGCTGATCTCTGAAACTGTCAAACTACTAAATTGTTTCCCAAAATATCTGAATTAAAAACTATTACAGAATTTATAGAGGTTAAAAGACACCTCAAAGAATATGAAATAATAGGAAAATAACTGAACTTCAAAGATGACATTAACTGTTGGCTTGCTCTGTTAATCGGCCATTGGGTTCTTCCGTATATGCTTAAATAATGATTAATCCATTTTAGTCGTGATAAACTATGTTAGTCGTGCTTAAATCTGGACTTATGTATGTATTAGGCGTTTTGATTGGCCAAAACACCAAGAAATTTGACCAACTGCCTTTTTCTTCAAATTTGGCTTTAACACTGATTTCTTCGTTTACACAGAAAAATTGACACAAAACACGCAAAGCGGAACTGAAAGGAATTAACCCAATTTAATAAATCTATCGGATCCGCCTGTTCAGCGCTCCGTTGACTTCCCATTATAAATCACAATCGGCCCTTTTATTGTTATATCAACCCAATCCTTAATAAGCTGCGGCATGACGGACGCGACAGAAGTATGAAATGTAATATATATCATATAGGGTCCGAAACCCATCGCAAATCGCAATCGGCACTGTGAGCCAACACATATACATAAGGCACTTTACGGACCCACCAGAGTTATTAAACACAACATTATATATCATTTCGGGTCCGACCCACCCATATTGCAATAGGCATAGTCAGATATATATATATATCTATATATATATATATATATATATATATATATATATATATATATATATATATATATATATACATACATATAAAAAGAGTTATGCGATATCACAGACCCGCCGAGGCTTATAAAACATAACATATATATGTTTTGGGTCCGCCATCACAAATCGCAATCGGCAGATCCATATACATATATATACTGCGGACCCGCCGAACTTTATAAAACATAACTTATAGTATTTCGGGTATGGTGTTAACACTTTAACACTTGTTTCGAGTCTAGCTCCATATAACCGTTTATATAATGGCTTGATTTGTTTGTATAGTAACTTTGGCTACTTCGGGGCCAATTCTTTTACAATTCTTTCTTTAGCGATGCCAGTATATAATAAAAAAGATATTTCATTTCTTTTAGACTTTTCGGGAAGGGTAAAGAATATAAAGGAGTTTTATTGAGTTTGAACTCCCGATAGTGATATAACTGATAAATAAACCTCAAGCACCATATAAGCTACAACAATAACTATGATGCTATAACAGATGGATTGCCAATCCGGTTTCTCTTATGTGAATTATTCAAGATTGAAAAAATAGCCAAACACCTTGTAATGATTTATGAATACCTCCCTAGTTAAGAGGGTGTGTTGAAGAAAGTGTAACTAGGTTCGGTCTTCATAAATGTAGTTTTGATATTTGTATTTATAAAAGAAAAATAAATATTATTTTTGTTATTTATATCTATGAGTTTCTTGCTCATTGAATAGGTCTAGCACATGTCAAAGTGCTATAGGTAAGTCAAAGAGTCAAAAGAAATGTTGAAGACCCTTAAGGGCATGTTACACCATGTATATAGTTGGATTAGAATCAAAAGAATACCTCCAAGAAAAGTCACAAGTCCTCTCCATGCAACAACATCACCAAAGAAGCTAATATGAAGTGGAAAAGTCAAGTCGGCCTCAAGTCAGCCTAAAGGAGGGACATACCTCTATATATAGAGGTTGTCCACTCCTCCAACGATATCATCAATCATCTTTGAAATCAGCGAGAAAGGAAGCCAAGGAAAGGGTGAAGGAAGGCGAGGAAAAGGAGCCTCTAGTGCAACGAAGTAGGAGAGAACAAAACCGAGCCTTAGAGGATTGTTTGAGGGTCAAATTACAGACATACATGTGAGAAAAGGAAGGGCTATCTGTTGTCATAATAACCCTCTACCACAGTCACATATCCATCGTTGTTTGGGCGAGAAACATAGGCATATAATGCCTCCCACTTAAGCTAAGAAGAGGCTCTCTCAAGCGAAGAAAGAAGAGGTCAAATACATAGGGAAACCCCTCACACGTGCGAAGAAATAGAGTTGCATTGCTGTCATAACAAGTCCGCAACTACACATCAAGAAGGATCTTGGTTGGGTAAGAGAAGAAATGTATCCTCAATCATTTTCTCTAAGGATCAAAGATAAGTATCTCTTCTAGAGTTAGCATAACAAGGACTATCACCAGTTGCTGGAAGAAGAACAAAGTGCTAGAAGAAGGAAGGACTTGATTTGTGCTTGGAGGATATTCTTGTCAAGGGTCTAGGGTTTGGAATTGATCAATAGAAGCTTCAATAAGAGAAATTTAAAAAAGGGTTTTCCTCTCTAAGAGAGATAGGTTTTGCCCTAGTAGAGAGCCAATATCTTGTGTTCTTGTTTCTTGTGTTTTGGTAGCAGTTTGATGAAGTAAACACACATACACTAATAATAAGAGAAGAAGATCAAGCTAACAAGGAAAATTGAAAAAGTACTTCACAAATTGTTATCAAGTCTAGAAGAATCCTATCATATCTAATTGCCCTAGATTCGTCAACAACCCTTAGGAAGAGCAGTTCAAGGAATAATACTCAAGAGACAGAACAAAGGAATTAGAATAGTAGAAGGCAGAAGCAGTGAGGACAATACAAGTTGAGCAACAACAAGGTTCACACACAAGAACAATTGGGACAACAATATTATATACATATTGTAAAGAATTTGTCCCTATTGTAAATTGAAGTCAAACAATGTATATCATTATAATTGTAAAAAGTTAGTGTCATTGCCTAGAGTTGAAGAAGACAATTTTGCTTTGGGAAAAGGGCTTTGGTTTGTTGTTGGGACAAGAGTTCCTAGTTTGTCGGGACAAAGGGTTTAAGTCATGTTGTCGCCCAAATTGTACAGGTGAGTGTGATAATGACTAAGGGTGGGGGTCGTCACTTTCATCCCCACCCTATCCATTTTAGGTGTTTCCCTATAGCAGACTCTGGGGGGTAGTCCCTATGAATTGTGAGGATGAAAGACCGGTTAGGAACTTGGTTAATGATGATTATCAATTTTAATTATTAGCACAATTTAATTAGATTATTGAGAGACCAATTCCCTATGGAGTCAAATCACTTACGCAATATGAGTTAGCTACCAAGTTACCAAATGAAAAGTTGTTGGTTAGGATGCAGACATTCCTATATGTGATGAGACACCTAAACTAAGTGAAATGCAAACTCTTGGTTAATTTTAGATTAGATGTCTTTCTAAGTGAATCCTTTCTCTCAGCTGTTTTGAATCTAGAGTCAAGTGTAGGTTGTGGAGAGAAACCTAGGAGAAGATAGCAAAGACTATATTAACGATACCTCCCTTGAATTTCTAACCACCTGATGCCTTCAGTGCTGCAGAGACTGTGGCATTGATGACTGCAATGTCACTGTGTTAACAACAAGTGAGGATCTAAACTTCGCAAGCTGAGTGAGAGAGGTGGTGCTATCGTCTTTCAACCAAGCTTATGCTTGGAAGTAAGTTAATTAATGCACCACTACTCCTAAAATGTAAGTGCAAAATGAGTGATTAGCCTTAGGTGAGATCGTCAAATGTTCAAAGTACTTTGAGATAAATTATCCAAGATATATTCGATTTAGAAAAATGAAGGAATGTACTTAACGATTATAGAAAAATATTCGCCAAAATAAGTGCTTAATGAACTATTTGATTACAAAATTAGACAATATCACAATGGACAATTGCTTATGGAATGGAAATGAACATAAAGTGCATAAATCCAATGCTTGATCAATGGTGATCAATTAAGTGCTTTAAGAGTGAGTTAAATTGCAACATTATGATTCTTTAGATGTGATGCTCACTTGCAAGAAACAATATGTTAGTACTCTTATTACCAAAGTAAGCTCACAAGAAACCCAATAACAATGTAAGCACTTATCCAATAGCCAATTTAGGAAATATCAATGACAAGTAAAAGTATTCCTTTAAAATAAATGTCATAAAAATTCTAGCAGCCTTCTAAACAATACAATATGCTAATTCTTTTCAATGCCAATGGAAGAGAGATAACAAAACTTGATAACCAATAACTACTCAGCAAAGTTACTCTTTAGATTGATGTTAATGACATTATAAGACAAAGAGAAGACTTATTACAACAACAAGCTAATCTTGTGTAAGAAATGCCAATTCAATCCAAGTGAACCAATTATTAGAGCCTTTATCTTCTTCTTGAGGAAATTGGATTAATGAGATCACATGTATCTTATCACTTAGTTGAGATTGCTAACAATGAATGTTCATGCATTCAAGAGTGGAATGTGTGCAAGAGATGGCCATGAAATGCAATATACAACAATCCTCCCAAAACACAAAAGACACCAAGCAATGAACAAGCACCAAAAATGCAAATGCTTTCCCAATGATATGAGATGATTTGTTATTTAGTTTTATGCCACTATTATGCATTTATATCACTATTGTAGATGACTTATTGTAGATGTAGGTGATATATTAGACCTTGAAATTCAACACACAATCCTCTAAATTTTACTTGTAAGACACCAATATAACCACAAGATAAATTTTCATTGCTTTAGGTGAATAATTATTAAGTTTAGGAATTTTTTAGGTGTGTTTATGTTATGAACATACCACTCTCAACAATATACTTTAGAACTATAGATGGAACAATGATGAGAGAGGAGGGATAGAGGGTCAAACCACTAGGCACAACGACCTTGATTGATGACTAGTGAGGCTTCTAGGAGTCCTCAAATGAGCTTTCCAACCTACAACCACAAATGTTAGCTCCAAAACAACTTGACACACCTGCAAAACAAAGTGTTTGTTATGAAACCAGCTCAAGAAAAGATAGAAAAGATAGATCAACGCCTTAGAATTTAGCCTCTTCGAGGGGGAAACCTCCTTTACATTACATAAATGAACAATTCTTGGATGATACAAATGACAAAACCTCCTTTCTATATATAGGAGTCTAGGGAGTCACAATATAATCCAGCCGACCTAACAATAATAATATAAAGCCACAAAAATAACAATAGAGGGATTCTATGGGGCACATAAATAACAATATGGGGGTAATAGGGGCACAACAATATAAATAAGGGGTATAACTACAATAGTAATGGGGTAATCACTAGTATTATAGGGACCCAACATGCCCCTCTCCTTCAAAAAAGTGTTGTCCTCAACGCTTGAGTAGTTCTGGATACTTCTGCATAAAATTCTCATCCTCCCATGTGGAATCTTCAGCGGATAAGTTCTTCCACTTGATAAGATACTCTGAAATTGATCGATTTCGTAGCTGTCGAGTTCTTGTTTCTGTGACTGCTTCTGGTTCCAATATAATTTTTCCTTCCTCGTCAAGTTCTGGCAATATTGTTTGAATTGGGAGCTTGTCACCTATAACCTTCTTTAAACATGAAACATGGAAAACTGGGTGCAATCGAGAAGCTGCAGGAAGCTCCAATTTGTATGCCATAGTACCAATCTTTTGCAACACCTTGTACGGACCATAATACTTTGGTGATAATTTATTATCCTTTTTAGCTTGCTTTAGGGACATTTGCTTATATGGTTGTAGCCGTAGGAATACCCAATCACCTACATCAAAACTTCTTTCACTGCGATGTTGATCTGCCTGTTGTTTCATTCTATTTTGTGCCAACACGAGGTTATCCTTTAAGAGTTGGAGGACTTGTTGTTGATGTTCGATGTGATGTTCCACTGCCTGAACCTTAGAATTTTCTCTTAAATATGATGTGATGGATGGTGGTTGATACCCATAAAGTGCCATAAATGGGGTCATTTTTGTTGCTGTATGGAAGGAAGTGTTATACCACCATTCAGCCAGAGGCAACCATTTGACCCATTGTGTCTGTTTATCAGATACAAAGCAACGAAGATATCCTTCCAAACATTTGTTTACTATCTCAGTTTGCCCATCAGATTGAGGATGATAAGATGAGCTATGAGCTAACTGAGTACCAAGACAAGAAAATAATTCTGTCCAAAAATTTCCAGTGAAAATGGGATCTCTGTCACTTACAATAATCTTTGGGTTTCCATGTAGCTTTTGAACTGTTTCCATAAATGCAGTAGAAACTGTACTGGCTTTAAATGGATGTGATAATGCACAAAAGTGTGCATACTTGGTAAGTCTGTCAACTACCACCATGATGACACTCTTTCCCTCAGACTTGGGTAAACCTGTGATAAAATCCATTGAAACCTCCTCCCAACGTTGGCTTGGAATGGATAAAGGTTGTAATAGACCCGGTGTCTTAATTGTTTCAACTTTATTTTGCTGGCAAACCAAACATTCCGCCACAAACTTTTGAATATCTGATTTAAGGCCATCCCAAAAAAATTCCTTCTTAACCCTGTGGTAAGTTTTTAAAAATCCTGAGTGCCCTCCTAAGGGAGAAGTGTGCAATTCCATAAGAATCTTTTGTTTTAGCTGGGAATTCTTACAGAGGTATAAGCGATCTTTGTACCATAACGAATCATTTTTCCAGCTAAATGTATCAGAAGTACTGGAATCTTGTTGTAGCTTTCGAATAAGTGCCCACACTTCTTCGTCATTCTTCCATTCCTCCCTTGCTTCGTTTATCCAATCTGGTTGGATAATAGAAATGGCACACAACAATGCTTCCACATCCTCATCCTTTCTTGAGAGTGCATCTGCCACCACATTTTGCTTCCCTTTTTTGTAGATGATTTCAAAGTCATAACCCAACATCTTTGTGACCCACTTTTGTTGCTCTTCAGAGGATAATCTTTGTTCTAAAAAGTATTTAAGGCTATCATGATCCGTTTTTACCTTGAAGTGTCTTCCCATTAGGTAGGGTCGCCATTTCTTAAGTGCATGGAGTATTGCCAACATTTCCTTCTCATAAATAGCTTTGCTTAAAAACTTTCCCTTGATTGGACGACTTTCAAAAGCAATGGGTCTTTCATCTTGCATTAGAACAGCACCAATTCCATTTCCTGAAGCATCACATTCCACAATAAAGGTTTTTGTGAAGTCCGGTGTAGCTAAGACCGGTGCTTGGCACATTGCCTCTTTAAGATGTTCAAAGGCCTTTGTTGCTTCCGGAGTCCATGAAAATGAATCTTTCTTCAATAATGTTGTTAGAGGTGCTGCTATTCTCCCATAATTCTTAACAAACTTGCGATAATACCCTGTCAACCCAAGAAATCCTCGCAGATGCTTTATGGATGTGGGGATTTTCCATTCCTTAATGGCTTTAATTTTGCTAGGGTCTACCTTAACTCCTTCATGAGATACAATATGACCCAAATATTCCACCTCCTGGACTCCAAAGAAACATTTGGATCTTTTTGCATATAATTGTTTCTCCTCCAATAGTTGTAGCACCCTGTCAACATGTTCAACATGATCCTTCCAAGACTTGCTGTAGATTAGTATATCATCAAAAAATACTAACACAAATTTTCTAAGGAATGGTTTGAAAATTGAATTCATCAAACCTTGAAATGTTGAAGGTGCATTGGTAAGGCCAAAAGGCATGACCAAAAATTCATAATGACCCTCATGAGTTCTAAATGCCGTTTTCGGAATGTCTTCAATCTTCATTCTGATTTGATGATATCCCGAACGAAGATCCAACTTGGTGAAGTAAATTGATCCATGCAATTCATCCAGTAATTCATCAATAACAGGAATGGGGAACTTATCTTTAATAGTGAGCTTGTTGAGCTCCCTATAATCCGGACACATGCGCCATGATCCATCCTTCTTGTGCACCAATACTACTGGAGCTGAGAAAGAACTTTGACTCGGTTGAATTATACCAGCCTCTAGCATTTCTGCAACCATACGTTCAATTTCACTTTTTTGGACATAGGGATATCTGTACGGCCTGATGTTTGGAGGAACACTTCCTGGAATCAGATGAATAGCATGATCATGATCACGCATAGGTGGGAGACCCTTGGGAGTCTCAAATACCTTGGAATGATTGTCCAAGACTTTTTGGAGATCTGGAGAAATAGATGATTCCAATGTGGAAACATCTAGCGAACATAATTGTGCAATTACACCTCTTTGCTCCTTTTTTAGAAGCTTTGTCATACCATTAGAGCTGATTATCTTTCCTGGTTTCCCTGCAATACCCCTTAATTCAACTTCCTTTCCTTCCGTAGAAAATTTGATGAAAAGTTCTTGAAAATTAAAAGCTATTGTACCCAAGGATTGTAGCCATTGGACTCCTAGTACAACATCACACCTCCCATTGGAATGGAAAGCATTGGGCTAGTCAATACATATTCTCCCATGGATAGCTTGATATTATGGCACTTTCCAGAGCAATTTATTGTTCCTCCATTTGCAATCATCACTTGACACTCTGGTGCTGGATATAGGAAGCAATTCAATTCTTTTGCTACCCTACAATGAATAAAATTGTGGGTGCTTCCTGAATCAATCAACACTATTACCTTTTTCTTCTTGATTTGTCCTTCTATCTTGATGGTTTGAGGAGTGGTAATTCCTGCCAATGCATTACAAGATATGGTCGGATTTATTTGTTCTTCATCTAGGCTTTGTTCCTGAAGTATATCTTCTTCTTTTGACCTTTCTTGCTCCTTTTCTTCTTCCTCTTCACAATCTATGTAGAATAATTTCTTCTCAGCACACTTATGACCTTTAGTGTATTTGCTATCACAACTGTAACAAAGCCCTTTTGCTCTTTTTTCTTCCAATTGTTGTGGTGTCAACCTTATAGGTTGTGGAAGACTAGGGGCAACAACACTTCCGTCTTTATAGTTGTGAGTGGTATGCTTCCTGGTTGCCATAATTTTGCTTTCCATTTTTCTTGCTAACCTGAATGCCTTCTCTAATGAATCAGGTTCCCAAAGGCGAACATCATGTTGGATATTATCCTTTAAAGACCCTATGAACACATCAATCCTATGCTCCTCTGGAATATCTTTTACCCTTATGTTCAATTTTTGGAACTCCTCAATGTGCTCCATTACTGAACCCTTTTGTTTGAGACTTATCAATTGGCTAAAAAAAGTGTTGCTTTTTGTATCTTCATAATGTGCTATCAATTCTTCCGTAAAAATTGCCCAAGTGATAAATTGTTTACGAGAGCAAAGCCATTGATACCATACAAACTGATTTGGTTCCAAATATACAGTTTCCATACGTACCTTTTGTGCATTTTGCACATTATTGAGATCGAAGAATTGCTCCATCTGTAATATCCATGTGGCGGGATCCTTGCCATCAAACTTCCTCATATCGATTTTTGGAATATGGTGATTCTTCGATCCAACATTAGCGTCTATGGAATCATGATTAACATTTCTTTTGTTCTCATCATGAGTTTCCTTTACTACCTTTTCACCATTAGTGACCCTTTCTTGTAGCAACTTCTTCAATTCTTCCATGTCTGTCTTCATATCTATCTTCAAATCTGCCATGTCTCTCTTCAAATCTGTCTTCGAATCATCCATCTTAGCTTCCATGCCCTTTATCTTAGATTCCACGCCATTTATCTTAGATTCCACGCCACTTATCTTAGCTTCTGTTAGCTTTTGTGAGCGTGACATTTGTTGCACTTGTTCTTGTAATTTTGATATATCATGTAGCATTTCTTCCTCTTCTTCATGAGTCATGCTAGAGCTTTCAGGTTCCTTACTAGGTGTTTGCATTTTCTTTCCTCGGGGCATCAGTTACCGATAATAATGCTTTACTATGCCCTTTGAATTCCGTTAAACCAAGCTTACACAAAAATTTAAAAAAAAACTACACACCTTTTTTTACTTTATAGAAGCCTGATATTGAATCTGATGTATCTCTGTAATTTCAGATCATCCAATTCTGAAATTGCTACCTGTAGTAGCCTTCTGTGTCCTCTTTCCAATGCCACAAGTCTGAGCCAAATTGGATTCTCCAAGGAAGAGTTATGTGAAATCTCCCACAGTGACTTGTTTTTAGACTGGTTCAGTAGAGCGAACTTGTACGACGTGCCACGAGTCATTGTTTCAACCTTTTAATCTGAAACACACACAAAAGAAACTACAGTCCGTCCTATTTCTGTACCTTCTTACGAAATTTCAATCTGATCCCCAGAGAGAACGTTATGACGATTTTCCCCAGGTCACATGTTTTGAATGTAATTCAGGAGTCTGCAAAAAGACCAACTTCCTCAGATCATATCTCCGCAAATATCGCGCAAAAAGCTCTGAAATTCGGACCCAAGGTTCAACGCGATTTCTTCTCAAATGGGTTTTTTTTACGACTTCTGAAACGTCACAGAAAAAAGTTATAGCGAAAATGCCACGATGACCTGTTTGGAGCAGCGAAACCCTAGAATCCAAAGCTCTGATACCAAATGTTATGAAACCAGCTCAAGAAAAGATAGAAAAGATAGATCAACGCCTTAGAATTTAGCCTCTTCGAGGGGGAAACCTCCTTTACATTACATAAATGAACAATTCTTGGATGATACAAATGACAAAACCTCCTTTCTATATATAGGAGTCTAGGGAGTCACAATATAATCCAGCCGACCTAACAATAATAATATAAAGCCACAAAAATAACAATAGAGGGATTCTATGGGGCATAGAAATAAAAATATGGGGGTAATAGGGGCACAACAATATAAATAAGGGGTATAACTACAATAGTAATGCGGTAATCACTAGTATTATAGGGACCCAACAATGTTAGTACCCAAAAACCAATGTCAAGACAAAAATGATACAAAGAAGGAATGAATAGGGTTAGAAGAGGGCAATGATGGAGGCTAGAGGCTAAGAAAAGGCAACGATGGAGGGAATAAAGGCCCAGGAGACCACGACAAGGTAGAGAGAGGCCTCCTAGAGTCTTCCGCAAGGGTGATACTCTAAGAGGCCTGTTAGGGCTCATGACAAGGTAGAGAAGGGGTCTGGTGAGGGTTTCAAGGGCCTTAAATGCCTGCGACTCAAGAAAGAAGGCCTAATGAGGCCGTAACAGGGAAAAGGGAGGCCCAAATAGGGTTGTTGTGAGGGATTGAAGCCTCAATATGCCTGCGGCTCAAGGAAAAGAGGCAACGACTCACATAAATGGGAGAGAAAGGGCCATGGTAGGGGTAGTGGAGCTCTTGGCTAGGTCGTAGAGGCCTAATTTCTTTTCGGACCCTTGTAATCACAAAGAGAATTAGCCAAGACATCAAAATTCACTATGAAAATGCCAAAAATTACCTCTTGGGGCATGTGGCCCTCCTTCTTGCTCATGCATTGAGCTTGGAGGATGGCTAGAGGCTAGATCTTGTCTTGATAGGCCTAGATCTACCTAAAAAACCCAACGATTTTTCTCAACGAAGATGGATGTCTCACTTGGAGGAGAGAAACCCCATAAAACCTAGCCTGGGTCTAGTTCATTTATTCAATTTTAGATTTTCTTTGTGAACTTGAGAATTTACCTGCACAAATCAGATGAAAAATTCCCAAAACCCTAATATATACACAAATACAAAAAACCCCAAAACCCAAAAGACCAAATTTATTTACAAGACTTCAAAAAAAAAACAAGGGTTAGATTTATTTACAAATATTCCCAATATTTACAAAATTTAAATATTTGCTCTTATTAGCAGATTTAATCTTTATGGCACAAATTTAAAAGACATTTTTTTTGATAAATTTTCAGGCAAGTAATATGGACGAATAATTTCGAAAAATGACTGGCCAAATTCCTCCCGCAAAATAAATCATCACAATGAAATCCAAGAGCTCAAAAAATGGCAGTACTTCCCCACAATATGTGAACTTTGAGTCCAAGGGCTAGAGTACCTGTAGATCTCTATTCAATCTTAAAGATAATTGTTAGATCATATAGTGAATAAGATCACCTAAGATAACTCATACCAATAGAATGTTCTTATAGCCGACAAATGAAACAAAAATTAGAATATTTGGCACAATATAAAGCATAAACAAATAAGTTAGTAGCACATACCACATAACAACAGATAGAAGAACACCATGAACTGAAACCCCAAAGTCTTTCTATTATGCGAAAAATAATTCCAGTAGAGCAGGAGCTCAGTGAAACATAAATTACTTCTTCCAGATAAGATAACCCAAAGATACTTCATAGGGGCCCAATAGCTTCCTTATATAGATAATGAGAGAGAAATAAACCCCTCTAAGTGGAAATAATGACTAGTTGGCTTGATCCTTGTCAAAATAATATCGTCTGTCGAAAATTGATCTTCTTTTGATCTCCACCATTAATTTCTTATTTTTGAGGAAAAATAAAAATTCTCTTGAAAACCATTTTTTATTAATCCAAATATTAATATTTTGGATTAACTTCCTCAAAAATTGACTTTGACTTAACCACCAAGGTCCAAGCGGTCAAATTTTCTTAAAATATCCATCTTCTCTTAGTGGAGGACCTCCAAAAATTGATTCATTTTTGACCCACCAATTTTTTATTATTTTCCACTTGGAGAGAATTTAATTTCTCTATAATTATTTTTTGACGCAAAATTAGTTAATTTTATGATTTAGGATTTTAATACAATTTTGTCAGAAAAATTAATTAACTGACTCTAGAGGGGATTTAATTATTTTTCCACCCTCAAATATTTTAGCCACGGTATCTAATTATGAGGGACCATGCACTAAAATATTTTTTTACATTGAAATATTACAATTTAATTCAACCCTTAGAAGGGGAAATACACATTTAGACCAGACCCTCAATATATTACCCAATTATGTGACACAATATGATCTAATATGAAACCAAGCGTGCTTAAAATAAAATAATTTAGCCTTGGTGTTTAATTATGAGGGACCATGCACTAAAATTATTCATAAGCATACTTTTACAATAGACTTGATAAACACTAGGACTCACCTAAGACATTGCCAAAGAATTCCACCCTAGCTTTGGGGTTATAGTTGGAAGAAAAACTTTGTCGATTATCTGTGTTTACAAACACACATAATTCGGGGAGGTTAAAAAACTTCCTAGGATGAAATCCTTTGACAAAAATAATATGCTTACCTAGGTGAAACTACATGACTTAATGGTCATACTAGCATCATTTACAAAAAACTTTGCAGAAATTGGGTTTACAATGATATAATTGAAAGTTGCATGATGACATCGATCTGAAAAAAAATGATCTGCTGCTTTGGAATCTGCTTCTTGGACTGTGGACAAAGTGTGGTCAAGAAGTCCTAGAGCTATTGGTTAGTTAAAGAAAATCACTGAAATATTATTGTAACGTGGATCATTTTTCCTGGTACAAGAGTCCACATCTTTTGTATTTAATTTTATCTCTATAGGGTGGTAGGGTGGTGCTAGGAAGGTGAATGAATTCACCTTCATGTTGGGGTCCATAAACACTTCATGGTTGTAGGGTGGTGCTAGGGAGAATTGTGGCTCGCTGGGGTGTTGGCGCATCTTTTCAACTGACTACTGATAAAACTAGAGCGGGAGCCTAATTATCTTCTTTATTTAGAGGTATCATCGCATTGCACCATATTTCGTAATGTGGTGGCAACGCCGCCCGTAATATTTGTGCTGCAAGGGGGGTCCCGGGGGGACAACAACGATTTTTAGGAGCCCCCACCTATAAAGGGATCGGGGGCAGCACCCCCGAAGCTAAAAATAGATGTAAAACTGCTTTGTAAAATGTTGTAATTTCGTAGTCAATCTGGGCCGTTCATTAGGTGGAGATTTGAAAGTAGAAGTTATGTTTAATTTATAGTTTTTTTTCCCTAGAAGGCAACCCCTCACTATATATGAGGGAATTGTATTGCATCTATGTAGATCTGTATTCTAAGTGAGAAAGAGAGAGGACATTGAGTGAGAGAGAAGAGGGAATTACAACGGATTTGCTGTAGGTGTATCTCTTCAGTTAGCTGGATAATTTAAAAGGAAGGACTAACTGTTTCCCATGGACGTAGCCCAAATTGGGTGAACCACATATATCTGTGTCTCTCTTTTTTTTATGTCTTTTCTGTGTTTATATTTCTACAATATATTTTACATGTTCCATTTCTATGTAATATATAATTTTCTAATAACTGGTATCAAAGCCGAAGGTCCATTTGGTTGATAAATTCGCAGGAGAGAAGGGTTCTTGGTTCAAGTGGGAGTAATGGTGGAAGATGGTAGGTTTAGGGTAGAAAAATTTAATGGCCAAAACTACCAGCTGTGGAAGATGTAGATGCAAGATTATTTGTACCAGAAAGATATGTACCTACCCTTGAGCAGAAAGAGAAAGAAGCCAACGAGTATGACAGACATAGAATGGGATATTCTCGACAGAAAGGCACTTGGAACAATACGTCTGTGCCTAGCGGTGTCGGTAGCCTTTAATATTTCAAAGGAATCGACAACAGAGGGTATAATGAAGGCATTGGCCAAACTATATGAAAAACCCTCGGCCTCAAATAAGGTATTTCTTATGAAGTGTTTATTTAATATGAAGATTTTAGAAGGTGGATCTGTTGCTAATCATTTAAATGAATTTAATACGGTTACCAGTCAGTTAAGTTTTGTAGGGGTAACTTTTGATGATGAAGTTAGGGCTCTGTTATTTCTATGCTCATTGCTAGAAAGTTGGAATGGTTTAGTTATGGCCATTAGTAACT
This sequence comes from Pinus tabuliformis, assembly GCA_031772625.1. Classification (NCBI taxonomy): domain Eukaryota; kingdom Viridiplantae; phylum Streptophyta; class Pinopsida; order Pinales; family Pinaceae; genus Pinus; species Pinus tabuliformis. The sequence continues at coordinate 90,737,279 of CM062808.1, read as the reverse complement.
TTGTCTCTGGATCTAGTACTTTAAAGTTTAATGATGTTGTCGGTGCAATCCTTAGCGAGGAAATGCGTTGGAAAAGCTCCGGTGAGACATCAGGTAATTCTTTGACTGCAGAGACTAGGGGAAGAAAAATGGAAAGAGGAAAGAGCCTAGGATATCACAGTAAGTCAAGGAAAGGCAGATCCAAGTCTAGATCGGGGATAGTGTGCTAGAAATATGGGAAGAAAGGACACCTGAAGAAAGACTGCAAGTCTCAGAAGGGAAAAGAAGGAGATGCGCAGTAAGAAAACAATCATGAAGCGAATGTGACAGGTGATGTGTTGCAATATGCTTTGATTCTTTCATTATAAAATATTATTGATGCTTGGATGGTAGATTCAGGGGCCTCATTCCATGCCACATATGATAGGAAACATTATCATGATTATGTACAAGGAGATTTTGCACAGGTTCGATTGGGTGATGATAAACCCTGTGAAATCACTGGAATGGGTACAATTTTCATAAAACAGCAAAATGGAAATAAATGGCTATTGAAGGAGGTAAGTGATGTTCTAGATCTGAAGAAAAATCTAATTTCAATAGGGCAGTTGGGAGGTGAAGGCTGTGTAACTACTTTTACAAATAAAACCTGGAAGGTCACTAAAGGAGCCCTGGTAATAGTAAAAGGAGAAAAGGTTGGTACATTGTATTTATGCAATGGTATTTCTAATTCTGTTAATTCTTTAACCTATACAGGAGAAGATACAACATTGTGACATCATAGGCTATTGAAGTTTCTAAGTCTACCAGTTAGAAACCCTCCATGCACTTTACTGATTTATTCCTACCTACTTGTTCCGTTACTTAACAAGTTATTTACAATGTAAATACTGAAAGTAAACACTAGTTCATGCTCAACATATTATAGATCATCAACTGAAGGAAACAAAAACAAGCACACGAAATGACACTATTATTTTTGGACCAATGTCCCCAGAAAAATGCAATGCGGAAAAACTGGTGCAACTATCTGAGGGTTTTCTTATTAAGCAATTTGAGAGTACAATCTGGGTGCCAAATTCAGCTTACCCAACAGAGAATTTCCTTGGCAGTGGTACCTCTCAGTCTGAGACAAATGTCCTGACTAAAACCCTGGATAAACCTTCTGGCAGTTCCTCAGCTCCAATCTGCCCCAAAAACCCTAGCGTTTGCCTTTCTGGACTGCGTCAGCCTCTCTCTGCCCAACGCTGGCCCTGCTTCACCCTGAATGGGCTTGCGTTAGCCTCAGGAGGCCCTGCGTTAGCCTTTTGGCCCTTTGCATCAACAACGCTGGCCTCTCTAAAGCACTACGCAACTCCTAGCTTCCTCTGTGTGGCCCTGTGTGAGCGCTGGTTGCTACTGTGTCACTCTCTCTTACTCCTACATTGATCTTATGACACTATATCTGCCTCTTTGTCTCTTTGTTTTCAATGCCCCTCAGCTGCAACTCCAATCACTGATTCTATATCTCTTAGCAAACCCCGCTTTAGAGAATAGAATGACTGATCATCTGGTGTACTCTCCAAGTGACCCTCAAGCCTCCTCTTATACTTTTCTCGTTGACATATCAACAGCCAAGATTAAGTCCCTAATCAACGATTAATATTATATCTGGCTTGATCCATGTCTTTTGGACCATTATAACATAGTTTTATATTAATTTACATTAATATTTTAATTTCCCTAAGTTTAGACTTAGGGACTCCATTAAAAATATTAATTATTTTAATATTTCTCAAACTATTTAGAATTTTCCCAAAACCTTTCTGGGTATTGGAGATCTCATGTTCCCTAACCTCTCCACCAAATTTCGTGGCTAGAGCACATCCTATGCTACCCCAAATCAACACTCCCTCTTAGTGAGGACTGTGCTCTAGAAATACTCATTGAGTATCACCCTGATCATCCAGCATCGGTCCCTGCGCTAATGCTAGGCCTGCTACCCAACATCCTTTGCATTGCTAAATCTTTTACTATTACCCATGGCCCTACCACTTCCACTGCGACATCCATATTGCAACTTCCTCTGCATCTGTGCTGCTGCTAGTCCTTTCTCCCAACACTGCATCCGCACTGCAACTCCTCTCATCATGCTAAATCGAGTTTCCCACTGCTGCACTGCAACTCAGTTACTGAGAAGTAAGTAATTTATCTCCCAACTATGACCTCTCCGTTGGGCTAGAGACACTTGTTGATGTTGAAGCTCCCTTTGCTGCTGACAGGTGCTCCCTCTCTGACCTCTGCACAACTCTCTGCATCTCACACCATTGCACACCTCTTTGTGCCATCCTGCACTGGTTCAACACTCCCATGCCTCTCGCACTACTGCAGCCTACTAGCCTCGCGCTATCCTAGGAATCTTGCATTGTAGCTCCCTCTGCTGCTTCATCCGCATCCATATCTACCCACATTAGCGAGTCCTACTACTCCTCTTCGGGGCTCCCGTAGCAAGGTCTAATCCAAGAGGCTGGGTACCTCGAGGATCCTGCCCTTCATCACCTGTAGTCCACTTGACTACAGCTTGATGTCTCCCCACTTCCGTTCAAGTGGTGTATGTGCACCCATGGCATAGTCATCATCTATCTCCACTTCCTTCTCTACCCTTGTTGGAGCTACCTTAGTCTCAGAAGACTCTCCCTTTCTCTTCTTCCCTGGACACTGGGTCGCATAATGACCCAACTCCCCACAGTGGAAGCACTTGATCTTGGAGAGATCCTTCTTCTTTCACTTTTCTTGCTTTCCCATAGATGCTAGGGCAACATCTTCCTCCTCTTCCTTTTTGACTTTGATCCCCTTACTGCTGCTTCCCGCCTTTGACTGTCATCTGATCTCTTCTTGGCAAAGAGTTGCCCACATCTCATCCCAAGGTGGAAGTGTCTCTCTGCCTAGTATACTCTGGACAAATACCTCCCAGTCTTCTGAGACTGCATTCAGGGCTGTCCTCACCATCAATTCCTGATCCGGTGTGGCTTCTATGGCAGTCAACTAATCTCAAATCTCATTCAGTCCTCTGAGGAAGGTGTCAATCTGTTCTCACTTCTTCATCTGATATGACCTCAACTGATTTTCTAGTAACATTCTTCTCTGCATAGAAGTATGTTGGTACAATTTCTTTAGGGCCTCCCACATCTCATTTACCATTTCCTTCTCAGAAATGTGTGGTACTACATGGTCCTTGACCCATCAAGGATGATGCTCTTGGCCCTCGCCATTGCCTCCTCGTACTTGTCATTCTCAGCTGGGTCGACTGGGATAGCTATCGTCTTCAAGGTGAAGTGCTTGACATGATTTCTGTTAAGTACAGATAAGATTATGGCCTTCTAGACTACGAAGTTTGACGCTCCATCCAGCCTGTCTTGGTCTCTTACTTCGTGCAGTGCCATGATGCTCTTCTACTTCCCTCCTGGAAGTTCTCGATGTGACTCCCTCTGAGTCTCAATTTTTCTCCTAGAAATCCTTTTGCTGATGTCGTGATGCCCCCTACTCTGATTGTCTGTGCAACCGCACCACTGATCCGGATTTCTTGGCTAGAAACCCTCAGTAACAACTCCCTCCTCTTTGCCTTGCCCTGTTAGGTATTGTTTTGAGTACAGTACTTCACCAACTCCACTCTGCAACTTTTCCACAACCTCCTAAAGCCCAACAACCTGAAGGTGAGAGCTCCTAGGCTCTGCGTAATCCCGACACCAGCAAGCCGGCCTCCTCAGCCAACTATGTCAGCCCTCCTAGCTTCTCCGTGGCTCTGTGTGAGTCTCCCTTTTCCTCCCTTGGCCTATGCACTGCCTCTTCTTGGCTCACCCTTGATGATGCAGGCACTGCGTCAACCTTCCCTTGTTGCTTCTCTTCTAGAAACAACTTCTGTCACTCAGGAAAACTGTTTTCTGCTGCTATTTCTCCGCTCGGCTGATGTCCTCAGTTCTCCTATAATACGCAACCATGCTCTGGTACCATATTGAAGTTTCTAAGTATACCAGTTAGAAACGCTCCATGCAATTTACTGATTTATTCCTACCTACTTGTTCTGTTACTTAACAAGTTATTCACAATGTAAATACCGAAAATAAACACTAGTGCATGCTCAACATATTACAGATCATCAACTAAAGGAAACAGAAACAAGCACACTGTTGGGCATGGAATCCCCCCACAACATGTTTTGGGGCTCAAAGCCTAAGTTTTGAGTACTATTGTTGTAAAGATTCCGCGAATTGCGAGCGCAGAGCGCAAATTGTATGATAGAGTCATAAGGTTGTCCACCCTAAGTTTTGAATGTAGTTTCGACCTACCATGGCCCGCAGACCATGGGATTGTATAAATAGAGCAAGGCTCTAATTTGTAAGGTAGCGAAGAAACAAGTAGCCAAGGAATGGAGTCTAGAAGATAGCAAGAAAAGGTCTAAGTGCTTTGAGTCGTAATAGTAGGAGGAGGCTCTGCAGCTAAGTGTGCAGAGGCCTAGTAGAGTTTGTAGCTGAGTGCGTGGACCCCTGTAGCTGAGTGCACAGGGCAGAGTCGAGTCTGTAGCCGAGGAAGAGGAATAATAAAGAGAAATTTGATTCCAAATCTTGTGCATCTGTTCTTGTGCAATTTCCTGTTTAATTATATTGTTTTCTTTATCGCGTGCCCTTATATGAATACTGAACACTGTTAATATGACTAAACACACACTGATAAGCTAAGTAATTGAATAATATTAGGTTAATAGTAAGGAATTGGGTAATAACACGGATTGGGTCCCGATTAGGGCGGCACAAAGACAACATCGTATTCTGTGAGGTACTGATAGGTGCGCGTAACGACGTGCGCGCAGGGTCAAACCGTGGACCACCGAAAACCATCAGACATCTCTAGGGTGTTGAAACCTCGTTCTAACACCCTCCCATACTACTTCGGGTGAGACCTCAGTTCGTACTCCCTAGACTGTTGCCGAAAGGGCTAGTAGTACCAGGATTTGTTTGGTTAAACCACCTCTGAACCTGGGTCCCTCGGGGGGAGTATGGTCGCAACGCTGAAACTTAAAGGAATTGACAGATGGACAACATCACACATGGTTTGTAGCATCATTAATGCCACATTTAAGGACGACGCTATCACAAAAAATTCTTTCCACCCAAGCCGAAGCTTTGGAGATGGCAATAAGATTGCATGAGACCCCTATACAAGATCCTGGTCTGGGAGTCCAACAAATCCACGCGCAACTGCAAAATTTGTGTCTGGAAATGCAGAGTTTGAAACAGGACAGGACCCCTCAGCCAGAGGCGCGTGAGGAGGTATGGTGCATAAATGCAAAGGCCAGGGGCATGACAAGGACTGTTGTCCAGTATTCACGAATTACTTGGCGGGAGGAGGGCTAATGCCGTTAAGACCTGAGGCACAAGCAGGACCAAGCGCGGCGCTTGCACTATGGTGCGAGATTTTTCAGATAGGAGGAAAACACACTATGGATAATTGTCATCTATTACAAAAGTATACACAAATGACCTAACAATTGTTTTGTAATTTCTACAGGTTGGTAGGCCATGATGAGCGCACCTGCAGAAGCTACGAACTAATGGATGGAACAGACTCCTGCTTACAGAGTAGAGATTGAAACACAAGTCCTTGACCCAATTGCAGGAATGACATGTGCTGGATTTTAGGGCCGCGGACGAGGTTGAGGTGGAATGGGATCAGGACGGGGTCACGGACAACTAATTTGCTACAATTGCGGAGGGCCCGAACACTATGCCCGCGATTGTATGAATCCGACAAGAACATCATATTTTTACTGTAATCAATTTGATCATGAGGCAGAAGACTGCCCTACATTGATAGTGAGGCTACATGAAAAAAGGGTACTCCAGCCTCCCCCGACTCAGAATTTGCAAATGATGAGGTCTGAGCCATGCGAGGAGGACCCAAACGTAAACATAGTGCTCAGAAGCGGTAACACGACCAGAGAGAATAAAGGTAAGCAGTCAAAAGAAAGTGCGTGGGTTTGCAAAGATCCTATCAAGGAACTTGAATTTGATTTGAAGCGCGCGAAGGAGACATTCATGGAAGCTAAGAAGAGCTTCATGGAGGCCTCCACTTCAAGCAGTAAGGATCAACTAGAACCACGGATGGATCCTTCAATGCTCACTACCTTTCTGGAGACATGCATGAAACTGTTGTGTGATAGCAACGTTGTTAAAGGAATACAGGAACTTATCACTAGGTGCACGGGGTCAGGAGAACTGTGCATGGTCCGAACACTTAGAAAGCATGCATTGCGCACAGGAAGGGAAATGAGATTGACTGCACAAATCGGAGAATATGAAATGGATCAGGTAATCTTGGATCTTGGATCGGATGCAAATGTACTACCAAAATAAACATGGGAATGCATGGGCAGACCCACACTACAATGGTCTCCTATTCAATTGTGAATGGCGAACTAGCAGAAGATCCTACCCATGGGGAGATTGCAAGGGGTAACAGTGGATATTTAAGGTGCGAGCGTGCTAGCGAATTTCGAAGTGATAGAGATTGTCGATGATAGCAATCCCTATCCCACGCTATTGGGCATAGACTTGGCCATTGATATGAATGGAGTCATAAATCTGAAGAAGCGCAAAATGATCTTTGAAAAAAAGTCATTACGCGTAGTAGTACCACTAGATTCAGTCGAAGGAGCGCGATACACTGAAATGGTGCGCGACGATGATATTGATGACGATCTCGATTGCATCTACAAGATAACCACGCGAGAACAGGATTGGGTGAATCCGTCTACAGATGGTAGGATTTCGTGGGAGCACGAAAGGTCCTGCACTGCAGATTTAGACGAAGAAATAGAACGATGGCAGAATCGGCTACACGAAGTAACAATGCTCAATTGTAACATGATGATAAGATCACTACGATGCATAACCATGGAGATAAGGGATCTGCCTAGGTATGATGGGTTGACAGCGGTGGATGACTTTCTGAACAAATTTGAGAGCGAAGTAACAGAACAACAACATGTTGACGCTCTAAAATGGGTACTATGTGCTACACCTGCAAAATGGTGGGGTACGCACCGATAGAGTTTCAAGGATTGGCGCAAATGTAGAAGGATGATGCACCTATGATTTGGAAAATCCTCGGTATGGATGAAATTCAGATACGAGGGGAAAAACAACTTACGGGCCCACCTTTCCCGATGGGTATAGACATATGACATGCAGCCCGCCCAAGCGCACACCACTCCTAGGATAGCGAATAAGAACACAACGCAGTGGTAGGAAAGGAAAAGCGTGCCCAAGGTTATCCATGACAAAGCATTCGACAGGGTGTGTGAAGTGCTGAACAGGGTTCACCAAGTGAGATGCACTGAATGGGACCTGTGCATACTAGTGGTTCGATGGGGCTATAGGACCATGTGCAAAACCCTGACCGCGAAAACAATTCCAAGGTGGCGAAATAAAGTAGGAACCGTAATCTCTGAGGAGCATGCAAAGATGAATCCACACTTAATAGAAACAACAGGTGTGACAATGCGCGAAGCCCAGGACAAAGAAATCACACCGCAACGCGAAGTAGAACACATAAGGCTTTAGGAAGCCATTCGGCAAGGGAACCTTAGACTTCACAAACTTGAAAATGACTAGGTACGGCTAAGGAAGAAAATCATTTTAATGGACACAGAGGTTAAGAGGCTAGAAAACGAGATCAAGTGAGCATATCTTGTCGATAAACCAAGGATGGCAAGGCAAGGTGTGGATGATCATACTAATGAATTAAGAGACTATCACCGAGAATTAATTAGTCTACTACTATGGTTATGACCCCATATCACCAAACGCAGTAACCAGGGGAGCACACTACAAAAAATAGAGCACGCGTCACCGACTACAACGAGGACAAATGAGGATTTTCTACGAACCATACTGGAGGGTGAGATGGAGCCTCACATAGGTGGTGCGACCCCCTGACTAGCCGTAGGAAGAAAAATCTTAGCACTCCAGGCAGCTAAAAGGGAGTGCAGGACTATAAATCATTCTGCCTGGGCACCGCGCGCTCTGACAGGTGCGTGCAGGAACAACCTGTCACAAGGTTCGCGCTCGCGCATGAAGGGATGCACTGCCACGTGGGTAGGCTGGGAAGTGACCATTGGTGTCATTTTTCATGACGGGATGTCCAATTTGAGGCCAAATGGAGCGGGCGACGGGTATTTAAGATAGGAGTTATGGGCAAGATTTTGGAAAATCTGCTGCCAAGAAAGCATTGATGGCTCTGAATTGGGGGGAATGGTCGAATTTGAATTCAAAAGGCGCTATAAAACTATAAAGGCTAGCCAATAGACAATACTTGGTCAATTGAGATTTGAGCGGTTGAACAGAGCACAAAGTGTTAAGAGTCGAGCGATAATAGAGCCCCTCAGTTCGTGAAAGAACACATACAGTGCAGAAATGATGACGACCACTAAGGATGGGTTGGGTATTGAAGAAGGAACCGTCGACGAGTCTGCGTAGACCCCCATGGTACAGGATGTTCCCGAAGGCGTTGGGGTTGTAATCGAAATCCCTAAATCACCTCAGACGCCGAGACCAAACAAGGATAAGCAGGCAATGGGACCAGTACGCATGTCCCCGAGGAATCCGCGGCACAATAAGTTATCAATGGAAGAAAAAGGAAAGGCAGTCACCATTGAAACTTATGAAGAGGAAGAAGACTTGCAGGCTTTGATTGCCGCAGTAGAGGAAGACGAAGATGTGGAGGAAGATATCCAACCAGTGTGCTCTGCAGAAAAATTGCCTGAGTATGTCCCTCCACGAAAAAGGAAAACCAAAATACCAAAGGATCTGGATGCAACGAAGAGTGCACTCCAGACCCCGCTCCTCCCCGATGGAATTACCTTTGAGGGTTCGCTCCTAGGACGCGTGCCCACCTTGAAATTTGAAGACTGGGACCTCGCGGATAGTGTTAGGGTCCCACCCTAACCCCCTTATTTATGTAATGGGATCGAGTCATAGTCAAGAGTCAATAAAGCCCATATTAATAATTGTAAGTGGTTAACCTGCAATTAATGACGGGACCACAGTTAGTTGCAAATGGGCCGTAGTATTAGATAGATGGTATTAATAAAACCCATGGTATTGATCCTTGGTATTGCATGTATGAGTCATATATAAAGGATAGAGACTCCTTGCGAGGAGCATCGTGTCTTATTTTTGTATCGAGCTCTGCTCTATTGGAGGTTGCCCCCTCGAAGAGGCCAGTGAACATTGCTTTCTGAATAATAAAATATTTACTGTTGTCTCTCACTGTTCGATGTTCTGGGTATATTTATTCGCATATTCTGTATTTGGGTATCTTTTGCAGGTTAAGAGCATAACAAGTGGTATCAGAGCACTTTTAAGGGCCAGTAGGATCTCCATTTCGTAGCAATTTTTATTTATTTTTGGCTAGAGACGTGTTCTGGCGTCTTTAAACCACGGGATCTGTCGTTGAGCGCATAAACCTGCGGATTTGGGGAGGCATGCGCGCAGGAAATACAAGAGGTGGTCACGCTTGTTGGACTCCCATGTAACCCCTGTGGGTACCCCTTCGAGTAGTAGCGCATTAGACAGAAGCGTGTACGGACTATCTTCCAAGTACCTTTTAGGTATATCGGAAGCCCCTTAGCTCCTCTGCAACCTCACCATAGATAAACCTTCGGCCGTCTTGCTGCTACAGTACACCGAGAACAGCACTCGAGTCTGTTCCGCCGCCCAGAGTTATCCGATCCGCCATTCAAATCTCCCAAATCCACCAGATTTGAGTAGTTATGTGGGGTTCCTATACCAGGGTATAATTTTCGCAGGACTTTTGGCCGCATTGACATTTTGAGGATTTGGCGACTGCAGTATTCAAGGAAGGAGTAAAATTCTGTCAGGAGTTTTCAGAAAAAAGGAAAAAAAAAATGAAGTCTGAGATCTCCCGGGGCGCTTATTGGTGATCTAGCCCATCAGAATCAGGACGACGAGCTGAGCACGGTGGTACCATTCAATTCTTAGTGAAATTTTTTTTTAGGCGGTCCCAATTTTAAAAAACATCAGGTCGGTGCATGGTAGAAACTAGAGCTCAAGCTATGGCCAATGAAAGGATGGAAAAACTTGAAGAATCCTTGCAATCCCTCCAGATTTAGTTTGACCGACTAAATAGCCTGATCACGAGCATCATCCTGAAGGGCAAGGAGGCAGCCCACGAGGAGGTGTATAATGGCAATGGACATAGTGAGGGTGAATCTAGCCACTCTCCTCACGTCTGGCGCACCCACCAACAATCCCGTCAGGGACCTCCCAAGTTGGATATGCATAAATTTGACGGTTCTCACCCGGCAGCATGGATAGCACAAATGGAGCAGTATTTCAATCTAAATAACATCTTAGATGATGCGACTCAGCTTATGGTGGGGAGCATGTACTTGGACAATGAAAGGTGGCAATGGTGGGAATGGCATCAACGTTGCAATGGACCTTTTCTGGCTTGGACCAAATTCAAAAAAGCTCTTACAGACCGCTTTGACCAGGAATATTCTTTTTTGGGTCGTCTTACTAAGCTCCGATAGACTGGCACAGTGGATGAATATATTACAGCTTTTGAAGCCTTAGCCTTCCATACTTGGGGTCTCTCAGATGTGTTCTACATGGAATGTTTTATCAGCGGTCTTAAAGAAGCCATCAAAGCCCAAGTCCTACTGCACCACCCTCCCACATGGACGGAGGCTTGCAAGGTAGCCCATAATGTGGAACGTGCATTAGCAGCCTAGTACAATCCCCCAAATTTCTCCGCTAAAGGTCCCCCCCCATAGGCTCACAACACGACTCAAACACTTAAGGTCCAAAAGGTGTCACCTGCAGAAATGGCCGAAAGAAGAAAGCAAGGATTATGTTACTACTGTGATGAAAAATACTCCCCAGGTTATAAATGCAAGGAGCCCAAATTTTTTCAAATTGATGCCACTGACTACAGCTCAACAGAGGAAGATCCACCACTTGAGGAACATGAGGCACTAGAAGAGGACAACCAAAAGGACAATGTCTCTGACGAACTAGTTATTTTGCTGCTTGCTTTGGTAGGGATTTCTTCACCTCAAACTCTCAAAATCAGAGGTTTTATTAAACATCGCCCAGTAGTAGTCCTGATTGATAGTGGAAGTACACATAATTTCATCCATCAAAAAGTCGCAGAAGCAGTGCATTGTTTTGTACGAGCAGTTTCTAACTTCCAAGTCCAAATTACGGATGGGGGCATAATGAAATGTGAAGGCCACTGTGAAAATGTCAAACTTCAAATGGGGGATTATTAGTTGAAAACCCACATGTTTGCCATACACATGGGAGGTTGCGACATTGTCCTCGGCGCTGAATGGCTCCGCACTCTTGGGCCAATCACAATGGATTTCCAGGAGTTATATATGAGTTTTAAGCAGAACAACTACACACATACCCTCCGTGGACTCCAGGCGGGAGCTCCCTCTATCATCAGCTCGCATAGGATGGAAAAATTGCTAAAAAAGGGCCATCATGGAGTTATAGATCAATTTAATGCCATCCAGGCAGTCGAAACCAAGTCTCTGCTAATTCATCCTGAGATGCAACAGATTTTAAATAACCATCTGCCAGTCTTTGACAAGCCTCATGAGCTTCCACCCTCGAGAGGGGAACATGATCATAGCATCACCTTGGTTCCAGGGCCCCAACCCCCAAATGTGCGCCCATACAGATATCCGTTCACCCAAAAGAATGAAATAGAAAAAATAATCAAGGAACTTTTGGAAGCAGGTGTCATTTTTCCCAGCATTAGTCCTTATTCATCACCGGTGGTCATGGTACTCAAGAAAGATGGAGAGTGGCGGATGTGTCCAGACTTCAGGGCCCTCAATAAGTTGACAATCAAAGATAAATTTCCCATCCCGATGGTTGACGATTTGATGAACTCAATGGGGCTCAATTCTTCACTAAGCTGGATCTTCTCAGGCTACCACCAAATTCGCATGAAGGAAGTCGACATTCCAAAGACCGCTTTCAGAATTCATGAAGGCCATTATGAGTTCCTGGTCATGCCATTCGGTCTTTGTAATGCCCCCTCTACTTTTCAGAGCCTTATGAACCACATTCTCAAACCATATCTCAGGAAATTTGTCCTTGTCTTCTTCGATGACATCCTCATCTATAGTTGCACTTGGGCCGCAGATCTTCAGCACGTAGATCTACTCTTGCAACTGCTCCGCAAGCATAAATTATTTGTCAAGATGTCCAAGTGTTCGTTTGGCATGGAAGAAGTTGAGTATTTGGGCCACATTGTGGGGCGTGAAGGTGTCAAGGTGGACCCCAAAAATATCCAGGCAATGCAGGATTGGCCTCAACCTAAGACCTTGAAGAGCTTGAGATGATTTTTGGGTCTCACAGGCTATTATCGTAAATTTGTCCGCAACTATGGTCGCATAGTGAAGCCCCTCACTCAACTCCTAAAGAAAAATTCATTCATCTGGAATGAGGAAGCACAACAGGCATTTACAGCTCTAAAAAATGCCATGTGTTCCACTCCAGTCTTAGAACTACCTGACTTCACCAATTCTTTTGTCATTGAATGTGATGCTTCGGTACAGGTATTGGGGTGGTCTTAATGCAGGAAGGGCAACCTTTGGCCTTCACAAGCCAACAACTAAGTGGGAAGAATCTGGGCCAATCTACCTACGAGAAGGAAATGATGGCCATCTTACATGCAGTAGAGACCTGGCGACCTTACTTATTGGGGCGACATTTCCAAATCCGCACAGATCATCACAGTCTTAAATATTTTTTGGAGCAACGCCTATCCTCCCCACAACAAAATAAATGGCTCGCCAAAATGCTGGGATATGATTATGAGATCATTTACAAGAAAGGGAAAGACAATAGTGTAGCAGATGCCTTATCTCGCCAATTTGAGGAGGAAAGTACTCTGCTAGCAATTTCCCTCCCCATTCCAGAATGGATTGAAGAGGCTTGCAGGGAATGGTTTTCACATCCCGGGCTCTCCCAACTCATTTCTCAATTGCAGGTAGATCCAAATTCCACTAAGGGCTACTCGTGGCAGGATGATATTCTTCGCTACAGGGACAGAGTCGTAATATCACCAACATCCACCCTCAAAAGTCGCATTTTGGCAGAATTGCACTCATCCCCCATTGTAGGACACTCAGGCTTTCAGAAGATGTATGCTCGCACCAGAAGATCATTTTTTTGGACAGGCATGAAAAAGGACATCCTTACTTTCGTAGCAGAATGTGATGTCTGTCAACGCCACAAAGGGGAGACCGTCAACACACGAGGCACATTACAACCGTTTCCCATCCCTGCATCAATTTGGATGGAGGTTTCTATGGATTTCATTACAGGGCTTCCAAAGTCAGGAAACAAGTCAGTCATCATGGTGGTTGTGGACCGACTTTCGAAGTATGCTCATTTCTGCGCCCTACCCCACCCGTTTACACCAACTTTGGTTGCTCAATCTTTCATGGATCAGATCTTCAAATTGCATGGCATGCCCACTTCTATTGTGTCCGATCGCGACCCGATCTTCACCAGTAATTTTTGGCAGGAACTCTTCAGGATACAAGGCACTCAACTAAAACTCAGTACTTCCTATCACCCGCAAATGGATGGTCAAACTGAAGCCGTCAACAAATGTCTGGAAACCTACCTTAGGTGTTTCACTTCAGAAAAGCAACATCTTTGGGTACAGTGGTTACCTCTGGCTGAATGGTGGTATAACACAAACTATCATGCCACCACCAAAATGACTCCCTATGAAGCTGTATATGGTCAACTCCATCCTTCCCCTACTTCTTATCTCAAGGGGTGCTCAAAAGTACAAGCAGTGGATCAACTCCTACAACACCGTGCAATCATGCTCGCCCATCTTAGAGAGAATCTTCATCAAGATCAAAACCACATGAAGCAACAGGTAGACCAGCATCGCTTAGAGCGCCAATTTCAAGAAGGGGTCAGGTCTTTTTGAGGCTGCAACCATATAAGCAAACATCACTCAAAGACAAGGGTTCTCAGAAACTATCTCCAAAATTCTACGGACCATATCAAGTACTTCAGCGCATTGGAGAAGTGGCTTACAAGTTGGCTTTGCCACCTACTGCAAAACTCCATCCAGTTTTCCATGTCTCATGCCTCAAGAAAGTGATTGGGAACAATTGCAGAATTCAAACCAGTCTACCTGAATTGGACGAAGAAGGGTCAATTTGGCTCCAACCTGAACAGGTCCTAGACACACGAGACAGGCACTTGTGGGGCGGCATGATTAGGGAAGTTCTCGTCAAGTGGAAAGACACCTCTCCGGAAGATGCAACTTGGGAACCAACCACTATTCTTCAGCAGTTTCCACAGCTTCAGCCTTGAGGACAAGGCTAGTCTTAAGGGGGAGGGCATGTTAGGGTCCCACCCTAACCCCCTTATTTATGTAATGGGATCGAGTCATAGTCAAGAGTCAATAAAGCCCATATTAATAATTGTAAGTGGTTAACCTGTAATTAATGACGGGACCATAGTTAGTTGCAAATGGGCCGTAGTATTAGATAGATGGTATTAATAAAACCCATGGTATTGATCCTTGGTATTGCATGTATGAGTCATATATAAAGGATAGAGACTCCCTGCTAGGAGCATCATGTTTTATTTTTGTATCGAGCTCTACTCTATTGGAGGTTGCCCCCTCGAAGAGACCAGTGAACATTGCTTTCTGAATAATAAAATATTTGCTGTTGTCTCTCACTGTTATATGTTCTGGGTATCTTTCTTCACATATTTTGTATTTGGGTATCTTTTGTAGGTTAAGAGCATAACAGATAGTGAGAAGTTCCTTCACTTAAACACGGTGAACCTAATGAAACAGAATACAGAGGGGCCAACAATAATGTTAGAGCCACGAAAATGGCTGCGCGGTGTGGAAAAGGCCGGGTTGCTTCATTTGCTATGGATACCACATTTTCACTGCATGCCCATCACCATTTTCGTCATCAGGCAGTTGCTCTGCTTGGTGCATGATGGGTACTTATGGCTAGAGGAGCGTATTCCCATCAAGATGGATCTCATCCATCGAATTTCTCGACTTGCCTGTAAGGGAAAGGACCTCGTGACAATAGCAGGGAAAAGTAGCGACTTGGCTCTTACATAGGCCATTAAAACAAAATATAAGCTCGAGAAGAAAAAGAGGGGTTACACTATCACTAGTATAAAGGATAAAGGGGTGCATGTAGCCACCCAACTCCTGGCTGGTAAAGTAATGAGAAAATGTTGTGCCGATGAAGTACCAGAGCCGGTGATTGCGCTGGCCGAACAGTGTGCGGAGGGGGTTCAATTAAATTGGGCCAAGTTCCTCTGCGAAGAATTTTTTCTCAACTGCCAGGAGGCCCAGTAATAGGGTAAGACCTTCCACTATGCGTGGCTGCTCTTATCCATCTTGCTGGTCACAGGAGAACTGCCGGAGGATAGCCAATTCCCAAGCATCGACCGAGACTTACCAGAGGCCGCGAAGTACGCTTCGCTCTAGGCCACGAAGGATGCGAAACAGATTCGCGCTACCAAGATTTTCTGGGTGCTCATGGAGGTGAGTATCCGAATGTCGATTAACAGGAGGCCGTGCCTGTCCTCCACAGTGCACAACAGTCTGCAGAGTTTTTTAGACTTCAAAGCGGACATGCACAATATCTACATCAGGGCGCAGAAAGATCCGGTGTAGCAGTGGACAAAGATCCCATTCATAGCCAGTGACGATGTGATATTTATGGTGTTAGAGACATGGCCTCCCGAGTGCCGCGCCCCAGATTTGGTAGAGTTGGAGAAGACGATAGCGCAGAAAAGGAAGGATGATGCCAATCTATGCATCACCCAACTGGCCGAGAGAAGGCAGAATGAAAAAGTGGCAGCCGAGGTCGGAGTAGTCCGCGAAGTAGCACAGGCAGTCGTGAAGTAGAAGAAGGCTGCCGAAGCAGCAACAACAGAGGCCACAACAGTGGAGGTAGAGGAGGGCCAATCAGAGTCTGTAGGACATGAGGCAGAGGACACAGAACTTGTAGAAGAGAGCGTGGACCCAAGGACCGCCTCTACACAGCTCAAGCGGCTGCGTATTGCTGAAATATCAGGTCTAAGAAGGAAGGTCAAGGCCTCAAAGCTGGCCATCAACCTGATCACCTTAACTGAAGGTGATCTCCATGACATCGGCCAGATGGTTCGTGATGTCACTAATGAAGCACTCCAAGACTTTATGACAGAGCAGAAGACTGTGTTGGGAGCCCTAAGGGTGCAGTTGTAGGAGTTATAGGTGTGGCCCTTGTAGGAGGGTCTCTTGTCTACCCACGTTGCAGTAGGCACCTCAACAGCAGACCAGATGCTACGCGCAAGGATGGCCAATACGATAACCTTGCCAGAGGGAGTGCTAGTCTCGGAGAGCATAATAGACCGGATGATGCTTAATACAATGAAAGGCATTGGCCTTAACTTGGTTGCCCTTCCACGTGATACACTTTATCAGCTGCAAGATGGGATAACAATAGAACTACGTGCCAAAGAGAGCAGCGCAATCCAGGTTCTAAGCGAGCAGAAGATTAATATAGAATAGCTTAGCTTGCAGCGCGACAAGTTGGTGTTGCAGAACCAAAAGTTGGTATAGAATGTTGATGATGCTTGCCGACGCATCCCCAAGTTGTCCATTGCAGTAGACCTGCCAACAGAAGTGTGGATTCAATGTTTGGCAAGTGGAGTCCGTAACGCGCACGAGGAAACAACAAGAGTGCAGCTGGAGCTGAATCTCTAGATTGCCGAGTTGCAGCTGAAGGCGCAACCTTCCACTCCCCCCGAGGTCAGAGAATAATGTGCCAGTGCTATTGCAGTAGGAATGGAAGAGATTGGAGGTGCAGTCCGTGACTGTACCAACATGTTGGAGTAGGCGTTGGAGGTCCTCACTACGTTGCAGGAGGACCCCAACATCCAGGGGCTGGAGACCAAGGCACGTGAACTCTAGCAACAATATGAAAACATTTGAGGGACTGCACAGACAGTAGTCCTTACTCAACAGCTTACAAGGATGCAACAAGCCAAGACATTAAAAGAGCAGGTGGATGCGGCGTGCCACAAGGAAGCAGTTCTAAAAGAATGCGTCCAACTATGGATTGATGAAGCCTTCACAATCATAGCGGATATTGAAGGAAAGCTTGCACAGATTCAAGGGATGCTTACACAGATGCAGCATAGCATGCCAGAAATAGAGAATTCAGAAGCAAGAATGCAGCAGGTTCAGTAGGCAACAGTTCAGTGTGCTGCTGACATTCAGGCCGTTCGGAACCAGCTGGAGGGACTCTATGCCAAGATTGCTGCACCGACAGAGTGACTCGAGGATGAGTCACGATGTTTTTGTTGGGGGCTTGTTGGGCATGGAATCTCCCCACAGCATGTTTTGGGGCTCAAAGCCCAATTTTTGAGTACTATTGTTGTAAAGATTCCGCGAATTGCAGGCGCGAAGCACAAATTGTATGATAGGGTCATAGGGTTTTCCGCCCTAAGTTTTGAATGTAGTGTCGGCCTACCCATGGTTCGCGGACCATGGGATTGTATAAATAGAGCAAGGCTCTAAGTTGTAAAGTAGCGAAGAAACAAGTAGCCAAGGAATGGAGTCTAGAAGATAGCAAGAAAAGGTCTAAGTGCTTTGGGTCGTAGTAGTAGGAAGAGGCTCTGCAACTGAGTGCGCAAAGGCCTAGTAGAGTTTGCAGCTGAGTGCGAGGATCCCTGCAGCTGAGTGCATAGGGTGGAGTCGAGTTTGTAGCCGAGGAAGAGGAATAATAAAGAGAAGTTTGATTCCAAATCTTGTGCATCTGTTCTTGTGCAACTTCTTGTTTAATTATATTGTTTTCTTTATTGCGCGCCCTTATATGTATACTGAACACTATTAATATGACTAAACACATACTGATAAGCTAGGTAATCGACTAATATCAATTTAATAGTAAGGAATTGGGTAATAACACGGATTGGGCCCTGGGTAGAGCTACGTGAAGACAACATCGCAGGCTGCGAGGCACTGATAGGTGCATGTAGCGACATGCGTGCAGGGTCAAACCGCGGACCACCGAAAATCATCAGACATCTCTAGGGTGCGGAAACCTAGTTCTAGCACCCTCCCATACTACTTTGGGTGAGACCTCAGTTTGCGCTCCGCGGGCTATTGCCGAAAGGGCCATTAGTATTGGGATTTGTTTGGCTAAATCACCTCTAAACCTGGATCAAGCCCATACAAGCCAACACACACAAAATCACACCGTTATTTTTGGACCAATGTCCCTGGAAAAATCCAATGCGAGAAAATCGGCGCAACTATCTGAGGGGTTTCTTATTAAGCAATTTCAGAGTACAATCTGGGTGCCAAATCCGACTTATGTTATGAATATAATTCATAACAAGTAAATAAATAAAATAAATCTAAATATTAAATAATAAAAAATTGATTATGTTAAATAGTCATTATGTTAAGTGAAAAAGCATGTCTAAAAGACATGCCTAATCATGAAAGGTCACCTGCTGAGGTATAAAAGCATGGCCTCATTGTAACAATCATCACTTATACATTTTTATATATAATAAATTATTATTATTAAATACCTCTTGTGTATTTTCACATTCAAGTCAACAAGCTACCAGTTTTTATGCTTTAGTGGTATCAGATCCATGGCACACAATATAATCATGCGGGTCTTTGAACGTTGTTCGCCACACAATGTGTCCTTACATTCACATCATGAATGCGTTGAGTATTTTAGTGAAATTCAAGAAGCATTTCAATGTTTAGAAAAATCATGTGCTAAAGCTACAACATGTTTTAAGGAGACTTATGCAGAAATCGATAATAAGGAAGATGTAGCGATGGTGAAACAAAACAAGGAGAAGCATTAGATGATTATAATGTTGAAGATTCTGATGATGCTGATATTGATCAGGATGATAATCCATTTGAAGATGATGTGGATGAGGACTATCTTGAGAAGCATGAAGATGAACAATATCATAAGAATGAGGAGGATGCAGAAGTTTCAAGCGAACTGCATGAGACTGCAGGTACAAACCAGTCCTTTCTTCTTCACGAGGAAACTAATGGTATGATATTTGAAGGTGGTGAGGGTGATGTGAGTATTTTTGCTACGAATATCTCCATTCAAAAAGTGGAACTGAAAGAGCTTGAATATGGTCCACATAAGGTGATACCAGTTACTGACAGCAAGGATGTGGTATCTATTCCATTGCATGATTCCAAAACCACTACCATATTTGAGAATGCAAGGAATGCTAAGGCTTTGTAGAATGCTGAAGAAGAGTTGGATAGAATGGCCAGAGAAGCACATAACTGTGCCATCTAGGCACAAAAAAAGAGTTCCTATTTTCACTTGATATCGACAATATCAACTTGGTTAAGTTGCAGCATTACATGAAAGAAAGCAATATCATTCATAAGCTAAGTAGCTATGTGGAGAAACATCTTCTTCCAGAGGGTGAACTTTTGCAATCTCAGCATACTGTAGGTTGGAATGTTGGAGTGGAAAGCAGTGCACTATCTAGTTTTCACACGTTGGCAGATTTTCTTCTTGCATTAACAAATGCTGACAATGATGGAAGAATTATTGTTTCAAAGACAACCACAGCTAGTCTAGAGGAACATAAAGAAGGATTCCTTAAGTTTTTGATGCTTGATGCAGAGAAGATTTTTGCAGAGATGGTAGATCAAGCCCACACTGTTGTTTTGGCAGGTGGAACACTTCAGCTAGTGGATGAGATAAAGGAACAACTATTCCCTCACCTACTACCAGATCAACTGCACTTATTCTCTTGTGACAGTGAAAGTGTTACCATTGATCGTTGCAATTTTAATAAAGAGCAGTGGCTTGAGTTCATAGAGCTTGCAGGATCCCAAACAAAGGTGCATGCAGTTGTGCTTGACTTGCCTACTAAATTATGCATAAGCAGGGCAGTAAAACGTACTGAACACAATTAGGAATTACAACATGAATTTGCAGTGAATATCGTATTGAATTTATCCAATTTATAAACACTGGAATCCTTGTTAGATCTGATGGCAGGAGGGATTCTATGGTTCACACATCTGTCAGTGAAGAATATAAACATCTACAGGTATCCAATTGGGAAACTATGGGTACAACCTGTTGGGATTATTGTATTTGTTGCCATAATGGCAACTCTAGGATTCCAGGTGCGGATTGAAGTTGTTAGGAAGTTGATTGAAGATAAAGGTTCTACTAAGATGTCACACTCACAGCTAGAATGGATATATATCATTATGTTGTTCGCCAATGGAGTAAAATTAGCTCTTTGGTTGTACTGTAAAACCTCTAAAAGTGAGATAGTCCGAGCTTATGCAAAGGATCACTATTTTGATCTTGTCACCAATGTAGTTGGTTTAGTTGCAGCTGTTCTTGGCGATAAATTCTTCTGGTGGATTGACTTGGCTGGAGCAATTGCTCTTGCTCTTTATACTATAATTAATTGGTCTACAATTGTTCTTCCTATTTGCTGCAGCATACCTGACAACCCATCAAAACCAGCGTCTACCTGTTCGCTGCACCATACCTCTTCCTTCGTCCACGATGTTGCAATAATAACTAGTCCCAACACTTTTGCAATTGAATTCTTGTCACACAATGAATTTCCTGTTACATACACCCTATCGTTCCACTGTCGTCACCTCTGCTCTCTGCGTCTCTGCCACCCTACCGTCCACAACAACCTTTTCTTGGCATTCGGACAAACCAATACATAGTTAAAAAAAAAAACCCGTCGTCATTCCCTCGACATCAAGCATCGGTTAAAACATCGTAACCGAGGTCAAAGGGTCAACAGGTGTGACCCCTGTCGGCGATTTGTATGGGCTCAGTGACTTGTTTCTTGGTATATATAATTTGATACAACATAATTAATATAATTAATATTCATACTGCAGTGATTTGGTTAGTATGATGGTGTAAGGGTAACATTACAAGAGATATATTATAATTAAAATTATAATATAATTAAATTTATAATTATTGTAATTAAATAACATAACTTAATAAAAAAATATTAAATTAAAAAAAATTAATATTGAAAAAAAAAAATTAATTCGAAATTTGATTTTTTTTTTATTTTAACATATATAATAATAATAATAATAAAGAATCAATAAAAAAGTATTATTATTATATTAAAAAAAAATAGACTTATTAAAAAAAATAAAAAATTCCAAGGAAATATTACTGATGAGCTATAAGACGAGAGGATGGTTAGATTATAGACATCAAGACGACAGACACTAAGTGAAGAAAATACACAGCATTAAAGATTTGATGACAAAGCTTCCGAAGGAAAGGGCTATGTTATGAATATAATTCATAACAAGTAAATAAATAAAATAAAGGTAAATATTAAATAATAAAAAATTGATTATGTTAAAATAGTCATTAATTTAAGTGAAAAGGCATGTCTAAAAGAAATGCCTAACCATGAAATGTCACCTGCTGAGTTATAAAAGCAGGGCCTCAGTGTAACAATCATCACTTATACATTTTTATATATAATAAATTATTATTATTAAATACCTCTTGTGTATTTTCACATTCAAGTCAACAAGCTATCAATTTTTATGCTTCAGCTTACCAAACAGAGAATTTTCTTGGCAGTAGTACCTCTAAGTCTAAGACAAATGTCCTGGCTGAAGCCCTGGATAAACCTTCCGGTAGCTCCTTAGCTCCAATCTGCCCCAGAAACCCTAGCATCTACCTTTTTGAACTGCGTCATCCTCTCTTTGCCCAGTGCTAGCCTTGCGTCACCCTGAATGGGATTGCGTTAGCCTCATGAGGCCCTGCGTCAGCCTTTTGGCCCTCTGCGTCAACAACGCTGGCCTCTCTAAAGCACTGTGAAGCTCCTGGCTACCTCTGTGTGGCCCTAGTTGCTACTGTGTCACTCTCTCTGGCTCCTGCGCTAATCTCCCGGTACTATCCCTATCTCTCTGTCTCTCTGTACTCAATGCCCCTCAGCTGCAACTCCGATCACTAAATCTATCTCTCTTAGCAAACCCCGTTCTAGAGAATGGAATGATTGATCATCTGGTGTACTCTCCAAGTGACCCTCAAGCCTCCTCTTATACTTTTCTTGTTGACATATCAACAGCCGAGATTAAGTCCCTAATCAATGACTAAGATTAGATCTGGCTTGATCCATGTCTTTTGGACCATTCTAACACAGTTTTATATTAATTCACATTAATATTTTAATTTCCCTAAGTTTAGACTTAGGGAATCCATTAAAAATATTAATTATTTTAATATTTCTCAAACTATTTAGAATTTTCCCAAACCCTTTCTGGGTATTGGAGATCTCATGTGCCCCAACCTCTCCACCAAATTTCATGGCTAGAGAACATCCAATGCTACCCCAAATCAACATATGATTGGGCACATGAGTGAGAAGGGGATGTAGATTCTTCACTCAAGAAATTTGTTGCCAGGTTTGAAGCATGTTGATTTAAAATTCTATGAGAATTGTGTTTATGGAAAACAAAAGAGAGTCATATTCCTCAGAGTTGGGAAAGAAAAGAAGAGTGAAAAATTAGAGCTTGTGCATACAGATGTATGGGGACCTGCTCAAGGATCATCTCTTGTTGGCTCTCGTTATTATGTTACTTTTATTGATGATGCAACCAGAAAGACTTGGATTTATTGTATTCGAAATAAATCTGATGTATTTGATACTTTCAAGAAATGGAAATCTTTGGTTGAAAATGAGACAGGAAAAAGGTTGAAGTGTCTTAGATCAGACAATGGAGGTGAATATTGCAGCAAAGTGTTTGATAAGTACTGTTCATAGAATGGAATTCACAGAGGAAGACAGTTCCAAGAACACCACAGGAAAATGGTGTGTCAGAAAGGATGAACATGACAATCATGGAGCGTGCAAGGTGTATGAGATTGCATGAAGGATTTCCTTTACAATTTTGGGCAGATGCTGCAGATACTGTTTTTTATCTAATAAATACAGGGCCTTCAAGTTCTTTGGATGGTGGTATTCCAGAGGAGGCATGGATAGCTAAAAAGGTAAACTGCTCATTTTTAAAGACTTTTGGTTGTGAAGCCTTTGTCCACTTTAATAAAGAAAATAGAACAAAGATTGAGGAAAAATCAAAGAAATGTACCTTTATTGGACATGGTGTTAATGATTTTGAATATCGCTCTTATGATTATGAAAAACACAAAATCATTAGGAGCAGAGATGTCATAGTCAATGAAAAGGTTTTGTATAAGGATCAACTACAGGAAAAGAAACAAGAAAAAGAAAACAGAGAATACAAAGTGCTTGATGAGATCACATAAAAAGTGAAGGTGCTTGAAAATCATAATGATCAATAGCCAAAACAACAACAACAACAACAACAACAATCACAACAGAAATAAGCACCTCAAACGCCTGAAAGTGGTGTTAGAAAATCTACCAAGATAAGTAGAACCCTTGAATGATACTCTCCTTCATTATATTATGTATTATTGACTGATTCTGGTGAACCTAAATGTTATGAAGAAGTAGTGTAGGTAGAAACCAGGTAGAAGTGGGAGCAAGCCATGAAACAAGAGATGGGCTCCTTAGCACATAACCAGACTTCAAACTTAGCCAGGTTACCTGCAGGTAAAAAAACATTGCAGAATAAATGGGTTTACAGGTTGAAGAAAGAAGATGGAGGTAGAAAAATGTATAAAGCTAGACTTGTGGTGAAGGGGTTTACACAGAAAAAGGGTATAGAATTTGATGAGATATTTTCTCCTGTTGTTAAAATGACTTCAATCAAAACTATTTTAAGTATAGTAGCAGTTGAAGATTTTCATCTTGAGCAGTTAGATGTAAAGACAACCTTTCTCCATGGGGATTTGGAGGAAGAGATATATATGCAGCAGCCACAAGGATATGAGGTAAAAAAGAAGGAGAAACTAGTGTGCAGGTTGAAGAAGAGCTTGTATGGCTTAAAACAAGCTCCAAGGCAGTGGTATCTAAAACTTGACAGGTTTATATCTAAACAAGGTTATACTATATGTCACTTTGATCATTGTGTTTATTTCAAAAGGAAAAATCATGGTGATTATATTATATCGTTATTGTATGTGGATGACATGCTTGTTGCAGGTTCTAACATGTAGGAAATAAACGTGCTCAAAAGAAAACTAGCAAAATCATTTGTAATGAAGGATTTAAGTGTTGAAAAAAAAAAATCCTTGGTATGAGAATAATTAGAGACAGGAAGAATCGAAAATTAACATTGTCTTAGAGTGAGTACATAGAAAAGGTGTTGAAAAGATTTAATATGCAGAATGCAAAACCAGTTAGTATACCTTTGGCTAGCCATTTCAAACTAAGTAAGGAGGTGTGTCTCAAAGCTCATGAATAAATGGCTTATATGTCTAAAGTTCCATATGCATCAATAGCTAGAAGCTTAATGTATGCAATGGTCTGCACAAGGCTTGATATTGCACATGCAGTGGGAGTTGTAAGAAGGTACATGAACAATCCAGGAAAATAATATTGGATGGCAATGAAGTGGATTCTCAGGTATTTGAGATGTACCACAAATCAATCATTATGATTTGGTGGTTCAAACATTTCTCTACAGGGATATGTTGATGCAGATATGGTAGGTGATAGAGATAACAGGAGGAGCACAACAGGGTATGTGTTTACTGTAGGTGGAACAACTGTCAGCTGGGTTTCAAAATTGCAAAGTGTTGTTGCACTCTCAACAAAGGAAGCAGAGTATGTTGTTGCTACAAAGGCTAGTAAAGAAATGATTTGGTTACAAGGTTTTTGGATGAATTGGATAAGAAGCATGAGTTGGGTGGGTTATATAATGACAGCCAAAGTGCCATACATCTTATAAAGAACTTTGCGTTTCATTCCAAGACTAAACATATACAACTCAAGTATCATTTCATACGGTCAGTATTGGAATATGGGAAGTTGAAGCTGGAAAAGATACACACTAGCTAGAATCATGCAGATATGTTAACAAAAGTTGTAACTAGGGAGAAACTGAGATTCTGCTCAGTTTCAATTGGTCTTCAAGTATGATGAAGAAGATGAGAAACATCCAGGTCCAAAGTGGAGTCATTTTATAGCAAATGAAGCAGCGGTGGAGTTTCTATAATCAGTTTGTAAGTGGGAGATTTTTGGGTGTGGAGCCTGATTATCTTCTTTATTCAGAGGTATCATCACATTGGACCCCAATTCGTAATGTGGCGGCAACGCCACCCGTAATATTTACGCTACAAGGGGGGGTCCGAAGGGGGGTGACAACAATCTTTAAGAGCCCCCCTTGGTGGGGGATTAGGGGCAGCGCCACCGAAGCTAAAAATAGATGTAAAATTTCCTTGTAAAATGTTATAATTTCATAGTCAATCTGGGCCATTCATTAGGCAATGATCTAATGGTGGAAGTTATGTTTAATTTAGGGTTTTTTGCTCTAGAAGGCAACCCCTTGCTATATATGAGGGAATTGTATTGCATCTACGTAGATCTGTATTCTGAGTGAGAAAGAGAGAGGAGATTGAGCGAGAGAGAAGAGGGAATTTCAACGGATTTGATGTAGGTTGTATCTCTTTAGTTTGCTGGATAATATAAAAGGAAGGACTAGATGTTTCCCATGGACTTAGCCCAAATTGGGTGAACCGTGTATATCTGTGTCTCTCTTGTTTTATGTTTTTTTGTGTGTTTATATTTCTACAATAAATTTTATGTGTTCCATTGCTTTGTAATATATAATTTTCTAACATCATTTACAATAAAATTTGTAGAAACTGGGTTTACAATGATATAATTGAAAGTTGCATGATGACATCAATCTGAAAAAAAATTGATCTGCTGTTTTGGACTCTGCTTCTTGGACTGTGGACAAAGTGTGGTCAACAAGTCCTAGAGCTAGTGGTTAGTTAAAGAAAATCACTGAAATATCATTGTAACGTGGGTCATGGTTCCTTGTACAAGATTCCACACCTTTTATATTTAATTTTATCTCTATAGGGTGGTAGGGTGGTGCTAGGAAGGTGAATGAAGTCACCTTCATGTTGGGGCCCGTAAACACTTTAGGGTGGTAGGGTGGCGCTAGGGTGAATTGTGGCTCGCTAGGGTGTTGGGGCATCTTTTCAACTGATTGCTGATAAAACCAGAGCATTGGAGCATCCTTCCGGTGGGAGTTGGAGAAGAATTTTTTTCTAGAATTTTAGGAAGTTGTAGATTTCTTTTCAATTGGGTTGAAGATTAAAGAATTTATTAGAAAAGCGTTTGGTGGTTTTTGAACTAGAGGGGGTTTTCCACCTAAAAATCTTGTGCCTATTGTCTCTTTGTTGTTTACTATTTTACTGAATCATACAATACTATTGAAGATTAACTAATGCTTTGAAAAATATTAATTAAGTGCAAATTGCTAAGAAATACTGATTCACCCCCACCCAAGTATTTCCAATAATTGGTTTCAGAGCAGGTTCCTTCACTATTAGTTTAACAGTTGGAAGGAGATCATGGAGCACACCAAGGATAGAGTTCCTTTGTTTAGTGTAGATCACTATGCACTATGGAGTGGAAGGATGCAGGTTCATTTACTTGCAGAAGGATATGAATTTTGGGAAATAGTTGAACAGGGCTATACTGCAACACCCAATGAACAAGGTAAGAAAAATG
The DNA here is from genome assembly GCA_031772625.1 of Pinus tabuliformis. Taxonomy (NCBI): domain Eukaryota; kingdom Viridiplantae; phylum Streptophyta; class Pinopsida; order Pinales; family Pinaceae; genus Pinus; species Pinus tabuliformis. Next base: position 90,710,532 of record CM062808.1, on the reverse strand, counting down.
TCGTATATGATGCCAAAGCCAAGGATCTTATTATAAGTGGATTCAATAAATCTATCTACATTAAGGTATCAGGCTATAAAACTGTTAAGGAACTATGAGACAAACTTTAAAACATATATGAAGGAGACTCTAAGGCCAAGGAAGCAAAACTTTAAATCTGTAGAGCTCAATTTGAATAACTAAGGATGAAAGAAGATGAGAACATTGCAACCTAGTTGCAACATATAGATGAAGTAACAAATGCCTTGGAAGGATTAGGAGAACCAATCAATAAAAAAGTCATTGTTTGGAAGGTCCTCAAAACTCTTCCAACAAGGCTTAATCCTATGGTTTCTGTCTTAGAAGATAGATCTGATTTAAGCAACTTTAGTATGGCTGAGCTACACGGGATACTTTAAACGTATGAAATGGGGATTGAAGAGGAAGATGGTTAATCTAATATAGAAATTGCATTTACAACATCCAAGAAGGTTGGAAAAGGCAAACAAGTATCTAAATCGAGATCTAGCAGTTGCAAAGAAGAGGAGGAAGCAGAAAAACTTTGAGATGGAGAATTTGCATACATTATGAAGAAGATGAAAAGAGGAACATGTAAGCACAAAGGAAGAATTTCGTTAATATGTTTCAACTGTGGTGAGATTGGTCACTTTGCAGCTAAGTGCCCTCATAAGAATGAGGCATTTATGAAAGGAAAGAAGGGTCAAATAAATTTCAACAAACAAGGTAGGAAGAAAGGGTTTAAGAAAAACTTCTTCTCTAAGGAAGCTAGTTCCTCATCTGAAGAAGAGATTGAAAATGATGAATAAAACAAAGAAAGAGTATTATTTATGGCTAAGTAGTGCAAGAAGTAAGCACTTGATGAAGAAAAAGATGAAGAACAAGAAATGATTGAAATAAAATTTCAAAATGAAGTTGTCAAAGTTATAAAAGAACTCAAAGCATAAAGGAAAAATGTCAATACTATGGAAGCCACATTGAAAGAAGTAAAATAACTTGCCAAGAACCTCAACAAAAGGAATGCAAAAGAAATTATCAGTCTAAGAGTATAGTTATAAGAAACCAAAAGAATTGAAGAATCACTTAGGAATGAGTTAAAAGAAAGCAATGAGGCAAGGGAAGAACTAGAAGCAAAAATAGTCTCTGTACGAAAAGAAGCAAAAAGGGGAAATGTCCAACATAACAATAGCTTTAGAGCATTGGATGAGTTCATGAGCAGTCAAAGGCCAAATAAAAATGAAGGACAAAAGAAGATTAAAAATAACACAACTCCATTAAGTAATCAAGAGGCAGTTCCTCCTCCAAGAAGGAATGAATACAAAAGACCATTTAGACAAGATAACTCATTCAAGTATACACATTTGTTTAATAGTTATTGTTTTTCATGTGCTAACTTTGGACATATGGCTAGGGATTTTCAAACTTATAACATGTACAATTATAAAAGATATTATCAACCCAATCAAAACCCTAGAAGCAAGCATCCTAGAAGCAGGTGTTAATTTAGGTTGTCATTGATGTCAATAGTTAATCGTTGATATAACAATGACTGGATAGAAAATATTCTTGAAGATGGAAGAAGAGGACTACACTTGCAAGTTTTCCTATATGACATAAACATGGTGACATGCCCTACCTCCAATGATGATTTGATGATGACATGAAAAGCCTCCAATAATGTTGAAGGAGACAAGGTGATGAAGAAGGGAATCAAGGACATGATGGTGTCCCTACATTGAAGAAGTGTCAACCATGCACCATGATGAATGACCACACTTGGTGAAGACAAGATGATCACCTTGATGACTATACTTGATGAAGGAAATATCCTTACCTCACCTTGATGAACACACTTGATGATCCTAATGATGAAATATTATGTTGAAGGTGTTGGACCCGCCAACATTCAAGGGATCACCTCGGTATGAAGACCCAACTAGACCTCACATTGTTTGGTGTGGGAGTCCCATTCGATATGGTGGCTCAGTTGCCATTGTCTTAAGGATTTGCCTCAACTCTTGCTTGTCAGCACAAGAGAGTGGTTCACTTTATCTTCGAGAAGTGAGGTTCGCGTGCCTGGTGAGTGTAAGTGTACTTGTGTCAATGGTTCTTTCACTGTGAGGGGGTAAAGGTGAAGGTGAGTTCCAGGTTGAAAAGGATCAGTCCCAACTCGACTAGGAACACACAACACAAAGGACATACACAGCTTCCAGCGGAGCAGTCCACTCGGATGCGACAGTCACAACATACAAAGTAAGATAACATGTACAACACTCATGGATCAGTCCGAGACGAGTGCAACGGTTGTTACAACAAGGTTTATGTGAAAGGTCTGTCTGATGTTCGGTAGAGCAATCGACAAGGAAGGGACAAGATTAACAGCATATACAACACATTTCCATTAATAGATTATGCGTTACAACAAATGAATTAGTTTAGATGTAGAATACATGGTTAAAGCAACATGCATTACAAGTGTTAAAGACCAGTCTTACAACAAATACAATACATGTTTGAAAATGTGCTAGCCTGTTGATAAGCTTCTGAATTAAGTGAAAGCTCCAAGACACATCGTTACACCATACATCACTAACCTCGTTAGTGGGGCGTTGGAGCCACTACTTACTCCTCAAAGAAAAGATTACAGACTCTATTGGCTATGTTGGAGGAGCTGAGGTGAAAAGTTCTTTCATGTACAAATGAGGGGGGTATTTATAGCTAAGGGTGAAACTGACCCTTGTGGCTGTTCGACTACCCTCATGACTGTTCGACTTCCATGACTTTCCGACTTACATGACTCTATGTTCAACAAGTGGGTCTCTTGGACTTCCACGTTACATCACATTGATTGAAAAAAAGCCCATAGTGGAGATGTGGGCAACATGACTCATGAATTGACTCGACATGAATTGACAAGACAATGCTGGTACATTCATGCTACTGCTGGAGTGCATGTCGAGCTACAGTGCTACTAAGTGATGGATGTCTTCATGGTGTTTCATAGCTTCACCTCTGCTTGGTGAAGTGCGCTGAGTCTTCGATTTTCCTTGGTTCACTTGATGAAGCTCTAGCATGTTGTCCCTTGCTTTCATGTCAGAAGGCTTGACAAGTTCACTTGTTTGCGAAGGTGCATGTTCATTGTGTTCGTCTGCTTTGCATGCTTCGTTCATTCATCTTCTTTGCATGCTTCATTCGTTCATCCATTGGTGAACCTGTCCATCTGCACGTGCTCCCTTCGTTCATCTCGTTTGTCGTCTTGACATGTTTGTTGGTGTACATGTGCATGCAGTCACTCATGATGAGATGACATCAAATCCAAAACCTACTAGTCTACCATGACACATGATCATTCGGATGTGGGTCACCGGGAGAGGCAACAGGGTTGTGATTCAGGATGATGGCTCCAGGCAACTGCTGATGAAAATTGCGCAAGAGTCATTGAAGGATGGAGATAGACAACCTGAGTCAACATTGTGCAACATTGTGCAAATTTTGGGAGGGACAGTCTGGGTTACTGGAAGGTAAGGCAGGCATGCTTTGCACATTTTCTAGAAGGAACGGTCAGCAGGGTCTAGACAACAAAATTCGCATGAATTTCCAGAGGAACGGGCCGAGTTGTATGAGGGGTCAGCAGGTAGGGATTGCACAATTTTTCTGGGGAACTTCCCGAGGGACTATCATCTAGATCTGTGCAATTCCCAGAGGGAACTATCACTTGGCTGCTGGGGTCACTGGCAGCCAGAACTACGCAATTCCCAGAGGGAACTTCCAGTTGGCTGTTGGGGTCACTGGCAGCCAGAACTGCGTAATTCCCAGAGGTAAATTCCAGTTGGTTGTTGGGGTCACTGGCAGCGAGAAACGTGCAATTACCAGAGGGAACTAGCAGTTGGCTGCTCAATCAATGGTAGTGGAAACTGCGCAATTCTTGGAGGGAACATGCACTCTACTGCTGGGAGCTACTGGTTGGAAAAAATGCACTAAGGCTGGGAGGCCGACCTGTTGATCATCTCTGCGCAATTTTTGAGCTGAGCTGACTGATGGGCAGCAGGAGACCTGCTCATGAGCACTGCAAAATTTCTGAGATGAATAGCTAGTCAGCTATTTGGGTGGACACATGAGTGCTACTTAAGCTGCTTGCAGGTAGCGTAGCTTGACAGAACTAGCTTGGTGTTTCTGCGCTGTTTTGGTTGATAGTCGATCAAGTCGAAAGTAGGGTGATGGTCTGGCTGTCAGTGAGGAGTCTGGTCATCAGAACTGCAAAAAAAATGACTAAGTGTGTGAACAATAGAAAGATGCATAGGTGATCATATGAACACACACTCACATGACTTGACGATGAAATGACTGTTTGGTCAATTTAGTGTTGCCTAAATTGCTATCATTAATTGTCAACCTGGGGCTCGTAAGCTGATGAAGTGATACGTACAGTATGTACTTAAGTAACCTTTCCTAGTTCTTTTTTGTCGTTTTTTTTTAGATGATGTTTGTGGTTGATTTAACTTCCTAAGATGGAGTGATGGATTTATAAACAAATGAGTGCGTGTGTGTGTATATGGTGGTTACTAAATGCTTCTAGAACTTTTTAAAGAGAAAGCTTGAAAAATGACTTGCAATGGAATTGAAACTTCGAATGAAAGCAAAGCAGTAAACAAAGTGACTAATGGCACTAGTCCACTATCTATGCTGCTGGTAAGAACAAAAATAGCATCTATGTTAACTCAATGGAAAGTGGGAAAAAACTACTTTATCTGCAAAACTTAAATGACAAATCATAACACTTCATTCTTTCTTAACACTCTGCCTCTAGCTGTAATTGTTCATGTGAAAAACAGTTAAGAAGAAATCAATAATATGAGTCAAAAAGCTAATCAAACCAAGTTGCCACTCAATGATATTTTGGTCCAATAAAATTTAGATAATTATGATGAGAAGACCATCAAAAGGTTAGCAAGCAACTTGTCAAAAACTTGATAAAGTAAACTGGCAATGAAACTGCGTAAGCAAGGTAAAAACCAGCAGCTAAGACAAGACAACTTCAAATACCATCAGTGATAAAAAGAAGTAAAAATACACTATCCCGGGCTCCTAACACACCTGCATAAACAAACTGATCAGTTCTGAAAAGTGCTGGAAATGTAAAGGCATGAAATCAAACTGTACATTATTATACATGTTCAAAGAAATGAAAACTTGCAGAAATCAAACTATACATTATTGTACATGTGAAAATGAAAACAAAGAAAGGCAGGAAAATAAAATTAAATGCTACTGTACATAGGTTGTGATAGATGGGGGCCCTCCATCCACTCAACCAGCTAAAGATCAGCGACGCAGAGATGAGCAGAAACAGTCTTCTTTTATTAAACCAGCATGTCAAAATACAGTGAAAAAGTGCTGTAACAGCAGTCTTTAAAACAGAGTTTTACAACCAAAATGATTACGGCAATTACAATAATAAAAAATAATCTCTAAGCGTTAGTAAACGCTTTATTTATAGGCACAGGGACAAACTGTCCTCTGCGTAAACTAAGCAACTACAGTCTTAACTAATTAACTACGCAGCAACACGCAGGCAACTCTGTGCACGTTTGGAGGAAACGGTCATCATGGGGAGTAAATCTATGGTTGGATCCTGTCCCTTGCTGTCTTCGTGGCGTGGAGGAAGTGCCAGCTGTGGTTCCGTGTCTCAGTTGCTCACACAGAGCCGTGCCACCGTCTGGAACTTAGCTGTTTGACCGTGGGTACTCCTGCGTTGACCGGGGGCATACGTGACTGATTTGGCCCAACCAATAGCATACGATCCATGTAGATATCCATACCAACATGCCCATGTGGCTCGTTCCTGGAGAAGACACGTGGAGTATAGCAAACAACAAAAAGGCTGCGGAATCTCTGAACAGCTGCGAAATTGCTGAGTAGCTGCGGAATTGCAGAACAGCTGCGGAATTGCTGAACATGTACCAAAATTCTAAACAAACAGTCAATCATTAGCACAGTCAACAAATCATGTTAAAAAGACATATAATGCAATGAATTGAACAAGTTGATGGAGGAAATGATGTCAGAAGAGAGAAGTGAATAGGGAAAAGCTGTTGGGAGGACAGGTAAATGAGTGCAAGGTTGAGGCTCAACATACCCCCACTGCGAGGGTGTTGCATGTCCTCATGCAACCAAAATTTTGTAATAATCTTTCAGTTCATATGTTCAGATGCCTCTGCCAAGACATCCAACCTTCTCCTTTTCCTTCCTGTTGCCACATTTGTTCTTGGTTTCCTAACCAAGCACCTGAATTTCAAGTTGACCAAGGCTCTGCTCAATTTCCTGCATTTCTTCTTCAGTTTCCTGTTCTTTCTTTGCCAAAGACCTAAATGAAGCATTGTGTTATCGTGGATCATCTTGTCCACGTTTCTCTGTTCTTTTAATGCTTCGTTTTCCTGTTTGATGTGGCGGTTTAAGACCTCTAGCTCAAATACTTCTTGCTTCAAAGATTGAACCTGCTGTTCAAGGGGCAAGACAGTACTAGGGCCAACAACAGATTGCTCTAATGTTTCCAAATAATCATATGCCTCCTGTTGGATAGGGTCAATGTCAGGTGTTTGTCTTGGCCTAAATTCAAATCCTTGAAAACTGCTTTCTCTCTCTTGCTGGAAAGGACTTTCTTCTCTTAGCTCAATAGCTAGCCGAATTGGAGTCTTCTCAGGTGTGCCCAAATGGAGTTTCTTTTTGGAGCTCGCAGTTTCATGAAGCTGAGCAAGCCTATGAGCTAATGTTTGGGTATCTTCTTCACTTGAAGGTTCAGGTGAAGGGTATGACTCTTGCAAAATAACTTTCCCTTTATCCTCCTTTTGTCTCTTTGTTCTGCTTCTCTTTTTCTTTTCCTTTTGAATAGTTTCTTGAACAGTTCCTTGGGCAATTTCTTGAAGAGTTTTTGTAACAATTTCTTGGGCAGTTTCTTCAACTTCTACAGCAGTGTCTTGGGCAGCAGTCTCTTCTTGGGTAACTATTTCTTTCCCTTTTCTTCTACTTCTTTTTGGCACCCTAGGAGAGCTACTAGAGACTTCTGCTGCCTCTTGAAAATGGTTTCTAACAAGGAATTTCTCCCATGTATCCTTTCTGATTTTTAACTGCTCCTCAATCAAGATTTTAATGAGTCCATGGTGATATAGGTGGGGCTCAATGTTTCCCACGTTTTTCTGAACAATGGCACTCATTTTTTTCAGACTAGCCAGCAAGAAGTAAGGAAGATTGATGGTATGTTCACCCATAAAATGCATCATTATCTTTGTATGATAAACATACATTATACCAAATCTGCCTTCACATGTTAAAAAATTCTGAACTAGTAAAAGTAAGGCAGTCCATTCCTTTTTAATGACACTTACAGGTATTCCTTTGGTGAAGATAGTGGTATCCATACCTGGATTTTTCAACATGTTCTTCCACTCTTGGCCTTCAACAGTTCGATTTTTGAACCAACGTTCCCCAGTACGAGGCAAGGAAGTTGCTTGAGCCAAGCTGCTCTCTGTGACAGTGAATTGTAGGTCTCCAATCTCCACAGCATTTGTTTTTCCATCAAACGACCGAGCAAAGGCCTTGGTAACTTCTTTGTGATATCCTTTGAACTTCTGAATGAATTTTAACCACTTGGCCTTCTGCAGGGCATTCTTCGTTTGTGGGTAACCGTCTAAAAACTTAGAACCTTCCGGCTCTGCTCTTAATAACTTGCCCATTTCGGTTACCAGCTCTCTTGCTGCTCTGACAGCGTTGTTCAAATACGGGAGAGAGAGCTTATACGGGAAAAACAGTGCTCAGCAGTGGGTACTATGGCTACAGTAGAATGGTCAGCAGTGGTTTTACGGCTACAGCAGAATGGCCGTGATGAAATTACGAAACTGGTGGTCAGGGTTTTGAGCGGAGAGGTGAGGAATAGAACAGAGTATGTTCACGGTGAAATAGCGTGATGAATGAAACCGAGAGTGAAAACGGTGAGGGCGTAGATAACAATGCGAAGATGAGGTTATGCATGCGAGAAGCGGAGTTATGGGTAGAGGGTACAACGGCCAAATCCCTGAACGTCGGGTGGCTGCATACACTTGGCTGCGGAATGAGCAATTGGAGAGTCGTGGTACAATAGTACACGTCACTCTGGTACGATGAATTAATGAGAGAGAGCAGGCCGTATTAAGTTCAAATCATAGTGATTAGGGAACCGTTAGGAAGGTGGTGAGGTGGATTACGCAGCGTAATGGATGAGGATTATGAGGAGTGGACGGGGATCTTGTCAATCATTACATTACGTGCCTCCTACCATAATCCGAAAACCATACATAAATGATATAACTGTTAGTTAGAAATTTGGAACATACCTTCGTGTATTTGCATTTTGATCCCTAACCTTTGATTTATTGCTGCCTTTGTATATGCCATGTGTCCTTGCTCTTTAATGATGCTGTTGCTTTTGACTGCAGATTTTTCTTTTTGAAACAGAGTTTGTTTTTTTTTTTTTTTTGTTACAGGAACAGAGTGTATTAGCTGCGGAATCTTGATATCAGCTGCGGAATTGGCTCCTAGCTGTGGAAATTGCAGCAATACTTTTCTGCCTGCACAAAAAGGATTAAAACAACTTGACTGAATGAAGTAGTCCTGAGAGGGACTTTATTGGTGAAAATGAGATGGGATGAATGGACTGAAAGGAAATGAAGTGGAATGAAAATGATGAGATGGATGAGATGGATGAGATTAACAAAAAAAAAAAAGAGAAAATATAAAGTGTCAGGTGACCCTGATTTTCACTTCATATTTTCTGCATAAGACTGCCAATCCAAGATTGGTTTTCAGGCTTATACAAGAGATTTTTTTTTTTCTTTTTTTTTTTTTTTTTTTTTTTTAATTGAAAGAAACAAAGATCAGGCTGATGGAGGAGAAGAGTTCTTCTCCACTAGCCTCATTGCAGAATCTTCTTGGAACAACTTAACAAATTCCTCCCTTGAGAGTGGCTTGTGGTAGACTTTCAATCTATGGCCATTCACAATGAGAGGAGTCTGAAGCTCATCAATGGTCTTCACTCGAACTGCTCCATTTTTAAAGACTTCATCAATCTCATATGGCCCAAGCCAATGAGTTTGAAATTTTCCTTTGAAGTCCTTAAACTTGGAATCAAACAATAGTGCCCAATCTCCCTTCTGAAACTTTCTTTCTTTGATATGTCGGTCATGCCATTTAGTTCTTTGGTGCTGAACTAGATCGGTCCTTAGAATTGCATCTTTTCTTATTTCATCTAGCTCATTTAGCTGGTCCATTCTGTGTTTTTGAGCTTCTAATAGGCTCATCCCCAATTGAACTGCCATCTTGAAGGTCTTGATTTGGAACTCAATGGGGAGCAGGACTTCTTTCCCATAAACAAGTTCATAGGGAGAATGTCCTGTTGTGTTCCTCCATGTAGTTCTATAGGCCCATAAGGCTTCAGGAAGCCTTTCCGCCCAATCTCTTCTATGAAGATGAACAGTCTTGGTGATAATGCCTTCAAGGACTTTATTTGTAGATTCCACTTGACCATTTGATTGCGGATGGTATGGAGTAGATGTTCTGTGCTTGATTTTGTATTCCTCCATCAGCTTCTCCATCAATTTAGATGTAAATTGGCTTCCTTGATCTGTCACAATTTCTCTTGGGACACCAAAACGAGTAAAAATATCCTCAAAAAGAAATTGAACAACTGAATTTTCAGTGGCAAAAGGCAACGCCTTAGCTTCTACCCACTTAGTAACATAATCAGTGCAAACCAATATGTACTTCTTTTGCTTAGATGGTGGATTAATAGGTCCAACGAAATCTAGAGCCCATTTCTCAAAGGGTTCGATGCATACCTGCAGCTGTAGTGGCATTTCATTTGAAGGAGTTGGTCTCCCAACTCTTTGGCAGCTGTCACACCTTCTAACATACTGCTTTGCATCTTTAAAGAGAGAAGGCCAATAATATCCTAAAGAAAGGATTTTATAGGCTGTCCTCTTATCAGCAAAGTGTCCGCCGCATGGTTCATCATGACATGCCTTAAGGATGTCAGGCATTTCATCTTCCCGAACACATCTTCTGATCATATAATCTGGCCCTGTTTTGAACAATTCATTAGAAATCCAAGAATAATGTGAACTCTCCTGAATGATTTTCCTTTTCTCATTAGGAAATAAGTGTAGAGGTAGCTTCCCTGTAACTAGATAATTAGCAATATCTGCATACCAAGGAGTCTTGGTAGTTACTGCATACAAGTATTCATCTGGAAACTTATCTTCTACAGGAGAATCTTCGTTAGTGTTTTGGATTCTAGACAAGAAATCAGCTACTGTGTTTTGTTTCCCTGGTCTATCTAACACAGTAATGTTGAATTCTTGTAAAAGTAAAAGCCATCTTGTAACTCTGCCATTAGTAATAGGTTTGTTCATGAGATATCTAATTGCAGAGTGATCAGTATGGACAAAAGTTTCATAGCCGGTTATGTAGTGTCTAAACTTGTTAATTGCATGAACAACCGCTAAGAATTCTTTTTCAGTCACAGTGTAATTTAACTCGGTGGGAGTCAAATTTTTACTAGTGTAATAAATGGCATAAGGGACCAAATCTTTTTGTCCCAAAACAGCTCCTAGAGCTGTATCTGAAGCATCAGTAGAAATGTGGAAAGGGAGTTTCCAATTTGGCCCTCTCAAAATGGGTGCTTCAGATATTCTAGTCTTTAAAGTTTCAAAGGCAGACTGACATTCAGGATCCCATTTGAACTCACAGTCTTTGGTAAGTAATTTGAAAAGAGGAGATGCTATCTTAGTGAAGTTTTCAATAAATCTTCTATAATATCCAGTAAACCCAAGAAAACTTCTAACATCTTTCTGGCAATTTGGAACAGGTAACTTGGAGATGACTTCTACTTTGGATCTATCAACTTTGATTCCATCTCCTGAAATATGATGTCCTAAAACAATTCCTTCAGTAAACATCATAAAACACTTTTCATGACTTAATGAAAGATTTGTTTCTTTACATCTAATTAGAACTTTTTCCAAATTTTCTAATGCTTCTTCAAATGTATTACCATAAACTGTGAAATCATCCATGTAGACCTCTACACAATCATGAATTAGATCTGAAAAAATTCCTAGTATAGCCCTTTGAAATGTAGCGGGTGCATTGCATAATCCAAAAGGAAGTACTCGGTAAGCAAAAGTTCCCCAAGGACAAGTAAATGTGGTTTTGTCTTGATCTTCAGGTGCTACCTGAATTTGATTGTAACCACTAAAACCATCCAAGAATGAGAAATACTTTTTGCCAGCTAAAGTATCTAATACTTGATCAATGAAGGGCAAAGGAAAGTGATCCTTCAAGGTTGCTTTGTTTAATTCTCTGTAATCAATGCAAACTCTCCATTTACCATTCTTTTTAGGTACTATGACCAAGGGAGAAACCCATTGGCTATCTGAAATAGGGTAAATGAAGTTTACATTGAGTAACTTCTGGAGCTCTTCTTTCACTATCTCCCTAAGATTTGGATTCATCCTTCTTTGAGGTTGTCTGATTGGTCTACTGTTTTCCTCAATGTAGATGTGATGAATGCAAGTCTTAGGGTCAATACCTTTCATGTCGGTATACTCCCATGCAAAAGCAGTAGAATGTCTTTGCAAGACTTTGGTTAGCTCTTCCTGTTGAAATTTTTCCAAGTTTTTGTTAATGTTTAATGTTTTTCCTGGAAAGATTTCGATGGCAGAACTACCAAATTCTTCCATAGAGAAAAGAGACATTTGTCTAGATGATAGACACTCTATGTCAGAATCCAATTGAAATTGTGTAGAGTCATATTCTGAAGATGGTTCAAAATTTTCTAATGTATTCAGAATCTGACTATCTTCACTAATCTCAAAAATGGTAAAGACAGGTTGTATAGTATCTTCATCATCAACCCACTCATTATCTCCTATTTCTGTAATTGCTTTCGCTGGAGGATACAAATTGAACTTCTTTGTTGAATTGCCATCAGAAATATACATATCCCCAGACCTACAACTTATGAAAGCATCAGCTGTGGCCAGCCAAGGTCTTCCTAGAATAAGAGGATGTCCTCCTAGATTGTTCTTGGGAGTCAAAATCATAAAATCAACTGGATATTCCCAAGAGTCTAGGGAGACTGGAATGTCTTCCAATACACCATCAGGTTTAATGATTGATCTATCTGCAAGTTGCAGTAAGGTAGGTGTAAAGAGAAGGTTAGGAAGTTTTAACTGGTCCATAGTCTGTCTACTCATAATGTTGATAGCAGCCCCTAAATCAATCAAAGTATTTGGTATTTCTACCCCATTGATATGTGTTTTGACAATTGGACTACCGAGATCTACATATTTCTGCATGGTAATCTTTCCCATCATAATGTCTGCAATTTTTCCTACCAGGTGGATCCTTCTGGTATCTCTTGGTTTCCTTCCTGGTCTTTTAAGGCTCAACTCCTTTATTGTTTTTGCTAGAATGGGAATCTCTTTAATGGCTTGTAACAAGGGAATCTTGATACAGACATTCTTCAATTCATCTAGAAAATTATAGTCAGGCAACCAAATTTGTTTTTCCACTCCTTTATCGATTTGTAATCTTTCAGGAAAAGGAGGTGTGGCTAAAGATGTAGGTTGCTCAACTATGGGAGTTGTGGGGGTTGATTCTTTTTATTTTTCTTTTTGAATGTTTGGGTTTTGAAGAGATGCTTCAAAACCCTTATTAGCTCTAAGAGATTCTTCCTCAGAAATGCTTGGTTGTTGAACATTTATAGAAGGTTGATCTAGGATTCTACCTGATCTGAGTTGTACTTCATTGAGAGGAACAATCATATAGGTAGGGAATGGTTGACCTTCCATCATGTAAGCATTTTGAGGGTTCCTATTATTGGGGTTTGGCAATGGTTGAGAAGGAAGTTGATTTGACTTCTGTTGGGATTGGAGCAAGAGTTGAGAATTTTGATTTTGTGGAGGAGGTTGTTGTTGTTGAGGGAATGGCAATGATAGTTGTTGACTTTGATTTGGAAGTTGTGGAGCTTGCTGGTTCTGAAAAGGTGGAGGATATTGATAGAATTGAGAAAATCTCCCATAAGGATTTTGCATGCTTTGCATCCATGCTTGAAAAGGATTTTGAGGTTGAGGCCAAGGTTGTTGCCAAGGATTCCAATTTGGTTGGGGTTGAAAATTCATAGAGTTGTTAAACCCTTGATTTTGTTGCCCCTGCCACGGTCTCCTTGCAACAAAACAGAGAGATTCAAGTGTATTTGGATCTTCTTGAAAGACTGCTTTGAGCCCAGGGATTGAAGGACAATCCTTGGTCTCATGAGTTTCTGAGCAAATTACACATGTTTCTGCAACGTGTGCATCCAAGGGACATTCCCTTAAAGCATGTTTCTTTCTACATTTCGGGCAAAAGATGGCCAAAGCCTCGGCTTCTGTTTTCTGTTTATTATGGATCTTAAGGGTGTCTAACTGTTCACTAAGACTCCCTAAGATGTCAGTTTTGAATTCATCAAGCATATTGCCGATCTCAGCCCTACTTACTGATCCAGTTGCAGATTTATTTGCTCTGAGGAGGGAAGGATCTCTAGGCCCTTTTTGAGTTTTTGATTTACCCCTTGAGAGATGGATACATAGCTCTGCTATATCATTGAGTGAAAGTTGAGATATATCTCCTTTCCCCATCATGTTCAGAATGTCTATCCATTCATCTCTAATGGCTTTTAGTAGGAGGGCTTTCAAGGTCTCCTCATCCAAGTTACTCATTTTTGCTCTTTTCAGGTTATATTGAAATCTTTCAAGTAAATCCTCTAGGCTCTCATCTTCTCTTTGTACCATTTTAAATACCTCATCCTTGTGATTAGTAGGCATACAATAGTCCAGGTACCTATCCAAAAATGTTTGTTTCATTTCATCCCAAGACCTAATGGATTGAGTGAGTAACCCCATGAACCATTTCAAAGCTTGATCTTTCAATGTTGAAGGGAACAATTTGAGTTTTTGAGAGTCATCTAGATAGTCATAAGTTCGACACACGACTTCAAACTCAAATAGAAATGTTTCAGGGTCCTCAGTTCTTAACCCATGGAAGTTTGGGAGGACAGACAGTGATATGTTTTTCATAGTGGCTCGGGAATCCTCATCAACGATAGGAAACCCAAATGAGTTATCCCGATCTCTATTTCCTCCAATGTGACCTCTACCTCCTCCATTGTTTCCTCCTCCTCCTCCTCTACCTCTACCTCTACCACCTCCTTCCTCTATCATAATGGTTTCCCTAGAGACTTCAGAATCTTCTGGTTCTTCTACAAAGGGTGAATGAGGAGGAATTTCTCCCTCTTCTTCAGATGATTCTACTTCTTCAATTACAATAGGTCTTTCTGTAGAAGAAAGGAAAGGATCTCTTTCTGATTCAAATTCAATAGAAGGTGTGGGAGAGTCAATTCTTGCCTCTTGAATTCCAGGAATTCTAGGGCTAGGAGTATCAGTGGGAGATGAGGGAGGTGTCTCTTGTCTATTCCTTGAAGCAGATGGACTTGTGAAAATCGAACTTCTGGCTGTAGCTAAAAACCTTCCCCTAGAATCTCTAGCTCTATGCATGTCATTTTTTATTTTTCTTCAAGTCAGGTTAATAATTCTCTTTCTGATCTTCCAGGTCACTCTAGGTGCAAGAAGAGAGCATACTTAAGAAACTATTAAACCAATAACTTTCTCTTTTCTGATCCTCCAGATCACTCTAGGTGCAAGAGGAGAGCATACTTTGAGAGGTTATCAATTTCCCTTTTTTGAAATTTTCTTAATTTTTTTTTAGAATTGGCTACCTAATTTCACTTCCCCGGCAACGGCGCCAAAATGTTTGGTCAATTTAGTGTTGCCTAAATTGCTATCATTAATTGTCAACCCGGGGCTCGTAAGCTGATGAAGTGATACGTACAGTATGTACTTAAGTAACCTTTCCTAGTTCTTTTTTGTCATTTTTTTTTAGATGATGTTTGTGGTTGATTTAAATTCCTAAGATGGAGTGATGGATTTATAAACAAATGAGTGTGTGTGTGTGTATATGGTGGTTACTAAATGCTTCTAGAAATTTTAAAGAGAAAGATTGAAAAATGACTTGCAATGGAATTGAAACTTCGAATGAAAGCAAAGCAGTAAACAAAGTGACTAATGGCACTAGTCCACTATCTATGCTGCTGGTAAGAACAAAAATAGCATCATGTTAACTCAATGGAAAGTGGGAAAAAACTACTTTATCTGCAAAACTTAAATGACAAATCATAACACTTCATTCTTTCTTAACACTCTGCCTCTAGCTGTAATTGTTCATGTGAAAAACAGTTAAGAAGAAATCAATAATATGAGTCAAAAAGCTAATCAAACCAAGCTGCCACTCAATGATATTTTGGTCCAATAAAAGTTAGATAATTATGATGAGAATACCATCAAAAGGTTAGCAAGCAACTTGTCAAAAACTTGATAAAGTAAACTAGCAATGAAATTGCGTAAGCAAGGTAAAAACCAGCAGCTAAGACAAGACAACTTCAAATACCATCAGTGATAAAAAGAAGTAAAAATACACTATCCCGGGCTCCTAACACACCTGCATAAACAAACTGATCAGTCCTGAAAAGTGTTGGAAATGTAAAGGCATGAAATCAAACTGTACATTATTATACATGTTCAAAGAAATGAAAACTTGCAGAAATCAAACTATACATTATTGTACATGTGAAAATGAAAACAAAGAAAGGCAGGAAAATAAAATTAAATGCTACTGTACATAGGTTGTGATAGATGGGGGCCCTCCATCCACTCAACCAGCTAAAGATCAGCTACGTAGAGATGAGCAGAAACAGTCTTCTTTTATTAAACCAGCATGTCAAAATACAGTGAAAAAGTGTTGTAACAGCAGTCTTTAAAACAGAGTTTTACAACCAAAATGATTACGGAAATTACAATAATAAAAACTAATCTCTAAGCGTTAGCAAACGATTTATTTATAGGCACAGGGACAAACTGTCCTCTGCGTAAACTAAGCAACTACAGTCTTAACTAATTAACTACGTAGCAACACGCAGGCAACTCTGTGCACGTTTGGAGGAAACGGTCATCATGGGGAGTAAATCTATGGTTGGATCCTGTCCCTTGCTGTCTTCGTGGCGTGGAGGAAGTGCCAGCTATGGTTTCGTGTCTCAGTTGCTCACACAGAGCCGTGCCACCGTCTAGAACTTAGCTGTTTGACCGTGGGTACTCCTGCGTTGACTGGGGGCATACGTGACTGATTTGGCCCAACCAATAGCATACGATCCATGTAGATATCCATACCAACGTGCCCATGTGGCTCGTTCTTGGAGAAGACATGTGGAGTATAGCAAACAACAAAAAGGCTGCGGAATCTCTGAACAGCTGCGGAATTGCTGAGTAGCTGCGGAATTGCAGAACAGCTACGGAATTGCTGAACATGTACCAAAATTCTAAACAAACAGTCAATCATTAGCACAGTCAACAAATCATGTTAAAAAGACATATAATGCAATGAATTGAACAAGTTGATGGAGGAAATGATGTCAGAAGAGAGAAGTGAATAGGGAAAAGCTGTTGGGAGGACAGGTAAATGAGTGCAAGGTTGAGGCTCAACAATGACCAAACTATCCAGACACACATGTTCAACATGACTGAACAACGGTGCAAGCAACAAATGCGACACTCGTGATTGATCGTTCACGATCAAGATGATGATTGTGTGACAATGAATGTGACTTTGTGTGTGAGTGTGACAGATGCTTTCATGGCGAACACAACAAACACATACGAAGCGAAGACTCTGAGCATAACCAGAACATGGTCACAAACATGACTTAGACATCAACATGCATATACTTGAGTGCAATAAACAAGCAAGATGAATGTAAAGACCCACACAAGCTCACGAAGTGAACCTGAGCGTGTGTAGTCATCAAGAAAAACTCTTCAAAGGAGGCTTTTAAATTGGTGCAGGCCAAAATTTTGGAGGGTGGTTGTAGCCGCTACAACACTTGGCGACACGCAAGTAGAACTCCAGCTTCTTTGTTTCAGTTCATTGATAGCACATGGCCTTGGTCCTTCGGGGAGTATTGAATCGCTCTGCAGGGTACTTTAGTTTCCCCACTTACCCCATGGACATACATGGTTCACCTTTTGCCAGCTCAGTGAAACAAAATCAAAAGTTCAGCTTAGATCTCAGTGTTTTGAATCCGGGAAGGGTAGTTTAGTTCACGAGTTAAAGATTTTCAGAGTGTAAGTTTTCATCTGTGGTGTTGCTCCGCTGCCATCAGGCCTGGACAGTATCCCGACGGAATCACGCAGGAACACACACATTGCTCCACTATGAGCAAGCCTGGTTAGTACCCCAATAGAGTTGCATGCTTCACCTCTCTGCGCAGGAAGCCTTTCGCCTTTGTATTTTTTAAGAGAGCTGTGCATAGGCACTTATTTATTTTTGGGGCGGAAGAGAGATCCCAACTTATTGAGAGCAGAAGAGGTTATTAGTTCAGAGAAGCATGTAAGACCTCTGACATAGGTTTTCTCGTTTATATTTTTCCCCTTCTTTGTTTCTACTCATTGGATTAGCTTCAACATACAGAGAAGAAGGATGAGTACAGGCATGGGGCTTCCTAGTGTGGACATAGGTTCACAGTTTTACCAAAGCTTCCCTTACAAACGGTTCATATTTTCCGTCATGACTTCATCAACCAAAGGTTGTAACCAAGCAAAACGAAAATGGACACAAGACAAGACTAGCCAAGTGCTGCAGTGTCACAAGTATCTTCAAACTTTAGCCACATACTCTATTCAAAAACCAGAACGTGATAGTCGGCAACACTTATTTCTAGAAACAAAAATAGTAATATATCAAACAAACAAAAATGCATGTGAACAAAAATAGTAAGCAAAATAAAACAAAGCAAAAGCAAAGATAATAAGCAAAACAAATCAAATGAAACAACAAGTAGCAAGCAAACTATGTACATGGCATGGGCGTGACCCGACCTATTGGAAATAATGCTTGAGATCTTGGTCGTTGACGGGAAGGTTGTCAATCCTCCCATTGAGTGATCACAAATGATACATGTATGGGCCAAGCTTCTCATGAACTATGTACAGGCCAATCCAAAGGGATTGGAACTTCATATGTTTGCCTTTGTCTTCATGGGGTTTATCCCATTTCAGAACTAAGTCATCTACATCGAAGCTAGATTTCCTTGTAGACTTCTTATTGAACCACCTCTTAATATGGTTCTGGTGGATTATGAGTTTTTCTTTTTCTTTCATCTTTTCTTCTTGGAGCTTATGGAGAGCCTCCATCCTTCGCCGAACTAGTTGGCAAGGCTTGCCTTGAGATTCCCAGGAAAGCTGAAGGGTAGGCAAGTAGATATTTTGTGGGAGGATGGCTTCTTTACCATAGTACGACAAGGTGTTTAGAGAGGGCTTAGGTGTTACACGGTCAGCCCATAGTGCATTCGTCAAGCCAGTATGCCAGTTACGATGTTCAGGGAAAATGGTCTTCTTGATTATACATATGAGATTCTTATTTGTAGACTTTGCTAGACCATTTCCTTGCAGATAGTAATTCGATGAATGGTTTAACACAATACTATTTTGTAATGCAAATTCATAGATTTTCAAAGATGAAAAATAAGTTTCATTATCAAAAACAAGTGATACCAGAATGCCGAAGCATGAGATGATATTCTGCTAGAGGAAGCTAATGACCTCTTGGTCGTTCACTTGTTTGAGCGGAACTGCCTTTGTTCACCGTGTAAAGTAGTAAGTTGCTGTTAGGATATAGCAGTGTTGCTTTGACGAATGAGAGAAAATTTCCACAATAATGTCCAGGCCCCACTATTGGAATGGTTCAGTCACTGCAACAGGGTGTAGTGGGGTTGCTGATCTTCGTGTTCTGCCAGCACATCGCTGACAGACCGGGCATTTGCGGGCATAGGCATGCACATCCTTGAATAATGTGGGCCAGTAAAAACCAGCTCGCATAACCTTGTGTGTTGTGGTATTCCCCGCAAAGTGACCCCCGGCGGGTCCGTCATGCAAATCTTGAAGTACCTTCTCTGATTCCTGTGCCTCCAGGCACCTGAGAAAAACTCCATTACTATGCTTTCTGTAAAGCACTCTGTGCACTGACTGGTATGCTAAGGCTTTCAAGCGTAATGCCCTCTTTTGTCTGATAGAAAAGTGAGAGGGTATGGTGCCATGCTCAAGGTACTGACGTATATCTGCGTACCAAGAGGTTCCATTTTCCATGGGGGCTGCTCGCCTTATTTCATACATTTCAATCTCCTGCTCCCAACCAACAAGCTCTTCTTCACTCTCCTGGGCGTGTATCGCTTCAGCTACAAGTCTGCAGAGCCCATGTCCTTTGATCATGTGTACAAGCTTGATTTCAAGATCGTATTATTGCAAACTTGTCATCCAGTTCGCACGTCATTCTCCCAGCTCTTGTTGTACCAACAATGTACGCACTACTGGGTGGATAACATAGACAATACAATGGTTTTTTAGCAAGTAGGGCTTGAAGTGTTTCACTGCCTTGTACACTGCATAAGCTTGTTTGTTAATGTCGGGGTAGTTAAGTTTCGATCCCTATATGCTTGCACTCATGAAAGAGATGGGACGTTCATCATTAGCTTCGTATTTCTGAGTGAGTACTGCAGCTAGCGAGTTGTTGGAGGTGAAGGTGTATAATAAGAAATCCTTTTTGAAATCTGGGCTGTACAGTGCGGGCACTTCAACAATGGCTTGCTTAATATGGGCGAATGCATGCTTTTCTTTCTTGCCCTAGGTGTACATTTCATATTTCTTGATCATGTCCTACATGGGCTTGAATATTTGTGCATAATCTGAGATGAATTTTCAGAGGAAGTTTATCTTGCTTGAGAAGGACTGCATGGCTTTCTTGTTGACCGGGTGAGGAATGCATGTGATAGCTTGGACTTGGTCTGGATCCACCTTGATACCGCTCTTGGCAGCAATGTGTCCGAGGAGGTTCCCCTCCGACATGACAAATACACTCTTTTTGGGGTTCAAGGAAATCCCGTATCTTCAACATTGCTCAAATTTTTTTCTTAAGATGGCGTATGTGGTCTTCTTGTCTTCAGGAGAACACAGTCACATCATCGAGGTATATCACCATTCTTTGCCCAATGAGTCCACAAAAGGCGATGTCCATAGCACGCTGAAATGTTGTGCTTACATTTACAATCCCAAATGGCATCCGTCTATAAGCAAACACACCCCACTTGGTACGGAAAGTAGTTTTGAGTATGTCAGGTTCTGCTACCAGAACTTGATTATATCCTAAAAAACCATCAAGCAAAGAGAACATATGTTCCCTAGATACTATTTGCAAGATATGGTCCATAGACAGAATGGGGTAGTTATCTTTGTCCGAGGCACGGTTAGCATTCCGAAAATTGACACACAAGCGGGTTTCCCTGGACTTCTTTTGTATATGCACAAGGTTAGAGACCCAAGTGGAATGACGAACTTTGTATATGATCCATGCATCCAACAATTTAGTAATCTATTTCTGTATGAGGGGTTCAAGTGACAGATGTACTTTCCTCAACTTTTGTTGATATGGATTGACCCCTTCCTTGATTGGGATGATATGCTGGATGATCTGTGTATCATAAGTTTTCAAATCATCATATGTCCATGCAAACACATCTCGATACTGTTTGAACAAGCAGATGAAGGTTTTCCATTCTTGCTGTGTACAACATGTACCAAGGTTGACAAATTTTGGATCCTTTTCTATTCCCAGGTTTATCAGTTCGTGCCTCATGGTGGAACTATGGGTCTTGTTGTTCCTTGGCCCTTGGAACCACTCTTGCAAGTCATATATATTTTCCAGTGATACCACACCTTTTGTGATAATGTGGCCTTTCATGTCATCAGCTCCTGCTTGCAGAGAGCGCTCATGCTCGTCATCATCTATTGTTGCATCTTTGAAAATGTCAGTGTTGGCCATAAAATGTAGTATCTGTTGATCATCATTAAACACGCGTAAGTTAGTTATGTTATTTGGGATAGATGGCTTGTACAAAATTTCAATAGTAAATCTATCCCTAATTGGTGACATTCTTGAGGCTGCATTTGCTAATGCATTGGCAGTTGCATTACGCGTACGTGGCACAACAATGATATTAAATGCTTGGAAGTTTGAGATTAGTCGCCATACCTCTTCTTGGTAGTTTTTTAGATGTGGTGATAAATAGTGAATGGTGTCATGTACTTGCTGTACCACTATCTCTGAATCACCTACCACTTTAAGCATGACCACATTGAGGTTGATGGCTTTCTGCAAGCCCAATACGAGTGCTTCATATTCTGCTACATTGTTCGTGCACTCAAACTCCAAAAGGATTGACACTAGATACTTCTTGTTGCAAGGGTCGATCAGAACACACCTGGCTCCTGAGCCGTCCTGTGTCTTTGATCCGTCGAAGTACAAATTCCACAACTCATTTATACATGAACCTCTTGATGTGCGATTACTGCTGCTATTGCTGTCACTGCTACTATTGGTATAATGTGCTGTACAAGTTTCATTACCATCAGTTGGGCAAGGAAGGAGTCCCAACTTGTTAATCAAGGTTGTCATTGATGTCAATATGGTAGTGTTTGTGATGGAAAATTCTTGTGACATGTGAGATTGCCCATTGATGCTCATTGATCATGATACTGCTCATGGAGGATCCAAGGATTGAATACAGACATAATAGAAATAGTGGAACCAAGGAGGAAAGATATCAGAAGCCATCAGAAGAGAAAGAGAAAGAGTAAAGAGGAGAAGCCATGAATCCAAAGAGTAAGAGGAAGAGTTCATCAGAAGCCATCAAGGAAGCAGGTTATCGCATATGCCCAAGGGTAAGTGCTATCGGAAGAACAAAGAGCAACAACAATATCAGAGGAGTAAAGAAGAAAACACTGGAAGAGCCATATTGGAAGTATCACATGTAACATATGCCCAAGAAGAACCAAAAGGAAGAAAACAACAGAGGAGCATTGCAGCGGAGGAGCATAAATAGAGTTATTGGAGAAATCATATTGGTAGTGTATAATATCAACGTTTTCTATTATACACCACTGCTCAAAACCCGCTGATTGCGATATAAGTTACGGACCCGATGGTCCTATTACAACACACCCTAAAGAAATATCACATCCACCGTACTGCAATATTTTAAAGCCATATCACCACCACAAATCCGCCAATTGCGATATGTACTGCGGACCCGATGGTCGCATTACAATACGCCATAATACAATATCACATCCATCGTATAAAATTTCATATCGCAAGTCATAAAGGGATGTCACAATAAAAACTGTGATTGCGATATAAGGTGTGGACCCGATAGCTCCATAGAATATACCTTTATGTAATATCACATCCAGGTATCGGGGAAGTTATGCAAATCATAAGGGTTGACACCGTCGGACTGCCGTTTGTGATAAAACTTGTGAACCCGACTGCCGATTGCGATAAGTCTTGTGAACCCAACTACTGATTGCGATATTAGCTGTGGAATCGACGGATATATTGATGATGGTTTAATATTATATCGCATCTGTTTCATTGGCAGTGTGAATATCGATGATGTTAAGAGTTGTAATTGCAGACCACCGAAAGTTGCGATTGCAATTGATGACGAGGATGTGGGACCTCCTTGGGTACAGTCTCTCCTATGAAATCCTTCGTAAAATAAAACAAGTTTATGAGTAATTGGATGAATATCCATAAGTCGGCCTCTCCTTCCAAATGAACGTGTCTTTTGAGTATTGGTGAAACTCATATAAAAACGAGTTAAAACACTTCACTTATGAGCATTGATCTCGGGCATCTAACAGAGAGAAGAAGTAACAGTTCACAACTCGTGAACTTGAAGAGACAGAGGAAGCTGAAGATCGAGAAGTTGAAAGGTCGAGTGAGTGAAAAAGGAAGTCGAAGGTCCAGTGGAAGAAAGTCGAAGCCGAAGGTTGAGCGAGCGAAGAAGGAAGTTGAAAGGTCCAGCGGAAGAAGAAGGAAGCCGCAAGGTCCAGTGGAAGAAGAAGCCTGTTGACTGGGTTATTTATTGAAATTCTTAGACCTGTGTTAGGTGGTGATTTAGATAATAGCTCAAAAGGATGCTCTGCAGATCTAAAAAGATTATCTGATTATGAACAGGGTGTAGGGTGTGGAGCCTGATTATCTTCTGTATTCAAACGTTTCAATCGGATGTATACCCCAAGAATATTGTACACCCCTCCACGTGGGGGGGTGCAGGGGGGCTAATCCCCCCTGGCTGGGGGGTTTGGAGGTTAGTGGTCCCCCGGCGGGGGTTCGGGGGCAGCACCCCCGAAGCTAAAAATAGATGTAAAATTGCCTTGTAAAAGTCTAGTAATTTATAGTCAATTTGGGCCGTTCATTAGGCGGATGATCTGACGGTAGAAGTTATGTTTAATTTAGGGTTTTTTTTCCCTAGAAGGCAACCCCTCACTATATATGAGGGAATTTTATTGCGTCTATGTAGATCTGTATTCTGAGTGAGGAAGAGAGAGGAGATTGAGAGAAAAAAGGGTGTTATAGCGGATCTGATGTAGGTTGTATCTCTTCAGTTTGCTAGATAATATAATAAAAGAAGGACTGACTGTTTCTCCGTGGACGTAGCCCAAATTGGGTGAACCACGTATATCTGTGTCTCTCTTGTTTTATGCGTTTTCTGTGTTTATATTTCTGAAATATTTTATGTGTTTCATTGCTCCGTAATATATAATTTTCTAACACAGGGTTGTTTTTAATTGAACACATAATATGAATCCGCGACAGTCACTCCTCTAAATAAGTCACTCCTGAAGAAGTTAATCTTGAATTAGTCCCTCCTGAAGCATTTACTGTGACAGTGAGAATAGAGGCTTGAAACAGAGAGTTGGTTTTTGTGCAAAGCTTAGTGCAGTTCATTGTAGACACATTGAAGTCATGTGAAGACTCTGGTAGATCATGATGGCTATTTGAAATCATCATGAGGTAACTTTGCAGATTCTGTTTGGGCAATATGAAGAATTGTGAAGAATCCATATGAAGACAGGTTTTCATTGATGTAGCAGTGAAGTTGTAAATTGACAGAACACAGTGAAGAAGATTTTGAGAGCAGTATAATACAATCAAAACATTTCTTGACAAGATAGGGTCAGAGCCCTTGGGGTTGGTGCCTCAGAATTGGAAGGATTGGTGTCCTTGGATTTGGTGCCTTGACAAGATAGGATTGGAGCCCTTGGGGTTGGTGCCTCAGAATTGGAAGGATTGGTCTCCTTGGAGTTGGTGCTCCTAAACACAAGGTTGGTGCCTTGAGAAGATAGAGTTGGTGCCCTAGAGGTTTGAGCCTCACAAAAGACCAAGTTGGTACTTGGCAATAGGTTGGAGCCTTATATATTGTACTTGATTTATTGGAAAGATTATATTAATAAAATAATTTATTCCTATTGTTCATTTTGTGTTCTAAATATAAATGATTTAACTGGGAAAAATAACAATTGAAAAGGAATACTGATTCACGCCCCCTATCAATATTTCCAACAATTTTTATCAGTGCCAGTACCTTCACTCAAAGCCTAACAAATTGAAGGTTGATCATTAGAACACAAATGGCAAAGCCAAGGAAGAAAGTCTCCAATCCTCCTAAAGATTTGTCTCCCTCTAGCACTGACATAGAAGTCAATCAATTTGTGAAGGCTCCATGGTTCAATGGAAACTTTGATATATGGGAAGTAAGAATGAGGAATTTCTTAAAGACTCAAGGCATTGAAGTATGGTAATCAGTAATTATTGATAACATGATGAATGGAGAATCCAAGGAGTACAATGTAAAAGCGATGAAGGCAATCTTGAATGGGCTACCAGATTCTATAAAGAACAATTTAGGAAAATGTTCGTCAGCAAAGGGTATATGGGACAAACTTCATGATCTTCACTCAAAAGGAGCATTGACAATGATCTCTAGTCAAGAAAAGGATGGAAAACAAGAAGAAAATCCAGATCCCATCAAGGAAGCTGAAGATAAGATTGATGACATCAAGGCTAAAGAAGACTTAGAAAATGAAAAGAATGAAAAAGACTTTGAAGAAGATCTCCTCACTAAACTTATGGATGCCATGGAAGAGATTATCAATTTGAAAAAGGAAAACAAGGAGCTTAATAAGAAAGCACTAGCTGGTGACCAAGACCAAACAAGGAAGAAAGTTGACCTTGTCAAGCTTCAAGTACAAGAAAGGGATGAAGAGCTTGCCAAGCTTAAAAAGGAATTTCATCAAAGCAAAAGAAAGCATCATGAAGAAATCATATCCATGAAAAATCAATTGGATAAAGCAAAGAAACGGGAAGATATCTTGTCAAGTCAGTTTGAACAAAGGCGCAAAATCTTGAACAAACTTGAAGAAGAGATTGGTCAATACAAGGTAGAGGTCTCCTCTCCCAAATCTCAACTACAAGAAGCAAGAAAGTTAGAACAAGGAGTTGAGAAGATAATGGAAGCATTGGCAATCATAGAAGGGCAGGTTGATGAAGCAGAAAAGGAGAGAAACACCATGATATGTCAACTAAAAGCAAAGGATGGAGAAATATTCAAACTAAAATCCAACCTCAACCTTCTCAAGGATGAAACATGTAAAGCTACAAGAATCAAGGAGGAAATGGAGAGAAGTCTAGCAAAATAAAATGAACAAATATTCAAAATGAAGTCAGATATCATCTCCCTTAAAATAGAAGCAAATGAAGCTACTTGTATCAAGGAAGAAACTGAGAAACAACTTGATAAGAAGAATAATGATTGTGAAAGATTGGAAGAAGAGATTGTCTCCCTTAGGAAAAAGGTTGAAGGGATGGACAAAATATTGAAGAGCTCTCAATCCTTGGATGACATGCTTCACCATCAAAGATTCACATTTGATAAATCAGGGCTTGGCTATGAAGGAGAATCTTTAAGAAAGAATGATAATGCTTCAAACAAAAAGGATGTGAGGAATCTAGAAAGAAATGTTGATGCTCCTAGTTCCAGCAAGGGCAAGGATAAGAGTCAAGGCAACAATGAAGGAAATCCTATTCCAAGAAGAAATGCAGATGATGTCAAGGACAAAAGAAGCAATGGTTATAATCAAAGGATCTCAAGGCAAAAAGACTTCAGAATTACATCAAGGAAACCTTCTTCTCCTAGGTACCAAAGTATATTTATTGGTTGTTTTTGTTATTTTACAAACGTTGGACACATGGCAAAAGATTGTAGGGCTTATAATGATCCCCGTCAATCTCCGAGAAGCAATTTCACAAGAAGAAGTCATGAATTCTTATTCATGAACAACATAGAATGCTTCAAGTGTCATAATAATAGTCATATGGCACGTGATTGTAACTTGAATTGGGCTCCTACATAAGCTAGAACCATGCAAAAGAAGAAAGTTGCACAAGTATGGAGAAGGAATAAAATACAATCCGAAAATTTCCTAAACTCTCCAGCCAACAACACATGTTGTTGACTTGATGAAGATATCCTTAATATTCCGAGTATTTGATGATGGGATTCTGTCAAAAGGAGACCGTGCATACAGTTAGGGGGAGCTTGTTATTTTTTATCATTATTGCAGAAGCTAGCCGTGGAATGTTCCCTATGAAATCCTTGATGAGCTATACTAACAATTATTCTTTGATGGATCATTTCTCAGGAACACTCCTTTGAAAGAAAATGATCTCTTATCTCTCCAATGGACTGTTGTTAAAAATATTTTCCATTTGATTTCTAAACAGAAATTGGAGTAGAAGAAGGCCTTATAATCCTAATAAGTGAATAACTATGTTGTTGTTATTACAGAAGTTGAATATTTCGACTTGTTAGCGCTCGAATTTGCCTCAGGCTGAGGAAGGCAGAATCCAAGGCAACATCAAACCATTTAGCCTCGTAGCTAGCCCTACGAGGACAGGAGAGGGCTCTCTCCGGGTCTATCTCGGCAAAAGGTCTTCAAAGGGCTGAGATGACCAATAAATAACACTGATTTTAGGCTAGTAAATTGATAGGGAAAGTTTGATTTCAAATTTTTAGGGTTTTGTTGGAAAACTGAGCACGACAATTTTGGGTGCGGGGATGAGACACAGTTTTTGCAGAGGTATTTTTGGGGCAAGGTAGGAGATTGTCTTGATGCCTTTGAAGGAAGTGAATGGATAGACATGACTGTTGAGGAGCTAAGGAGAGCAAGAAACCATCAGGAGTTCTCCTTAAACAGATGAAAACATAGATATTAAGCAAACTTAAAGGCAGAGCATAGAAACCATGAATTCTACCTTAACACTTCATTTACTTAATTTGCAGAAGAGAAGAGTGGGAAAATGATACTCATAAAAAACTTACAAGTACATGAGAGAAACACACCATCAACACAAATCACCACAGGAATCCCAAATAGTGCTGCAAAACCCTGGTCTTTCCTTTGCCAAAATTGTAGAGATACAAAGTGTAAAACAGTCTAAGCTTATCCCTAAAGAGTCCAACCTCTCCAACCCCTGAAAATGATTTAGAAAATACATAATATAGACCATGCCAACCCATTCCCTATCCTCTAGGGGTCGAGCTCCTCCTTCTAGGAGCAGTTTCAACCAATTCTAAACAAAGCACTACAATCTAGGTAGTCAAAACAACTTGCCTCTATAAGCTAGGAAACCAATTCATTCATTAAATGTTTGCTATTTTATGAATGAATCTTTTAGAATAGGTAAAAAAGTGTCATGTAAACATGAAATTACATCAATTACATCAAAGAGGATGAAAAATCCCACCAAAAAGTCAAAACTAGTCAATGCTGCGTTTTCCTGAGCTGAAGGTGCAAAACTAGCAAATTTTCCCAACGCGTAGCGCGCCTTTGAGCCCACTTTTGGGGCACTTCCTGGCATCCAAATGATGCACAAGTGGGCTTGTTGGAAATTTCTAGATGTCTACTCTCCAGCCCAAGTGGAATTTCTCAATTTGGTGGCCATTGCCCCTCCAAAAATACAATCTCGCAAGACTGCTTCCTGTGTGTCCAAAAAGTGGCAGAAGGTCATTTTTTGGTTGTTTTTTGACATTTTGAGGGCCCAAACCTCAATGAAATGTCTTGGCAGTGGCTGAGAAAGTGTAATTTGTCATGCAAAATCCAAAAATGCTGAGTTTTTGTGAAATGGACCTCCCCAACTTAAGGGTAGTGCGCGGCGCGCTACGCGTTGAGCCAAAACCCTGATGCGTAGCGCGCCTGAGCCCTACGCGTAGCGCGACTTTCAGATGCTTTTTGGAGGCCTTCCCGGTGTCCAAAGTGGGCGCAGGATAGCTCATTGGAAATTTATTTGAGTCTACTTTCCAACCCAACTGGAATTTTGCAATTTGGAGTTCATTGGCCCTGTCAAAAATCAAATCTCCCAAGACTGGTCAAAATGTGCCAAATGAGGCTGCCTCAAGGCAGAGTGCTGTTACAGTAAACTTTTGAATGCCTTACTCATTCCAAATTGAGCTAATGATAGCTCATTGGAAAGATATTTGTCTCTAGTTATCATTTGATGCATCAAGAAAGTCATTTGGCCAACCAAGCTAGGAGAAAACTTGATTTTCCCAAGGTCACTTCAGAGGTGCATTCAATTCTCTTGAGGCAACAATATTTTTGACATTTCTCTAAAACCATGACACCTGTGTAAAAAGTGAAGGAGGTTTTTATTCCTTGGCTTGTTTTGGACAAAAACCTCTCTCAGTTTTCCAAAATCTATCTTTTATTTCTCTGAAACATCATTTGAGTGCTTCTTATCTCGATGTGTAAAACAAGGAACTTTGTGGAAATGAAGCGCAATGAAGGGGATGAGGGGCTTGTAAATTCTTAAGGAAGTTTTTGGGTGTGGGGAGGGATGTTATGAAGCAGGGGAAAGTGGAATCTTAGAAATCCAGTGAGGGGAAGGGGTCCAAACGGGCAAAACACAGGCCCAACCTAGAAAATTGCCAAGTTGTAGCAAGAAACTAGGGTTTGTGCGAAAATGAGGAATTTGCGGGATCTCAGTGATGGGAAGTATTTAAGAAGGTACATGAAGGATAGGGGAAGGTGTATGAACATCTGGATACAAGTTTTTCTAATGATTTGACCATCCAAGAGAAATTAGCTTTCAAAACCCTAGGAGAGGGAAACGACCTTGCCTAGGCGCAACTGAAGCATGAACAAGGTGTAAAATGACTCATTAGACACTGACATGATGAGGACAACCCTATGAATGATGATAGACTCAGCAGAATGATGACATGGACCGACATTTGGACAACTTTAGAAGGAGTGAAAGCAAACCCTAGACCTAATGCCTAGTGACCAAATTTTGCTTGAAGATTCTTTAAAATGACAAAATTTGACCTGGACACTCTGAGACCACTTTGTAAGAGCATATTTGATCACTGGAGGAAGGCTGGAAAGACTGACACTAACACGACTCAGGGATTTGATATGAGAACAGGTAAATTATGGACACAAATAGAGGCAACCTTCAAACAAACAGATACATCTGGGAATGGAGCTTGAAGCAAGAGCAGTTGGCAACATCTAACAAAACTGAAGCATTGCGAAAAAAAAAAAATCCAATCAGAAAAAAAGAATTTAAAAGACAGTCACAGATTAGATATTAAAAAAGAAAAGAAAAAAAGGGGAGAATGTTGTGACGTCGAATATAGCTCAGCAACTTAAGGAGAAGCACAAAGATACAAAGGAATCCTGATTTGAAGAAAGATAGCGAGAATGAAAATTTCAGTGGCATTTTCTCTTGATTCAGACTGTGAAGGCCTCTTAATTCTGACTGTGGAGACAACAGAATACAATGTAGAAGCATAAAAAAATTGGACTTGGACATTTGGTGTATGACTATTTGGAGTTTGTTTTGAAGCATTGAAGTGGAGCATATTTAAGCATTGTTGAAAGAATTATGAAGAAGTTCTGAGACATGAAGAGGGGATAATGTGCTAGTTGATGATGAGGCAACAATCCTTCTATCTTGAGTAAAAAGAAGAGCACCACGACAGGGGGAGTAACATACCCATAAAATTATTATATTCATAAAGAACAAAAGTAGGTTGACAGGGGGAGTAGTTCGACAAGGGGAGTCCTTGTGCACTCCTTTGCCATTGATGTCAAAGGTGGAGAGAAGAAGAATATTTCCATCAATGATAAAGTGGGAGATTGTTAATCTAGGTTGTCATTGATGTCAATATGGCAGTGTTTGTGATGGAAAATTCTTGTGACATGTGAGGTTGCCCATTGATGCTCATTGATCATGATAATGCTCATGGAGGATCCAAGGATTGAATACAAACATAATAGAAACAGTGGAACCATGGAGGAAAGATATCGGAAGACATCAGAAGAGAAAGAGAAAGAGTAAAGAGGAGAAGCCATGAAGCCAAAGATTAAGAGGAAGAGTTCATTAGAAGCCATCAAGGAAGTAGGTTATCACATATGCCCAAGGGTAAGTGCTATCAGAAGAACAAAGAGCAACAACGATATCGGAGGAGTAAAGAAGAAAATATCAGAGGAGCCATATTGGAAGTATCACATGTAACATATGCCCAAGAAGAACTGAAAGGAAGAAAACAACAGAGGAGCATTGCAGCAAAGGAGCATAAACAGACTTATCAGAGAAATCGTATCGGAAATATATAATATCGACGTTTTCTATATACGTCACTATTCAAAACCCACTGATTGCGATATAAGTTGCGGACCCGATGGTCCTATTACAACACGCCCTAAAGAAATATCGTATCCACCATACTACAAGTTTTTAAAGTCGTATCACCGCCCCAAATCTACCAATTGCGATATGTACTGCGGACTTGATGGTACCATTACAATACGCCATAATATAATATCACATCCATCGTATAAAATTTCATATCGCAAGTCATAAAGGGATGTCACAATAAAAACTGTGATTTCAATATAAGGTGCGGACCTGATATCTCCATAGAATATACCTTTATGTAATATCGCGTCCAAGTATTGGGGAAGTTATGCAAATCATAAGAGTTGACACTCCCTAACCGCCGATTGTGATAAAACTTGTGAACCCGACTGCTGATTGCGATAAGTCTTATGAACCCGACCACTGATTGCACTATTCGATGTGGACCCGATGGATCTATTGACAATGGTTTAATATTATATCACGTTTGTTTCATCAAGAGTGTGAATATCGGTGATGTTAAGAGTTGCAATTGCGATTGATGATGTGGATATGGGACCTCCTTGGGTATAGTCTCTCCTATGAAATCCTCCATAAATAAAACAATTTTATGAGCAATTGGATGAATATCCATAAGTCAGCCTCTCCTTCCAAATGAACCTGTCTTTTGAGTATTGGTGAAACTCGTATAAAAACAAGTTAAAACGCTTCACTTCTGAGCATCGATCTTGGGCATCTAACAAAGAGAAGAAGTAACAGTTCACAACTCATGAACTTGAAGAGACAGAGGAAGCCGAAGATCAAGAAGTCGAAAGGTCAAGCAAGTGAAAAAGGAAGTCGAAGGTTGAACGAGAAAAGAAGGAAGCTGAAAGGTCCAGCGGAAGAAGAAGCCTGTTGACTGGGTTATTTATTGAAATTCTCGGACCTATGTTGGATGGTGATTTAGATAACCGTTCAAAAGGACACTCTATAGATCTAAGAAGATTATCTGAGTATGAACAAGGTTGTTTTTAATTGAACGCATAATATGAATCCGCGACAGTCACTCCTCTAAAGAAGTCACTCTTGAAGCAGTTAATCCTGAAGCAGTCACTCCTGAAGCATTTACCGTGACGGTGAGAACAGAGGCTTGAAACAGAGAGTTGGTTTTTGTGTAGAGCTTAGTGCAATTCATTGTAGACACATTGAAGTCATGTGCAGACTCTGGTAGATCATGATGGCTATTTGAAATCATCATGAGGTAACTTTGCAGATTTTGTTTGGGCAATATGAAGAATTGTGAAGACTACTTCATATGAAGATAGGTTGTCATTGATGTAGCAGTGAAGCTATAAACTCATAGCTGTAAATTGACAGAACACGGCGAAGAAGATTTTGAGAGCAGTATAATACAATCAAAACATTTCTTGACAAGATAGGGTCGGAGCCCTTGGGGTTGGTGCCTCAAAATTGGAAGGATTGGTGTCCTTGGAGTTGGTGCTCCTAAATCTAAGGTTGTTACCTTGACAAGATAGGGTCGGATCCTTTGGGGTTGGCGCCTCATAATTGGAAGGATTGGTGTCCTTGGATTTGGTGCTCCTAAACACAAGGTTGGTGCCTTGAGAAGATAGAGTTGGTGCCCTAGAGGTTGGAGCCTCACAAAAGACCAAGTTGGTGCTTGGAAATAGGTTGGAGCCTTATATATATTGTACCTGATTTATTGTAAAGATTATATTAATAAAGTAATTTATTCTTATTGTTCATTTTGTGTTCTAAATATAAATGATTTAACTGGTAAAAATAACAATTGAAAAGGAATACTGATTCACGCCCCCTCTTAGTATTTCCAACAATTGTTATCAATGCCAGTACTTTCACTCAAATCCTAATAGATTGAAGGTTGATCATTAGAACAAAAATGGCGAAGCCAAGGAAGAAAGTCTCCAATCCTCCTAAAGATGTGTCTCCCTCTAGCACTGAAATAGAAGTCAATCAATTTGTGAAGGCTCCATGGTTCAATGGAAACTTTGATATATGGGAAGCAAGAATGAGGAATTTCTTAAAGACTCAAGGCACTAAATTATGGTAATCAGTAATTACTAATAACATGATGAATGGAGAATCCAAGGAGTACAATGCAAAAGCGTTGAAGGTAATCTTGAATGGGATACCAGATTCTATAAAGAACAATTTAGGAAAATGTTCGTCAGTGAAGGGTATATGGGACAAACTTCATGATCTTCACTCAAAAGGAGCATTGACAATGATCTCTAGTCAAGAAAATGATGGAAAACAAGAAGAAAATCCAGAGCCCATCAAGGAAGCTGAAGATAAGATTGATGACATCAAGGCTAAAGAAGACTTAGAAAATGAAAAGAATGAAAAAGACTTTGAAGAAGATCTCCTCACTAAACTTATGGATGCCATGGAAGATATTATCAATTTGAAAAAGGAAAATGAGGAACTTAATAAGAAAGCACTAGTTGGTGACCACGACCAAACAAGGAAGAAATTTGACCTTGTCAAGCTTCAAGTACAAGAAAGGGATGAAGAGCTTGCCAAGCTTAAAAAGGAATTTCATCAAAGAAAAAGAAAGCATCATGAAGAAATCATATCCATGACAAATCAATTGGATAAGGCAAAGAAACGGGAAGATATCTTGTCAAGTCAGTTTGAACAAAGGCGCAAGATCTTGAACAAACTTGAAGAAGAGATAGGTCAGTACAAGGTAGAGGTCTCCTCTCCCAAATCTCAACGACAAGAAGAAAGAAAGTTAGAACAAGGAGTTGAGAAGACAATGGAAGCATTGGCAATCATAGAAGGACAGGTTGATGAAGCAGAAAGGGAGAGAAACACCATGATATGTCAACTAAAAGCAAAGGATGGAGAAATCTTCAAACTAAAATCGGACCTCAACCTTCTCAAGGATGAAACTTGTAAAGATACAAGAATCAAGGAGGAAATGGAGAGAAGTCTATCAAAAGAAAATTATGAAATATTCAAAATGAAGTCAAATATCATCTCCCTTAAAATATAAGCAAATGAAGCTACTTGTATCAAGGAAGAAACTGAGAAACAACTTGCTAAGAAGAATAATGATTGTGAAAGATTGGAAGAAGAGATTGTCTCCCTCGGGAAAAAGGTTGAAGGGATGGACAAAATATTGAAGAGCTCTCAATCCTTGGATGACATGCTTCACCATCAAAGATTCCCATTTGATAAATCAGGTCTTGGATATGAAGGAGAATCCTCAAGCAAGAATGATAATGTTTCAAACAAAAAGGAAGTGAGGAATCCAAAAAGAAATGTTGATGCTCCCAGTTCTAGCAAAGGCAAGGATAAGAGTCAAGGCAACAATGAAGGAAATCCTATTCCAAGAAGAAACGCAGATGATGTCAAGGAAATAAGAAGGAATGGTTATAATCAAAGGATCTCAAGGAAAAAAGACTTCAGAATTACATCAAGGAAACCTTCTTCTCCCAGGTACCAAAGTATATATATTGGTTATTTTTATTATTGTACAAACTTTGGACACATGGCAAAAGATTGTAGGGCTTATAATGATCCCCGTCAATCTCTGAGAAGCAATTTCGCAAGAAGAAGTCATGAATTCTTATTGATGAACAACATAGTATGCTTCAAGTGTCATAATAATGGTCATATGGCACGTAATTGTAACTTGAATTGGGCTCCTACATAAGCTAGAACCATGCAAAAGAAGAAAGTTGCACAAGTATGGAGAAGGAAGAAAATACAATCCGAAAATCTCCTGAACTCTCCAGCCAACAACACATGTTGTTGACTTGATGAAGATATCCTTGATATTCCGAGTATTTGATGATGGGATTCTGTCAAAAGGAGACCATGCATACAGTTAGGGGGAGCTTGTTATTTTTTATCATTATTGCAGAAGCTATCCGTGGAATGTTCCCTATGAAATCCTTGATGAGCTATACTAACAATCATTCTTCGATGGATCATTTTTCAGGAACACTCCTTTGAAAGAACATGATCTGTTATCTATCTAATGGACTGTTGTTAAAAATATTTTCCACTTGATTTCTAAACAGAAATTGGAGTAGAAGAAGGCCTTCTAATGCTAATAAGTGAATAACTATGTTGTTGTTATTACAGAAGTTGAATATTTCGACTCAGGGATTTGATATGAGAATAGGTAAATTATGGACACAAATAGAGGCAACCTTCAAACAAACAGATACATCTAGGAATGGAGCTTGAAGCAAGTGCAGTTGGAAACATCTAACAAAACTAAAGCATTGCAACAAAAAAATGCCAATCAGAAAAAAATGAATTTAAAAGACAGTCATAGATTAGATATTAAAAAAGAAAAGAAAAAAAAGGGGAGAATGTTGTGATGTTGAATATAGCTCAACAACTTAAGGAGAAGCACAAAGATACAAAGGAATCCTGATTTGAAGTAAGATAGCGAGGATGACAATTTCAGTGGCATTTTCTCTTGATTCGGACTGTGAAGGCCTCTGTATTCTGACCGTGGAGACAATAGAATACAGTGTAGAAGCATAAAAAAATTGGACTTGGACATTTGGTGTATGACTATTTGGAGTTTGTTTTGAAGCATTGAAGTGGAGCATATTTAAGCATTGTTGAAAGAATTATGAAGAAGTTCCGAGACATGAAGAGGGGATAATGTGCTAGTTGATGATGAGGCAACAGTCCTTCTATCTTGAGTAAAAAGAATAGCACCATGAAAGGGGGAGTAACATACCCATAAAATTATTATATTCATAAAGAACAAAATCAGGTTGATAGGGGGAGTAGTTCAACAGGGGGAGTCCTTGTGCACTCCTTTTCCATTGATGTGAAAGGGGGAGAGAAGAAGAATATTGCCATCAATGACAAGGGGGAGATTGTTAATCTAGGTTGTCATTGATGTCA
Organism: Pinus tabuliformis; assembly: GCA_031772625.1. Classification (NCBI taxonomy): domain Eukaryota; kingdom Viridiplantae; phylum Streptophyta; class Pinopsida; order Pinales; family Pinaceae; genus Pinus; species Pinus tabuliformis. The sequence continues at coordinate 90,674,865 of CM062808.1, read as the reverse complement.
ATAAGGCAGTGTTTGAGATGGAAAATTCTTGTGGCATGTGAGGTTGCCCATTGATGCTCATTGATCATGATACTGCTCATGGAGGATCCAAGGATTGAATACAGACATAATAGAAATAGTGGAACCAAGGAGGAAAGATATCGGAAGCCATCAAAAGAAAAAGAGAAAGAGTAAAGAGGAGAAGCCATGAAGCCAAAGATTAAGAGGAAGAGTTCATCAAAAGCCATCAAGGAAGCAGGTTATCGCATATGCCCAAGGGTAAGTGCTATCGGAAGAAAAAAGAGCAACAACGATATCAGAGGAGTAAAGAAGAAAACACCGGAGGAGCCATATTGGAAGTATCACATGTAACATATGCCCAAGAAGAACCGAAAGGAAGAAAACAATGGAGGAGCATTGCGGCAGAGGAGCATAAACAGAGTTTTCAGAGAAATCGTATTGGTAGTATATAATATTGACGTTTTCTATTAAACGCCACTGTTCAAAACTCATTGATTGCGATATAAGTTGCGGACCCGATGGTCCTATTACAAAACCCTAAAGAAATATCACATCCACCATATTGCAAGTTTTTAAAGCCGTATCACCACCTCAAATCCGCCGATTGTGATATGCACTGCGGACCCAGTGGTCCCATTACAATACGCCATAATACAATATCACATCCATCGTATAAAATTTCATACCGCAAGTCATAAAGGAATGTCACAATAAAAACTATGATTGTGATATAAGTTGTGGACCCGATATCTCCATAGAATATAACTTTATGTAATATCACGTCCAGGTATCGGGGAAGTTATGCAAATCATAAGGGTTAACACCCCCTGACCACCGATTGTGATAAAACTTGTGAACCCGACTGCCGATTGCGATAAGTCTTGTGAACCCAACTACTGATTGCGATATTAGCTGTGGAATCGACGGATATATTGATGATGGTTTAATATTATATCGCATCTGTTTCATTGGCAGTGTGAATATTGGTGATGTTAAGAGTTGCGATTACAGACCACTGAAAGTTGCAATTGCGATTGATGACGTGGATGTGGGACCTCCTTGGATACAGTCTCTCCTATGAAATCCTTCGTAAATAAAACAAGTTTATGAGTAATTGGATGAATATCCATAAGTTGGCCTCTCCTTCCAAATGAATGTGTCTTTTGAGTATTGGTGAAACTCGTATAAAAACGAGTTAAAACGCTTCACTTTTTAGCATTGATCTTGGGCATCTAACAGAAGAAATAAGAGTTCAAAACTCGTGAACTTGAAGAGACAGAGGAAGTCGAAGATCGAGAAGTCGAAAGGTCAAGCAAGTGAAAAAGGAATCCGAAGGTTGAACGAGTGAGGAAGGAAGCCGAAAGGTCTAGCGGAAGAAGAAGGAAGCCGAAACGTCCAGCGGAACAAGAAGCCTGTTGACTGGGTTATTCATTGAAATGCTCAGACCTATGTTGGACGGTGATTTAGATAACAGTTCAAAAGGATGCTCTGCAGATCTAAGAAGTTTATCTGAGTATGAACAGGGTTGTTTTTAATTTTACGCATAATATGAATCTGCGACAGTCACTCCTTTAAAGAAGTCACTCCTGAAGCAGTTAATCCTGAAGTAGTCACTCCTGAAGAATTTACCGTGACAGTGAGAACAAAGGCTTGAAATAGAGAGTTGGCTTTTGTGTAGAGCTTAGTGCAGTTCATTGTAGACACATTGAAGTTGTGTGAAGACTTTGGTAGATCATGATTGCTATTTGAAATCATGATGAGGTAACTTTGCAGACCCTGTTTGGGCAACATGAAGAATTGTGAAGACTCCTTCATATGCAGACAGGTTTTCCTTGGGGTTGGTGCCTTAGAATTGGAAGGATTGGTTTCCTTGGAGTTGGTGGTCCTAAACACAAGGTTGGTGCCCTAGAGGTTGGAGCCTCACAAAATACCAAGTTGATGCTTGGCAACAGGTTGGACCCTTATATATATTGTACCTGATTTATTGTAAAGATTATATTAATAAAAGCAATTATTCCTATTGTTCGTTTTGTGTTCTAAATATAAATGATTTAACTAGTAAAAATAACAATTGAAAAGGAATATTGATTCATCCCCCCTCTCAGTATTTCCAACTGTGTGTCTGGTGGGGTTGGAGCCGACCGTGCAGGATAAGACCCCAATGTTGTTTCAAGGAGGTAATTACTGAACATGAGTTATGCGAGAGCCAATGGTTCATTCTCTCTATTGATGGGAGTGACATTATGCTTCATGTACCTCTCGGATTCTACCCGGATTTGGTTTCACTTGCCCTTGTATGGAAGCCCCATGTGGGACTAGTTTGTAGAAAAATATCCATCCAACTTGCTGGACCAGTCCCTACTAAGTAATAGACCATATGCTTCTTGAATATCCACGACCACTATATTGATGCATTAGTGGACTCGACGGTCATGGGATAGTCGGATGGTCATGTCACATAGTTCACCAATGGATGGTACGCATGTTCTATCAAGTTGTATGATTCTCATGGATGTTTTTCTCCATTGTGAATTGATCCTCTTAGCAATGGAGAGCGGCATGAAATTGGTTGTCATGCCAGAATTAACCAAGTAGTTGTGAACATTGTAGTTGAAGACTTCAAAAGATAGCAAGAATGGAGGGAAACTTGAGTTTGCTTCTTCCATCTGGAGTGTATTTAGCATAGTTGAAAGTGTTCTGGGAGGTGTGCTTGCTCCCTTGCTAGTAGAGGGTGCGTTGTCCATCGCTGTCTGTCCCAAAGCACGCAACAGGATATCTTGCTGACTCTGGATCTTAGCCAACTAAAAAAAACTGATGTTTGATCGAGTTTTCTTCATGTCATCAACATTGTTATAATCCAGAGGTGGTAGAATCACTGAGGTGTCCGGGGTGGAACGGGTGTTTGTGTTTTCTGGCGGAGTGTTCTGCGATTTTCTACTCATGGACGTGCTTTGACGGGTTGCAGTCTTTTTGGACTTATTTTTTGTTTGTTGCTTCGAGGTAGCCAGTGGATCAGTCTTCCTTATCAATAGTCTGACCTTTTGTTGCATCTCCTCAAGTGTGGGGGGAGCCCCTTTACTTCTAAGACTGTAATGGTCAGTTTTCTTCCGGGGCTGCTTCTCGGTGTTCATCTTTGCCATTGTTTGTGAGCACTGATACATGTTCACCACATGCTCAGAGCTTGATGGCTCATCAGGTGCAACCTCTGCATTGTTATATGTGTCTTCCGGTTGCTCTTGAATATTGCTTCCCACCTCGAGTGTATGACTATAAAAAGTATTTGTGACTCGCTTCCAGCACGGGAAAGAGTTCTCAGGATGATGTTCTTTGTGGAAAGAACAAAATTTCGGATTTGCACACTATTTGAGCTAGAACATAGGGTTCTGTGTAGTTTTTGGAATGAACTGGTCGCTTCTTGATGAGCCGGTCGATGAATTGCTTTTTTGCCTCTATTTGGGCAGGTGACTACTTGCAAATGTGTCCGATTTGCATTGTTTGAGTCCAAACATTTCAATGGAAAAGCTCTTGACAAGACGAGTGAGGGTCTCAATGTCAGTTGCTCCCTTGTCTCTACCCTTGCTCATAATTTCTTGGGACTGCCTGCTTGCATCCTTGGAGTCCTTGATCGATTGATCATCCTTGATGACTCCAACTGCACACAAGTATTTCTCAACACTAATAGCCTCTTCATAGTTTTCCAATAGCCTTGGTCTCATAGCTCGCTTGACGAACTACACAGTGCTAGTTGGCAGTGCAAATATGTAGTAACCAGTGGTGATGGAGTCATGAGGCTTAGTGTTTGTTGGGAACCTATTCAGTATATGCATGAACCTTTGATTGAAATCACTCAATTTCTCGTTTCCCTCCATCTTGAGGCTTCCCAATTCGTTGAGTAGCATGGCCGGGGTCTTGTCATCAACAAACTTTTCAAGGAACATACGTTTGAAAGAACCCTAGTTCTGTATAGAGTTGGGTGGAAGGCTATGATACCAAGCAGCTACCCGGCCGTCCAAGGTACATGGAAATAATATACATGTTACCTCGTCATAATGTACCTTAAGGGTATGTAGTTGTAGGTAGAAGTTGTCTAAGTGGTCTTTCGCCTTCACTGCACTGTCAGGGTTGAACTTGATGTTCATTCTCTCCGTTCGCTTCAACATCTTGTGCAGAACAGTCGGGAGAGCCAATGGTGCCTGAGTCATCCATTCAAGATTTGGTTCAGCCATCTCTTTGTCGTCTTCATACTCTTCCTCTCCTTCGGAGTTTGATGTGTCTGACTCTGAGTCCGTTGGTTTTTCTCTGCCTCCGCCTCTTCTGCTTCCTTCCGCTCTGCCACCTATACCCAAGTCTAATCCCGAGACCACAAGAGTGCCTTGTTCGCTTTGCTAGAGGATGGGAGATTTATTTTTGTCTTCGATAGCTTCTCCTAGACTTTCAAGTGTGGCAAGTGTTTCTTCTTCTACTGACGATACAACAACACTCGTACGAGTGGCCTTTGGCTTCCTCACTGCACGTGGAAGATGTTGTCTATCTACGATCAGTTCGACTGCTTTCGCGAACTAGCGAGTGATGGGGAAAACAGAGTGAAGGTGTTTATCTAAAGTCTCGTGCTCAACACTAGGAGGTGAGGAGTAACAAACCGCTGAGTCATGTGTAGGTGAGAGAGAGTGCGAGTTATAACCTTGACCAGATGTTTGTTGAATGAGTGTGAGGGAATTTTAGCCATGTACAACTGGATGCCCTCCTTCTACCACCAGAAATGTTGACGGTGTTGGACCTTCCAACATTCAAGGGATCACCTTGGTATGAAGTCCCAACTAGACCTCACACTGTTGGGTGTGGGGGTCCCATCTGTTATGGTGACCTAGTTTCCATTGTCTTAACGATTTTCCTCAACTCTTGCTTGTCAGCACATGAGAGTGGTTCACTTTATCTTCAAGAAGTGAGGTTCGCATGCCTGGTGAGTGTAAGTGTACTTGTGTTAATGGTTCTTTCACCGTGAGGGGGTAAAGGTGAAGGTGAGTTCCAGGTTGAAAAGGATCAATCCCAAATCGGCTAGGAACACACAACACAAAGGACATACACAACTTCTGACAGAGCAGTCCACTCAGATGTGGTTGTCACAACATACAAGCTAAGATAACACGTACAACACTCACAGATCAGTTTGAGACGAGTGCAATGATTGTTACAACAAGGTTCATGTCAAAGGTCTGTCTAATGTCTGGCATAGCAGTCAACACGGACGAGACAACATTAACAACATATACAACACATTTCCATCAATAGATTATGCATTACAACAAATGAATCAGTTTAGATGTAGAATGCATGGTTAAAGCAACATGCATTACAAGTGTTAAAGATCAGTCTTACAACAAATACAATACATGTGTGAAAACGTGCTGGCTTGTTGACAGGCTTCTTAATTAAGTAAAAGTTCCAAGACACATTTTTACACCATATATCACTAACCATGTCAGTGGGGCATTGGAGCCACTACTTACTCCTCAAAGAAAAGATTACAGACTCTCTTGGCTATGTTGGAGGAGCTGAGGTGAAAAGTCCTTTCATGTACAAATGAAGGGGCTATTTATAGCCAAGGGTGAAACTGACCCTTGTGGCTATTTGACTACCCTCATGATTGTTCGACTTCCATGACTTTCCGACTTACATGACTCTATGTTCAACAAGTGGGTCTCTTGGACTTCCATGTTACATCACATTGATTGACAACAAGCCCATAGTGGAGATGTGGGCAACATGACTCATGACTTGAATCGACATGACTTGACAAGACAATGCTGGTACATTTGTGCTGTTGCTAGAGTGCATGTCGAGCTACAATGCTGCTAAGTGATGGATGTCTTCATGGTGTATCATAGCTTCACCTCCGCTTGGCGAAGTGTGCGGAGTCTTCGATGGTCCTTGGTTCGCTTGATGAAGCTCTAGCATGTTGTCCCTTTCTTTCATGTCAGAAGGCTTAACAAGTTCACTTGTTCGCAAAGGTGCATGTTCGTTGTGTTTGTCTGCTTTGCATAATTCATTCGTTCATCTGCTTTGTATGCTTCGTCTGTTCATCCGTTGGTGATCCTGTCCATCTGCATGTGCTCCCTTCATTCATCCCATTCATCGTCTTGACATGTTTGTTGGTGTACTTGTACCTACAGTCACTCATGACAAGATGACATCAAATCCAAAACCTCCTAGTCTACCATGACACATGATCATTCGGATGCGGGTGACCAGGAGAGGTAGCAGGGCTGTGATGCGGGATGATGGCTCTGGGAAACTGCTGATGAAAACTACGCAAGAGTCACTGAAGGATGGAGACGGACAATTTGAGTCGACAGTGACTGATTGCAAGGTCTAGCTCAGCTGGGAGGCAACATTGTGCAAATTTTAGGAGGGACAGTCCAGGCTGCTGGAAGGCAAGGCAAGCATGCTCTGCGCATTTTCTAGAACGAATGGTTAGCAGGGGCTAGACAACCAAATTTGTGCAAATTTCTAGAGGAATGAGCCGGGTTGCATGAGGGGTCAGAAGGCAGGGATTTCGTAATTTTTCCGGGGAATTGCCCAGGGGATTGTTAGCCAGATCTGCACAATTCTGAGAGGGAACTACCAGTTGGCTATTGGGGTCACTAGCAGCCAGAATTACGAAATTCCCAAAGGGAACTGCCAGTTGGTTGATGGGGTCACCGACAGCCAAAACTATGGAATTCCCAGAGGGAACTACTAGTTGGCTATTGGGGTTGCTAACAACCAAAACTGCGCAATTCCTAGAGGGAACTGCCAGTTGGCTGCTCAGTCATTGGCAGTAGAAACTACGCAATTCTTGGAGGGAACAGGCAGTCTGCTACTGGGAGCTGCTGGTTGGAAAAAATGCACTAAGACTGGGAGGCCGACCTGTTGAACATCTCTACGCAATTTTTGAGCAGAGCTGACTAATGGGAAGTGGGAGACCTACTCATGAGCATTGTGTAATTTCTGAGATGAACAGCCGATCGATTGTCCGGGTGGCCAGCATGAGTGCTACTTGAGTTGCTTGGGGGCAGTGCAACTTGACAGAACTAGCTTGGTGTTTATGCGCTGTTCTGGTTGACAATCGATCAAGTCGAAAGCAGGGTGATGGTCTGGCTGTCAGTGAGGAGTCTGGTCATCAGAACTGCAGAAAAAATGACTAAGTGTGTGAATAATCGAAAGATTTATAGGTTATCATACGAACACACACTCGCATGACTTGATGACGAAATGACCAAACCATCTAGACACACATGTTCAACATGACTGACCGACGATGCAAGCGACAAGTGCGACACTCGTGATTGATCATTCATGATCGAGACGACGCTTGTGCGACAGTGAATGTGACTCCGTGTGTGAGTGCGATACATTCTTTCATGGCGAACACAACAAACAAATACGAAGAGAAGACTTTAAGCATAACCAGAACATGGTTACAAGCATGACTTAGACATCAACATGCAGAGACTTGAGTGCAATAGATAAGCAAGGCGAATGTAAATACCAACATGAGCTCATGGAGTGAACCCGAGTGTGTGCAGTCATCAAGCGAAACTCTTCAAGGGAGCCTCCAAAATTGGTGTAGGCCAAAATTTTGGAGGGTGGTTGTAGCCGGTACAACAGATTCCTTTGATGACATGAAGCCCATCCATGAAGAATTTCCACTATCCTCTATTTGTTCTACGCCATCTATTGAATAGCCACATAAAAACATATTTCTCACTCTTTAGAGGCAACCTATGAACATGATAACTATGCCATCTTTTAGAGCATATTTTTATCTTTTTAATGAGCTATCACATGCCCTGAAACTCCAAATATTCTAAGAGATATGAATTTTTCAAGATAAGGAAATTAATTTTGGTTATTGAGCTGACCTTACCTCCATAACTCATGTTGGCTTGCATGTGGACGTCGCTGTTCGTTGTGAGGATGAATAGGTATATATATAAGAGGTTAAACCTCTGTTTTTGTCAAGAATTTTATGTGAAGATCCTACAAGTGATACAGGAACCGAGTTCACATCTTGTGAACCATATAACAAGGATTATACACCTGTGGAAGTTGTGGAAAAGGGAACAAAATTGCGGATTGATGATAAAGATACCGGAGAAGGGTGTCTAAGGGTTGACAGGGTTGACTGGACTGTGGGTTGGAGAATTGACAAGCCTCTTGTGAAAGGATGAAACAATATTGTTGTTTTGAGGCTCAGATTTGTGTTGCAGCCTTGGATTAAGGCTTAGAACAATTAAACCAAACCTCAAACCTCTTGCAGTCCAGAATTAGAGCTCGGACCTGTGGAGATAATCCTACAACAACTTGGACTTTGAGACAGTCCTATTAAGGGATCAAGTACTACAGACCTCAGGTTGTATAGAAGATTAGAGGCTCAGACATCCTGTGACAGCTTCCTCTCTCTTTAATTTTGGATATGTGGAGACTTGAATCATCTATTGTTGTTCGTACCCTTGGAACAAAAAACATAGTGGCTTGGAGCTTCTCTTATGACTGTGGTATAGCCTTACTGTGGACTCTATAGCTTAGAAAAAAATATCTTGTGCTTAGATCATTAACTCGGACTATAATATCTCTTCAAACAGAGATCCTCTATGGCTCAGACATCTCTTACAAAGCACTCTCCTTTGTGGACAATCATCTCATTTGTTCAAAATGTGACTATGGTAAATAGCTTGGTCCCTCTCTTCAAATTGTGAATTGAATAGTGAATATCTCGATGAACAATGGCACAGATGATTCTAATTAAATGAAGAAGTAAGCTACCCTTGGACTGTGGAGAAAATCTAGAAGCAGTCATTGAGAAGTCTTCTTAAGCATTGCTTGGAGCATTTTGGTGAAGCATTGATTGAATACTTGTTGGAGCTTTCATTGGAAAATTGCTGGATAACTATTGGAGCATTATTTAAGTTCTTGTTGAGCTTGTATAAGCCTCTTTGTTGAAGCAACCTTTCGAAGATTTGATTGTAGACCTCATTGAAGACCATGATGCACTGAAGCCATCATGAGGTGACCTCGGAGAATTTTCTTGGGTACGATGAAGTGCAGTGGTGATACCTTCTAATTGACAAGGTTGTCATTGATGATGTAGCATGGAGACTATAGTGAAGCTGAAGATTGACAGGGCTCGGTGAATAAGACTTAGGAAGCCGCAAAGTACAACCGAACGTATCTTGACAAGGAAAAGCTATAAGATTGGTGTCCTTGGAGTTGGTGCTCCTAAAATCAAGGTTGGTGCCTTGGATAAGATAGGGTCGAATCTCTAGAGGTCGAAGCCTCACTAAAGTCCAAGTAAGTGCTTGGCACATCCCAGGTTGGAGCCTGGGTGTCTTCGTCAAGGGTTGGAGCCCTACCCATATTGTACTTGATTCATTATAAAGATTATATTAATAACAACAGTTATTTCTATTGTTCATTTTTGTGTTCTAAATATAAGTGATCTAACTGGTAAAAGTAACAATTGAAAAGAAACATTGATTCACTCCCCCCTCTCAGTATTTCCAACAATTGGTATCAGAGACAATACCTTCACTCAAAGCCTAATATCTTGAAGGTTGATCATTAGAAAACAAATGGCGAAGCCAAGGAAGAAAGTCTCCAATCCTCTTAAAGATGTGTCTCCCTCAACCACCGAAAATGAAGTCAATCAATTTGTGAAGGCTCCATTGTTCAATGGAAACTTTGATATATGGGATGCAATAATGAGGAATTTATTAAATACTCAAGGCATTGATGTCTGGAAATTAGTGATTGCTGATAGTATGATGGATGGAGAATCCAAGGAACATAATATAAGAGCAATGAAAGAAATATTGAATGGGATACCTGATTCTATGAAGGCTAATTTTGAAAAATGTTCGTCAGCAAAAGGAACATGGGACAAACTTCATGATCTTCACTCAAAAGGAGTGTTGACAATGATCTATAGTAAAGAAAATGATGGAAAACAAGAAGGAAATCCAGAGCTCATCAAGGAAGGTGAAGATAAGAGTGATAACATCAAGGCTAAAGAAGACCTAGAAGATGAAGAGAATGAAAAAGATTTTGAAGAAGATCTCCTCACTAAACTTATGGCTACCATGGAAGAGATTAACAATTTGAAAAAGGAAAATGAGGAACTTGAGAAGAATCGCAAGTTGGTGACCAGGACAAGACAAGGAAGGAAGTTGACCTTGTCAAGCTTCAAGTACAAGAAAGAGATGAAGAGTTGGCCAAGGTTAAGGAAGAATTTCATCAAAACAAAATAAATCATCATGAAGAAGTCATATCCATGACAAATCAATTGGATAAGGCAAACAAAAAGGAAGATACCTTGTCAAGCCACCTTAAACAAAGGCACAAAATCTTGAACAAACTTGAAGCAGAGATTGGTCAATACAAGGAAGAGGTCTCCTCCCTTAGATCTCAACTAGAAGAAGCAAGGAAACAAACACAAGGATTTGAGAAGGTGATGGAAACTTTGACATTCATAGAAGGAAAAGTTGATGAAGCAGAAAACGAGAGAAACACCTTGATATGCCAACTTGAAGAAAATGATGATGACATCACCAAGTTAAAATCAGAAATCACTTCTCTTAAGGCCCAATCATGTGAAGAAACCAAGATGATGGAGGAAATGAAGAAGAAAATAGTTATGAAAGATGAAGATTGTGAAAAGTTGAAAGGAGAAATTGTCTTTCTTAAAAAGGAAGTTGACTTGCTGAATAAGAACTTGAAAAGCTCTCAAACCCTAGATGACATCTTAAGTCATCAAAGGTCTCCCCTTGATAAATCAAGTCTTGGATATGCACATGAATCCTCAAGCGAGAATGATAATGCTTCAAACAACAAGGATGTGAGGAAGCCAGGAAGAAATGTTGATACTCCTAGGAAAGTCAAGAGTCAAGTTGACATTGGAAGAAGTCCTACTCCAAGAAGAAATGCAGATGGTATCAAGGATGCAAGAAGAAATGGTTATCATAAAAGGATCCCAAGGAAAAAAGACTTTAGAAGTACATCAAGGAAACCTTCTTCTCCCAGGTACCAAATTATATTTCTTTGTTATTGCTATTCTTGTACAAACTTTGGGCACATGGCAAAATATTGTAGGGCATATCAAAAAGACATATTTAATGGTCCTCGTCAATCTTCAAGAAGCAATTTCGCAAGAAGTCATGAATTCTTATTCATGAACAACATAGAGTGCTTCAAGTGTCATAACATTGGACATATGGCACGTGATTGTAACTTGAATTGGGCTCCTACACAAGCAAGAACCATGTCAGAGAAGAAAATTATACAAGTATGGAGAAGGAAGAAAATTGAATCCAGAAGTCTCTTGAACACTCCAACCAATAAGACATGTTGTTGACCTGATGAATTTATCCTTGATATTCCAAGTATTTGATGGGGAGACTCTGTCAAAAGGAAGACCATGTGTACAATTAGGGGGAGCTTATGATGATTAAGCATTCTTGCAGAAGCCATCCGTGAATGGGCCTTATGAAATCCTTGATGAGCTATATTGACAATCATTCTTTGATAGATCATTTCTCAAGAACACTTCATTGAAGAACATGATCTCTTATCTATCCAATGGATTGTTGTTGAAGATGTCTTCCACTTGATCACTAAGCAGGTAATATTTCTTAAGCTATAGGAGGTTTTGTAGACAGGGGGAGTTGGTTCATCACATAAAGGAATGTAAGCACATTTATCATGAACCACATTACCAGAAAGAATAGCACTGTGACAGGGGGAGTAACATACCTATGAAGAACTACTATTCGTGAAGGAAAGAAGAAGCTTGACATGCAGAGTATTTGGGCACCCCGTTTTCCATTGATGTCAAAAGGGGAGAGAATATTGAAAGGGAAAGAATATTTCCATGAATGACAAGGGGGAGATTGTTAATCTAGGTTGTCATTGATGTTAATAGTTGATCGTTGATATAGCAATGACTGGATGGAAAACATTCTTGAAGATGGCAGAAGAGGACTACACTTGGAAGGTTGCCTATATGACATAAACATGATGACATGCCCTACCTCTCATGATTATTTGATGATTACATGACAAACCTCCAATAATGTTGAAAGAGACAAGGTGATGAAGAAGGAAATCAAGGACATGATGGTGTCCCTACATTGAAGAAGTGTCAACCATGCACCAATTAGGGGATTTTTTAGGACAAGATGATCACCTTGATGACTATACTTGATGAAGGACATGTCCTTACCTCACCTTGCTGACCACACTTGATGATCCTAATGATGAAAGATTCCCTTGATGACATGAAGCCCATCCATGAAAAATTTCCACCGTCCTCTATTTTTTTTGCACCATCTATTGACCAAACACATAAAAAAAATATTTCTCACTCTTTAGAGGCAGCATCAGAACATGATACCTATGCCATCTTTTAGAGCATATTTTTAGCTTTCTCATGAGCTATCGCATCCTGAAACTCCAAATATTCTAAGAGATATGAATTTTTAAAGATAAAGAAATTAATTCTGGTTATTGAGCTAACCTTACCTCCATAACTCATATCGGCTTGCATGTGGAGGTGGTTGTTCATTGTGAGGACGAATAGGTATATATATATAAGAGGTTAGACCTCTATTTTTGCCAAGCATTTTTGGTGAAGATCCTACAAGTGATACAGGAACCGAAATATAAAAAGGGTTATACACTTGTGGAAGTTATGAAAAAGGGGATATACTTGCGGATTGATGACAAAGATATTGCGTAAGGGTGTCTAAGGGTTGACTGGATTGTAGGTTGGAGAATGGACAAGCCTCTAGTGAAAGGATGGGACAATATTGTTGTTTTAAGGTTCAGATCTTTGTTGCAGCCTTGGATTAAGGCTTAGAATAATTAAACCAAACCTCAAACCTGTTGCAGTCCAGAATTAGGGCTCAGACATGTGGAGATAATCCTACAGTAGCACGGACTTTGAGATAGTCCTATTAAGGGATCAAGTGCTATATAGAATATCAGAGGCTCAGACATCCTATGACATCTTCCTGTCTCTTTGATTTTGGGTATGTGGAGACTTGGATCATCTATAGTTGTTCGTACCCTTTGAAAAAAAAACACAGTGACTTAGAGCTTCTCTTATGATTGTGGTATAGCCTTACTGTGGACTCTATAGCTTAGAAAAAATGCTCTTGTGCTTAGATCTTTAATTTGGATTGTGATCTCTCTTTAGACAAGGATCCTCCGTGGCTTAGACATCTCTTACAAAGCACTCTCCTTTGTGGATAATCATCTCATTTGTTCAGAATGTGACTGTGGTAAATAACTTGGTCACTCTCTTCAAATTATGAATTAAATAGTGAACATCTCGATGAACAATGGTGCATATGATTCTAATTAAATGAAGCAGTGAGCTACCCTTGGATTGTGGAGAAAATCTAGAAGCAATCATTGAGAAGTCTTCTTAAGCATTGCTTGGAGCACTTTGGTGAATCATTGATTGAATACTTGTTGGAGCTTTCATTATTGTTGGAGAAATATTGGAGCATTATTGAAGTTCTTGTTGAGGTTGTATACGCCTCTTTTTTTGAAGCAACCTTCCAAAGATTTGATTGTAGACCTCATTGAAGACCACGATGCATTGAAGCCATCATGAGACGACCTTGGAGAATTTGCTTGGGTACGATGAAGTGCAATGGCGATACCTTCTAATTGACAAGGTTGTCATTGATGATGTAGCATGGAGACTACAGTGAAGCTAAAGATTGACAGGGCTTGGTGAAGAAGACCTGGGGAGCTATGAAGTACAACCAAATGTATCTTGACAAAGCAAAGCTACAAGATTGGTGTCCTTGGAGTTGGTGCTCCTAAACTCAAGGTCGGTGCCTTGGATAAGATAGGGTCAAAGCCCTAGAGGTTGGAGCCTCACTAAAGTACAAGTAGGTGCTTGGCACATCCCAGGTTGGAGCCTGGGTGTCTTCATCAAGGGTTGGAGCCCTACCCATATTGTACTTGATTCATTATAACGATAATATTAATAACAAAATTTATTTCTATTATTAATTTTTGTGTTCTAAATGTAAGTAATCTAACTGGTAAAAGTAACAATTGAAAAGAAATACTAATTCACCCCCCTCTCAATATTTCAAACTTCAGGTTTGTAGGGTCACAAAATAGGTGTCACGATGATTTTGACAGTAGAAAGTTCACGTTGTATGCTCCATTATTTAGGGCCAACATTGAATGTTACAAATGCCATAACCATAAGCACATAGCTAGAGATTGCAGGTACAAAATGGAATCCTCCATGCATGATAACCCTAACATCAAGTATAGGAAAGGATAACAGATGCAAGAAGATCAAGAAAATGAGGAAGTTTCAACAATAATGCTTTTAGGCTTTGTAAATGCAAAAGATATTGAGGTATAAACAAGTACATTAGACAATGACAAGGTTCAGGATGATCCAACCAAAATAATGAATGGTACAATATTTTGAAGAATCCAACATGATGACTCCCTAAATATTGAAGAGGGGGAGTCTAAACAACAACAGTAGCACATTTGAAGATCAATCATTGATAGATTTATATTATGGACAATATCAGTGGTAGATAAAGCTAATCCATATTGATAGATAGAATCAATACTAACAATTCGTATGAAGCATAGTATGTTAGGTAGAGACATGGTTGAAGAAGGCATTAAGGAAAAAAAATTCGAAGCTAACAAGTTGCAAGAAGAGTATGGATGATTTATTCATGAATACGTGCCAAATGTGTTGCAAGAAGTTAGATAGGTGGCACAATTCCAAGAAGCACCAAGAAAATCCCATGTCATTGCAATGAAAATGTTTTGTTTCTAATCTCTCAAGAAATGAATTAACCATTGACGCTTATACAGATGTTGATTGGGCAAGAAATGTTGACGATCGTAAAAGTACTAATGGAACAACTTTCTATCTAGGTGGTTGTCTGGTTTCGTGGTTAAGTAAGAAGTAATCATCGGTTTCCTTATCCACAGGAGAAGCAAAATACACAGTAGCAACAACTTGTTGTCCGCAGGTCCTCTGGATGAAACAAACCTTGCAAGATCTTCTAGTGAAGTTTGATGAGCCCATTCCAATCTTTTGCGATAAAACCAACACCATCAGTATCACCAAGAATCTTGTGCTGCATTAAAAAACGAAACGTATTCAAATCAAACACTGTTGAAGTCTGAAATTGTTTCCTTTCAGACCACCTATTTTCCCTCTCCTTTATCTTTTTGTGACCATTTTGTAGCAGTCCCAGCCTAATCAAGGTCATATCAACGTTATTGGAGCCTATAAAAGGTATTGATCATCCATGTTTTAGAATCAATTGTTTCTTTGTGAATTATACTGAAAACATCTCTACAATTGCAAAATCTTGATCATTTCGCAACTAATATTGAATTCCGTAGCCATATCCATTAGTAAGACAGGTTGCAATGCATCAATAAAAGAATGAAGGGTACATGTAGATGAAAAATTTTCACCACATGGATGACCACCTATTGGCATGAATTGGTAGGTTACAAATATCAGAAGATCTAAGAGTCAAACCCAAACTCAAACTCTAGTTATGACGATGCAACAGTCAACCGAAGTTCAGCAGGAGATCATGATGACATCAGGCGAGCATGCAGAAGAATTGTTCGATTATGGAGATATGATTTGAGAATAATCCATCATGATTTTCTCTTTCAGGAGCAAGTCATGAGGAGTTAAAGTTTCAATTTAAATTTACTTCTTAGATGGCAGAACAGTTTCATTTCCTATCGACATAGGACTCTTAATTTAGTTTGATGAAGAATTATATAAAAGCCATAAGGCAAAACCAAAAAGACAGTTTAGACAAGTTAAGTAGGTTGTGGTTTATTTCCAGTACCTTGAAACTATGTTTCGAATTAATATAATACTCTATTCCTTTTCAATGTGTGGCTAAGTTATTGTTTGAACAATGATTGACTTACACTCATAGGAGGGCCCACTACCGAGTAGTTAGAATAGTTAATTTTGTTTTTATTGTTATTTATCCATAGCATAGAAGTTTCATGAAGTTTTTCTCTTCGAATAGTTTCATTACAATTATGTTTTAATCATCTATTGTTTTGATTCCAGAGCGCTCATAAAAGAAAACACCAAAAAAATTTATTTCTCACATCCATTTCCTTCCAGTAACTCAGTTTTATTACTTAGTCAATTTCGAGGATGATGAAGAAATATCCTTTTAGAGATTAATTGCACACATTAGTAATCACTTGAAGTTACAAGCTCTTGTTTAGTTTATTTCCTTTCTGCAAGAAGTTAGCATTAGCATTTGTTTCCGCAACCATAGTTATTTTTTCTTTTCTGCAAGCAGAAGTTAGTTTTCCTTTTATGAAATTAGTGTTAAGATTTCTTTCTACAAAGTAGTGCTGATTTTTCAATTTTCAATTAGTATTAAAATCTCTTTTCTACAATTTAGCATTAGTATTTATTTTATGCAATTAGAGATAGAATTTAAGTTCTGCGACTAAAAATAGATTTTCAATTCTACAACTAGAACAAGTTTAGATTTCAAGCAATAGATTTGAACTCAGTTAGCATTTGGTGTTGATGTAACTTTAATCGAAAGAACATGTGCATGACAACTATCTAATCTCATTTAACATTTTTCCATACTTAGAATAGTTTCATCCAAAGATGGAACTCCTAGCATATATGGTGCACATACACTTCATAAGTACACAAACCTTGGTTGACAATTAAATAATTAATGAGGCTCAAGGGACTTTTTATTATTGAACAATAAGGGAAAACCCTAAATAACCAAAACCCTAACCCTAGGAGATGGAACGCCAAGAGTTTGTGGGCCTCGTTGGGGTTAGCTGGGCAGTCAACTTCTCGGGGTTGTAACTTGGTCATATTATCTCCATTTGGCGTGTACGATACCTCGTTGGAAATATGTCCCCAAGTACTACAAGATTTTATGCAAGCCCCTGCCTATGGCCATGGTTCTATTGTGAACCTCAAAAAAATGTTTTTTAGGGGGTCAAAACTGCTCTGGAAGTTCAAGACTCAAAAAAATGCTAAAAATAGTAAATGTTGCTATAAACAAGGAAATTGATGAAACCGACAGGAGTTCTAGGTGGAATAGGCGAGCGACCACCAGTATCCACCAGGACCAGTTCTCCCTCCTTAGGAAGCAATGGTCCCCAATGTATGCAGAGTCTCCACGAGGTGAGGAAATTTTTGTTGAACCTAGTCCCTGGTGAACCACTTTCCCTGTTGAAGGAGTTGGCCTGCTTTGACAACTTGATACAACTAGATCCTATTTTGGCGAGTTTTCTTAATCTATGTGTCCATGATCTGATCAGTTGTGTCCCGTTCCATGGATTTTGGGTTTAACTATGTTGGTGTGAGTTGCTATGCAATGTCGGATGTGTCCAACAATGGTGGAAAGTATGGCCGAAAGTGGTCCATATTGAATACTGGGTGCAAGCTAAAGAATAGTGGACTACTCAGTTCAAAGGTATTATCCCCTACAACATTGGTTATGGTGTACGAACCATATCGGAGCAGGCGAAACTTGCGGTGGGACCCATCGATGCGTTCCTTTTGTAGATGTAGCCAAACTTTGTCACCCACTTGGAACTTGTGTGGCACCTGATGCTGATCATGTCGCTGCTTGTACTTAGTAGGTCCAATATGACATAAACATGCTGAAGGATGTGATGAATGAACTCAATGAAGCTGTTAGCCCTGTTAGCTTCAGATTGGACATGAGCCAAATCTGCTTGAGTAGCTGCAAATGGTATGGCCACATCAATGGGACATAGTTGCTCAAATCCCAATCCCACCTAAAAAGGGATGTGGCTATTTAAGCTATGGAGGGCTATGTTGTAGCTGTGTTAGACATAGGGTAGGCTTTCATCCCATGTGCATGGATTCTTCGAGTTGTACATGTGAAAAATGTGTACGATCATCCTATTGATGACTTCTGTTTTGTTAGGATATTCCAACACAGGAAATAGTTAAGTATAACTTGGTCTATTGTATAGTTAGGTAAAGTGTGTTTCTTTAGTATGTAATTTTTGTAACTTACAATCCGACAGTCACAATATGTTCTAGACATGAAGTGATCCGATTGATCATTCTCTCCTCTATATTAACGACACTTGATCCATGGCTCAACACCTGATTGGTCCATGATCTCTATTTAAAGATCATGGACGGTCATTTGTAAGGTGACCATTCATGAGAGAAGCTTATGTAAATTTCTTTCTTCTACATTAATAAATTGCCTGAAGTGGCTGCATTGGCTCAGGCCGTGGATTATTTCCCTCTTTGAGGGTTTTAACCATGTCAATAATATTGGTGTACTGATTTGTGATCTATTTGTGAGTAGTGTCCTTTGGTGTTCTATCTGAGGAACTTACCCTGTAAATTCCTACATGTTTGGCCATCAATTTTGGGGTGGAAAGTGTTGAAGAATCAAGGGCGGTTATGTATAGTAGGATTATTCTTGACTTGATAACAATTTGTGAAGATATTTTACAATTTATCTTGTTAGCTTAATCTTATTCTTCTTCTTATTAATGCATGTGTGTTTACTTTGTCAAAATGCTACCAAAAAACATAAGAACAAGAACACAAGATATTGGCTCTCTTCCACGTAAAAACCTCCCTCTCTTAGAGAGGAAAACCCTTTCATAAATGTATCTTATTGAAGATTATTATTTATCAATTCCAAACCCTAGACCCTTGACAAGAATATCCTCCAAGCACAAGTCAAATCATTCCTTCTTCCTGCACTTTGTCTCTCGACACTTTGTCCTCCTCCTTCCGCACTTTGTTCCTCGGCACTTCGTCCTCATTCTTCTTCCGACAAATCATGATAGAACTTATTATTTGATCTCTATAAGAGATAATTATCTTTGATCCTTGGCAATATCCTTCACCTATGAAGATACTTCCCTTCTCTTGTCCAACCGAGATTCTTCTTGATGTGTAGTCGCAGACTTGATGTGACAACACTGCAACCCTAGTTTCTCACACGTGAGGGAGGTTTCCTTATACTTTTGGCTCCTTTCTCCTTTGCTTGAGAGAACCTCTTCTTCACTTGAGTAGGAGGCCTTATAGGCCTAAGTTACTAGCCCAAATGATAATGTATGTATGAATGCAATATTGCTACTGTTATGACCACAAACTGCTCTTCTTTTCTCGCACATGTGACTGTTTTTCACCCTAAAACAAATCCCTTCAACTTCGGTTAGAATTATCCTTCTTTCATACACTAGAGGCTCCTTAAACTCTCTTTCCCTTCATCCTTAACTTGTCTTCCTTCTCACTGATTTCAGAGGTATTGTAGGCTTGTCATAGAGGAGTGGACAACCTCTATATATAGAGGACTGTCCCTCCTTTAGGCCAACTTGAGGACAATAGTCCGACTTCACTTATTTTGAGAAATTGCTTCTTTGATGATGTTGTTGCATGGAGAGGACTTTCAATTTGCTTAGAGAGATATTATTTGACTCTTATACAAATATATACATGGTGTAACAGGCCTTTAAGGTCCTCAACATTTTCTTTTGACTCTTTGACTCACCTATAGCACTTTAACATGTGCTAGACCTATTTCAATGAGCAAGAAACTCATTCATAAATATAACAAAAATAATATTCTTTTCTTGAATAATTACAAATATCAAAAGTACATTTATGAAGACCAAACCTAGTTACACTTTCTTCAACACTCCCTTTTAACTAGGAAGGTATTCATAAATCATTGAAGGTATTTGGCTATTTTTAAATATTGAAGAATTCACATAAGAGAAACTAGATTGGAAATCCATCTGTTATAGCATCATAGTAACCAAAATTTTTCATAGCAAGGCTCTTGACTAACAACTCTATCTCTCATAAGATCACATCACAATGTTGGCGAGACCAATGACTTATAGACACCTTATTCATTGTCTCTCAAGGTACATACCCACCCAGGTGTTCACTGAGTATGACCTTCTAGGACTATTCTTGTCTTGGGTTCCCAACCCTCAAAGAATATCGGTCCTCTTGCCTACTCTTGTCTTGGATTCCCTACACATCCTCAAAGAGCATCGGATGCTAGATGATTACCAAATCCTCCCATTATTTCTTCCCAAGTGAAGACAAGAATGTTGTGTCTATGCCCAAGTTTCCTCTAACAAGGAACTTTCCGAAGTTTCTTTGTAATTGGGAACTTGTTAGAACTCCCTCTTAGCTACGGACTTGTCCATTCATTAGAAATTTCTTCTTCGTGGGTCCTTTAGCTTCTTGATCTCCTTCTTTCCTTCAATGTCACAAAGTCTTTGTTCGACTTCTTCTTGGTAGGGCACCGACCATTGATCACTTTCCTTCTTGGTTTGTCATGCCATTGCTTCCTTCGTGGAAAGTGGACTTCTTGATATATATCAAGTCCTCTTGTATAAGCTTCAGAATATTTTTCACATGGATGCTTAGTTGTACTTGCTTGTTCCCATACTTCGATCTAGTAGCCCTTCATGAGTTCATCCTGATATTTCTTCAACATCAAATAATGCTTTTGTTGGATGGATTATTCATCATGACATCTTTGTAGAGTTGAATAATTTATTTGCTTCTTCATATCTCCAAGGCCTTCATAGGTGTTAAGGGTCATTTGATCTTTTTCTTCCTTTGTTAGAGTTGTCATGCCTTCTTTCGGGAGATGTATTCAATGGATCTTGTCAGATAGTGATTCTTTGTGACCATGGTGTTATTCAAATTCTGGATATCTTTCTTCATTTGCTTCTTCTTGGATAGATTAGTCAACAACCTTATACTCCTTGTGGGAGCACTTATTCATGCTAACCTTCATTTCATTTTAGTATATGCCTTCGAGCATGTCATTTTCGAAAGAGACCCTTTTATAATTGATCATGTCATATAGCTATTCCCATTACTAAATAATATATATATATATATGATGACATGACTTAAAGTTGATGCATACATACCTCATCTTGATTCTCCTTTGATCATCTTGACTTCATTTAATTGTCCTTGGTGTGGCCCTTGTTGCTTCATATTTTCTTTCCCACATATCATACTTTTCTTGAATCCCATGAATGGGACTCCCAATGAGACATCTGGTCTTGTTTATGAACATTATTTTTAAGATTCCATCAGAGGATCTTGAAGACCCTTACCCTGCAAATGTTTCTTCCTTTTGATGATAGAGGCATTCTAATATTCTTAATCATGATCAATTATTATTTCAATGTGGATGAGGTCCTATAATAGGTATGCTCCTTCTACATGAATATCTTGAGCTATATATACCATGCTCCTATATTCTAGAAGATATCATTAACCATGCATTCTACTATATTTCTACATGATCCTATACTACTCAAAAATTTGAAAGAAGACTTTAATTAAAGAGTTTGACTTAGCCATAGTAGAGATTGTTGATCAGTGGTTGTCATTGATGTCAACCCAAGCAGCACTAGGGGCTACCCTGATCTTGCATGGGAATTTTGACTTGCCAACTTACTCTATTGCGAGTCAAGAATCTTCTAGATGGATTCTACTCGTAGATATGTTTCCATTGATATATGGTATGCCACGTAATTCTTCACGGTTTGAGAGATATTCATGTTTGAAGTTAGTAACCCCAATTAGTGGGCTAAAACCATAAAGGATTGTGGCAAGACACTCAAAATTTGTTGTGGTCATTGAATAGTCAATAATTAATAATGTTTTTTTCCTCCTAAAATCTTTCCAACGTTCACTTTTTGAGGAACCTCTCAACTCAAGACATTCATATAAATAGTGACCCTCATATCCTCCTATTGTAGGGATTTTGTTGCTTCAAACATGTCATTGCGACATTTTCACTATGACTTATATTGGTGAACCTCGTGACCAAATTTCAGATCCTAGTTCGCTAAATTTTCAAAGATATGATTTGGGATAGTTAAGGTTTTTGTAGGCTCTCAAATTCTATGTCAAACAGGGTTGAAGGTCGCAAAAATGACATGTGTCACTTCGTACAAGTTCGCTCTACTGAACCAATCTATAATCAAGTTATCATGGGAGATTGGGCATAACTCTTTATTGAATAATCCTATATTGATCAAGCATGTGGGGTTGGAAACAGGATTCAGAGGGCTAGCACAGGACGAAATGTTAGACGCTGGAGATCCAAAATTACATAGATACAGTAGATTTAATATCGAGCTCCTAGAAGGAAAGAAAAAACATGCATTCAAGGATCAATGCAGTAAGGACCACACATCGACAGTCAAGGGTAAGTCTCCTACAAAAAGTTGTGTATTATTAGTGTTTACATTTTGAGTATCATCTCTGAAATATGTTTTTGTAGGACAATGTAAGTATATACAGGGTCTCGGTTACATATCTATGTCTCTATATGCCACAATTAGTTTTGATACCACATTTCGGATGTCCTATTATTGATACTACACATTTGATGCTACATATTATTGATGAAACACCAAGTCTGCTAAATCTATAAGATGTTGTAAGTTCATGTTACTTGTCTTGTCATAGTTGATAGAATGGTCTCTGTTGTTGTACTTAGAACTTGGTCCATCACAAGTCTAGGGTCTGTCATTGTTTTGATTGCATATATATTTAGGCCAGTTTTGGATATAGTCTTGCATAGAGTCCACATCTATATCAAGAGTGGGAGTCTTTGTCTACTGCTGCAACAAGTCAACAAAAAAATTGACAAGCACACTTCAGGTATGAATTGTAAATTTAATTTGTATTTATTCATTATTATGCACTGACATGTGTTTTCTAGGAAAAGGTAAGCTGAAGGGTATTTTGTTTTGTTTTGAGATTGGTTTCTCTGGGAAAATTTTGCATGCAGGTAGAAGAAGATTCAAGTACAACATCAAGCAAGAATTCAAGAACAGAAGTATCAAATCAAAGGAAGCATTGCAACAGGACATCATTGAAGACATGACAACCATTACGATATCGTGAATTATTGTTAAGGCCAAGAGTCATCATTGTAAAATTGTAAAAGAGTCATCATTGTGTTCGCTTAGTGGGTCCTGACCCAGGTTCAGAGTTAGTTGCACCAAACAAATCCCTACACTACTAGCCCTTTCGGCATCAATCAGCGTAGCGTGGACTGAAGTCTCACCCAAAGCAGTATGGGGGGATGCTGGAACCAAGTTTCCGCATCCAGAGATCAGCGTGATTTCTTTCTATGACCTTGATCTTCCTTCGCGCATATTTCTAAGCCCTTAATGCTTAGCGCTATAACTCCCCTCAATCGGCCTTTAGATCTCCACAAAGGTCTACAACTGACTTTTGTGGACCTTGAACAGGAAAATTAGCTACTTGTGTGCACCATAGATTACCCTCAGATCAATATTTACTCAGATCTACCTAAGTGTTCAATAACCTTAACATAAAGTGTTATGATCTTCATGTAATAATTTAACATTAATTGCATTCAGATAATAAGATGGATCAAGTAAATGTGTGCATCAATACATCATTATTTTATAAAGACATCATTTTATCACAACATATATCGCAATCATACATAACAGAAGTAAAGAGATAAAACACAGGAATTTCTGCAACAATCTTTTTTATTGATCTTCAGTATAGGTTTATAGACTTAATACTTCCTTGCACACTCAGCTGCAGGGGTCCACGCACTCAACTGCGGACACTACTCTAGGCCTCTATGCACTCAACTGTAGAGCCTTCCCTCTTACTTTCCTGCGCTAACCCTCTAGACTCCTTCTGTCGTACCCATAGACAAAAGACTTCTATCTCTATCTATCTTCCTTAGACTCTCTAAGACACACCTATTTATACAATCCCATGGTCCACGGACCATGGGTAGATCTTCAAAAACTGACTCAAGTTTACATGAATGAGGGTAAAAAACCTTTTTGACTCTTAACTAACTCCGCACTCCGCATCCACAAACTGCAAAGACTTTACATTTTTCACATCAAAACTTGGGCTTTTCCCCCAAAACTGACCAAAGGGAACCCATCCCAACACATTGTAAAGTTGTAAAAGAGTCATCATTGTAAAGATTGTAAAAGAGTCATTCTACCTAGAGTCGAAGAGGCAATATTGGGAGGTATATGAGTCATTGTTGGGATGATGTCATGGTTGGGTTGCAGTTCATAGAGTGATTGAGTATTTGGTCAAGTACATGAAACTAATTGTACATCTTATTGTATCGTTGATTGTTGTCCTTGGTTTGGGAATCCATAGTCTTGTCTTATTTCAATCATTATAGGGTGACAGGGAGGTACTAGGCATGTGTATGAAGTTTCCTATAGGTTGAGGCCTATGAACACTTTAGGGAGGTAGGGTGGTGCTAAGGAGAGTTGTGGCTTGCTAGGGTGTTGGGGCATCCATTTAGTTGATTACTAGAGAAACTAGGGCGTTGGGGCGTCCTTCCAGTGGGAGCTAGAGAAGAATGCTTTTCTAGAATTCTAGGAAGTTGTTGCTTTCATTTCAGTTGGGGCTGAAGATTAAAGAATTTATTAGAAAAGCATTCGGTAGTTTTTGACTCGGAGGGGGTCTTCCACCTACAATTCTTGTGCCTACTATGTTATTTTATTTACTGTTATTACTGCATAAAAGTTAATAATAATTGAAAATTAACTAATGCTCTGAAAATATTTAAAAGTGCTAATTGTAAGGAATATTAATTCACCCCCCTTCTTAGTATTTCCAACAATTGGTATCAGAGATTGGTTCCTTCAATAGCAGTCTAACAATTGGAAGGAGATCATGCAATATACTAATAATATAGTTCCTTTGTTAAATCGAAATAACTATGCACTTTGGAGTGGAAGAATGCAAGTTCATTTGTTGGCACAAGGATATGAAGTATGGGAAATAGTTGACAAAGGCTTCACACTGACCCATAATGAACAAGGTACGAAAAATATGGTATATGATGAAAATGCTAAAGATCTTATTAACAGTGGGCTTATCGAATATTTTTATCTTAAGGTATTGAGTTGCAAAACTTCTAAAGAGGTATGGTGCAAGCTTGAAAATATATATGCAGGTGACTCAAAGGTGAAAGAAGCAAAGCTTCAAATTTTCAGGGCAAAATTTGAGAAACTCAAAATGAGGGAAGATGAAGATATTTCTGCATACTTTCAGCATGTTGATGAAACAAAAAATGCATTGGAAGGTTTGGGAGAACTTGTTGAAACGAAATTTTTTGTCCGAAAGATCTTCAGAACCTTGCCAACAAGATTTAACCCGAAGGTATCTATCTTGGAAGATAGATCGAATTTGACCAATCTCAGCATAGATGAATTGCATGGAATTCTTATGGAATATGTAATGCGGATTGAAGAAGAGGATGACACATCTCACTTAGAAACAACGTTTTCCACATCCAAGAAGAATGGTCAGGACAATCAGACTCAAAAATAAAAAACTTGCGGTTGTAAGGATGAAGAAAAGGAAGAAGAGGAAGAAGAACTCTGAGATAAAGAATTCGCCTTCTTCACGCAAAAAATGAGAACAAGTACGGGAAAATTCAAAGGTAAACTTCCATTAATATGTTCTCACTGTGGTGAGGTTGGGCATTTTGTAGCCAAATGTCCTCACAAAAATGAGGCTATCACGAATGGAAAGAAAGGTCCTAGGAAGTTTAACAAGCAAGACAAGAAGAAATGGTTTAAGAAAAGTTTCTTCATTAAAGAAGATAGTTCTTCTTCTGAAGAAGACAATGATAGCGAAGAAGAATTCAAAGAAAGAGTATTTTTTATGGCCAAGCACAATAAGCAAGAGCCAATTGACGAAGAAGGAGATGAAGAAGAAGAAATGACTGAGTTTGAATTTCAAAACTAAGTGATCAGGGTTATCAAAGAGCTCAAAGATGAGAAGAAGCATGTCAACACTTTTGAAGACGAATTGAAGACAAAAAGAGAATAGGTCCTCAACCTTAAAATCAAGGTTGAAGAATACAAGCGAATTGAAGAATCTCTAAGGAAAGAATTAAAGGAAAACAACAAGGAAAGAGAAGGATTGGAAGCCGAAATAGTTTCTCTACGAAACAAAATAAAAAATGGATTTTTTTTTTCAAAACTACGCCAACAGTTCAAAGACTTTGGATGAACTCATCAGCAAGAAATTATCATACAACGACAAGACTGGTCTTGGTTACAAAGAAAAATATGAAAAGAAGTCGAGTCCTTCTATGACAATTAAAGATGGATATGCAATATCTATCAGGAAGATAGATTTCTCAGCTAAATCAAGAGATCAAGACTCGTAGGAAGAACCTTGGAAGACAATTCCTCGAAGAAGATTTCCTCCTAGGTACCAAATTGTCTTTTATGGTTATTGTTATTCATGTGAAAGGTTTGGACATAGAGCTGCAGAATGCCGCATGTATGTTTAGAATGAATATAATTCCAGGAGATCCTTTAGAAATGGATATTCCAGAACTCAACATAATATCAACAAATTTGATCATTTGAGAGATGATGTCGAATGTTACAAATGTAATAATTTTGGACATATGTCTAGGGATTATGAAGTTCCATGCAGGTACAACTATTATAAAAACAAAAAACTAGAAGAAAATTTGCAGGATCACGAGATAGACACCAAACAAAATATTCTATGAATAACATCGAATGTTACAAATGTCATACCTATGGACACCTAGCTTGTAACTGTGGTTACAAGATGGAATCAACTATGAATGAAAAGAATTAGGACGAGAATAAGAAGGTTTGGCAAGGAAACTAGGTACAAGATGAACAAGTACAAGATGAGAAAGAAAATAAAGGCAATAAGGTCCCAACAATTATGCTTTCACGATTTGTAACGGATTGTGAGGAATCAACAACTACTTCGGTTAATGAATCGAGTCAAGACGGTCCATTAAATGACACACTATTCTAAACAATTCAGCTTATCGACTCCTATAAATTTGAAGATGAGGAGTCTATGCAACAGTATATGACACAAGTCTATGATTGACAAACATGTAGTTTTAACAAGATGGAAGTTTCATTACATGTTCAAGGGGAGAAGAGTAGTTGAAGTATTACAGATTCAAGAAAGGAAGCGCTAACAATCAATCTCTATGTGAAATTGGATCAAGAAAATCTAACGATTATCAAAATATCTCAGTAGGATAAAGGAATATTCATATATCAAATAAAGTACATAAAGGAAATGCTCAAGAATTGCAATATGGAAGATTGCAATCCTATCCTTACCCCCATGGTAACAGGTTACAAGAAGATTCCTCAACGGATGTGGACCAAAGGTTGTATAGATCCATGATTGTTAGTCTCCTAAATGTGACAGTCTCCCTGCCAAATGTGATGCAGACATTTGGACAAGTAGCATGATTCCAAGCAGCACCAAAAGAATCTCATATTATTGGCATCAAAAAGAATTCTTCGATACCTTAAGGCTACAATGAAATATGGTCTATGGTATCCCAAAGGAAATGATTTGGTTATCGAAGCTTATACAGATGCAGATCGGGCAGGAAGTGTTGATGATCGTAAGAGTACCAGTGGAATATCATTCTTTCTGGGTGGTTGCCTTGTCTCATGGTTAAGTAAAAAACAATCTTCAATCTTGTTACCCACAGCAGAAGTAGAATACATCGAGGCAACAACTTGTTGTACTCAAGTTCTCTGGATAAAGCAAACCTTGCAATTGTTATACAGCAAAAGACCCCCTCATTAGCTTAGAGGTGAAAGACATGATAGCTGAAGCAAAGACCAAAATCACAAGCCTTGTTTCCACACTAACGCTGGCTAAACACTAACAACATGCTTTATAAAGCTTCTTTGTAAGCCTAAGGGAGAGCTTTTGACCCTACTAACTCTAGTTGTTGGTTCAGGAACAACGTTAATGATCCTAATGAGCATCTTGAGGTCAAAGGAGCGAATTGACTCATAAATATATCTATATTCCCTCCTAAATCCACTTAGAAAAGCAAGGAAACATCTCAAGTTCGACCTATTTGTGGGATTTCTAAATCCTAATGAAGGAGGCAAATGGGAAAGAGCTGAAAAGCATGGCAACATCATTGCTTTTACCTTAAGAAACTCATGGAGGAACTTGGAAACCCTAACTCAATTGCTACATAAGCAAAGCTAGGGCTATGGTGATAGAGGTCAGATCATTTGAAAGGATAGCTTACTTGATTGTCGAGCATAGTCTCAAATCTAAGCATAAGAAGTTGGTAAGAAGGGAGAGAAAGAGAGAAGCTGGAGGGGTAAGGGAAGACTGATGCAACATATGGTTGTAATCACTCTTCTGATATTAATATAGAACTGCAGTTGTACTGTCTACTCTGTGGTGTTGGTGCTATCATTCATTTACTTGTTTGTCCAATACCTTTTAGCATGAGTAGCTTAGTTATGTGTAACTAGATGTATTTTATGTATTCATGTATTATTTATCAAGGTTGTATGATGTGATTATGCTTGTCTCTTCTATGTGCAGGACTTGATCTGGAGCCGGCTCAGGGGACTTCCACCTAGCTGCATTGTGCTCTCTAGCAAATATACACAGAGGCTTGAGGTAATCAATCTATTTTTCTTTGATAGTTAGTTATTGTTTATGGACATGCATGTAACTTTGTGACAGTTGCATATAATCTTACAGTTTTCCAAAGGTCCTGGGAAGACCTTTGAGGGTATCTCCATTCTCCATACACCGTGCATTTTATCCTATAGCAGAATTTACGACTCCACTGGGGACTATACATCTAGTTCTCAGTTCACCTGGATAGTTCTTAGTTTCCTCCTCCTTCTAAGACCTCCCTATACTTCTGCATTCCCTTTCTGACCCA
This sequence comes from Pinus tabuliformis, assembly GCA_031772625.1. NCBI lineage: Eukaryota > Viridiplantae > Streptophyta > Pinopsida > Pinales > Pinaceae > Pinus > Pinus tabuliformis. The sequence goes on along the minus strand of CM062808.1, from coordinate 90,646,003 downwards.
CCAAAACCTTGCTGCATTCTTCCTTCATATATTCAGCCTTGAATCTGATCCTAAAAGCCCTGTTTTGAACTCTTTTCCCACACTAACGCAGGTTAGCAGAGTAAACAGAGCTTTATAAAGCTCTGTGTCTGCACAAACAGTGCGTTAGTGGACCCAGTAACTCTCTGTGGCCACTGCTACAGAGCGTTAGTCCCCCAAATCTTGACATACAACTGTGTCTGTAAACTCAAAGGGATGGGAAGCCTGCTCATGGACTGAAAAAGGATCTGCAGCTGCATTTTGTTAGCAAGATCGGTGTCCTAAAAGAATTTTTTTTTTAGGAAATAAGTTTTTTTTCTTTTCTTAAAAAGTTTTTATCAAAGAAAAATCAACAATTTTTTTATTCATTCTTCTACTTAGCTGGTTAAAATCTGCTTTATTTTGGTTTCAAATAGTTGTTAGAAAGCATTGGAAAGATTTCTATTGGTTATGCATGTGTTATAATGACTAGGATGCATGGAACAAATATGAATATGTGAAAGACTCTCACTTGTAGAATACAACTTTTTTCATCGAATTGAATATTTTTTAAGCATTGTCTTTTGCATGATTTTGAGTCAGAGTCCCACCACATTTCATATGTCAACTCCCCTACCAAAGACACTAAAAAAGTACACAGAAAATATACCTAAAATCAATCAGTAACTCTTTACTGAGCAAACAAACATTAGTTCAGGCTAGGATATTGGGATAGGCAGTGTGAGTAAACTGCCCAAGATCAACAACCAAAACTAGTGTCATTAAAAGAGAGAAAATTCCTTCTGCACTCATACTACTGGGACCACTCCAGTAAAAGCGGAGCTAAATACGGGACAACATTGGATTGTAAGTGAAGGTAGCCCTCCTTCTCTTACAACTCCTTTGGTTATTCTGTGTATTGGGGATCCCTTCGAGGATTTGGGAGCTGAGTCAGGGACTCAGGTGTCTTGCCCAGACAACATACTGTCTGCAACTATATCCCCCCTGATGGTGTCTGTGATCCGAGGTATCCTTAGTGGCCAAATTTTTAGGGACTTACACAAGGTGACTGGGGCGAGCTTCCCTGGTACCTAACACAGATGGACCTACTCTGTCTTCAGTGTTTGGGAGGGTGCTCATCTTCACGAGAGTACTTGGCCCCTCAATCTAAGGTTCAGGCGAAGCTCTAGAGTAACCGTAACTGTACATTTGGTCAGTCCTCTCTATTATTGATTATGATACTAGGTTTCATCTCCAGCGATTGGTGCTTATGAGACAGGGTCATTTCCCGCTGTTTGCTGATTGACCAATTTAGTGTATTTTTTATATTTTTTAGGCACCCGAGTGCTATCATTGAGACTTTAACAAATATCATGATAAAATTTATTGATAAAAATTAACGGTCATCATGTCTACATTTGACCCTCGTCATCAATCTAGACGATTGTTAGGACTTCCTCCACTCATTGTGGAAGATTCGCCGACCTCCAGTGAACCGGATTCAAGTTTACCGGAGGATTTCTTTACTGCAGGATTTCTTCCTCCCTTTAACCCTCCGCTCACGAATTCGTTGGACCCACTCTTGGTTCCCATGGCACCTGTGCTCCCTTTTTCTTTAGTTGGAACATTTCCATCCATCTTGTCGATGACTAACGGGTCATGGAGCTTTGTGGACACTTTTGGTCCCCCACCACTTCCGTAGTCGACAGTCACCACCACACCGTTGATGGAAAACCCTACTATCCCATTTGTCCTAGGTACAAACCCTCACATGACACCCTCCACAAGTGGAACCAAGCTTATGCTGGGTTCCACCCCTTTAGTGCCAAACTCTATTCCTTCGACAATTGCTACATACAACGCTCCTTATAATGCTCAATATAGCACAGTTAGCGTGGGTCCCCTCAACCAAAAATATGGTTGGCATCCATTGTACAGTTCAAACCCCCAAATTCAAGTATCTGGAGGCACTCCCTATATGCATATACCGGTCGGAAACGTAACAGTTCCACCTCCATTTTCAGTCATGCATGGTCAATCACTGATTGACATGAGTGCTCCTTATGTCAATTAAGGAGATATGGTTAGTTCTGTGGTAGGCGGGAATCCTCAAGGAGGTCCCAACCAATCCATGGGGGCACCCTACTCACAATTTCAAATGAGTCAAGGGGGCACTGCTTATCCTGGGGGAAATTCTATACCCCAACATCACAATCCCCATGGAAATCCACATTACAATGCCATACCCCAAGGCAACTACTATACCACACAGCCTATGTATAATATTGGGACTCAAATGATGGGAGGACCGCAAGGATCCTCAAGTCATATGTCATCGCCTTGGTCCGAGTCGGGGGCACCACACACTCTTCCTTTCTTGGCAATGTTGGATATCCCCGACTTGTACAAACTTACAAATGACCCCATCTATCATAACTTACTTTGGCCGCCAATCCCGCATAAAATACCAACAGACATCCCCAAGTTCGAAGGGAAACAAGGGGAGGATCCGGGCACCCATATCACCACCTATCATCTTTGGTGTGTTTCTAACTCCATGGTGGATGATAGTGTCCGGTTATGTATTTTTCCCCGCACCCTCATTGGCAACGCAGCCAAGTGGTACATTGAGTTATCATGTGCGTCAGTAAATACCTTCGACGCTCTAGCGATGGAATTCTTAAAGAACTTCTAGCTACCCATCCGCTATGAGATTGGGACTTCATTATGTTAGGATATTGCCACCCACATCTCTGATCATATACATGAATGGATACATAGGTGGAGGTTAGTCAAAGATCCCCTCCTAGACTATCTTTTAGTGGACTGGTTTTGCAAGTCCCTATTCCCTCAAATCGCTAAGGATGTTGCCTTAGGTGGTGCGGTCATAGAAGACCAATCCATATGTCATGCCCAACACTTAGATCTGATATATTCACAGTCTGGAACTCTTTACGACGTAATCCCCAATGCCCCTCGCAACTCCAATGCTTCCGCTACTCAGCACCCCAGAGCGCACGCCGATGGGATTATCGGTGCAACCTCCGGGACTGCTGTAAAACAACTCAGCGGTCACATTGCCCAGATGTCAGTGGACCCCTCTACCAAATCGACTGCTCTTCCTACCACTGCGATAAACTTTGTGCAGTCTACACAAAAACCCGGTGGTAAGAACAAGAAGAATAAGAAAAAGACCGCTCCTTCTGAGGAATAGTCGACAAAGCAGCAAAACCCAAAGCAGAAGGCTGCTGCGCCTCCTGATGATGGAAAGGATAAACTTGCCAGATTCCCTTGCAAAATCTGTGCTGAAGACCACATGACCTATCGTTGCCCGCGTCTTCAAGAATGCACATATTTCATTGCTAAAAAGGATACTGGTAGGACCCCCGCTATCCTTAATAATCCTTTCCCCACTCAGCAACAACAACACCTCATTGCAAACCAACCCCAACCCCTGTAAGGGGGTAATGGTGGTTTGTAAAATCCTTCAGCTGGTGAAGGATCTTCTATCGTTTACACCTTTGAAATGGTAGATCTACAAACAAGAGCCAAATCCTATGGAGCTCCTGTCGCTCATGCAAAGAAACCTTCCTCAAGTCAAAAACTACTGTCGCCCAATGGTTTTCATATTGAAAGGCCAATTGCTAACCTTGTAATTCGCCCCACTAAGGGGGCACTTCGATGCACAATGCATAATACATCTACACGTGCTGCCCAAAACTACAGCATTGTAGAAGATTTTGCGTAAGCGCCATCGGCTATGTCGGCGCTCGAAGTATTACAAACCTGTCCAACGCAAAGAAAAGCTTTGCTTTAGGCTATTGGTGGTATCGACCCATAAGATTCCATGCTTGTAATTTTTGACATGGAAAAGTGTAAACCTCCCCTTTCCCACCAGCTTTCATTTCAAGTGCAAATTTTTTCGAAAGGTAAAGGTATACACAGAACTGTCATCGATGAAGGTGCTTCAACCTGTGTCATGTTGGGTTCATGTTGGCTTGCTTTGGGTTCTCCAACCCTATCCAGACCGTTGAATTCCCTTAAAGCTTTCGATAGCCACACTTTCATCCCAAAAGGTTACCTAGCTAGCTACCCCATCACTTTGTATGGGAAAATGGTAACGGTGGACATAGAAGTCGTAGATAAAAAACTCGACTATAATCTCTTGCTAGGTCGCAGTTGGACATATGCCATGACGGCCATTGTATCTACTATCTTTCACATCATCCTATTTCCATTGGATGGAAAGGTAGTTACAGTGGACCAACTGTCCTTTTGTACCCCGATTATTCCTCGTTACCAAGCGGCTCTGTACCCCTAGTAGGTGGTGTACCTGAATCTTACGTCAATATCGGTATTGGTCTACTAAAGGCTTCTTCCCTCATGGGTTGTTTCCCTCTTTATCCACCGAAGGTTTCACAAATGGTCAATATGATTTCATCTATTCCTCATGAACAGACCGATCCATGGATCCTACTGGCTCCTTCAGACATTGACACTTACGGAGAACAAATGCCGCTGTCACCAGCTGAATTTGCCTACCAAGCCATTCAATCTGCATCCGCATCTCCGGTCACTTTGGTTACGGCCAACGGTACCACTTCCCCTCCCATAACAACTCCTTTAGATCCACTCAATCATGTCCTACCTATGGACGAAGCTATTCGAGAAATCATGAGTTTAGAAGAGAAACCTTGGGAGGACTCGCACCATCGTGTTTTAATATCTAATTCAGACATGATTTCTCTTCAAATCCTGTCACCTAACATACCAAAAATCATTTCGTCATCCTATACGACTATCCAACTTTGGAGGCAGAAGGAAACATGGGCAATATTTCAAAGACATTGCTCATCGATATTTCTATCAAGACAGGCATCGTGGAAAACATCCAGATTGGAGCGGATTGCAATCCTGAGGAAATTGCAAGCTTCACTTGCCTTTTTAAGGAATTCCGTGATGTATTCGCCTAGTCTTATGAGGAAATTCCTGGCATAGATCCATCTATTATCGAGCACGAGATTAAGCTTTATGACAATGCTAAACCAATCCATCAAAGACTTTGATTGATCCATCCCCGTAAAATGACAGCCATAAAAAAAGAAGTAGAAAAGTTGTTACATGATGGTTTCATCTATTCTGTTCCTTTAATGGAATGGATTTCCAATCTGGTTCATGTCGATAAAAAACAAGGAACCATCTGCGTACATGTCGACTACCGCGACTTGAATGCCACGTGTCCCAAGGATAATTATCTGACACTGTTCATCGATCAAATAATCGATGACTGCGCCGGTTGTGAATCAATTTCATTCATGGACGAGTTCTCAGGTTACAACCAGATTGCTATAAAACCCAAAGACCAGCACAAAACCGCCTTTGTTTGACCATGGGGCATCTTTACCTATCGAAAACTCCCATTCGGTTTAAAGAATGCTAGAGCAACTTTTCAAAGAGCCATGGACTACACATTTCACGATATTAGGCATATTGTTCAAGCTTACTTGGATTATCTTCTAGCCCATTCCAAGCAATGAACGCAGCACCTAAACCATTTAAGAGCCATCTTTCTTAGGTGTCGGTTTTACAACATCCACCTGAATCTGCATAAATGAATTTTCTTTGTCGAGTCTAGATGATTACTTAGATTCATTGTCTCCAAGTACAGAATTAGGGTTGATCCCGATAAGGTAAAGGCAATTACTCAATTGTCGGAACCACAATCCATTCTACAGCTCCAACGTTAGAAAGGGAAAGAAAACTTCTTACGACGATTCATCATAAACTATGATGAGTTGACAAAAGGCTTTATGTGCCTACTTAAGAAGGGAGTGTTGTATTTGTGGGATGATCAAGCTCAATGATCATTTGATGCCTTGAAAAATTTGCTTATATCAGCCCCACTCCTTGGCGCTCCCAACTACGGCCGCAACTTTCTTCTATAACTAGCAGCCTCACCATCCTCTCTCGGAATGGTCTTGGTTCAAACTCATGATGATCGGAGTGAACATGTGATCTATTATCTGTCCAAAGGCCTGGCTGGGCTTGAAATCAGATATTCACAGGTGGAAAAACTATCATTGGTAGTCGTCTTTGCTGTCAACCGATTCTGACACTACATCTTGCCGTGATAGACCACTGTCATCGCCTTGGAGAATCCCATGAGACATATTTTGTCTCATCAAGTAATTGGAGGAAATTATTCGAAAAGGATAGTGATCCTCCAACAATTTGATTTGGTTTTCACAGCTGCCAAGGCGAAGAACTCCTTAGTCTTCACCGAACTTTTGTCGGACCTTCCCATTGTCGATCCTAACGAGATAGCCCACGATCCTCTTCCAGATGAAGCTATCTATCTTATCGACACCACTGACCCTTGGTACGGTGACATTCTTGTCTACCTCCAAGCACAACGGTTCCACCCTGAACTATCGACAGGTGACTGTTGTCACATCCGCCACCAAGCGCGACACTATCTAGTGATTAATGATATGTTATATTGTCGTGGTGCGGATACAGTTCTTCGATCTTGCCTCACTCATGAAGAGGTAGAACATGTTTTAAATGGCAGCCATGATGGGGCATGTGGCAGTCATCTTTCTGGCATATCTACTGCACAGAAAATCTTGCACGCAAGCTATTACTGACTGACCTTGTTCAAATATTGTGTCAAGGCCATCTGGCAATGCCATCCTTGTCAAGTGTTCACAAAGAAAATGCGCACTCCTCTGGCCCTACTGCACCTGGTTATCTCCGTCGGCCCCTTTGCCAAATGGGGGATAAACTTCGTAACTTGCAATCCTATTTCCTCTGCTGGACACAACTATATCATAGTAGTTGTGGCCTATTTCACAAAATGGGCTCAAGCCCTTCCCACCTACCGGGCCGACGGGGAAACCGCAGCTCTATTCCTGTTTAATCAGGTTACCTGTCGCTTCAGTATACCCCACATGATCATTACAGACCATGGGTATCATTTCCAGAATCACATGATGTTTGAATTAACATCACTGCTAGGTTTTCGCCAAGATCAATCATCCTCCTACTACCCCAAAGCTAATGGTAAAGTAGAGGCTATCAATGGTGTCTTAAAGGCCATGATCTATAGGTTGGTAGGAAATCATAAAACCAATTGGCATCGAATGTTATATTCGGCGCTATGGGCATGCCGAACTTCAGTAAAAACTGCCACAGGCTTTACACCATTTCAACTCGCTTACGGCCTGGAAGCAGTTTTACCCATCGAGTGTCAGATCCCTTCCCTAAAAATAACCATTCAACTCCTGCCCAACACTACTGCCAAAGAAGAGCACCTTTATACCTCAATCAACTGGACGAAACCCATCGAGATGCTGAATTGGCACTTGAGGCTCACAAGCGCTGGGTAAAAACCCAATATGACAAAAAGGTCAAGCCTTGTTCTTACTAAGAGGGAGACCTTGTTTTGCTCTATGATAAAAAACATGACCTGTTGGGGTAGGAACACTTCAACCCTTAAGGCTAGGCCCCTATGTCATTAAGAAAGCCCTCTCAAAAGGGGCACATGAACTTCAGGACAGGGAAGGAGTCTCGCTCGCCGAGCCCAGAAATGGGCTTTATATGAAAAAGTATTATTCATAGTATTGCACTAGGCATGTGCTTTGTAATTTTATGTATTTATAAGCTTTTCTTCATTTTTTGGTGTGATTGGATTGTTTTGGTATTTATTGGAGTATTTATCTCATACATCCTTCTCGCAATGCAGATGTCTTCATTACCCTTAACATACTTAGGATACGCGGATGGTGCCAGTTGTCACACACGAGACATTGCATCAGTTGCTTGTGTCATCTACACACCCGAGTCGGAACTATTTTGTTTCGGAGGAGTCTTTCTTGGTACCGCCACCAACAATATTGCTGAGTACATGTCTGTAATTTCACTTCTCACGGAAGCGTCATCAAGGGACATCTCCAATCTGGTGGTCAAGTTAGACTCCCAGCTAGTTGTTATGCAATTGACAAATCATTATCACATTTGTAATCCAACCTTGTTACATCACTATTTAAGGGTACGACTCTTGGAACGTCAATTTGAAATAATCACATATGAACACATTCCTAGAGAATTTAATGCGGTTGCTGATTCATTAGCAAACTATGTGTTAGATTGGCATCTGTCTCATTCACTATAGAAGCATGCATGAAAAGTAAAAATTTATAGAGTTAAAATTTTTACAAAAACATTTACGCCATCAAAATACCAAAATGTCTGTATATATATATATATATATATATATAGATATGGATAGATAAAATCCAGTCTTTTACATCAAAATATTCCAAAAATTGGATGTTTTAAGTACAAAATGGCTACTAAGCCTAGCTACAAACACCCATTGTCTATGCCAAAACACTTGCTAAAAATAGCCTACTTCTCCTAAAATGCTAAAACTTCTCTGGCTGTCCTCCGAAGAGGAACTAGAAACCGCTCAGGTACACTGACTGTGTGCCGCTGCATATGAGCGGGAATCTCCCTCATAGGAAGGGGGGGCACACCCATGCTCAAGTCCTCCAGGTTCCTCAGAACCTCGCGAAGACTGTCAGCATCAACCCCCCCCAGCAGGTAGTTGGCCTCCTCTCATATGGTGAGGTTTGCCTGTAGGTCGTAATGGCGCCACATCTATGTTAAGCATAAAACTTCATGTCAGTACTTGGTCACCCATAAAAAACATCACATAAACATTCAAAAGCTAAAAAATACTTGAAGTACTTTCAAAAATCATTCTCACCTTGATGACCCCAGTTGGTCCCAGGTGGCAGCATCAAGTCAGGGTCGCCGATGAAGTACATGCCCTCATAAGCATAATCGTCAATCATCACGATCTGGCCATGAAGCCACTAAAAGAAATCTTCCTCGAAGAAGTGTCAGATCGGTCCTCCTCCTATGCGAGGATCAAGTGATGACCATTGCCCCTGTCTTGGCTCCCTCGGATCAAAGGGACCTAAGCTCATCCTTGGGCACATAATAGGCACCCTCTCAAGAATGAATGAGACTATGAGCATACCATACCCAAAACTTTGTTGGGTTCGAGTCTTGCATGCAGTTAATTTTGCTTTCAACTGGTGAAGCACTGCTTCACACTAGTTGAACATCTATGGCTAGACACAATCAACTACAAGTAACAGTTGGGCCTTTGTTGCTACGTGGGGACTCTTTGACCTCGCCAACTGCACAATCAACCATAAAATGGCCCTCATAGACTGGGACCTAACCCTCTCTATGGGGAATCTGTTACTGAAAAGTCTGCTCTGAGGGATGCAGTAGGATTGCACCAGCTCTAGGGTAGATCGAGGATCAGGCCTAGCCCTGGTGAGTTTTTCTTGTGCTCCATGGCACAAAAAACCAGTTAAAAAGTAAATGTCATCCCGGTCAATGGCTAGATCCTGATCTTCAATCCTGAACACCTGCTCATGTTCATCCCACCGCTGGATAATCCATCTCAATAAATCCTCCTGCCATTTCATCAGCACCAACTTTGATACTTCAGTAAACCGCAGCGGTGCAAAGCAAGTATGCATGTTGTATTGTTTTGCATCAACAATTCCTGGCTATCATGGGCCCATTCTCTCCACAGGCTAGTCATTATGGCATGAAACCTATGCAAAATTACCCTAAAATCAATCAAAATGGGGCAATACAACTTCAGGAATCATTGCATGAGGTTATAAACTATGCCCTTAAGCTCTAACGCTCCCCCCAGTGTTACACATGGAGGATTAACGCCCTCCAACAGGTCGTATAGGACGTTTAACGCTCCCTACAGGCCATCTAGAGGGCGTTAGTGCGCAAATACTACTTTAGGGCACCTCAGATCTAAAAAAATCCACCCTAGAAATTGATAAGAAAGGTTAAGAAATGAATAGAGAAAGGTTTTAGCCTCTACCTGGGGCTGACGACACATCGAATGGTTTCCCGGATCTCCTACAATGGTCCGCGGAAAATCTACTCCTCTTTGGCTCCAAAATGCTCTCACAGTTCTCAAATAGTGAAAATGGTGAATGTGAAAGATCAAAGAACTTCCTTATATTTATTTTTGGAGACATGATATTTCGAAATCATTAAAGAGGAAGTAGTCCATTCCCCATGATTTTTTATCATGCATGCACCCATATGGATAGGAATTGCTGCTTTTTTTACCTTTTCCGCTTTTGATGAAAGTACTTTCAGGAATGAAAAGCAAAAATCACTGCATGCAATTCTCAATGAGCACTTTTCTTTTATGGGATATTTTCTCGCTCTTAAATCGAAAAATCCCTAAGTTTTTCATCGTTGGGCTCGTTAAACACATACGACGATGTCTGAGCAACTCTTTTTCGCTCTTTTTCTAGCTCATTAAACTAAAAAAGATCATTAGAGCATTCTTTTTAGGCGTTTTTTTCCCACTCATAAAACTGAAAAAATCTTGAGATTTTTCTTTAAGCTCGTTAAACAGTTATAAAGATGACCCGAGCATTCTTTTAGTTCTTTTCTTTCTCGTTAAATTGAAAAATCCCGAGTTTTTGTCACCGGGCTCGTTAAAAATCTACGGCAGCAACAAGAGCACTTGCTTTTTTGGGACTATTTCTTGCTCTTAAATCAAAAAATCCCCGAGTTTTTCCCCTTCTTTGGGCTCATTAAATCTACGAAGAAGGAATGAGCAGTTCTTTTACCTCTTTTTCCTTGCTCAATAAACTGAAAAAGATACCTTGAGTTTTCTTCATTTGACTCGTTAAAATTTGATGAAGGTATTGAGTTTATCGTCATGCGACTCATTAAAAATTCACAACGAAAAATGAGTTTAGTCCATCTCCTCGTACTCGTAACAAAATGAGGTCAACATCTATTGAACATAGGTTTCTCTTTATCCGGATTCACTAGATTAACTCATAGAAAAGTAACCAATCTGGGTATACTATTAACCTTTTGTCGCATTCGGTTAACAACTATTACAAAGGGACCACCCTGGAGTCGTTCTTTATGATCTTTTTAGACTCTCTAAATATGAAAAGACCACTGAGTTGTCTAGTCTGGACTCATTAAATTATACAGACAAGATATAGAGTCGCTCTTTTTACAATCCTTTTTAGACTCTCAAAACATGAAAAGATTGACGAGTTTGCCTGTCTGGACTCATTAAACTAATCAGGTAGGGCATAGAGTTGCTCTTTCGGTGATCCTTTTCAGACTCTTAAAAAATGAAAAGATCGACAAGTTTACCCGTTTGGACTCACTAAACTAATCAGACGGGGAAAGTAGACAATACAACTGCATTCAGTATTAGAAAGTGTTGTTTGGCAGTAGTCGTTCCCTTGAACATGACACTCCCTCGGATAAACCTTCCTTGTGACGACCTCTCAATATGAATCCTACCATCCTATGAGTTTTAGCCTAAATACCCCAATGTTCTTGCATCTCTGTATCCTAACACTCTTTGGTGTTCATGAGTCTAGCACTGCATGGTTAAAACTGTTGTCGTGCCTTCTATTGTTCAAGGGTTAACCTTTTTTTTCCTCCATCAACCCAACAATCATATACTTTCATCATGCCCTCTATCGTTTAGACCCAACGATCAAATATTCCTCAAAAAACAAATCATTCTTGTCCCGTTTCGTGTCGATTTATGTAGGACACATTATTGCCTACCTTTCGACAGGTATATTCCTATCGACTTCAACACTCTATCTAGGAAGACAACCCAGAAACACATTCAGTGCCTTGGTACTTGCAGACATTAGTGGTAGGTCACCTTGTGTTTAATCAGGGGTTCTCATTATTGGCTCCTGGTTAAGCGATTCTACGGGTGTTTGATGACAAAAACATGTTTTGCACTCATTAGATTGTACTGTGCATCTTGGAGACCATCACCATTATTGGTGGCCTTCCTCGCATCTATTAACAGTCTCCATTATTGACTGGTAATCAGATGATTTCATGCATGTTCGAAATCAATGCATATATTCACAAGTATCGATCATTGCTGTTCGGTGAAGTGGAAATCAAGACCTTGGGTAGAGGCTTGCGTCACTCAGCTTTGCTTCCTCTCCCAAGTTGCATATATTGTTTTTTGGAGATAGCCCATCATAATGATCCTATTATGACACCAGATCCACATTGTTCTTATCGGTGGCCAACATCGTCATATCTATTTTATGAGAAAATCACTTTGACATAGCTACTGAGCATGGGAATGCCCAACTCAGGACATGATTTTAGTTGTTTTATATATATGTGTTGTATCAAGTTTCCCGTACCACCCAAAGCTCTGATCCTCTCTCTCTTTTTGTCAAAGAAGGAAAATTATAGTTAAGCAAAGTATTTCGACCATCGTCGGAGCCTCTAATCTCACACTTTAGGGGAAATCTATTATACAGCAAAATGACCCCCTCATCAGCTCAGAGGGGAAAGACATGATAGTTGAAGAAAAGACCAAAATCACAAGCCTTGTTTCCACACTAACACTGTCTAAACACTAACAAAATGCTTTATAAAGCTTCTTTGTAAGCCTAAGGGAGTGTTAGTGACCCTACTAACTCTAGTTGTTGGTTCGAGAACAACGTTAGTGGATCCTAATGAGCATCTAGAGGTCAAAGGAGTGAATTGACTCATAAATATCTCTATATTCCCTCCTAAATCCACTCAAAAAAGCAAGGAAACATCTCAAGTTCGACCTATTTGTGGGATTTCTAAATCCTAATGAAGGAGGCAAATGCGAAAGAGCTGAAAATCATGGCAACATCATTGCTTTTACCTTAAGAAACTCATGGAGGAACTTGGTAACCCTAACTCAATTGCTACATAAGCAAAGCTAGGGCTATGGTGATAGAGGTCAGATCATTTGAAAGGATAGCTTACTTGATTGTCAAGCATAGTCTCAAATCTAAGCATAAGAAGTTGGTAAGAAGGGAGAGAGAGAGATAAGTTGGAGGGGTAAGGGAAGACTGATGCAATAGATGGTTGTAATCACTCTTCCAACATTAATATAGAACTACAATTGTATTGTCTACTCTGTGGTGTTGGTGCTATCATTCATTTACTTGTTTGTCCAATACCTTTTAGCATGAGTATCTTAGTTATGTGTAACTAGATGTCTTTTATGTATTCATGTATTAGTTATCAAGGTTGTATGCTGTGATTATGCTTGTCTCTTCTATGTGCAGGACTTGAGCTGGAGCCGGCTCAAGGGGCTTCCACCTAGCTACATTGCGCTCTCCATCAAATCTACACGGAGGCTTGAGGCAATCAATCTATTTTTCTTTGACAACTGTAGATAATCTTACAGTTTGCCAAAGGTCCTGGGAAGACCTTTGAGGGTATCTCCATTCTCCATACACCGTTCATTTTATTCTATAGCAGCAATATCTTCAAGTTAAGTTTGATGAGCCTATTCCCATCTTCTGCAATAACACTAGTTCCATTAGTATCTCAAAAAATCCTGTGATGCATTCCAAAACAAAGCACATTCCAATTAAATATCATTTCATTAGAGAGCAGGTCACCGAAAAGAATATCAAGCTTAAATATGTTGGCACAAAGGAACAAATTTCTGACATCTTTACCAAACCATTACCTCGTGAAGAATTTGAGTATCTTCTCCAATATCTTTGGATTCTCCTAAGTTCTCCTTAGAATCTTTCTCTTATCTAACTAAGTAGAAAGGGGGAGTGGAGGTGTGCACAGGTCCGCAGGATGACAGTTTGTCAGGGGGAGTTACTATTTTCCATTGATGAGAAAGGGGGAGAGAAGCTAGTAGGAAGAGTTGTCATGATCATAGGGGGAGTACTTGTGTTGCCATCAATGCCAAAGGGGGAGATTTTTGATCAGTGGTTGTCATTGATGTCAACCCAAGCAGTAACAGGGGCTACCCCGATATTTAATATGCATTTTGACTTGAAAACTTACTCTATTCTAAGTCAAGGATATTGTAGATGGATTTTACCGATCGAGATGTTTCCGCTGATATATGAAACACCACGTAATTCTTCACGGTTTGAGAGATATTCGTGTTTGAAGTCAGTACCCCTAGTTATTGGGCTAAAACCCTATGGTGTTGTGGCATGGAACTCATAATTGGTTGTGGTCATTGAATAATCAATAATTAATAACTTTTTTTTCTCCTAAAATATCTCCAATGTTCACTTGTTGAGGACCCTCTCAACTCAAGACATTCATATAAATAGTGACCCTCATATCCTCTAGTAGGGATTTTGTCACTTTAAACAGGTCATCGTGGAATTTTACCTATAACATTTTTTCTATGAAGCTTCGAAAGATGAAATTGAAACCCATTTGAGCTAAAATCTTGATGAACCTTGTGAATGAATTTTAGATATTGGTTCTCTAGATTTTCTAAGATATGATCTCAGGAAGTTAGGGTTTTTTCAGGCTCCCAAATTCCATGTCAAACAAGGTCGAAGGTCGCAACAGTGACACGTGGCATTTTGTACAAGTTCGCTCCACTGAACCAGTCTTTAATCAGGTCATCGTGGGAGATTGGACATAACTATTTCTTTAAGAATCCAATCTTGATCAGACATGTGGGGTTGGAAAGAGGACTAAGAGGGCTACCACAGGACGAAATTTCAGACCCTGGAGATATGAAATTACATAGCTACACCGGATTCAATATCGAGCTTCTAGAAGGCATGAAAAAGCATGCATTCAAGTATCACTGTAGGTAATACCACAAATCAATAGTCAAGGGTAAGTTTCCTACAACAAGGTATGTATGATTACTGTTTACATTTTGAGTATCATCTCTGACATGTTTTTGCAGGACAACGTTGTTAGAAAATTATATATTACAAAGCAATGGAACACATAAAGTATTACAGAAATATAAACACAGGAAACGCATAAAACAAGAGAGACACAGATATACGTGGTTCACCCAGTTTGGGCTACATCCACGGAGAAACAACCAGTCCTTCCTTTTATATTATCCAGCAAACTGAAGAGATACAACCTACAACAGATCCGTTGTAACACCCTCTTCGCTCTCAATCTCCTCTCTCTTCCTCACTTAGAATCCAGATATACCTAGATGCAATACAATTCCCTAATATATAGTGAGGGGTTGCCTTTTAGGGCAAAAAACCCTAAATTAAACATAACTTCTATCGTCCGATCATCCACCTAATGAACGACCCATATTGACTAGAAATTACTAGACTTTTACAAGGTAATTTTACATCTATTTTTAGCTTCAAGGGCGCTACCCCCAAACCCTCGCCCGGGGACCGCTGGCCCCCGGACCCCCTAGCCGGGGGGGACTTACCCCCCCGGATCCTCGCAAGGGGGACAAGTCCCCCCCGCACCCCCTCACATGGAGGGGTGTACAGTCTTCCTGGGGTATACATCTTACTGAAACCTTTGAATATAAAACATAATCAGGCTCCACACCCAACAATCTCCCACTTGGACACTGATTATAGAAACTCCACTGTTGCTTCATTTACTAGACAATGACTCCACTTTGGACCTGGTTGTTTCTCATATTCTTCATCATACTTGAAGACCAATTGAAACTGAGCAGATTCTTAGTTTCTCCCTGGTTACAACTTTTGTTAACATATCTGCAGGATTTTGGCTAGTGTGTATCTTTTCCAGCCTTAACTGTCCATCTTCCAATGCTGACCATATGAAACGGTACTTGAGCTGTATATGTTTAGTCTTGGAATGAAATGCAGAGTTCTTTGCAAGATGTATGGCACTCTAGCACTGTCACTGTATAACCTGCCCAACTCTTTCTTCTTACCCAATTCATCCAGAAACCTTTATAACCAAATCATTTCTTTACTAGCCTCTGAAGCAGCAACATACTCTGCTTTTGTTGTTGAAAGTGCAACAACGCTTTGGATTTTTGAAACCCAACTGACAGTTGTTCCACCTACAATAAATACATATCCTATAGTGCTCCTCCTGTTATCTCTATCACCAGCCATATCTGCATCAAAATATACCTGTAGAGCAATGTTTGAACCACCAAAGCATAATGCTTGATTTGTGGTACCTCTCAAAAACCTAAGAATCCACTTCACTACCATCCAATGTTCTTTTCCTAGATTGTTCATGTACCTACTTACAACTCCCACGGCATGTGCAATATCAGGCCTTGTGCAGACCATTGCATACATTAAGCTTCCAACTACTGATGCATATGGAACTTTAGACATATGAGCCATTTCTTCCTGATTATTGGGACATGCCTCCTTACTTAATTTGAAATGTCTAGCCAAAGGTATACAAACTGGTTTTGCATTCTGCATATTAAACCTTTTCAACACCTTTTCTATGTACTCACTTTGAGACAATGTTAATTTGTGATTCTTCTTGTCTCTAGTTATTCTCATACCAAGGATTTGTTTTGCAGCACCCAAATCCTTCATTGCAAATGAGTTTGCCAATTTCCTTTTGAGCACATTTATTTCCTGCATGTTAGAACCTACAACAAGCATATCATCTACATACAATAACAATATAATATAGCTGCCATCATTTTGCCTTTTGAGATAAACACAATGATCAGAGTGACATCTAGTATAACCTTGTTTAGACATAAACCTGTCAAATTTTAGATACCACTACCTTGGAGCCTGTTTTAAGCCATATAAGCTCTTCTTCAACTTGCACACTAGTTTCTCCTTCCCTTTTACCTCATATCCTTGTGGCTGCTACATATATATCTCTTCCTCCAAATCCCCATGGAGAAAGGTTGTCTTTACATCTAACTGTTCAAGATGCAAATCTTCAGCTGCTACTAGACTTAGAATAGTTCTGATTGAAGTCATTTTCACAACAGGAGAAAATATATCATCAAACTCTATACCCTTTTTCTGTGCAAACCCTTTCACCACAAGTCTATCTTTATACCTTTTTCTACCTCCATCTTCTTCCTTCAACTTGTAAACCCATTTATTCTGCAATGTTGTTTTACCTACAGGAAACCTGACTAAGTCTCAAGTCTGGTTATGTGCTAAGGAGTCCATCTCTTCTTTCATGGCTTGCTCCCACTTCTTCTTGGTTTCTACTTGCACTACTTCTTCATAACATTTTGGTTCACCAGAATCAGTCAACAATACATAATATAATGAAGGAGAGTATCGTTCAAGGGGTCTACTTATCCTGGTAGATCTTCTAATACCACTTTTAGGTGTTTGAAGTGCTTGTTGTTGTTGTGGTTGGTGTTCTGGTTGTTGATCATTATGATTTTCAGGCACCATCACTTTTCCTGTGATATCGTCAAGCACTGTGTATTCTTTGTTTTCTTTTTCCTGTTTCTTTTCCTGCAACTAATTCTTATACAAGACCTTTTCATTGAATATTACATATTTTCTCCTAATGATTTTGTGATTTTCATAATCATATAAGCGATAACCAAAATCATTAGCACCATATCCAATAAAGGTACATTTCTTTGTTTGCCTCAAGATTTGTTCTATTTTCTTTGTTAATGTGGACAAAGGCTTCACAACCAAAAGTCTTCAAAAAGGAATAGTTTACCTTTTTACCTGTCCATGCCTCCTCTGGAATACCACCATCCAAGGAACTTGAAGGCCCTCTGTTTATTAGATAAACAACAGTATCTACAGTGTCTGCCCAAAATTGTAAAGGCAATCCTACATGCAATCTCATGCACCTTACATGCTCCATGATTGTCCTGTTCATCCTTTCTGACACACCATTTTGTTGTGGTGTTCCTCGAACTATCTTCTCTCTGCGAATTCCATTCTTTGAACAGTACCTATCAAACTCTTTGCTGCAATATTCACCTCCATTATTTGATCTGAGACACTTCAACCTTTTCCCTGTCTCATTTTCAACCAAAGCTTTCCATTTCTTGAAAGTATCGAGTACATCAGATTTATTTCGAATACAATAAATCTAGGTTTTTCTAGTTGCATCATCAATAAAAGTAACATGATAACGAGAGCCACCAAGAGATGATACCTGAGTAGGTCCCCATACATCTGTATGCACAAGCTCTAATTTTTTGCTCTTCTTTTCTTTCCCAACTCTAAGGAATCTGACTCTCTTCTGTTTTCCATAAACACAATTCTCACAGAATTTTAAATCAACATGCTTCAAACCTGGCAAAAAATTTCTTGAGTGAAGAATCTGCATCCCCTTCTCATTCATGTGCTCGAGCCTATGATGCCACAATGTCGTATCTTCTCCTGTAGAGGTTAAAGAATTAACAGAATTAGAAATACCATTGCATAAATACAATGTACCAACCTTTTCTCCTTTCGCTATTACCAGGGATCATTTAGTGACCTTCCAGGTTTTATCTGTGAAAGTAGTTGCGCAGCCTTCACCTCCCAACTGCCCTGTTGAAATCAGATTTTTCTTCAGATCTGGAACATGCCTTACCTTCTTCAATAGCCACTGATTTCCATTTTACTGTTTTATGAAAATTGTACCCATTCCAACCATTTTACAGGGTTTATCATCACCCAATCGAACTTGTCCAAAATCTCCTTGAACATAATCATGAAAATGTTTCTTATCAGGTGTGGCATGGAATGAGGCCCCTGAATCTACCACCCAGGCATCAATAATATTTTCTAACGAAAGAATCAAAGTATCTTGCAACACATCACCTGTTACATTTGCTTCATGATTAGTTTCTTGTTGCGCATCTCCTTCTTTTCCCTTCTGAGACTTACAATATTTCTTCAAGTGTCCTTTCTTCCCGCATTTATAGCACACTATCCCTGATCTGGACTTGGATTTGATTTTTCTTGACTTACTACGATATCCTGGGCTCTTTCCTCTTTCCATTTTTCTTCCCCTAGTCTCTGCAGTCAAAGCATTACCTGATGTCTCACCAGAGCTTTTCCGTCGCATTTCCTCGCTAAGGATTGCACCGACAACATCATCAAACTTTAAAGTACTAGATCCATAGACAGAGTTACTAATGGCCATAACTAAACCATTCCAACTTTTTGGCAATGAGCATAGAAATAACAGAGCCCTAACTTCATCATCAAAATTTACCCCTACAAAACTTAACTGACTTGTAACTGTATTAAAATCATTTAAATGATTTGCAACAGATCCACCTTCTGACATCTTCATATTAAATAAACGCTTCATAAGAAATACCTTATTTGAGGCCGAGGGTTTTTCATATAGTTTGGCCAATGCCGACATTAAACCCTGTGTTGTCGTTTCCTTTGAAATATTAAACGCTATTGACGCCGCTAGGCACAACCGTATTGTTCCAAGTGCCTTTCTGTCTAGAATATCCCATTCTGTGTATATAATACTCATTGGCTTCTTTGCCTTTCCACTCAATGGTAGGTACAGATCTCTCTAATATAGATTATCTTCCATATGCATCTTCCACAGCTGGTAGTTTTGGCCGTTGAATTTTTCGACCCAAAACCTACCATCTTTCGCCATTGCTCCCACTCGAACCAGGAACCCTTCTCTCTTATGAGTTTATCAGCCAAATAGACCTTCGGCTCTGATACCAGTTGTTAGAAAATTATATATTATGGAGCAATGGAACACATAAAATATTACAAAAATATAAACACAGGAAATGCATAAAATAAGAGAGACACAGATATACGTGGTTCACCCAGTTGGGGCTACGTCCACGAAGAAACAACCAGTCCTTCCTTTTATATTATCCAGCAAACTAAAGAGATACAACCTACAGCAGATCCGCTGTAACACCCTCTTCGCTCTCAATCTCCTCTCTCTTCCTCACTCAGAATCCAGATATACCTAGATGCAATACAATTCCCTCATATATAGTGAGGGGTTGCCTTCTAGGGCAAAAAACTCTAAATTAAACATAACTTCTACCATCAAATCATCCGCCTAATGAACGACCCAAATTGACTAGATATTACTAGACTTTTACAAGGCAATTTTACATCTATTTTTAGCTTTGGGGGCGCTGCCCCCGAACCCCCGCCGGGGGACCACTTGCCCCTGAACTCCCGCAGGGGGGACAAGTCCCCCCGCACCCCCCTGTGTGGAGGGGTGTATAGTCTTCTTGGGGTATACATCCGGCTAAAACCTTTGAATACATAAGATAATCAGGCTCCACACCCAAAAAACGTAAGTATATATAGGGTCTCAGTTATATCCCTATGTCTCTATATGTCACAATTAGTTTTGATACCACATTTTAGATGTCCTATTCTTGATACTACACATTTTATGCTACAAATTATTGATTTTAAACCAAGTCTGCTAAATCTATATGATGTATCTATATGATATTATATGTTCATGTTACTTGTCTTGTCATAGTTGATATAGTGGTCTCTACTGTTGTACTTAGAACTTGGTCCATCACAAGTCTAGGGTTTGTCATCAATTTTTATTGTATATATCTTTAGGTCAATTTTGGATATAGTCTTGTATAGAGTCTAGGCCAATATCAAGAGTGGGAGTCTTTGTCTACTATTGCAACAAGTCAACAACAAAAGTGAAAAGCACAGTTTAGGTACACATTGTAATTTTAATTTTCATTTATTCATTATTATGCACTTACATGTGTTTTGCACCCAGAGGTAAGCTGAAGGGTATTTTGTTTTTTTTTTGGATTGGTTTCGGTGGGCAAATTTTACATGCAGGTAGAAGAAGATTCAAGTACAACATCAAGCAATAATTCAAGAGCAAAAGTATCAAATCAAAGGAAGCATTGCAGTGGGACATCCTTGAAGACATGACAACCATTCATATATCATGAAGTATTTTTAAGGCCAAGAGTCATCATTGTACAATTGTAAAAGAGGCATTTGTAAAAGAGGTATCATTGTAAAGATTGTAAAAGAGTCATTTTTGAAAGAGTCATTTTGTCTAGAGTCAAAGAGGCAGTGTTGGGAGGTATAGGAGTCACTGTTGGGATGATGTCATGGTTGGGTTGTAGGTCATAGATTGATTGGGTATTTAGTCAAGTACACGAAAATCATTGTACATCTTATTGTATCGTGGATTGTTGTCCCTGTTTTGGGAATCCACAGTCTTGTCTTATTTCACTCATTATAGGGTGGCAGGGAGGTGCTAGGAAGATGTATGAAGTCACCTACATGTTGGGGTCTGTGAATGGTTCAGGGTGGTAAGGTGGTGCTAGGGAGAGTTGTGGCTCACTCGGGTGTTGGGGCATCCATTCAGTTGATTAATGAAGAAACAAGGGCGTTGGGGTGTCCTTCCTGTGGGAGCTAGAGAAGAATGATTTTCTAGAATTCTATAAAGTTGTTTGTTTCATTTCAGTTGGGGCTAAAGGTTAAATAATTTATTAGAAAAACCTTCAGTGGTTTTTGACCCGGAGGGGGTTTTCCACGTAAAATTCAT
This sequence comes from Pinus tabuliformis, assembly GCA_031772625.1. Lineage (NCBI taxonomy): Eukaryota > Viridiplantae > Streptophyta > Pinopsida > Pinales > Pinaceae > Pinus > Pinus tabuliformis. The sequence continues at coordinate 90,624,670 of CM062808.1, read as the reverse complement.
GTGCCTACTATGTTCTTTTATTTACTGTTATTACTACATAAACATTAATAATAATTGAAGATGAACTAATGCTCTGAAAAGATTTAAAAGTGCTAATTGTGTAGAAATTTTTAATAATATAACACTTATTCACAGAGATTATCCTGATTATACACCATTACGGAATGCATGCATAATACATAACCTCCTCTATGTTGATCATCAATTTTGCGGAATTCAGAAACAATCACATGCGCACATTGAAGCATTAATCACACATATCAACACAGTATATCACGGGGAAAGCATACAGCTGAAAACCTCCAACTATCTGTATATTATATTGATTGAGAACATGTAACAATACATAGTACAATACTCCTCACAAGTACTCAGTACTATCTCCACCTGCTACACACAAACTAGCTCAGATCTGAATCAATCACAGGTTCAAACTCCTCCGGTTCTTTCCTGCCTCCACTGCAATCCTGCATGAGAATGGATAAGAATGGCTGAAGCAAACTCGTATTTCCTTGGCTGAACCACGCAATCCTCATTGGCAATACTCAATCCTAAAACACCATGATCCATATGTCTAAAAATAGACATATTCTAAAAATACACTTTGCACCAAAAATAGCCTGCGGGCCCACTTAGTGAAGGCGACTCCTTTCCACTAATCTCCATCATCTTGTTGCATTTTCAACAAATTGCGAGGAATACCGATTCACCCCCCCTCTTAGTATTTCCAATAATTGGTATTAGAGATCAGTTCCTTCAACAACATTCTAACATCTGGAAGGAGATCATGGAGTATACTAAGAATAGAGTTCTTTTTTTTCAATGGAAATAACTATGAACTTTGGAGTGAAAGAATGCACGTTCATTTCCTGACACAAGGATACGAAGTATGGGAAATTGTTCACAAAGGCTTCACACCGACCCATGATGAACAAGGTAAGAAAATATGGTATATGATGCAAAGGCTAAAGATATTATTATCAGTGGGCTTATCAAATATGTTTATCATAAGGTATTGAGTTGCAAAAATGCTAAAGAGATATGGGGCAAGCTTGAAAATATATATGCAAGTGACCCAAAGATGAAAGAAGCAAAGCTTCAAATTTGCAGGGCAAAATTTGAGCAACTCAAAATGAGGGAATATGAAGATATTGCTGCATACTTTTAGTGTGTTGATAAAACAAAAAATACATTGGAAGGTTTGGGAGAACTTATTGAAATGAAATTTTTTGTCTGAAAGATCCTCAGAACCTTGCTAGCAAGATTTAACCCTAAGGTATATTTCTTGGAAGATAGATCGAATCTAACCAATCTCAGCATAGATGAATTGCATGGAATTCTGATTTCATATGAAATGAGGATTGAAGAAGATGATGGCACATTTCACTTAGAAACAATGTTTTCCGCATCCAAGAGGAATGGTAAGGACAAAAAGACTCAGAAAGCAAAAACTTACAGTTGTAAGGATGAAGAAAAGGAAGAAGAGGAAGAAGAAATATCAGATAAAGAATTCACCTACTTCACGTAGAAAATGAGAACAGGTATGAGAAAATTCAAAGGTAAACTTCAATTAATATCTTTTGACTATGGTGAGTCTGGGCATTTTGCAGCCAAATGTCCTCACAAAGATGAGGCTGTTACGAATGCAAAGAAAGGTCCTAGGAAGTTCAACAAGCAAGACAAGAAGAAATTGTTTTAAGAAAAGTCACCAAAGAAGATAGTTCCTCATCCGAAGAAGACAATGATAACGAAGAAGAATTCAACAAAAGATTATTGTTTATGGCCAAGCACAATAAGCAAGAGGCACCTAATGAAGAAGGAGATGAAGAAGAAGAAATGACTAAGGCTGAATTTCAAAACGAAGTGAATAGGATTATCAAAGAGCTCAAAGCTGAGAAGAAGCATGTCAACACTATTGAAGACGAATTGAACACAAAAAGAGAACAGGTCCTCAACCTTAAAATCAAGGTTGAAGAATACAAGCAAATTGAAGAATCTCTAAGGAAAGAACTAAAGGAAAACAATAAGGAAAGAGAAGCATTGGAAGCTGAAATAGTTTCTTTACGAAAGGAAGTAAAAAATAGAAAAAAAATTCAAAACTACGCCAACAGTTCAAAGACTTTGGACGAACTCATAAGCAACCAATGATCATACAATGACAACACTGGTCTTGGTTACAAAGAAAAATTCAAAAATAAGTCGAGTCCTATGACAATTAAAGAAGATGGATATGAAAATCTACCAAGCAGATAGATCTCTTAGCCAAATCAAGAGATCAAGACTCGCAGGAAGAACCTTGGAAGGCAATTCCTTGAATAATATTTCCTCCCAGGTACCAACCTGTCTTTTATGGTGATTGTTATTCATGTGGAAGGTTTGGACATAGAGTTGCAAAATGTCGCATGTATTTTTGGAATGAATATAATTCCAGGAGATCCTTCTGAAATGGATATTCCAGAACTAAGCATAATATCAACAAATTTGATCATTTGAGAGATGATGTCGAATGTTACAAATGTAACAATTTTGGACATATGGCTAGGGATTGTGAAGTTCTAGATAGGTACAACTATTATCAGTAAAAACATAGAAGCAAATTTACAGGATCATGAGATAGACAACAAACATAATATTCTATGAATAAAATCGAATGTTACAAATGTCATAATTATGGAAACATAGCTCGTAACTACAGGTACAAGATGGAATCACCCATGAATGAAAATATTGACAACGATAATAAGAAGGTTTGGGAAGGAAAATAGGTATAGGATGAACAAGTACAAGATGAAGACGAAAAGCAAGAAGGAAATAAGTTCCCAACAATTATTCTTTCACGATTCGTAACAGATTGTGAGGAATCAACATCTTCTTTGGTTAATGACTCGATTCAAGACGGTCTGTTAAATGACACTCAATTATGAACAATTAAGCTTAGTGACTCCTAGAAATTTGAAGATGAGGAGTCTATGCAACAGTATATGACACAATAATACAATTGACAAACAGGCAGTTTGAACAAGATGGCAGTTTCATTACATGTTCAGGGGGAGAGGAATAGTTGAAGTATTACAGAATTAAATAAAGGAAGCACTGACAAGCAATCTCTATGTGAAAGTGGATCAAGACAATCTAACGATTATCGAGATAACTCAGCAGGATAAAGGAATATTCATATATCAAATAAAGTACATCAAGGAAATGCTCATGAAATTCAAGATGGAATATTACAAGCCTATCCTTACCCCCATGGTAACAGGTTACAAGAAGATTCATCAACGGATGTGGACCAAAGGTTGTATAGATCCTTGATTGGTAGTCTCCTATATGTGACAGTCTCCCTGCCAGATGTGATGCAAGTAGTTGAACAAGTAGCATGATTCAAAGCAGCACCAAAAGAATCTCATATTATTGGATTCAAAAGGAATACTTCGATACCTTAAGGGTACAACGAAATATGGTATATGGTATCCCAAAGGAAATGATCTAGTTATCCAAGCTTATACAGATGTAGATTGGGCAATAAGTGTTGATGATCGTAATAGTACCAGTGGGGTAGCGTTCAATCTAGGTGGTTTCCTTGTCTCATGGTTAAGTAAAAAATAGTCTTCAATCTTGTTATCCACAGGGGAAGCAGAATACATTGCGACAAAAACTTATTGTACTCAAGTTTTCTGGATGAAGCAAACCTTGCAAGATCTTCAAGTTAACTTTGATGAGCCTATTCCCATCTTCTACGATAACACTAGTGCCATCAGTATCTCCAAAAATCTTGTGATGCATTCCAAAACAAAGAACATTCTGATCAAATATCATTTCATTAGAGAGAAGATCACCGAAAAGAATATCAAGCTTGAATATGTTGGCACAAAGGAACAAATTGCTGACATATTTACCAAACCATTACCTCGTGAAGCATTTGATTATCTTCGCCAACATCTTGGGATTCTCCCAAGTTCTCATTATAATCTTTCTCTTATCTAAATAAGTAGAAAGGGGGAGTGGAGGTGTGTACATGTTCGCGGGATGATAGTTTGTCAAGGGGAGTTACCCTTTGCCATTGATGAGAAAGGGGGAGAGAAGGTAGTAGGAAGAGGTGTCATGATCGTAGGGGGAGTACTTGTGTTTTCATCAATGCCAAAGGGAGAGATTGTTGATCAGTGGTTTTCATTGATGTCAACCCAAGAAGCACTAGGGGCTACCCTAGTCTTGCATAGGAATTTTGACTTAAAAGCTTACTCTATTATGAGTGAAGGACCTTCTAGGTGTATTCTACTCGTTGAGATGTTTCTATTGATATATAACATGCCACGTAATTCTTCACGGTTTGAGAGATATTCGTGTTTGAAGTTAGTAACCCCAGTTAGTGGGCTAAAACCCTATGGGGTTGTGGCATGGCACTCATAATTGGTTGTGGTCATTGAATAGTCAATAATTAATAAAATGTTTTCTCCTAAAATCTCTCCAATGTTCACTTGTTGAGGACCCTCTCAACTCAAGACATTCATATAAATAGGGAACCTCATATCCTCCTCTAGTAGGGATTTTGTAGCATCAAATAGGTCATCATGGAATTTTTGCTATAACATTGTTTTTGTGAAGCTTCAGAAGCTAAAATTAAAACCCATTTGATCTGAGATCGTGATTAACATCGTGACCATATTTCAGATCTTGGTTCGCTATATTTTTGAAGATATGTGTAGGAATTTACAGGGTAAGTTCCTCAGATAGAACACCAAAGGACATCGCTCACAAATAGATCACATATCAATACACCAGTATTCTTGACGTGGTTAAAACCCTTAAAGAGGGTAACATTCCATGGCCTGAGCCAACGTGGCCACTTCAGGCAATTTATTAATAAAAGAAAGAAAGTTTACATAAGGTTCTCTCATGAACAGTCACCCTACAAATGACCCTCCATGCTCTTTAAATATAGATCATGGACCAATTGGGTGTTAAGCCACGGATCAATGTCGGTAATACTGAGGAGAGAATGAATTTTCGGATCACTTCATGTCTAGAACTTATCATGACCGTCAGATTGTAAGTTACAAAAGAACATAGTAAAGAAACACACTTTACCTAACTCTACACTAGACCAAGTTATACTTAATTATTTCCTATGTGTCGGAATATCCTAACATCCCCCTTTAAGAACAACTTGGGATAGGATTGAAGGATTTACAAATATGACACAATAGGAGAAGGGAGGAGGCATTAGAGCCTAGCCCCCCTTAGTGACAACTTCCTGAACTCCAACCATAAATCGAAGTTTAGTAAACTTCACCTCTGTGAGATCCTTTGTAAAGATGTTTGTAGCTTGATCATCGGTTGAACAATATTGCACTTCAATAACATGGTCATGAATGAGCTTTCTGATGAAGTGCATGTGTATTTCAATGTGTTTTCAGCGCTGATGTTGAACTGTATCTTTTCATAGTTGAATGGCACTTTGATTATCACACGAAAGTGTAGTCGGATGTTGTTGCTGAAAGCCAAACTCTGACAGGATCTAATGAATCCAGAGGGCTTCCTTACTAGCTTCTACACCGCTGCGATACTCTGCTTCTACTGAAGAAAGAGAAATGGCACTTTGTTTCTTGCAAGCCCATGTAATAGTTCTAGAACCAAGAGTGAAGACATAACCTACAGTAGACTTCCAATCATCAGGGTCACCAACCCAATTGGAATCAGTGAAACCAACCAATAAAGGAGATTCTTCTGCATTGTAATGAATCCCAAACTGAACTATACCTCGAATATAACAAAGTATTCTTTTAGTTTCTTTCTAATGACTTTAATGTGGTTTTTGCATAAACCAAGCAATGAGGCCAACAACAAAGGAAAGGTCAGGACGGGTATGGGTCAGATACAAAAGTTTTCCTACAAGTTGACGGTATAAGGTAGCATCAACTTTAGGGGAAGTACAAGTGACTAAAAGTTTGGCTCCAGACTGGAAGGGAGAAGGGGATGGCTTACAGTCTTCCATGAGAAAGTGGTGTACAAGATCATAGGCATACTTGGACTGGGAAAGGGAAATACCTTCCTTGGATTGCAAGACTTGAAGACCAAGAAAATAATGCAAGTGTCCTAAGTCTGTCATTTCAAACTGATTTTTAAGGCTGGACTTCACATGGTTTATAAGGTTGGGATCAATACCAATAAGGATAAGATCATCAACATAAAGAACAATAATGATAAGAGACTTACCCACTTTCTTGGTGTAGACAGCATTGTTAGAATGCCACCTAGACAAGCCAGTATCTAAAAGAAAGCTATCCCTTTTGGCATACCAAGCTCAAGGGGCTTGCTTGAGACCATAAAGGGATTTCTTAAGCCGACATACAAGGATAGAGTCTGTTTGTATAAAGCCAGGAGGTTGTTTCATATAGATTTCTTCATGCAATTCCCCATGCAAAAATGCAGATTTAACATCCATCTGATGGACTTCCCATTTGAAAGAGGCAGCAAGGGAAAGAACAAGGTGGATAGAGTTAATTTTGGCAATAGGGGAGAAGGTTTCAATATCATCAATTCCTTCAACTTGTGAAAAACCCTTAGCAACAAGATGAGCTTTATGTTTATAAACTTTTCCATCTGGTCCATACTTGGTTCTGTAAACCCATTTTCATCTAACAAGTTTTCATCCCTTTGGAAGAGGAACAAGATCCCATGTATCATTTGCAAATAATGAATGATATTCTTAATTCATAGCTGCGTCCCAATCTGGATGGCCTGAAGCTTCTGCAAATGTGTCAAGATCATAATTCGCTGGAGCTTGAGCCACTAAAGAAGAGGCTCTATCAAACTGAGAACGTGTATGCCGCTGATTTATAGGACCACCTGCTGCATCCCGAGTAGAACGGACCCATTTTGGAAGCTCAGGTACTGAAGGAGGATCCTGAGAAGGTGGGGGAGGATTGTCATCCTTGCTGTCATCATCTGAAGAAGAAATATTTTCAGAAGTATAAGGGATGGAGAGAGGTGGCACATCCACCGAACTAGGCTCGTAGGCTTGTAGGCTAAGTCTATATCCTTTAACATCTTCAGAATATCCAACAAAAATACATTTTTCACTCTTAGGTTCTAAAGATTTATGTTTCTTATCTGGAATATGGGCCCATGCTTCACTTCCAAAAACACGAAAGTGACTTACATCTGGTTTAATTAAGCTCCATGCTTCTTCTGGAGTAATATTCTTTAAAACCTTAGCAGGAGTGTGATTTACTATGTAATTTTCACAGTTAATTGCTTCTGCCCAAAAATTAAGACTAACTCCTTTAGATTGAAGCATACAATTAGCCATTTCCTTTAAGGCGTGATTCTTCCTTTCAACAACACCATTTTGTTGTGGAGTATATGGAACAATATGTTGCATTTGAATTCCATGCTCAGTGTAAAAGTTGATGAATTTGTTGTTAACATATTCTCTGCCATTATCAGATCTTAGCTTAAGAATTTGATGTCCACATTGTTTTTCAACAAAGGCCTTAAAGGCCAAGAACATGTTAAATACTTCACTCTTGAGTTTTAAGAAGCATACCCAAGTGCGTCTGGAGAAATTATCAATGAAAGTTAAGAAATCATTGTAGCTAGAGAATGAAACAAATGGAAGTGGACCACATAAATCACTATGCACACGCTGTAAAGGGTCTGAGGCGTGCCAAGAGGCACATTTTTCAAAACTATCATGATGATGTTTTCCGAGTACACATCTGGAACAAACACCATTTCTGCAAGATACCATATGAAGACCTGTCACCATATTTTAGTTACATATACTTTTAAGGGAGCGATAGTTTAAATGACCATATCGCTCATGCCAAAGTTTTCTCACTTCATCATTATGAGCAACAAATACCGAGGGAAGAGTTGATGACCCAATGTTGTTAAACTTATACAACCTTGTAGAATCACCAGTGATACTAGTAGCTAAAATCTATCTAGGATCTCATAGGTCCTTAATTACAACATCATGAGGTGAAAATTCAATGATTTTACCTTCACCTAAATGAGTTATCTGATATACAGATATAAGGTTGTAGGATAAGGTTGGAACACATAATACATTATTAAATTGACCATTGTTTAGATGAATAGTTCCAATCCCTACAACACTAAGAGATCTATCATCACCAACATATATATTTTTGGTGTTACAATCATTTAAAGAAGAAAACATGGCTTTGTTTTTGGCCATGTTATAAGAAGCCCTAGAATCAATGAGCCACTCATGAGAATGAGAAGAAGAAGATACATTTAGTGCATAACTAGACCGATATGCTTGACAACCACATGCAAAAAGTGTTATTCCTGAAGATGAAGTTGAAATTGAAGAATGCTCCAAATGGATGTTATGCTTCTTCATTGCTGCTTCCAAGGCTTTCATCTTCTTAAATCATATGGATTCTAATTGGCCATCTCTATTACAAAAGTTTCAATGTATATCAGTCTTCTTCCCTTTGTTTTTATTTGCCTTATCATTTTGTTGAATTGATTTTTCATTTTGAGACTGAAATTGCTTAGGACCCTTGTTTGGTTTAGGACCATTCTTTTTAGGATATTGCTTCTTAGGATTCTTTGAATTTGGTTGTTGTCGGGTGGCTAAGATTTTCTTAGAAGAGTTTCCAAGATTAAGATGACCAACATGTAAGAGTTTTTCTTGTTCTCTTATTAAAGAATCACAAAAGGCATCAAAAGAGGGGGACTTGTAGTCTTGTCCTTGACAAATAAAGGCTTCTCTAGTAGAATGGAAGGTGGAAACAAACACAGAGTAGGCTGGTCCCAACTTAGTAAGAATGGAATAGATAAGGCTACCATCTTCTTTCTTAACCTTAACACCTTCCAAGAGAAGTCTAAGGGCCTTGAACTTGGACAAAAAATCTTCAATGGAAGAAAAATTATTGGGGTCCAACGTAAGCAACTCATTTTCGTGTTGATGGGCTTTAATTTCATTTTAAATTCCAAAAAATTTAGTGAGATGTTTCATTGCTTCATTAGGGGTATCAAGTTTTGCAATATGGAATCTAATGTATGGAGAAATAGAAATCCCTATCAACTCATATGCTTGATCTTGCCTATTTTCCCATTTGGCTGCCTTATCTTCATCTTTAGATTTAGTTTCTTGGCCTGAGGCTATTTTGTAAAGACCTTTACTTCTAAGTAAATCCACAATGTAGGACCACCATTGGAAGTAGTTGGTGTTGTCAAGAATAACTTGGCAATGGAAAGATCTTGAAAAATTAGGCCGATTAAAAAAAAACAGCTCTGAAAATGACTTCCGAATGAAGAAGCTATGGTTTTTTGAAGAAAAGTTGTTGAAGATGCCAACGAAGTGCGTGAATGTGCAGAAGTGAATGATAATGTTATATTTAAAAAAAATCCCCCCCTGTCCAAACTTAATCTAAGTAGCTCACTTTAAAAAGAAAATATGTGACCCACTTTTATAAATAAGTGAAAGTCACTTTTATAATGGTACTTTATGAGCTACCCACTAAGTTGTAACTTAAATAAAAGATAAAGAGGCTTTAGAATTATAAGTGACTCACTTTTTATAATGGGTGAGAACACTTTTACATAAAGTAACTTTAAAACATAAGTTACATGTGATTTTTGAAAAAGTAACTCAACAAAAAGAAAGACTTGAACTCAAGACCTCTATTCTCATAAAGTATCTTTTGACCAAGTAGCTAGTTTAAAAGGTTAGTAATTTTTGGAAAGGGTTTTTTTTTTTAAGTCACTTAAGCTTTGGGGTGCGTGCTTATTTGAAAAAGCCATTTTTTCCTATAAAACAAAAAACCACACAACCCAACACAGACATACAAAAAAAACCAAACCTTGTGGCTTGAAGTTAGCTTTTGCCGGAAACTAAAAATTTTCCTCAATGTTTCTGATTTTCCAAGATCACACTAAGGCGCAGTGGAAAAGAGCATACACATGAGGAAAATCCTTCATTTTTGTTTTTTATTTGCCCAGATCACACAGAGTCGCGAGGCAAAGAGCATACGCAAAAATGAAAGGTATAGATCCGATAATAAAAAATAGAGAGATAAATAAACTGAAATAAGCAGAGAGAAAATAACTAAAATTGCAAATAAACATTGTATACCTCCATATATTAAAAATGATATAGTTAGGGCTATGGGAAACCTTTTTGCATGAAACGAAAGGGGTCCCTCACTAGAACAGATGCTCCCAACACAATAGAGCAATCCTCTTGGCCCAAAAGTAGTCATAAATAGTAGATCGAGGAAATGACAATCGGATGCAATGGTACTGACTTCGGATTTGGATCACCAATTGATGCGGCCCTCAAATAGCTCCGATACCATGTAGGAATTTACAGGGTAAGTTCCTCGAATAGAAAACCAAAGGACATTGCTCAAAAACAGATCCTAGATCAATACACCAATATTCTTGACGTGGTTAAAACCCTTAAAGAGGGAAACAATCCACGGCCTGAGCCAACGCAGCCACTTCAGGCAATTTATTAATAAAAGAAAGAAAATTTACATAAGCTTCTCTCATGAATGGTCACCCTACAAATGACCCTCTATGCTCTTTAAATAGATATCATGGACCAATCAGGTGTTAAGCCACAGATCAAGTGTCGTTAATACCGAGGAGAGAATGAACCGTCAAACCACTTCATGTCTAGAACATATCGTGACCGTCGGGTTGTAAGTTATAAAATTACATAATAAAGAAACACACTTTACCTAACTCTACACTAGACCAAGTTATACTTAACTATTTCCTATGTGTCGGAATATCCTAACAATATGAACCGTCAAACCACTTCGGATTTGGATCACCAATAGATGCGGCCCTCAAATAGCTCTGATACCATGTCAAAATTTATAGGGTAAGTTCCTTGGATAAAAAACCAAAGGACACCGCTCAAAAACAGATCCCAGATCAATACACCAATATTCTTGATGTGGTTAAAACCCTCAAAGAGGTAAACAATCCATGGCCTGAGCCAATGCAGCCACTTCAGGCAATTTATTAATAAAAGAAAGAAAATTTACATAAGCTACTCTCATGAATGGTCATCCTACAAATGACCCTCTATGCTCTTTAAATAGAGATAATGGACCAATCAGGTGTTAAGCCACAAATCAAGTGTCATTAATACCAAGGAGAGAATGAACCGTCCAACCCTAACCCCCTTATTTATGTAATAGGATCAAGTCATAGTTATAGTTAAGTAAAGAGTCAATAAAGCCCATATTAATAATTGTAAGTGGTTAACCCGCATTTAATGAAGGGACCACAGTTAGTTGCAATTGGGCCATGGTATTAGATAGATGGTATTAATAAGAACCATGGTATTGCCCCATGGTATTGCATGTATGAATCCTATATAAGGATAGAGACTCCCCTCGAGGAGCATCGTGTCTTATTTTGTAATTGAGCTCAGCTCTATTGGAGGTTGCGCCCTCGAAGAGGCAAGTGAACATTGCTTTCTGAATAATAAAATACTTGCTGTTATTTCTCATTGTTCTATGTTCTGGGTATATTTCTTCACATATTTGGTATTATGGTATCATCTTGCAGGTTAAGAGCATAACAAGTGGTATCAGATCACTTTCCAGGGCCGGTGAGATCTCCAATTTTTAGCAATTTTTTTTTTTTTGGCTAGAGACGTGTTTCGGCGTCTTTAAACCACAGGATATGTCGTTGAGCACATAAACCTACAGATTTGGGGAGGCATGCATGCAGGAAATACAAGAGGTGGTCACGCTTGTTGGACTCCCTTGTAACCCCTATGGGTACCCCTTCAAGTAGTAGCGCATTAGACAGAACCGTGCATGGACTGTCTTCCAAGTACCCTCTGGGTATATCGGAAGCCCCCTAGCTCCCTTGAAACTTCACCATAGATAAACCATTGGCCGTCTTGCTGCTACAGTACACCAAGAACAACACTCGAAGAGATTACTCGCGCATACGATAGGGTAGTCGAGTTGTACAGCTAAGGGTATGGTTGATCCTCCTTGGTTAGTGCCCTAAAAAATTGGGCTGAGTACTACTGTTAGACCCTTATGTATATTGCGATCTGTAGCACCTGACACTCCTAGAGACCATAGTTCCATTCTCTATCTCGGGATCACGCATAATCTTTGCCAGATCAGATCTCGCAGGTGGGGTTTTGTCGCAGCAGCAGCAATCAGTTCTGTCGTTCAGATCTATCAGATCATCCATTCAGATCTATCAAATCCATCAGATCCGCAACAGCAATCAGTTCCACCATTCAGATCTATCAGATCAACCATTCAGATCTCTCAGATCCATCAGATCCACCATCCAGATCTAGCAGTTTGGGCTCTGTAGCCGTCGCAACAATTAGATCTGCCATTCAGATCTGACTAATTGTGTGGGTTCCTATACCTGGGCATGATTTTCGTAAGACTTTGGGTAGCATTGACATTTCTGGGATTCGGCTACCACAGTATTCTTAAGCAAGGAGTAAAACTCCGTTCGAAAAAAAATTCTAAGACCCCCCGGGGCACTTATTGGTGACTTAGCCCATAAGAATTAGGTCGACGAGCTAAGCAAGGTGGTACCATTCAATTGTTAGTGCCAAAAATTTCGAGCGGTCCCAAATTTCAAGTACATCGGATCGGTGCATGGTACAAACTAGAGCTCAAGCTATGGCCAATGAGAGGATTGACAAACTTGAATCACAATTGAACGATGTCATGTTGTAGCTGAAGAACTTAAATGAAACACTCTCTAAGGGCAAGGTGGAGGAACATGCGGAGGCATATATTGGCAATGAAAACATGGAGAGCGAGTCTATCCAGTCTCTTCAGCTCTTTGGCACCCACGAACAATCCCATCTGCGACCACCCAAGCTAGACATGTATAAATTTGATGCCTCTCACCCAACCGCATGGATAGCACAAATGGAGCAATATTTCACACTGAATTACATCCTGGATGATGCGACTCAGCTTAGTGTGGGTATCATGTACTTGGACAATGAAATATGGCAATGATGGCAATGGCATCAATGTTGCTATGGAAGGCCCTTGACTTGGTAGACATTCAGAAAAGCTCTTACGGATCGCTTTGACCATGAATCTAATTTTTTGGGTCGTCTCACTAAGCTCCGACAGATAGGAACAATGAATGAATATATTACAACCTTTGAAGCGTTAGCTTTCCACACTGGAGGTATACACGATGAGTTCTACGTGGAATGTTTTGTCAATGGTCTCAAAGAAGCCATACAAGCCCACATCCGAATGCACCACCCTAGCTCATGGTTGCATGCTTGTAGAATAGCTCGTGAAGTAGAACGTGCGTTAGAGGCCCAGTCCAATCGCCCAAATTTCATCGCCAAGGGTCGCCCCACACGGGCTCAAAGCACTACCCAAACACTCAAGGTTCAAAAGGTGTCACCAGTAGAAATGGCGGAAAGAAGAAAGCAAGGATTGTGTTACTACTGTGATGAGAAATACTCCCCCGAGCATAAATGCAAGGAGCCCAAATTCTTTCAAATTGATGCTACTGATCACAGTTCATCGGAGGAAGCCCCACCACTTGAGGAACCAGAGGAGGAAGAAGAGGACAACTAGCAAGACAATGTACCCGAAGAACCAGTTATCTCGTTGCAAGCTTTGGCAGGGATTTCTTCTCCCCAAACTCTCAAAATCAGATGTTTTATTAAGCATCGCCTAGTAGTAGTCTTGATTGATAGTGGCAGTACACATAAATTTATCCATCAAAGAGTCATAGAAGCAGTGCATTGTTTTGTCTGAGCAGTTTCTAACTTCCAGGTCCAAATTGCTGACGGGGGGACAATGAAATGTGAAGGCTGCTGTGAAAATGTCAAACTTCAAATGGGGGATTATTAGTTAAAGACCCACATGTTTTCCATACACATGGGAGGGTGCGACATTTTCCTAGGTGTTGAATGGCTTCGCACACTTGGCCCAATCACAATGGATTTCCAGGAGTTATATATGAGCTTTAAGCAGAACAACCACACACATACCCTCTGCGGACTCTAGGTGGGAGCTCCCTCTATTATCAGCTCACATAAGATGGAAAAATTGTTAAAAAAGAGCCACCATGGAGTTATAGCCCAATTTAATGCCATCCAGGCCTTCGAACCAAATTCTCTTCATATTCATCCTGAGATGCAACAGATCTTAAAAAACCATCTGCCAGTCTTTGACAGCCTCATGAGCTTCCAACCTTGAGAGGGGAACATTACCATAGCATTACTTTGGTCCCAGGGGCCCAACCACCAAATGTGTGCCCATATAGATATTTGTTCGCCCAAAAGAATGAAATTGAAAAAAATAATCAAGGAACTCTTGGAAGCAAGCGTCATTCGTCCCAGCATTATTCCTTATTCATCGTCGGTGGTCATGGTGCTCAAGAAAGATGGGGAATGGCGTATGTGTCCAAAGTTCAGGGCCCTCAATAAGTTGATGGTCAAAGATAAATTTCCCATCCCAGATGTCGATGATTTGTAGGATGAACTAAATGGGGCTCAATTCTTTACTAAGCTCGACCTTCGCTCGGGCTACCACCAAATTCGCATGAAAGAAGTAGTCATTCCAAAGACTGCTTTCCGAACTCGTGAAGGCCATTATGAGTTCTTGGTCATGCCATTTGGTCTTTGTAATGCCTCATCCACTTTTCAGAGCCTTATGAATCACCTGCTCAAACCATATCTCAGAAAATTTTTCCTTGTTTTCTTTAATGACATCCTCATCTACAGTCGCACCTGGGCCACACATCTTCAACATGTAGATCTTCTCTTGCAATTGCTCCGTAAGCATAAATTATTTGTCAAGATGTCCAAGTGCTCTTTTGGCATGGAAGCCTGAAGAAGTTGAGTATTTGGGCCACATTGTGGGGCGTGAAGGTGTCAGGGTGGACCCCAAAAAGATCCAGGCAATGCAGGATTGGCCTCAACCAAAGACCTTGAAGAGCTTGAGAGGATTTTTGGATCTCACAGGATACTATCAATATTTTTTCTGCAATTATGGTCACATTGCTAGGCCCCTCACTCAACTCCTGAAGAAAAATTCATTCCTCTGGAATGATGAAGCACAACAGGCCTTTACAGCTCTCAAACATACCATGTGTTCCACTCCAGTCTTAACACTCCCCGACTTCACCAAATCTTTTGTGATTGAAAGTGATGCTTCTGGTACGGGTATTAGGGCAGTCTTCATCCAGGAAGGTCGACCCTTGGCCTTCACGAGCCAACAACTAAGTGGGAAGAATCTGGGACAATCTACCTATGAGAAGGAGATGATGGCCATCTTACATGCAGTAGATACCTGGCGACCATACTTATTGGGGCGACATTTCCAAATCCGCACAGACCATCAAAGCCTTAAATATTTTTTGGAGCAACGCCTATCCTCACCACAACAAAATAAATGGCTCGCCAAAATGCTGGGATATGATTATGAGATAATTTACAAGAAAGGGCACAAAAATATTGTAGCAGATGCGTTATCCCGCCAATTTGATGAGGAGAGTACCCTGCTTGCAATTTCCCTTCCCATTCCAGAATGGATTGAAGAGGTTCGCAAGGAATGGTTTTCACATCCTTGGCTCTCCCAACTCATTAATCAATTGTAGACAGATCCAAATTCCACAGCGGGCTACTCGTGGTAGGATGAGATTCTTCACTATAAGGACAAAGTTGTAATATCACCAACATCCACCCTCAAAAGCCGCATTTTGGCGGAGTTGCACTCATCTCCCACTGCAGGACATTCAAGTTTTTAGAAGATGTATGCTTGCACTCGAAGATCATTTTTTTGGACAGGCATGAAAAAGGACATTCTTACTTTTGTAGTTGAATGCGACATCTGTCAGTGCCACAAAAGGGAAACAGTCAAATCCCCAGGCACATTACAGCCATTGCCCATCCTGGCCTTAATCTCGAGGGAGGTTTCTATGGATTTCATTACGGGTCTTCCAAAGTTAGGAAACAAGTCAGCGATCATGATGGTTGTGGACATACTTTCTAAGTATGCTCATTTTTGTGCCCTACCCCACCCTTTTACACCGACTTTGGTTGCTCAATATTTCATGGATCAAATCTTCAAATTGCATGGCATGCCCACTTCCATTGTGTCTGATCGTGACCCGATCTTCACCAGTAAATTTTGGCAGGAACTCTTCCGGCTACAAGGTACCCAACTACAACTCAATACTTCCTATCATCCACAAATTGATGGTCCAACTGAAGCAGTCAACAAATGTCTAGAGACCTACCTTAGGTGTTTCACTTTGGAAAAGCAACATCTCTGGGTACAGTGGGTTACCTCTAGCCAAATGGTGGTATAACACCAACTATCATGCGACCACCAAAATGACTCCATATGAAGTAGTTTATTGTAAACTCCCTCCTTCCCCTACTTCTTATATCAAGGGATGCTCGAAGGTACAAGTAGTGGATCAACTCCTACGGAAGCGCACAACCATGCTGGCCCACCTTAGAGAGAATCTTCATCAAGCCCAAAACTGCATGAAGCAACAGGCAGATCAACATCGCTTAGAATGCCAATTTCAAGAAGGGGATCAGGTATTTTTGAGGTTGCAACCATATAAGAAAACATCACTCAAAGACAAGGGTTGTCAGAAATTATCTCCAAAATTCTACGAATCGTATCAAGTACTTCAGTGCATTGGAGAAGTCACCTACAAGCTAGCTTTGCCACCCACTACAAAATTCCATCTAGTATTCCATGTCTCATGCCTCAAGAAAGTGATTGGGAACCATTGCAGAATTCAAACTAGTCTACTTGAAGTGGATGAAGAAGGGTCAATCTGGCTCCAACCTGGACAGGTTCTTGACACACGAGAATGGCACCTATGTGGCCGCACGATCAAGGAAGTCCTCGTCAAGTGGAAAGACACCTCTCCGGAAGATGCAACCTGGGAACCAACCACTATCCTTCAGCAGTTTTTGTAGGTTCAGCCTTGAGGACAAGGCTATTCTTATGGGGGAGGACATGTTAGGGTCCAACCCTAACCCCCTTATTTATGTAATAGGATCGATTCATAGTTATAGTTAAGTAAAGAGTCAATAAAGCCCATATTGATAATTGTAAGTCGTTAACCCGCATTTAATGAAGGGACCACAGTTAGTTGCAAATGGGCCATGGTATTAGATAGATGGTATTAATAAGAACCATGGTATTGCCCCATGGTATTGCATGTATGCATCCTATATAAAGGATAAAGACTCCCCTTGAGGAGCATCATGTCTTATTTTGTAATTGAGCTGAGTTCTATTGGAGGTTGCCCCCTCGAAGAGGCAAGTGAACATTGCTTTCTGAATAATAAAATACTTGTTGTTATTTCTCATTGTTCTATGTTCTGGGTATATTTCTTCGCATATTTGGTATTCTGGTAACGTCTTGTAGGTTAAGAGCATAACATCAATACACCAATATTCTTGACGTGGTTAAAACCCTCAAAGAGGGAAACAATCCACGGCCTGAGCCAACACAACCACTTCAGGCAATTTATTAATTAAAGAAAGAAAATTTACATAAGCTTCTCTCATGAATGGTCACCCTACAAATGACCCTCTATGCTCTTCAAATAGAGATCATGGACCAATCAGGTGTTAAGTCATAGATCAAGTGCCATTAATACCGAGGAGAGAATGAACCCTTAGACCACTTAAGGTCTAGAACATATCGTGACCGTCGGATTGTAAGTTATAAAAGTACATAGTAAAGAAACACACTTTACCTAACTCTACACTAGACCAAGTTATACTTAACTATTTCCTCTGTGTCCAAATATCCTAACAATATGATTTGAAGAAGTTAAGGTTTTTGCAGGCTCCCGAATTCCATGTCAAACAACGCCGAAGGTCGCAACAATGACACATGTCACTTCATACAAGTTATCTCTACTGAACTAGTCTATAATTAGGTCGTCGTGGGAGATTGGGCATAACTCTTTCTTGAATAATCCAATCTTGACCGGACCTATGGCGTTGGAAAGAGGACTCAGAGGGCTACCACAAGATGAAATTTTAGATGCTAGAGATTCGAAATTACATAGATTCAACAGATTCAATATCGAGCTCCTAGAAGGGAAGAAAAAACATGCATTCAAGGATCACTGCAGTAAGGACCACACACCAACAGTCAAGGGTAAGTCTCTTACAACAAGGTATGTATGATTAGTGTTTACATTTTGAGTATCATCTCTTACATATGTTATTGTAGGAAAACGTAAGTATATACAGGGTCTCGATTATATCTCTATGTCTCTATATGTCACAGTTAGTTTTGATACCACATTTCAGATGTTCTATTCTTGATACTACACATTTGATGCTACATATTCTTGATGCTACACCAAGTCTGCTAAATCTATATGATGTTGTAAGTTCATGTTACCTGTCTTGTCATAGTTGATAGAGTGGTCTCTGTTGTTGTACTTAGAACTTCGTCCATCACAAGTCTAAGGTTTGTCATCAATTTTTATTGTATATATCTTTAGGTCAGTTTTGGATATAGTCTTGCATAGAGTCCATGCCTATATCAAGAGTGGGAGTCTTTGTCTACTGCTGCAACAAGTCAACAACAAAAGTGACAAGCACACATCAGGTACACATTGTAATTTTAATTTGTATTGATTCATTATCATGCACTTACATGTGTTTTGCAAGGAGAGGTAAGTTGAAGGGTATTTTGTTTTGTTTTGGGATTGGTTTCGTCGGGAAAATTTTTCATGCAAGTAGAAGAAGGTTCAAGTACAAGATCAAGCAAGAATTCAAGAGCAGAAGTATAAAATCAAAGGAAGGATTGCAGTAGACATCCTTGAAGACATGATAACCATCCAGATATCATGAAGTATTTTTAAGGCTAAGAGTCATCATTGTAATGTTGTAAAAGAGTCATTGTTAAGAGTCATCATTGTAAAGATTGTAAAAGAGTCATTCTGCATAGAGTCAAAGATGTAGTGTTGGGAGGTATAGGAGTCACTACTGGGATGATTTCACGGTTGGGTTGTAGGTCATAGAGTGATTGGGTATTTGGTCAAGTACACAAAAACCATTGTAAATCTTATTGTATCGTGGATTGTTGTCCTTGGTTTGGGAATCCAAAGTCTTGTCTTATTTCAATCATTATAGGGTGGTGGGGAGGTGTTAGGTAGGTGTATGAAGTTGCCTACAAGTTGGAGCCTGTGAACACTTCAGGGTGGTAGGGTGGTGCTAGGGTGAGTTGTGGCTTGTTAGGGTGTTGGGGCATCCATTCAGTTGATTACTGAAGAAACCAAGGCATTGGGGCGTCCTTCCAGTAGGAGCTGGAGAAGAATGCTTTTCTAGAATTCTAGGAAGTTATTGCTTTCATTTCAATTGGGGCTGAAGATTAAAGAATTTAGTAGAAAAACTTTCTGTGGTTTTTGACCTGGTGGGGGTTTTTCACCTAAAATTCTTGTGCCTACTGTGTTATTTTATTTACTGTTATTACTGCATAAACATTAATAATAATTAAAGATTAACTAATTCTCTGAAAAGAATTAAAAGTGCTAATTGAAAGGAATACTGATTCACCCCCCCCCCCTTCTTAGTATTCCCAACAATTGGTATCAGAGCTTGGTTCCTTCAATAGTAGTCTAACAACTCAAAGGAGATCATGGAGTATACTAACAATAGAGTTCCTTTGTTCAATGAAAATAACTATGCACTTTGGAGTGGAAGAATGCAGGTTCATTTGTTGGCATAAGGATACAAAGTATGGAAAATCATTGACAAAGGCTTCACACCAACCAGGATGAATAATGTAAGAAAATATGGTATATGATGCAAAGACTAAAGATATCATTATCAGTGGGGTCATCGAATCTATTTATCTTAAGGTATTGAGTTGCAAAATTTCTAAAGAGGTATGGGGCAAGCTTGAAAATATATATGCAGGTGACTCAAAGGTGAAAGAAGTAAAGCTTCAAATTTTCAGGGAAAAATTTTAGCAACTCAAAATGAGGGAAGATGAAGATATTGCTGCATAATTTCAGCATGCTGATGAAACAAAAAATACATTGGAAGGTTTGGTAGAACCTATCGCAATGAAAATTGTTGTCAGAAAGATCTTTAGAACCTTGCAAGCAAGATTTAACCCTAAGGTATCTGTCTTGGAAGATAGATCGAATTTGACCAATCTCATCATAGATGAATTGCATGGAATTTTGATGGCATATGAAATGAGGATTGAAGAAGAGGATGGCACACCCCACTTAGAAACACATTTTCCGCATCCAAGAAGAATGGTAAGGACAGGCAGACTCAGAAAGAAAAAACTTGCAGTTGTAGGGATGAAGAAAAGGAAGAAGAGGAAGAAGAAATATTAGATAAAGAATTCGCCTACTTTATGCAGAAAATGAGAACAGGAACGGGAAAATTCAAAGGTAAACTTCCATTAATATTTTTTGACTGCAGTGAGGTTGGGCATTTTGCAGCCAAATCTCCTCACAAAAATGAGGCTGTTACGAATGGAAAAAAAGGTACTAGGAAGTTCAACAAGCAAGGCAAGAAGAAATGGTTTAAGAAAAGTTTCTTCACCAAAGAAGATAGTTCCTCATCCAAAGAAGAGAATGATAATGAAGAAGAATTCAATGAAAGAGTATTGTTTATGTCCAAGCATAATAAGAAAAAGGCACTTGATGAAGAAGGAGACGAAGAAGAAGAAATGACTGAGGTTGAATTTCAAAATGAAGGGATTAGTTTTATCAAAGAGCTCAAAGCCAAGAAGAAGCATGTCAACACACTTGAAGATGAATTAAAGACAAAAAGATAACAGGTCCTCAACCTTAAAATCAAGGTTGAAGAATACAAGAAAATTGAAGAATCTCTTAGGAAAGAATTAAAGGAAATCAACAAGGAAAGAGAAGCATTGGAAGATGAAATAGTGTTGGAAATACTGGCATGGGGGTGAATAAGTATTCCTTAGCAATTAACACTTTTAAATCTTTTTAGAGAATTAGTTAATCTTCAATTATTATTAATATTTATGCAGTAATAATAGTAAATAAAAGAACACAGTAGACACAAGAATTTTAGGTGGAAAACCCCCCTACGTGTCAAAAACCACTGAACACTTTTCTAATAAATTCTTTAATAAACAACCCCAACTGAAATGAAAGCAACAACTTCCTAGAATTCTAGAAAAGAATTCTTCTCCAGATCCCATTGGAAGGACACCCCAACACCCTGGTTTCTTCAGTAGTCAATTGAATGGATGCCCCAACATCCTAGACCAACCTACCACCCTGAAGTGTTCACAGGATCCAACTTATAGGTGACTTCATGCACCATCCTAGCACCTCCCTGCCACCCTATAATGACTGAAATGAGACAAGAGTGTGGATTCCCGTATCAGGGACAACAATCCACGATACAATATGATTTACAATGATTTTGACCTAACACCCAATCACACTATGACTTGCAAACCAACCATGACATCATCCCAAAAAAGACTCCTATACCTCCCAATAATGCCTTTTCATCTCTAGGCAGATTGACTCTTTTACAATAATGACTCTTCCAATGATGACACTTTTACAAATGAATCTTTTACAACTTTATAATGATGACTCTTGGCCTTGACACTTCTTCACAATATAAAAATGGTTGTCATGTCTTCAAAGGATGTCCCACTACAATGCTTCCTTTGATTTGATACTTCTGCTCTTGAATTATTGCTTGAAGTTGTACTTGAATCTTCTTATACCTGCATGCAAAATTTGTCCACGAAACCAATCCCAAAACAAAACAAAATACCCTTAAACTTACCTTTGCCTACAAAACACATGTAAGTGAATACCTGAAGTGTGCTTGTCACTTTTGTTGTTGACTTGTTGCAATAGTAGACAAAGACTCCCACTCTTGATATAGGCCTAGACTCTATGCAAGACTATATCCAAAACTAAACTAAAGATATATACAATCAAAACTGATGACAGACCCCAGACCTGTGATGGACCTGGTTCTAAGTGCAACAACATAGACCATTCTATCAACTATTACAAGACAAATAACATGAACTTGCAACATCATATAGATTTAGCAGACTTGGTGTAGCATCAAGAATATACAACATCAAATGTGTAGTATTAAGAATAGGACATCCGAAATGTGGTAGCGAAACTAATTGTGACATATATAGACATAGAAATATAACCTAGATGATGTATGTAATTACGTTGTCCTGCAAAAACATATTTCAGAGATGATACTCATATTTCAAATGTAAATACTAATCATACATACCTTGCTATAGGAGACTTACCCTTGACTTTGATGTGTGGTCCTTACTGCAGTGATCCTTGAATGCATGCTTTTTCTTTCCTTCTAGGAGCTCGATATTGAATCCATTGTATCTATGTAATTTCAGATCTCCAGGGTATAAAATTTCATCTTGTGGTAGCCCTTGGAGTCCTCTTTCCAACCCCATAGGTTTGATCAATATTGGATTCTTCAAGAAAGAGTTATGCCCAATATTCCACGATGACCTGATTATAGAATGGTTCAGTAGAGTGAACTTGTAAGAAGTGCCACATGTCATTGTTGCGACCTTCGGCCTTGAAAATGCTACTCAACAAACGACAGTCTTTCTTATTTCTGTGACTATTTATGAAATTTGAATCCAATGCTTAGAGAGAAATTTATGATGATTTTCCCAACATCACCTATTTGACATGGAATTTGGGAGCCTGCAAAAACCCTAACTTCCTCAGATCATATCTCTGCAAATATAGCGAACCAAGATCTGAAATTGTGTCACGAGGTTCATTAAGATTTAGGCTAAAATGTGCTTTAATTTCATCTTCTGAAGCTTTACAGAAAAAAATTTATAGCGAAAATTCCACGATGACTTGTTTGAAGCCACAAAATCCCTACTAGAGGAGGATATGAGGGTCACTATTTATATGAATGTCTTGAGTTGAGAGGGTCCTCAACAAGTGAACATTGGAGGGATTTTAGGAGAAAAAAAAAACATTATTAATTATTGACTATTCAATGACCACAACCAATTATGAGTGCCATGCCACAACCCCATAGGGTTTTAGCCCACTAACTAGGGTTACTAACTTCAAACATGAATATCTCTCAAACCGTGAAGAATTACTTGGCATGCCATATATCAACGGAAATATCCCAACGCATAGAATCCTTCCAGAATATCCTTGATTCATAATAGAGTAAGTTGTCAAGTCAAAATACCCATGCAATATCAATGTAGCCCCTGGTGCTGCTTGGGTTGACATCAATGACAACCACGGATCAACAATCTCGCCCTTTGGCATTGATGGCAACACAAATACTCACCCTACTATCATGACACCTCTTCCTACTGCCTTCTCTCCCCCTTTGTCATCAATGGCAAAGGGTAACCCCCCTTGACAAACTGTCATCCTGCAAACCTGTACACGCCTCCACTCCCCCTTTCCACTTAGTTAGATAAGAGAAAGATTCTAATGAGAACTTGGGAGAATCCCAAGGTTTTAGTGAAGATACTCAAATGCTTCATGAGGTAATGATTTGGTAAAGATGTCAGCAATTTGTTCCTTTGTGCCAACATATGCAAACTTGATATTCTTTTGAACGACCTTCTCTTTAACGAAATGATATTTAATCGGAATGTGCTTCATTTTCGAATTCATCACAAGATTATTGGAGATATTGATGGCGCTGGTGTTATCGAAAAATATGGGACTCATCAAACTTGACTCAAAGATCTTGCAAAGTTTGCTTCATCCAGAGAAATTTTGTACAACAAGTTGTTGCCACGATATATTCTGCTTCTACTATGGATAACGAGATTGAAGATTGTTTTTTACTTAACCATGAAACAAGACAACCACCTAGATAAAATGTTACTCCACTGGTACTCTTACGATCATCAACACTTCTTGCCCAGTCTGCATCTGTTTAAGCTTGGATAAATAAATCATTTCCTTTGGGATACCATAGACCATATGCTGCTATGCCCTTAAGATATCAAATAACTCTTTTGACAACAATAATATGAGATTCTTTTGGTGCTACTTGGAATCTTGCTACTTGTCCAACTACCTGCATCACATCACGCTGGGAGGTTGTCACATATAGGAGACTACCAATCATGGATCTATACAACCTTTGGTCCACATCCTTTAACAAATCTTCTAAGATTAACTTGCAACCTGTTATCATGGGGGTAAGGATTGGCTTGCAATCTTCCATATGGAAGTTTTTGAACATTTCCTTGTTGTACTTGGTTTGATATACGAATATTCCTTTATCGTGCTGAGAAATCTGAAGCCCCAAAAAGTATGTCAACTCGCCAAGCATAGAAATTTCAAAATCATTTTGCATTTTTGTGGCAAAGTCTTTACTTAATCTGTCATCATTGCTTCCAAAGATTATATCATCCACATATACCTCGATAATCATTAGGTTATCTTGATCCACTTTCACATAGAGATTATTTTCAGCACTTCCTTTCTTGAATCCTTGTTGATGTAGATACCTAGAAAGACGAGTATACTAAGCCCTAAGAGATTTCTTGAGACCATATAGTTACTTCTTTAATCTACAAACATAGTTTTCTTTATCAATGAGCAGAAAACCTTCGGGTTGTTCAATGTAAACTTCTTCTTACAATTCAACATTTAGAAAGTTTGACTTAACGTCTGTTTGGTAGACCTTAATTTTTCTCAAGCATGCATATGCGAGAAACATCGTGATAGTTTCCATTTTGGCAATAGGAGAACATGTTTCTTCAAAATTGATTCCTTCAACTTGTGCATATCCTTTGCAGACTAATCTTTCTTTATTCTTGGTAACCTGTAATCCTTCAACTGTTTTGCTCCCCCTAAATCTGTAATGAAACTGCCATCTTGTTCAAACTACCTTCTTGTCAATCGTAGACCTGTGCCATATATTGTTGCATAGACTCCTCATCTTCAAATTTCTAGGAGTCAATAAGCTGAATTGTTCAAAATAGTGTGTCATTTAACGGACCATCTTGACTTAAGCCATTAACCGAAGTAGCTATTGATTCCCCACAATTTTTTATGAATCGTGAAAGCATAACTATTGGGACCTTATTGCCTTCTTGATTTTGTTTCTCATCTTGTACTTGTTCATCGTGTACCTATTTTCCTTTCCAAACCTTCTTATTCTAGATGTCAAGCCTTTTATTCATGGTTGATTCCATATTGTACCTTTAGTTATGAGCTACTTGTCCATAGTTATGACATTTGTAACATTCGATATTATTCATAGAAGATTTTGTTTGGTGTTTATCTCGTGATCCTGCAAATTTGATTCTAGGGTTTTGCCAATAATAGTTGTACATGTCTGGAACTTCACAAGCCCTAGCGTTATGTCCAAAATTGTTACATTTTTAACATTTGACATCATCTCTCCAATGATCAAATTTTTTGATATTATGCTAAGTTCCGGAATATCCATTTATGAAGGATCTCCTGGAATTATATTCATTCCAAACATACATGCGACATTTTGTAACTCTATGTCCAAACCTTCCACATGAATAACAATGACCATAGAAGATAGGTTGGTACCTGCGAGGAAATATTCTTCGAGGAATTGTCTTCCAAGGTTCTTCGTGCGAGTCTTGATCTCTTGATTTAGTTGAGAGATCTATCTACTTGGTAGATTTTGCATATCCATCTTCTTTAATTGTCATAAAATGACTCGACTTCTTTTCGAATTTTTCTTTGTAACCAAGACCAAACTTGTTGCTGTATGATCGTTTGTCGTTGATGAGTTCGTCCAAAGTATTTGAACTGTTGGCATAGTTTTGAAAAGCTTTTCCATTTTTTACTTCCTTTCATAGAGCAACTATTTCAACTTCCAATGCTTCTCTTTCCTTGTCGTTTTCCTTTAATTCTTTCCTGAGAGATTCTTCAATTCACTTGTATTATTCAACCTTGATTTTAAGGTTGAGTACATGCTCTCTTTCTGTCTTCAATTCATCTTCAAGAGTGTTGGCATTCTTCTTCTCGACTTTGAGCTCTTTCATAACCTTAATCACTTCATTTTGAAATTCAACCTCATTCATTTCTTCTTCTTCATCTCCTTCTTCGTCAGGTGGCTCTTTCTTATTGTGCTTGGCCATAAACAATACTATTCCATTGAATTCTTCTTCATATTGTTGTCTTCTTCAGATGACGAACTATCTTCTTTGGTGAAGAAAATTTTCTTAAACCATTTCTTCTTGCCTTGCTTGTTTAACTTCCTATGACCTTTCTTTCCATTCGTAACAACCTCATTTTTGTTAGGACATTTGGCTACAAAATGCCCCACCTCAACACAATCAAAACATATTAATGGAATTTTACCTTTGAATTTTCCCGCACTAGTTCTCATTTTCCGCATGAAGTAGGAAAATTATTTATCTGAGAGTTATTCTTCCTCTTCTTACTTTTCTTCATCCTTACAACTGCAATTTTTTGCTTTATGAGTCTGCTTGTCCATACTATTCTTCTTAGATGCGGCAAATGTTGTTTCAAAGTGAGATGTGTCATCCTCTTCTTCAATCTTGATTTCATATGCCATAAGAATTCCATGAAATTCATCTATGCTGAGATTGGTCAAATTCGATCTATCTTCCAAGACATATACCTTAGGGTTAAATCTTGCTTGCAAGGTTCTGAGGATCTTTCAGACAATAATTTTCATTTCAACAAGTTTTCCCAAACCTTCCAATGTATTTGTTGTTTCATCAACACGATGGAAGTATGCAACAATATCTTCATCTTCCCTCATTTTGAGTTGCTCAAATTTTGCCCCGAAAATTTGAAGCTTTTCTTCTTTCACCTTTGAGTCACCTGCATATATATTTTCAAGCTTTCTCCATACCTCTTTAGCAGTTTTGCAACACAATACCTTAAGATAACCAGATTTGATAAGCCCACTGATAATAAGATCTTTAGCCTATGCATCATATACCATATCTTTATTACCCTGTTCATCTTGGGTTGCTGTGAATCCTTTGTCAACGATTTCCCATACTTCGTATCCTTGCGCCAGCAAATGAACCTGCATTCTTCCACTCCAAAGTGCATAGTTATTTCCATTGAACAAAGGAACTCTATTTTTAGTATACTCCATGATCTCATTCCAGTTGTTAGACTGTTATTAAAGGAACCAAGCTCTGATACCAATTGATGGAAACACTTAGAGCGAGGGGGGTGAATCAGTATTGCTTAGCAATTAGCACTTTCAAATCTTTTCAGAGCATTAGTTAATATTCAATTATTATTAATGTTTATGCAGTAATAATAGTAAATAAAAGAACATAGTAGACACAAGAATTTTAGGTGGAAAACCCCCTCCGGGCAAAAACCACTGAACACTTTTCTAATA
The DNA here is from genome assembly GCA_031772625.1 of Pinus tabuliformis. Classification (NCBI taxonomy): domain Eukaryota; kingdom Viridiplantae; phylum Streptophyta; class Pinopsida; order Pinales; family Pinaceae; genus Pinus; species Pinus tabuliformis. The sequence goes on along the minus strand of CM062808.1, from coordinate 90,597,282 downwards.
AATTCTTTAATCTTCAGCCCCAACTTAAATGAAAGCAACAGCTTCCTAGAATTCTATAAAATCATCCTTCTCCAGCTCCCACTAGAAGGATGCTCCAATGCCCTGGTTTATTTAGTATTTAAATGAATGGATTCCCCAACATCCTAGACCAACCTACCACCCTGTTCATAGGCTTCAACTTGTAGGCGACTTCATGCACCAGCCTAGCACCTCCTTGCCACCCTATAATGACTGAAATGATACAAGTGTGTGGATTCCCGTACCAGGGACAACCATCCACAATACGATATGATTTACAATGATTTTGACCAAACACCCAATCACACTATGGCCTACAACCCAACCATGAAATCATCCCAACAGAGATTCCTATACCTCCCAATAATGCCTTTTCGACTCTAGGAAGATTGACTCTTTTACAATAATGACTCTTCCAATGATGACACTTTTACAAATGACTCTTTTACAACTTTACAATGATGACTCTTGGCCTTGACACTTCTTCACAATATATAGATGGTTGTCATGTCTTCAAAGGATGTCCTGCTACAATGCTTCCTTTGATTTGATAATTCTGCTCTTGAATTCTTGCTTGAAGTTGTACTTGAATCTTCTTCTACCTGCATGCAAAATTTTCCCGGCGAAACCAATCCAAAAACAAAACAAAATACCCTTCAACTTACCTCTACTTGCAAAACACATGTAAGTGCATAATAATGAATAAATACAAATTAAAATTACAATGCGTACCTAAAGTGTGCTTGTCACTTTTTTTGTTTACTTGCTGCAGAAGTAGACAAAGACTCCCACTCTTGATATAGGCTTGGACTCTATGCAAGACTATATCCAAAAGTGACCTAAAGATATATACAATAAAAACTAATGACATACCCTAGACTTGTGATGGACCAAGTTTTAAGTACAACAACAGAGAACATTCTATCAACTATGACAAGACAAGTAACATGAACTTACAAAATCATATATATTTAGTAGACTTGGTGTAGCATCAAGAATATGTAGCATCAAATGTGTAGTATCAACAAAAGGACATCCGAAATGTGGTATCAAAGCTAACTATGACATATAGAGAAATAGAGATATAACCGAGACCCTATATGTACTTACCTTGTCCTACAAAAACATATGCCAGAGATGATACTCATATTTCAAATGTAAACACTAATCATACATACCTTGCTATAGGAGACTTGCCTTTGACTATTGATGTGTGGTCCTTACTGCAGTGATCCTTGAATGCATGTTTTTTCTTGCCTTCTAAGAGCTCGATATTGAATCTGTTGTATCTATGTAATTTCAGATATCCAGGGTATTAAATTTCATCCTGTGGTAGCCCTATGAGTCCTCTTTCCAACTCCATAGGTCTGATCAATATTGGATTCTTCAAGAAAGAGCTATGCCCAATCTCCAACGATGACCTAATTATAGACTGGTTCAGTAGATCGAACTTATACGAAGTTCCATGTGTCACTATTGCGACCTTAGGCCATGAAAACACTTCTAAAAAAACCACAGTCTGTCATCTTTTTGTGACTCTTTATGAAATTTGAATCCAATGCTCAGAGAGAAAGTGATGACGAGTTTCCCAAGTCACCTGTTTGACATGGAATTTGGGAGCCTGCACAAACACTAACTTCCTCAAATCATATCTCGGAAAATATAGCGAACCAAGATTTGAAATGTGGTCACGAGGTTCATCAAGATTTTGTCTCAAATGGGTTTTAATTTCCGCCTCTGAAGCTTCACAACAAAAACGCTATAGTGAAAATTCCATGATGACATGTTTGAAGCCACAAAATCCCTACTAGAGGAGGATATGAGGGTCATTATTTATATGAATGTCTTGAGTTGAGAGGGTCCTCAACAAGTGAACGTTGGAGGGATTTTTGGAGAAATTGTTTTATTATTAATTATTGGCTATTCAATGACCACAACCAATTTGATTGTGATGCCACAACCCCATAGGATTTTAGCCCACTAACTGGGGCTACTAACTTCAAACATGAATATCTCTCAAACTGTGAAGAATTACTTGGCGTGCCTTATATCAATGGAAACATCTTGATGAGTAGAATCCATCTAGAAGATCCTTGACTCAGAATAGAGTAAGTTGTCAAGTCAAAATGCCCATGCAAGATCAGGGTAGCCCTTGGGGCTGCTTGGGTTGACGTTAATGAAAACCACTGATCAACAAATAGTTTCTCTACGAAAGGAAGTAAAAAATGGAAAAAAAAATTCAAAACTATGCCAACAGTTCAAAGACTTTGGATGAACTCATCAGAAACCAAGGATCATACAATGACAAGACTGTTCTTGTTTAGAAAGAAAAATTTGAAAAGAAGTCGACTCCTTCTATGACAATTAAAGAATATGGATTTGCAAAATCTACGAAGCAGATAGATCTCTTAGCTAAATCAAGAGATCAAGACTCACAGGAAGAACCTTGGAAGACAATTCCTCGAAGAAGATTCCCTCCTAGGTACTAGCCTATGTTTTATGGTCATTGTTATTCATGTGGAAGGTTTGGACATAGAGCTACATAATGCCGCATATATGTATGGAATGAATATAATACCAGGAAAGCATTTAGAAATGGATATTCCATAACTCAGCATAATATCAACAAATTTGATCATTTGAGATATGATGTTGAATGCTTCTAATGTAACAATTTTAGACAAATGGCTAGGGATTGTGAAGTTCCAGACAGGTACAACTATTATTGGCAAAACCCTAAAATAAAATTTACAAGTTCACAAGATAGACACCAAACATAATCTTTTATGAATAACATCGAATGTTACAATTGTCATAAATATGGAAACATAGCTCGTAACTGCAGTTACAATATGGAATCAACCATGTATGAAAATCTTGATGACGAGAATAAGAAGGTTTGGAAAGAAAAACAGGTACATGATGAACAAGTACAAATGAGAAAGAAAAGAAAGAAGGCAATAAGGTCCCAACAATTATGCTTTCACGATTTGTAACAGATTGTGAGGAATAACAAATTGCTTCGGTTAATGACTCGAGTCAAGATGGTCTGTTAAATGACACACTATTCTGAACAATTCAGCTTATCGACTCCTAGAAATTTGAAGATGAGGAGTCTATGCAATAGTATATGACACAAGTCTATGATTGGCAGACATGTAGTTTGAACAATATGGTAGTTTCATTACAAGTTCGGGGGGATAAGAATAGTTGAAGTATTACAGATTCAAGAAAGGAATCACTGAAAAGCAATCTCTATGTGAAAGTGGATCAAGACAATCTAACGATTATCGAGATATCTCAACAGGATAAAGGAATATTCATATATAAAATCAAGTACATCAAGGAAATGCTCAAGAAATTCAAGATGGAAGATTGCAAGCCTATCCTTACCCCCATGGTAACAAGTTACAAGAAGATTTGTCAACGGATGTGGACCAAAGGTTGTATAGATTCATGATTGGTAGTCTCCTATATGTGACAGTCTCCTTGCCAGATGTGATGTAGACAGTTGGACATGTAGCAAGATTTCAAGAAGCACCAAAAGAATCTCATATTATTGGCTTCAAAAGGAATTCTTTGATACCTTAAGGGTGCAAAGAAATATGGTCTATGGTATCCCAAAGGAAATGATCTGGTTATCCAAGATTATACAAATGCAGATTGGGAAGGAAGTGTTGATGATCGTAAGAGTACCAGTATATTAGTGTTCTCTCTAGGTAGTTACCTTGTCTCATGGTTAAGTAAAAAACAATCTTCAATCTCGTTATCCACAGTGGAAGTAGAATACATTGTGACAACAACTTGTTGTACTCAAGTTCTCTGGATGAAGCAAACCTTGCAAGATCTTCAAGTTCAGTTTGATGAGCATATTCCCATTTTTTGTGATAACACTAGCACCATCAGTATCTCCAAAAATCTTGTGATACATTGCAAAAAAAATCACATTCCGATCAATTATCATTTCATTAGAGAGCAGGTCGCCGAAAAGAATATCAAGCTTAAATATGTTGGGACAAAGGAACAAATTGCTGACATCCTTACCAAAGCATTACCTCGTGAAGCATTTGAGTATCTTCACCAAAAGATTGGGATTCTCCCAAGTTCTCATTATACTCTTTCTCTTATATAACTAAGTAGAAAGGGGGAGCGGAGGTGTGTACAGGTCCACAGGATGATAATTTGTCAGGGGGAGTTACCCTTTGCCTTTGATGACAAAGGGGGAGAGAAGGCAGTAGGAAGAGGTGTCATGATCGCGGGGGAGTACTTGTGTTTCCATCAATTCCAAAGGGGGAGATTGTTGATCAATGGCTGTCATTGATGTGAACCCAAGCAGCACCAGGGGCTACCCCAATCTTGCATTGGAATTTTGACTTGAAAATTTACTCTATTTTGAGTCATGGATCTTCTAGATGGATTCTACTTGTCAAGATGTTTCCTTTGATATATAAAATTCCATGTAATAATTCGTGGTTTGAGAGATATTCATGTTTGAATTTAGTAACCCTAGTTAGTGGGCTAAAATCCTATGGGGTTGTGGCATGGCACTCATAATTGGTTGTGGTCATTGAATAGGCAATAATTAATAATGTTTTTTTCTCTTGAAATCTCTTCAATGTTCACTTTTTGAGGACCCTCTCAACTCAAGACATTCATATAAATAGTGACCCTCATATCCTCCTATATTAGGGACTTTGTGGCTTCAGACATGGCATCATGGAATGTTCACTATAACTTTGTTTTTGCAAAGCTTCAGAAGCTGAAATTAAAACCCATTTGAGATGAATTCTTGATGAACCTTGTGACCAATTGTTAGATATTTTTTCGCTATATTTTTGGAGATATGATTTGAGGAAGTTAGGGTTTTTGCAGGCTCACGAATTCCATGTCAAACAGGGTTGAAGGTCGCAACAGTGACGTGGCACTTCGTACAATTTCGCTCTACTGAACCAGTATATAATCATATCATCTTGAGATATTGGACATAACTCTTTCTTGAAGAATAAAATATTTATCAAACGTATGGGGTTGGAAAGAGGACTCAAAGGGTTACCACAGGACAAAATTTCAGACCCTGGAGATTCGAAATTACATAGATACAATGAATTCAAATCCAGTTCCTAGAAGGCATGAAAAAGCATGCATTCAAGGATCACTGCAGTAAGGACCACACATCAACAATCAAGGGTAAGTCTCCTACAACAAGGTATGTATGATTAGTGTTTGCATTTTGAGTATCATCTCTTACATATGATTTTGTAGGACAATGTAGGTATATACAAGGTCTCGGTTATATCTCTATGTCTATATATGTCACAGTTAGTTTTGATACCACATTTTAGATGTCCTATTCTTGATGCTACACCAAGTATGCTAAATCTATATAATGTTGTATTTTCAAGTTACTTGTCTTGTCATAGTTGATAGGATGGTCTTCGTTGTTGTACTTAGAACTTGGTCCGTCAAAAGTCTAGGGTTTGTCATAAGTTTTTATTGTATCTATATATATATATTTAGGTCAGTTTTGGATATAGTCTTGCATAGAGTCCATGCTTATATTAAGAGTTGGAGTCTTTGTCTACTACTGCAACAAGTCAACAACAAAAGTGACAAGCACACTTCAGGTATGCATTGTAATTTGAATTTGTATTTATTCATTATTATGCACTTACATGTGTTTTGTAGGTAGATGTAAGTGGAAGGGTATTTTGTTTTGTTTTGGGATTGGTTTTGCTGGGAAAATTTTGCATGCAGGTAGAAGAAGATTCAAGTAGAATATCAAGCAAGAATTCAAGAGCAGAAGTATCAAAGCAAAGGAAGCATTGCAATGGAACATCCTTGAAGACATGGCAACCATCAAAATATCATGAAGTATTGTTAAGGCTAAGAGTCATCATTGTAAAGTTGTAAAAGAGTGATTTGTAAAAGATTCATCATTGTAAATATTTTAAAAGTGTCATTTGTGAAAGAGTCACTCTGCTTAGAGTCAAAGAGGCAGTGTTGGGAGGTATAGGAGTCACTATTGGGATGATGTCATTATTGGTTTGCAGGTCATAGAGTGATTAGGTATTTGGTCAAGTACACGAAAATCATTGTACATATTATTGTATCATGGATTGTTGTCCCTAGTTTGGGAATCCAAAGTCTTGTCTTATTTCAGCCATTATATGGTGGTAGGGAGGTGCTAGGAAGGTGTATGAATTTGCCTACAGGTTGGGGCCTGTGAACACTTTAGGGTGGTAGGGTGGTGTTAAGGCGAGTTGTGGCTCGCTAGGGTGTTGGGGCATCAATTCAGTTGATTACTGAAGAAACTAGGGCATTGGGGTGTCCTTCCAGTGGGAGCTGGAGAAGAATGCTTTTCTAGAATTCTAGGAAGTTGTTGCTTTCATTTCAGTTGGGGCTGAAGGGTAAGCAATTTATTAGAAAAACGTTCAATGGTTTTTGACCCGGAGGGGGTTTCCCACCTAAAATTCTTGTGCCTACTGTGTTCTTTTATTTACTGTTATTACTGCATAAACATTAATAATAATTGAATATTAACTAATGCTTTGAAAATATTTAAAAGTGCTAATTGCAAGGAATACTAATTCACCCCCTCCAGTTATTTCCAACATAGATCTCGATGATCTTCCTTATTTTTCTTCTTGTATTCTTATTTCACCTCTTGAGTTACATGAGCTTCTTCCATTTTTATTTTGTTGTTGTTGTCCTTCTTAGGTTAGGACAATTCCTTTTGTAGTTTCCATATTCTCGGCATCCAAAGCATTGGACTTTGGACATATCTCTATTTCTTGTTCTTCATGGACCATATTTTCCAATTTTTCCCTTTCTCTTGGCCATGGTTGCAAATGCTTGCTCCTTTTATCCCACATCATCCTTTGCTTTAAGTCTAGTTTCCTCTATCTTGCATAGAGACCATAGTTCACTTAGTGGGGTAGCTTCCTTCTTGGCATATATTCTTAATGTGAAGTTGCCCCAATCCTCAGGTAGAGCATTGAGTACTACAATTGTCATTTCTCTGTCAGACATGACTTCACCTAGCTCTTAAAGTTGATCCCTCATCTCAGAGATCCTCATGAAGTATGGAGCTATTCCTTCCTTTGATATCTTCATCTTGTACAAATCATTTCGTAGAGATATCACTTCTCCAACTGTTCTTACCGAGAATAGCTCTATTAGTTTATTATAGATTTATTTTGACGTTTCAATTTTGGAGACATAAGGAATAAGAGAGTCCTTGATAGATTCTATTAGAATCCTTTGAACTCTTGTCTCATCCTTATTGTACTTGGCTAAGGCTTGAGTTTGTTCCTTAGTAGGGATAGTGATATTCCCTTTGATGTGATATAGAAGTTCATTCTCTTTGAGAAGTAAATCAATCATCTTCTTCCATGAAAGGAAGTTATTGGTCCCAACCAATTTGTTGCTTTCCTTGCAAAACTACATTGAGGTATATTCAGAAGGGGACATATACTTACTTGATAGAGTTTGAGATGTAGTGGACTTACTCTTTTCTTGAAGACTTGATGGCTTTCCTTCCTTAGATCTTGATGTTCTTCAAGTTGATTTCTCCAAGTGGACTTGCTTGATGATGATATTTTCTTGATGACTTGTAGCTTGATGTAGTTCCCTCTTTGACTTTCTCTTCTTGTAGGTTCCTCTATATAAGGATTTTCTTCTTGCTTTGTAGTCTTCCTTGATGAATGATAGATGGATGACCTTCTTGTCCTTGATGTTATTGAGACTTCTTGGCTTGATGCTTCAACCTTGTAGATGTTATTCCTTGATGATTCACCTTATGAGTGTTCTTGAGATGCCTGTTACTTGATGTGTCACCTTAGCTCTAATACCATGTTGAAGAATCAAGTGAATTTATGTATAGTAGGATTATTCTTGAAATGATAACAATTTTTGAATCTCTTTTACAATTTATCATGTTAGCTTAATCTTATTCTTCGTATTAATGCATGTGTGTTTACTTCATCAAACTGCTACCAAAAAACATAAGAACAAGAACACAAGATATTGGCTCTCTGCCAGGGCAAAACCTCTCTCTATTAGATAGGAAAACCCTTTCATAAATTTCTCTTATTGAAACTTCTTATTGATCAATTCCAAAACCTAGACCCTTGACAAGAATATCCTCCAAGCACAAGTCAAGTCCTTCCTTCTTCCTATACTTTGTCTCCCATCACTTCGTCCTCTTCCTTTCAGCACTTCGTTTCTCCACACTTCATCCTCCTTCTTCTTCCAGAAACTAGTGATAGACCTTGTTATGTGAGCTCTAGAAGAGTGACTTATCTTTGATCCTTAGTGAGATCCTTCACTTATGAAGATACTTTCCTTCTCTTGTCCAATCGAGCTTCTTCTTGATGTGTAGTTGCAAACTTGATGTGACAGCACTGCAGCCCTAGTTTCTCGCACATGTGGGAGGTTTCCTTATACTTTTTGCTTCTTTCTCCTTCGCTTGAGAGACCCTCTTCTTTTCTTGAGTAGGAGGCCTTATAGGCCCAAGTTACTAGCCCAAACGATAAGATATGTATGATTGTGATACTGCTACTGTTATGATCGCATACTGCTCTTCTTATCATGCACGTGTGACTATTTTTCACCCTAAATAAAATCCCTTCAACTTCGATTAGACTTCTCCTTCTTCGCTACACCAGATGCTCCTTAAACTCGCTTTCCCTTCACCCTTAACTCGTCTTCCTTCTCATTGATTTCAGAGGTATTGTAGGCTTGTCATTGGAGGAGTGGACAACCTCTGCATATAGAGGACAGCCCCTCCTTTAGGTCGACTTGAGGATAGTAGGCCAACTTCACTTCTTTTGCATAAAAAATTCTTCTTTGATGATGTCGTTGCATGGAGAGGACTTTGAATTTGCTTGGAGATATATTCTTTGACTCTTATACAAATATATACATGGTGTAACATTCCCTTAAGGTCTTCAACATTTTCTTTTGACTCTTTGACTCACCTATAGCACTTTAACATGTGCTAGAACTATTTCAATGAGCAAGAAACTCATTGATAAATATAACAAAAATAATATTTATTTTCTTGAATAAATACAAATATCAAAGGTACATTTATGAATACCGAACCTAGTTACACTTTCTTCATTAGAAATCCACGGACTTATTGAGCTTGGCATACAGCATCGACCAAATACTTGACCAAAATGTGCTTAGAAACCTTCTTTCTCGATCTGAGATAATGGACCGTGGGATCCCAAAGTTTACCCACGCTCATTCAAAGAAGATATTAGCAGTGGATTTTGATGTGATACTCTTCTTCCAGGCCACCATAATGGCCATCTTATATAATTTGTCGACGACCATGAAAACACAATCCTTTCCATGCTTAGTAGAAGGAAGGCCCGACATGTAATCCATGGAGATGGATTCCCAAGGCTGACTAGGAGTAGGCAGAGGAGCGTATAGGTCTTGGTTCTTGATGATTGGTTTGGCAATGACACAGGCAATGAAGGATCTAATGCACTTACCAACATCCTATCAAAGGTTCAACCAATAAAAATACTTCTACAATACTGCCACTGTTTTCTCTACCCTGAAATGTCCGGGGCCCCGATTGTAGTGTTCCTCCCAAATCATCTTGGCATGCTCACTTGAAGGCACATAAAGGTGTCCCAGGTGGTATAACAATGCATTATAGAGGTGAAAATTTGGAACTTTCTTGCCTTCTAGGAGCGTTTGGTATGTGTTATAGAATTCTGGATCGCTCTTGTAAAGATGCGACCACCCTGCAGTCTCGTTCCCATAAGAGTCGAGCACAGTAGTCAGCGCCATGACTGGTGGTCAATTGAGGTAGTATGCAACATTTTTGGTGCTTACCATATTGTACTTAATGTTCAAATGGAACTGGTGCATGTATATGGACCATTTATGATGGCGATCATTCTGCAATTTCCCTTGTGTCTATATAAAATGCAGTGGTCAGTGGTGTTGTAACTCTCGGAGACATTTCTTCGTTGTGGGGGAACCAGTGCTCGATACATATTAAGATTGATGAAAAATTAATAAAATCAGTGGCTGGAGAAATAGGCCATGAGAGCACCAAAGAATCTTCTAATTCAAAGACCTAGCCTTCGAAACCGGAATGTCTAGAGACACAGAGGATTCTAGGGTCTTTGAGCTAAGAAATGATTTATAAAGAAAATAAAGAAAGACATGGTTTAAGCTTAGGAAATTAACAATATAAATTCAAACCTCTATAGAAATAATTAAGGGAATGAGAGATAGTGTGAGTGAGTTTATGGAACATGGAGCGTTCTTTAAGGGTCTCAAATTTAAACTACATGAGTACTAACAAGTAAATTCATGAAAGATTAAATTGAGACAACCTACTGCATCATACACCATTCCAAAAGAGGAAAAAAACATAAATGAACTACTACAAACAAGAGGGAAAACAACAATTGCAACCATCCCAATGTTGGAATCAAAACTGGTTACTATTATTGAGTTTTTGAGAGACTCCTCCGTTACATGGACTCTTGCCTTTTCTCCCTTCAAACCCTTTACAATCATCGATTTATCCTTTTTATTCCCTTTCCCAATCTAACTAATCTACTGTCAAAACTGAATTAGTTTTGAGAACTGACTCTTAACTTGGCAATAAAGTGTTTTTAAACATTTACAAAAACTGTTTATCTAAAATCCTTAAAGTTAGAAAAGTAATTTAACATATTATATATATGTATTACATATATCATATTAAATTAAAAAAAACAAAAATTCTTTTCGGTACCCTTTTGATTACTTTTACAAGGCACACACACACACACACACAAATATATATATATATATATATATATATATATATATATATATATATATATATATATATATATATATATATATATATATATATATATATATAACAAGCCTAAATCTTTGTTTTCGCACGTTAGATGTGTCAATATAGGTTTTCATTGATGTCAATATGGCATTGATTGAGATGTCAATATTCTTCATATGCCTCGTTCCAGATGATGATTCCATACCCTTGAATGATCACATGGTTGGAAGATTAGATGGATGATCTCACTTGATGGTTGGAATGAAAAACTAATGGAGGCTGCACTATAACATATCATTGCACCATTATGTGATGACAGGGATGATACACCCATTGTTGGACACTATCATGATGACGTGGATGTCCTACGTGATCCTATGATGATGAAGAAGCCAAATAATGGAGAAGATAAACAATAGAGAAACCAAACAAAGAAGCCATATTGTCCTAATCATTTTCTGCACTAAATAATTCAAGGGAAGTCACAAAGAAAAATGTCTTTCGCTCCTTAGAGGAAGAATCTTTACATGTGACCAACACCATCTTTTAGAGAATAATCTTCCCTTTCCAATGAGCTATTACATAGCCCAAAACTCCAAGTGGTTTCAAAGATATTGAATTTTTAAGTTAAGGAAATTATTCATAGCAGTGAGCCGACCTATGCTCAAAGACACATGTTGGCCTACCTCCAGTGACGTGCCCCTTCAATTTTAATAGCAAAAAACACTATAAATATATAGTTTTGTCCTCATTTCAAGTGAGCAGTTCGGTGATCATTCTTCAAAAGAAATTACAGGAGTAAGAAAGGTTGAAAAGAAAGGAAATGAGTCATATTAATCTTTGTTTTGGATTTGAAATATATAGGCAGATGAAGTAACCTATAGGTAACACACCTCCAGTCATCCAACACATGAATTAATCTAGGTTTATGCACAGATTTGGACAGGACTAAGCTCAGATCTAGGAATACAACAGTTTGCTTAGGTTGTGCCTTAATTACCTTGACTATTACATCTCTTTACCTTGTATGAATGTGATCTTCAGATCCGTGCAACAATAATGATGATAAGTGAAACAACATCTGTTTGATGGCTTAGTGAAACCACTTCTCCTTAGATTAAGAACCTTTTCCTTGGACTGAGATATCTTCTAGCTCAGAAGTGCAACAGGATTGCAATATTTAGCTCTGTGTGCAACAAGATTGTAGTACCTTGATTGTGATCATTCGAATCATTAATTTGAGATCATATCTAGTATTTCGGAGTGCAATAGTTGCAAGTTGTCATAGCTCCAACATCACAAAGTGGTTGAGTTCTTAACTGTGCCTTGATGACAGTGACTACCTAACTCAGATTTTTGACTATGGAATGTGACTTCACTTGCCAGTGACTGAGGCTCGAATAATTAAATCACACTATCTCTCAAATATCTTTGTGGGGGAGTTTCACTTCCTCGGACTATGACTAAGGCTTGTGAAGATATGTTGGACAGTGGCATTGTTAGATGGTAGAATCTCCTCTTGAATAGTAGCATTGGTGAACAACAACATCTTCTCTTGTTGAGAACTTGGGGACTTGTGGGCAATGAAAAATAGAAGGCTCAACCTATTAGAGACACTTTTGAAGTCTTTGTGAAGATCCCAGATTGGAGCCTTCTTGTTGAATAGCCTTGACTGACCTTGGAGTCAATATTGAAGACCATGATGCATCGTTGATGTCATCATGAGGTAACCTTGGATATCTTTGTTTGAGTATAATGAAGAGTAGTGGTGACACCTTCTATGAGACAAGGTTGTCATTGATGATATGACGTGACGATTAAGTGAAGGGATTGCTAAAGATTCACAGGGCTGGTTGAAGAAGACTTTGGGAGCCGTGAAGAATAACCTAACATATCTCGACAAAGTAAAGCTAAAGGATTGGTGTCCTTGGAGTTGGTGCTCCTAAACTCAAGGTTGGTGCCTTGGATAAGATAGGGTAAAAACCCTAGAGGTCGGAGCCTCACTAAAGTCCAATTAGGTGCTTGGCACATCCTAGGTTGGAGCCTAGGTGACTTCATCAAGGGTTGGATCCCTACCCATATTGTACTTGATTCATTGTAAAGATTATACTAATAAAAGCAGTTATTTCTATTGTTCATTTTGTGTTCTAAATATAAGTGATATAACTGGTAAAAGTAACAATTGAAAATAAATATTGATTCACCCCCCCTCTAAGTATTTCCAACAATTGGTATTAGAGCCAGTACCTTCACTCAAAGCCTAATAGCTTGAAGGTTGATCATTGGAACACAAATGGCGAAGCTAAGGAAGAAAGTATCCAATCCTCCTAAAGATTTGTCTCCCTCAACCACCAAAATTGAAGTCAATCAATTTGTGAAGCCTCCGTTGTTCAATGGAAACTTTGATAAATGGAAGGAAAGAATGAGGAATTTCTTAAAGACTCAAGGCATTGAAGTCTGGAAATAAGTGATTACTGATAGCATGTTGGATGGAGAATCCAAGGAACATAATACAAGAGCAATGAAATCAACCTTCAATGGGCTACCTGATTCTATGAAGGCCAATTTTGAAAAATGTTCGTCAACAAAAGGCATATGGGATAAACTTCATGATCTTCACTCGAAAGGAGCATTCACAATGGTCTCTAGTCAAGAAAATGATGGAAAACAAGAAGGAAATATAGAGCCCATCAAGGAAACTGAAGATAAGAGTGATGATATCAAGGCTAAAGAAGACCTAGAAAATGAAGAGAATGAAAAAGATTTTGAAAAATATCTCCTCACTAAAATTATGGCTGCCATCGAAGAGATTAACAATTTGAAAAAGGAAAATGAGGAACTTAAGAAGAAAGTGCAAGTTGGTGACCAGGACCTTGTCAAGCTTCAAGTACAAGAAATAGATGAGGAGCTCACCAAGATTAAGGAAGAATTTCATCAAAACAAGAGAAAGCATCATGAAGAAGTCATATCCATGACAAATCAATTGGATAAGGCAAAGAAATGGGAAGATACCTTATCAAGCCACCTTGAACAAAGGCACAAAAGCTTGAACAAACTTGAAGTAAAGATTGGTCAATACAAGGAAGAGGTATCCTCCCTAGATCTAAACTAGAAGAAGCAAGGAAACAAGCACAAGGAACTAAGGAGGTGATGGAAGCTTTGGCATTCATAGAACGACAAGTTGATGAAACAAAAAAGGAGAGAAACACCATGATATGCCAACTAGAAGAAAAGGATGATGACATCACCAAGTTAAGATTAGAAATCACTTCTCTTAAGGCCCAATCACGTGAAGAAACCAAGATGAAGGAAGAAATGGAGATCATTCTATCAAAGAAGGATGAAGAATGCAAGAAAATGAAGGAAGAAATTGTTTTTCTTAAAAAGGAAGTTGACTTGCTGAATAAGAACTTGAAAAGTTCTCAAAACCTAGATGACATCCTAAATCATCAAAGGTCTCCCCTCGATAAATTAGGTCTTGGCTATGCAGGTGAATCCTCAAGAAAGAATGATAAAAACCCTAATGCTTCAAACAACACAGATGTGAGGAAGCCTAGAAGAAATGTTGATGCTCCCAGTTCCAGCAAAGGCAAGGAGGAGTCAAGACAACTATGGAAGATACCCTCCTCCAAGAAGAAATGTAGATGGTGTCAAGGATGCAAGAAGAAATGATTATCATCAAAGGAACCCAAGGCAAAAATACTTTAGAACTACATCAAGGAAATCTCTATCTCCCAGGTACCAAAGCATATTTCTTGGTTATTCTTATTCTTGTACGAACTTTTGGCACATGGCAAAAGATTGTGAACAACATAAAGTGCAATTATGCAAGAAGTCATGAATTATTATTCATGAACAACATAGAGTGCTTCAAGTGTCATAACATTGGTCTTATGGCACGTAATTGTAACTTGAATTGGGCTCCTACACAAGCTAGAACTATGCCAGAGAAGAAAGTTACACAAGTATGGAAAAGGAAGATTATTGAATTTAGAAGTCCCTTGAACACTCTAGCCAACAACACATGTTTTTGACATGATGTTGCCATCCTCAATATTCCAAGTATTTGATGGAGACTCTACCAAAAGGAAGACCATGCGTACAGTTAGGGGGAGCTTATGATGATTAAGCATTCTTGTAGAAGCTATCCATGAATGGGCCCTATGAAATCCTTGATGGACAATTATCCTTTGATAGATCATCTCTTGGGAACACTCCACTGAAGAACATAATCCTTATTCAGCCGATGGACTATTGTTGAAGATATCTTCCACTTGATCACTAAGCAGGTAATCTTTGCTGAGCTAGAAGAGTTTGTGCAGGTGGGAAGAGTTGGTTCATCCATGAAGAAATGCAAACACATCTATCATGGACCATATTTCCAAAAGGAAGAGCACCATGACAGGGGAGTAACATACCCATGAAGATCTACTATTCATGAAGAAAGGAAGCAACTCGACAGGGGGAGTTTTGGGACATCCCATTTTCCATTGATGTCAAAGGGGGAGAGAAAGTTGAAAGGGAAAGAATATTGCCATCAATGACAAAGGAGGAGATTGTTAATCTAGGTTGTCATTGATGTCAACATGGCATTGATTGAGATGTCAATATTCTTGAGATGCTTGGTTCCAGACGATGATGCCATACCCTTGAATGATCACATGGTTGGAAGATTAGATGGATGATATCACTTCATGATTGGAATGACAAATTAAAGGAGGCTGCACTATAATATATCACTGCACCATTATGTGATGACATGGATGATACACCAATTGTTGGACACTATCATGATGACATGGATGTCCTACATGATCCTGTAATGATGAAGAAGCCAAATAATGGAGAATATAAACAATAGAGAAACCAAACAAAGAAGCCATACTATCCTAATTATTTTCTGCACTAAATAATTCAAGGGTAGTCACAAAGAAAAATGTTTTTCACCTCCTTAGAGGCATAATATTTCCATGTGACCTACACCATATTTTAGAGCATAAGTTTTCCTTTCCAATGAGATATTACACAACCCGAAACTCCAAGCGGTTTGAAAGATATTTAATTTTTAAGTCAAGGAAATTATTCCTAGCAGTGAGCCGACCTATGCTCAAAGACACATGTCGGCCTACCTTGATGCAGGAGCATCCAACTCAGGCACCATGACCGGGTGTCAGTCTCTGCCAGGTCAAAAAGAAAAGTTGAATTTACTTTTATTAGTCTTTATGTTGGTTGACAGAATAGTAGGTAGGACTTTTATTCTTATTTTAATTTCCAACTTAGCTAAGGGTAGTTGATCAGTTAGGGTCATTTGTTTGTCTGTTGTTAACAAGTCAGGGATTAATGATTGTCCTATTATTTTAAAAAGAAAAAGACAAATGTATTTTAAGGGAAAATCTTGTCATGAGATAGAACGAATGACTAGTAACCAAATAACTGTAAAAGTCTGTAACTGAAAAGCAACTGTACAGTTTCATTAACTGGAACAGGGAAGCTATAAATGTAACAAGACAAAATCATGTAGGGGTTCAGTTCAATATCTCTCGCACTCAAATAAAAATAACAACAGAGAAATCAAAGTTCTGTCCATCTGTATGTCTACTGTAATTTATGTTTTCCGTTTAATGATTATCTGAGCATACAACTAACCATATACAGATTCTTGAAAATAAATTCTTCTTTATGTTTCCGGAGAGAAAGAACCAGTTCACATAGCGAGGCCAAAGAGCAAACACAGTACGAGGGTTTGTAATTCGTTCGAAGCAAACAACGAAAATAGAACAGGAGTGGTACAACCAGGGTTTAGTACAGGCCAAACACCTACAGGCCGAGCGAGAGTTTCCACAAATACATTTCAATTGACAACCATATAAAATTGCCAGCATAGTTACAGGGTTCGTGTAGAGCTATACATTATATCTCAAGCAAACTGAAGGTGCATAACAACAGTTCCGGCTACGAATTCAGAGTAAACAAACAACGAACGAAATTCAGGTAAAACAAACTTAATATTATTACATCTCCCTGAAGAATTTCCTTCCAAAAATTGCAAAGTCCAGCGTATTATAATTACATAACAGAACTGTAAAAACAAAGCCGTGAACGCTCAAACCATGAGCTATAAACCCTAGGCGAGGGTTTCAACCACAATATTCATACACAACATAGATACATAGACCCTAGAATGACAAAACCCTAGGTGAGGGTTTAGAACGAATTTGCAGTTACAAACAGAAGGTTGCAGTCAAGACACAGTGGAAGCCCAGAATTCCAGAGTCGTTGAGCATCGCTCACAGTGAGCCATTCGACAAGCAACGGGGTGACAAACCCATCCAACTCGAAGACAGAGTTAAAGACCCAAAACGAAGACTAAAAGAAGTTCGAAGAGGCAGAGCCTATTGGACAAAACCGAGACGTGTATGGCCAAACCCTCCAACAGAAAACCCTTAACACCTGCACAGCCATGATACACAGGTGTTAGCAGATACATTGCAGCAGAAGTGGAAGTATAGAGCTGGAAAGGAAAAACCAAAATGTTGAAATTGCAAACAATTACCTGAGAGTTTGTAGTGAGGCCAAAGACAGGCATCCCACCAACAGTGTCGATTGACTGTGGAGATCAAGGAGCAATCCAGGTTAGGAACTGTGGAAGGAAACTCATAAGTTGAAATAGAGAAAGAGAAATTACCTGTGTGTTAAGCCGGAGACGGAAGAAAGCCATCGAGCCGAACTTGGAAGCAAGCAAACATTGAGTTGCTAACCGGAATGAGCGATACCAGTGCATGAGTTGACATACGGCGGCCTGTAGAACTCACGGTAGAAGGAAACCAAAACACAACAGAGGTCACTTACCCAGGCAACCACAGGACGAACCACATCCATCAACGAACCAAAGATTAAAGACCAACACAGTCATAGCAAAGAGCAACCAGAAGCGCACCCAGGACTTGCAGCATAGCTGCCCACTGAAACCTTGCAGAGCACTGCGGAGTAAACCCTCGACGGGCAACAACAAATGACTGAAAAGACCAACGAACAAAGGGAACAAGCATAGGGTTGAGCGGGAAATGCAAACTCCAAGGCAAGTACCTTTCATTATTGCTTAATTGAATGCCACATAAACCAAAACCAAAAATATCCAAATTGCATTTCATCCACGTGTAGTCACTACCATATGATTTAATCAACCAAATAAACATTACAAAATCATTCCCATACGACAGTTTATAAAAGTGTTGGGCTGGTCCCATCATACCTCCAGTGACGTGCCCCTTCAATTTGACTAGAGAAAAACACTATAAATATATATATAGTTTCGTCCTCATTTCAAGTGAGCAGTTCGGTGATCATTCTTCAAAAGAAATTATAGGAGTAAGAAAGGTTGAAAAGAAAGGAAAGGAGTCATATTAATTTTTGTTTTGGGTCTGAAATCTACAAGTAGATGAAGTAACCTACAAGAAACACACCTCCAGTCATCCAACACATGAACTAATCTCGGTTTATGCACAAATTTGGACAGGACTAAGCTCAGATCTAGGAATACAAAAGTTTGCTCAAACTATGCCTTAATTACCTTGACTATTACCTCTCTTTACCTTGTATGACTGTGATCTTTGGATCTATGCAGTAGTAATGATGATAAGTGCAACAACATATGTTTGATGGCTTTGTGAAACCTCTTCTCCTCGGATTAGGAACCTTTTCCTTGGATTGAGATATCTTCTAGCTCGGAAGTGAAACAAGACTGCAATATTTAGCTCTGTGTGCAATAAGATTGTAGTACCTTGATTGTGATCATTCGATCATTAAGCTGAGCTCAGATCTAGTATTTCAGAGTGAAGCAATTGCAAGTTGTTATAGCTCTAGCATCAAAAAGTGGTTCAGTCCTTAACTGTTCCTTGATGACAGTGACTACCTAACTTGGATTTTTGACTATGGACTGTGAATTCACTTGCCAATGATTGAGGCTTGGATAATTAACTCATAATATCTCTCATACATCTCTGTGGGGGAGTTTCACTTCCTCGGACTGTGACTAAGGCTTGTGAAGAGATCTTGGATAGTGGCATTGTTAGATGGTAGAATTTACTCTTGTACAGTAGCATTAGTGAACAACAACATCTTCTCTTGTTGAGAACTTGAGGAATTGTGGGCAGTCGAGAATAGAAGGCTCAACTTACTGAAGACACTTTTGAAGTCTTTGTGAAGATCCCAGATTGGAGCCTTCTTGTTGAATAGCCTTGATTGACCTTGGAGTCAATATTGAAGACCATGAATCATCGTTGATGTCATCATGAGGTAACCTTGGAGATATTTGTTTGGGTATAATTAAGAGCAGTGGTGACACCTTATATGAGACAAGGTTGTCATTGATGATATGACGTGATGATTAAGTGAAGGGATTGCTGAAGATTGACAGGGCTCATTGAAGAAGACTTTGGGAGCCGTGAAGAACAACCTAACATATCTTGACAAAGCAAAGCTAAAGGATTGGTGCCCTTGGAGTTGGTGCTCCTAAACTCAAGGTTGGTTCCTTAGATAAGATAGGGTCGAAGCCCTAGAGGTTGGAGCCTCACTAAAGTCCAAGTAGGTGCTTGGCACATCCCAAGTTGGAGCCAGGGTGCCTTCATCAAGGGTTGGATCCCTACCTATATTGTACTTGATTCATTGTAAATATTATACTAATAAAAGCAGTGATTTCTATTGTTCATTTTGTGTTGTCTTATAAACCACAAACTATTTATGGTATCACTTATGATATTTTCTAGCAGAGAGAGAATGTGATTTCAGGTTGATTAATAGATGTTTATTTCTTTATGAATGTTTTTGTGAAATCCACCTCTGGGACCACTTTCATTTTTATCTTTCATGTGTTTTATGCCATCGGGTTTCTATTGATTTGAATAAGGGATGATGTAAGCCATTGATTTCATCTTACCTATAGTGACTCTCATCAATATCCTTGCATTCAAGTGAACCCACACTGAAGATCAATTTGATAAATCTTGAAATCAAACCCTTAGGAGAAATCCTTTGATTTACACCCATTTAAAACTTTAGGAGCAGTTGAATCTTTTACTTCTCACCCAAGGAAATATTGGGAAGAAATAGTACACAATGACCATCAAAGCTTGCATGAATGCGTAGTCACCAAAGCCTTCATCATATACTTAAATTTTGATAGAATTATCATAGCTAATAGAGAACAAAGGTCACGATTAGGGTTCCACTAGACCATCTTAAGATCTGGCATCAAATTTAAATCATTTTCCATAATAAAATTGATTTTCACATTTGAAGCTTTAAGACTCTTTGAATAAAATTCTTTGAAACGTGCTTTCATCTTTGAATAATTTCTATTCGTTTCCATCTTTTCTTTCTTTGGAAAACACTGATGAAGTTTTGGTATCAACCTTTTTACTTTTCTTTTTGCTTTGTTTGTACATGCGTTGTCCTTTCAGCATTCCATAAATTTCACTTAAACACCCTCATATGTTTTCACCTTGGCAGGAAACAAATTTCTTTAATATAAGTTGTGACCTCAATCATTGCTCTTCTCCCTTCATGAGAATAATTACACTGAACACCCTCCTCATAATATGAGATAGTTGTAGAGAGATCATCTAGTTTATTCAGAAATGAAAATTAATTTATTGTAGACTTTTTAAAAATGCTGAGCATATACCTTCCTAAAGAACTGGAAATATCTCTTAAACCGCTCCGAATGTTTGGAAACTTCTCTCGTTGAAGTTAATTGGGGGTATTCTGCAAAAAACGTAGATCGTGGATTTTTAAAATTCGACATCTTTTGCCCAAAAAATAAGCACGAAATTCATGGCCTGGACATGCCTGGGTTTTCTGTGTATGTGATCTCTACTCCATCAATTTGAAATTGTCTGCAATGCATTACAAATTGAATTTCATGTCGTCTTTCACAGCCAGAAATCATCACAGCTTCACTCCTTCTCTGATGTATTGCTACAAGACCACCTTTTCCATTTAATTCTAGGTCGAATAGGAAATTGAAGCTAAGGTCCAATCTTCATGGCAAAGACAAACTAAGTCTAAACCAATTCTATGAATTAATGATGTCAATATTGGACAAATGAGACTTCACTACCTGAAAAGCAACGTTTCTTGCTTTAGTTTTATAAAGAGAACACAAATAGATTTGCTCCCATCTAGAGTACAGAGACCAAGATAAACTTTCCCCTCTCATAAGCAATTGTTGAAAAAATTGTGCCCACTGGGAAAGTTCACGCAGTGAAACTATTATACCAAACAATGGAAGCTCAATCTTCATAGAATAATGCACAGTTTCCATTGCATCATTATGAATAAGAGCATTAAACTTTATCAGCTTTGAAAGAAATGGATGGATGTAAAGCACCATATATAAACAAGAAATCATCTTCATGTAATGCATCCACATAAATCTTATTGAAAACTAGAGAATTGGTGGCTTTTTCAATGGCACCTCCCAAAACACCTTCCCAGGTTCCCTCACCCCAAACATAAACATTCCCCAGGGCCTCAAATTAACCTTGACCAGAACCTTGACTTAAAAATTGAGCGATGAGCCTACTATTTTATAAGAATAGTTTTTTTTGTATATAAACCCGGGAGTATAAGAACAATTATAAAAAACTCCATATCAGCAGTTCTCGATGAAACCGATTTTTTGCGTGCGAATTTTGTTTTTTTTTTGGGAATTTTCCTGAGTAAGCCTTGAAATTTTAGCCTGGCAGGATTTGGCTACAACACATTGGCTCCAAGTGGGGACAAGGTTTTGTTTGCAAAACACTGAGAACAATAGACCAACTGGCTTCTCATTGGGAAAATGGAGTCAACTATATAGTTTCTTTCAACTGTCTCTGAGAAATTTGATAACTGATGGATAGAAACTGAGAACCTTATGAATCCTTGACTATCTGGACTTCCATTTATTCAAACCTGAAAACTATTTACAAACTTGAAGAAAAATCAAGTGCTCACCTAGTGAGCTTATTTATGTACACAACAACTGCCTGTCAAGTGACATTAGTGTTCCAATGACACCATGCTAGCATTTGAGTGCTAGATTTCACACCACTCTGCCCATGAACTTTGAGAGTAAGAATATGCATAACCAAATAAAATTCTTGAGGCAGGGAATTCAATACACATCCCCATATTGATGTTGGTTGTGACCTGTAGAAAACTGCCATATAATCTGCTATAGAATCTTCAAAATGATGAGAAAAAATATCACCATAATTATCAAATAAAAATTGTTGTATAAGAGTAGACTTTTGTGGTAGCAGAATGTTCTGAGCAACTCCAAAATGTTCTTCTAATTCTGCAACAGGTTGTTGATGTGTTTCACATATATGTCCTTCTATAGGGCAACCAAAAATATGTTTTTTAAAAGGATATTCATCCTCCTTATCAATGGATTCTTCAACCTTGGGCCTTTTATAAAATTCAAATGGTAGCTCCAAGCTTTTCCCTGAGACAACAGATGTTTTATCAGAAAATTCAAAAATTTCCCTACATACCTTTGGCTCTGGAGCAACTATGTTTTCTCTAATGCACGGATGAGCATATTCTTTGTTAGAATCCTTTCCATACATACTTATGACAAACCTTCTTTACTCTAGAAAATGACTTGAAAGATGATGGTCAAAAAATGTTTGCTGGCTGGTTTCCTTCATGGCATTTTCCTGAGAATGAATTTGCTTGGGGACTACTATCCAACTCTTTATAGGAGTCATAAATAGGGGCATGTTCAAAGTCTACAAAATAAGATTTATGAGGATTTATTTGCAGCTAGATTATTTCCTTATCCACCAGGCCATAAGAGCTAGAAAATACGTACTTTTCATCAATATGGTCATAGGGTTGTTCCATATTTTCTTTTAAAAGGATTATGATATTTATATTTGAATTAGCAACAACATTTTCTTCCTTAATGCAGTAATTTAACTCTTCCATTTCAGAAACAAGAAAAACATCTCTTGATTTAAAGTCACCTCCATACTCTATAACAGTTGTTTGAATCATAATTTCCTCACTTTCCTCATCATAGAATGGTGGCCCTTTCCATAGGTATGGAATTTGATCATTTTCAACTTCTTCTCCATTCCCAAGAGAGCTCAACAAGATGCCTTCTTTCAAGGTGGCTTCCAACAATACTTCATTAACATCTTCCAGACAATCTGGGAAAGATTCTTTAATTGATTAGTCCCTTCTGGGAAAGATTCTTTAATTGATTAGTCCCTCCAAGAAAATATTGCTTGTCATTTTCAGATCTTTCTTTTGAAAAAGAATGGTTGAATACTACTTTAGGATCATGAGGGATTTGCAAAGTTGCTTCAAGATTTTCACATGTAGCGTCATATTTAATTTCTTGAGAAGTATTTTCATCATTTTCAAGAATGTCCTCCTCACTTTCAGTAACACTTTCTTTCACAATCATATTTACCACCATTAACTTTATTATCAACTTCATAACCAAAATCTTGTTTGATGGATATAGATCTTTGCAAAAAGAACTAAAGGCTGCATGAAAATCCTTCAAGGAGGAAACATTGGATTGAGGCAAGGCTCTGTACCAAATCCGAGCATCTCCATCTAACGAATAGAAAAATAGGTTCATTAATGTGTCTTCATGTGTGATTCCTTGTTGAACCATGCACATATGAAACTCTTTGAGGTGCTAAGTTGGATCTTCATATTCATTTGCTTGGAATCTTGGAAGAAAGGCGTTCTAGTCATTAAATGAAGGCACAAGATTTAGAAAGCTAGATATCACAGAGAAATTTAATGGACCAAATGTATTGGCCAAAAATAAAATGTGAACAGAATTGAAAAGAAAGAGATGTAGCTCTCAGGTGTGGCCTGCACCTGGAGACTACACTCACCAAAACAGAGAGATCACTCTTGTACACTCTATTATTCATCAATGAAATATTACATCATTAAATACAATAGTAGGAATTAGGAAGTTGCACCCAAACCCCTAAACTTTAGGAACTAATCCTAAACTAGGGAGAACGTTACAACAATGTAACCATTTTCTCCATTAATACAAAATAATATTTATTATTTTTAACAAACCCTTCTGGCTGTACTAAGTAAATTTCCTCTTTTAAATCACCATTTAAAAATGCAGATTTAACATCAAGCTGGTGTAATTCCCAATTACATTTAGTAGCTAAAGCAATAAGCATTTTGATTGTATTTAACTTTGCTACAGGTGCAAAAGTATCATCAAAATCTATACCTTCCTGCTGTGAATATCCTTTTGCAACCAGCCTAGCTTTTAACTTATCTATACTTCCGTCTACATTCATTTTTGGTTTAAACAGTCGTTTGCATCCTATGGGTGTTTTATTCTTAGGTAGCTCAACTAAATCCCAAGTATCATTTCTAAGAATTGATTCCATCTCTTCATTCATTGCAGCTCTTCATTCCTTAAATTGACTAGTTTCTCTGTAATTAGAGGGTTCTACAATGTTCAAAACCTTTGACATCAAAGCATAGTTTCTCAATTTCAATGGTAATTGAGTCTTCCTTCCTGACCTCCTTGGTAGGGACTTACCTCAAATTTGTTTTCTTCTGCTATAACTGGGCTTTCATTATCACCTTCTTGCTGTTCTTCTTTT
This sequence comes from Pinus tabuliformis, assembly GCA_031772625.1. Taxonomy (NCBI): domain Eukaryota; kingdom Viridiplantae; phylum Streptophyta; class Pinopsida; order Pinales; family Pinaceae; genus Pinus; species Pinus tabuliformis. The sequence continues at coordinate 90,572,799 of CM062808.1, read as the reverse complement.
TGCTCTTCTTTCTGCTCCTGCTCTCTTTCATCCTCGCTGCTTTCCTCCAACAACAATGGAATGTGCCAATCATCACCAACGTCATCTTTCCCTTCTTGTACTTGTTCATGAAACACTACATCCCTGCTTGCAAATGTCTTACGAGACTCAAGATTGAATAATTTATATGCTTTAAATTTTGTGCCATAACCAACAAAGATGCATTTCACAGCTTTAGGATCTAATTTCTTCCTATCAGCTTTGGGTATATGGGCAAATGCTTTTGACCCAAATACTCTTAGATGGTTTACTGCTGGTTTAAATCCATATAGAGCTTCAAAAGGAGTTTTGAAGCCAAGATACCTGGTAGGACTTCTGTTCTTCAAATATACAGTAGTATTAATAGCCTCTGCCCAAAAGCTATTAGACAGACCCTTACCTTGTAACATACTCCTTCCGCACTCCACCAAGGTTCTGTTTTTGCGCTCTGCAACTCCATTTTGTTGTTGTGTGTGTGGCACTGTATACTGCTGAACAATCCCGTGTGATTTGCAGAATTTCATGAATTCCTTTAGCTTGTATTCTCCCCCTTGATCAGATCGGAGAATTTTTATACTCTTACCAAACTGCTTTTCCACCAAGGTTTTAAATTCTATAAAGCACTGGAAAGTCTGACTTTTCTTGTTCAAAAAATAAACCCATGAATATCTAGTGTAGTCGTCAGTAAATAACAAAAAATAGTATGCACCTCCTAGCGACCTTGTCTGCATAGGTCCGCATACATCAGTGTGCACTAGTTCTAAAATCTTTGTTTCCTTCCTCCTATCATGCACAGGAAATTGTTCTCTATGCATTTTTCCTAAGGCACAACCATCACAATTTAACTGAATATTACGAAAGATAGGGAGTCCCTCAACCATACCTCTCTTCTGCAATAACATGAGGTCCTGCAAATTCAAATGACCGAACATCTGATGCCAGAGTTGTTCGGCTGTCGATCCTCCTACAACCATGGCTTGCTTTGGTATGCTTTTTGCATCCAGTCTGTATAGGCTTCCAACTCGCATGCCTGTTGCAACTATTTCATTCCTGCAATCCTTTATCACACAATGAGTCTTGAAGAACTCGACTTGCATATCTTGATCAGTCATCATGGATACAGATATCAGATCTTTCTTAATTCCAGGTACATATAAAACATTTGTAAGGTGACTAATTTTTCCATTTGGTAACTTAACTGAAATCACCCCATGACCTTTAATCTCGTATCCACTATCATCTCCTAGATATATTTTTGATCCATTTATACTTTCTTCAAAACTATCAAAAAATTCCTTTTTACCTGTCATGTGAGAGGATGCTTCGGAATCGACATACCAAATGTCATCTTCATTAGATGCTGAAAGGGCACAGTCGATTGTGAACAGTCAAAATTCATCTTCTTCTTCAACAAAGTATCCTCTGTGCTTTGCATTTGCCTGCCTCCTCTTTGCATCATCAGCCTGCTTCTCATAACACTCAATCTGTATATGACCCTTCTTTCCATAATAATAACATTTCTTTTCAGAATGATTTGCAAGCATACCTTTATGAGAATGCAGATTCTTATGTGATGTTCCTCCTTTCTGCTTTGATTGCTGTTGTGACTGCTTTCCTTTGGATGATCGTCGTTTCGCCATCAGCGCAAGATCATCACTCTGGGGGTTCAAGTTCTGTCGCCGCTCCTCCTCTTGCTGCAAGATCCCAGTGAGATCATCAAATGAGGGCGCTTTCTCCCTTGCCGACACTCCAGTGATGAACGTTTGAAAATCATCACGCATCCCGTTCATTGTGATTGCAACAAGATCTTCATCAGACACCGCCACTCCGATGGCCCCCAATCCGTCTTTCACATCTTTAATTCGCGCAACAAATGCAGTAGCAGTCTCCCTCTCGTCCATCCTCATTGAAAATAGCTTGCTTTTAAGTGCCAAGACTCTGCTTGTATTCTATATCTCATACAGACTTTTGATTTTCGTCCAGATGTCTGCGGACGTTTTACAGTCTCTGATGTGCGCAATAACATTGTCTTTCAGAGACATCTTCAACAAGACTTTGGCCTTGTTCTCTCATTTTTCCCAATCTTGCTCTTATGGCCCTTCGTTCGGCTTCTGCTTATCGCCTGTAACTATGGACCAAGCATTCACACCCTCAAGCAAGGACTGGATCTTAAACTTCCAATTTGTGAAGTTAGATCCATTAAGTTTACCAGACTCGTTAAGGTAAGATTCCGTCGTATTACTCATTCTGAATCCACCCAACAAAAAAAACAATACCTGTCAGATCGATCTGTCACCTCTACCACCGATCTACAGTGTCTGGCAGTCCCGTTCCAACGAGCAAATTTGGCGTCTTCAATACAGCCAAAGATTCGATCTGATCAAAAATTGATCCGATCTGCCTCTCCCGGATAGATCTGCAACTTCGCCGATCTGCACCCCTTGCAAACCGCCAAATGAAGTTGAGGCTTCCCGCAGATCCCCTTGAAGGAAGGTTGGCGCGTCCTCAATCAGCGTGTGAAAAATCCCGTTTGTTTTGGCGCTATCCCGAGCGAAAAATCCGCGCCAATTAAAAATCGGTTAGAGTATTTTTGCTGGCGCGATTTCCTCCTTAAATTCCGCGCCAATTGGATGTTCTGGCACTCTGGCGCGATTAATCCCAACAAATCTGCGCTAATTCCCCCTCCTGGCACTTCTGTCAGCGCAAAAAGTGCGCCAATATCCTCTCCACTCAGAAAAAAATATCTGAGTCCGAGCCAGGTGTTCTGCAGTCCACCTGCTCAATTGAATACAGAGCTCTTGTGTACACGCGGCCACTAAGGCACTTCAAGCCACACAGGCAATTCTACCACACAGGTAAGCTAGCTATAAAAAAAAGGCACTTCAGCCACAAGGTGACAAAAGATCAGGCTCACCCAATCTGAGCTCTGATACCAAGATAAAATGTGAACAGAATTGAAAAGAAAGAGATGTAGCTCTCAGGTGTGGCCTGCACCTGGAGACTACACTCACCAAAACAGAGAGACTCTATTATTCATCAATGAAAGATTACATCATTAAATACAATACTAGGAATTAGGAAGTTGTACCCAAACCCCTAAACTTTAGGAACTAATCCTAAACTAGTGAGAACGTTACAACAATGTAACCATTTTCTCCATTGATACAAAATAATATTTATTATTTTTAACTGCCAAGAACACCAATTTTTTGGAACCAAAAAGAATCTAGTATTCCCAAAGGTAAAAACACCAGGTGAAAATTTTACAGCCTATCATTGGGTTTTGTTGCCTTCAAAAACCATCAAAAAATATTTAAATCCAGGGAAGATATTTTCAATTTCGTCCCCAACAACCGTGCCAAAAGATGTTGTAACTCTCGGAGACAATCCCTGGCTGTGGGGGAACGAGTGCCCAAGACATCTTAAGATTGATGAAAAAGTAATAAAATCAGTGGTTGGAGGAATTGGCCATGAGAGCAGTAATGAAGCCTTCGAAACTGGAATGACCAGAAACAATGAGGATTGCAGGGTATTTGAGCTAAGAAATGATTTAGAAAGAAAATAAAGAAAGACATGGTTTACGCTTAGGAAAATAAGAATCTAAATTCAAATCTTTGTAGAAATAATTACGGGAAGAAGAGATAGTGTGAGTTAGTTTATGGAACATGGGGCTGTCTTTAAGGGTATCAAATTTAAATTACATGAGTACTAATACGTAAATTCATGAAATATTAAATTGAGCCAACCTGCTGTATCATACACAATTCCAAAAGATGTAAAAAACATAAATAAACTACTACAAACAAGAGAGAAAACAACAATTGCAACCATCCCAATGCTCGAATCAAAACTGGTTACTATTATTGAAGTTCTGAGAGACTCCTCCGTTACATGGCCTCCTGCCTTTTCTCATTCCAAACCCTTTACAATTGTCGATTTATCATTTTTATTCCCTTTCCCAATCTAACTAATCTACTGTCAATATTGAATCAGTTTTGAGAACTGACTCTTAACTTGGCGATAAACTGTTTTTAAACAGTTACGAAAACTATTTATCTAAAATCCTTGAGAGTTAGAAAAGTAATTTAACATATTATATATATCATGTTTAATTAAAAACAAAAATTCTTTTTGATCCCCTTTTGATTACTTTTACCAGTAATACACACACAGATATATATAACATGTATGCATCTTCGTTTTTGCACGTAAGTTGAAGTCGAGCTGGAGGGTTTTGGACGATTGTGCGCGGGTCCCAGTGCTTTTCTCCAGGCACATGCTGACAAAACTGCATACAGTTTCGTAGAAACCATAAACCATTTACGGTATCACTTCTGATGGTTTCTGGTAGAGATAAAATGTGATGTTAGGTTGATTAATATCCATTGATTTCTTTATGGATGGTTTTGTGAAATCCACCTCCGGGACCACTTTCATTTTTAACTGTCATGTATTTTATGCCGCTGGGTTTCTATTGATTCGAATAAGGGATGATGTGAGCCATTGATTTCATCCTTACTTGTAGTGCCTCATCAATAACCTTGCATTCAAGTGAACCCACACTGAATATCAATTCGATAAATCTTGAAATCAAGATTTTGAAGCGTGGATCCGATAACAGCCCGAAGGCAGAACGCAGCAATGTCCCAATGCGGCCCTGTGGCGATGAGAAGAAACGTCCACAGCGAGAAAATCTCAGGTGTGGCCTCATCAAAAACTATAACATTTAATGGGAAAAATACAGACATCAGTCGGCAAACATGTTGCAGAGAATGGAAAAGAGGATATGCTCAGAATCTTCTGTATGAGGAAACGTTGCCAATATTATGCCAAGAAGGCTCTGCCCAGAACAGCAATTAAGAGAGGTCTGGTAAAGACCCCTGTATGATTGGAAGAATTGAGAGAAAAGGAAGGGAGCAGCCCTGGAAAATGCGGCGGTTCCGCCACTTCCAGATGTTCCAGCACGAGAGGATGAAGAGCGCCTGCTTAGAAGAGCCCTGAGAGGCCCACCAGGAGAAAGCGTCCTGAATCAAAGAGAAATGCTGGTGTGGGAAGTGATATTTACAGGAGAGATCATACCAGAGGGCCGAGGAAACCGGGCACTGAAAGAACGTGTGTATATTTGTTTCCAGAGCCGCATGACAGAGATGACAGCGACCTGGTCCACACCATCCTTTGCGCTGGAGGACGTCCCAGATAAGATTCTTGTTTGAGAAAAGGAGCCATGAGAAGAGAATGGCTTTGAGGGGGCATGGGGCCTTCCAGAAAGCGAGAGGGAAGACGGAGGGGAGAGGGGGGAGGGCAGAAGATAAAGCAGAATACAGGGATCGGACAGAGATAGGGCGGATGGCGGAACAGGTGGACCAAATAAGTTCGTCCTTGCTGCCAAGCTGGAGAACCTCCCCGCGAGAGAAACGAGATGTAAAGGAAGACCATAATGGACGGAGAGGGGGGGAATGGCAAGCTGGAGGTCAGATTTCCAGGTTGGCAAGTTGGAGGACCAAGAGAGAATGAGGTGGTTCCAGGTGAAGAGCCCTCTTGAATGGAAGAAGGAAAGAAGTGGCGGAGGGATCATGGCCTCGAGTTGATGGAGAGTAGGGTCGACGCCAATGAGCACAGAGGAGCCGGAAAAAAGAGTCCATTTGAGGTGTTTTAGGAAGAAGGAATGGAGCTTTTTGAAACTGAGCCAAATGGGGGATCCGCTTCTGATTCCCAGAGTAGATCTTCTGAACCAGTACACCAGGCCCCTCCCTTTCAGGTACTTCTTGTTTATTAGGGAGCTCCAAGGACAGCGTCCAAAAATTCCCCTGTGGAGGGATTTGCATATAAGTGCTTCTCCGAGGCTTTCTCTTTCATAACTTTGGAGAAAGCCTTTGATTTACACCTATTTAAAATTTTAGGAGAAGTTGAATATTCCACTTCTTTCCCAAGGAAATATCTGTAATAAATAGTATACAGCGACCATCAAATCTTTCATGCATTCCCAATCATCAATGCCTTCAGCATCTGCGTAAATTTTGATAGAATTATCATAACTAGCAGATACCAATGTCACGATTAGGGTGCCACTGGACCATCTTAAGATCTAGCTTCAAATTAAAATCATTTTCCATAATAAATTCAATTTGCACATTTGAAGGTTTAAGACTCTTTGAATAAAATTCTTTGAAGCGTGCTTTCATCTTTGAATAATTCCTATTTGTTTCCATCTTTTCTTTCTTTGGAAAACGCTAATGAACTTTTGGTATCAACCTTTTTACTTTTCTTTTTGCTCTGATTGTACATGCGTTGTCATTTCAACATTCCATAAATTTCACTTAAACACCCTCATATATTTTCACCTTGGCAGGAAACCAATTTCTTTAATATAAGTTGTGAGCTCAATCATTGCTCTTCTCCCTTCATGAGAATAATATATACCGAACACCCTTCTCATAATCTGAGATAGTTGTAGAGAGATAATCTGGTTTATTCAGAGATCAAAATTAAGTTTGTTGCAGACATTTTACAAATGCTGAGCATATACCTTCCTGAAGAACTGGCAATATCTCTTAAGTTGCTCTGCATTTTTGGAAACTTCTTGTGGTGAAGTCAATTTGGTGTATTCCGCACAAAACCCCATATCGTGGATTTTTAAAATTTGACACCTTTTTTCCAAAAATTGAGCCCGAAATTCATGGCCTAGACATGCTTGCATTTTCTGTGTATGTGATCTTTTCTCTATCAATTTGAAATTGTCTGCAATGCATTATAAATTGAATACCATGTCGTCTTTCGCAGCCAGAAATCATCACAACTTCACTCCCTCTCTGATGTAATATTGCAAGACCACCTATTCCGTTTAATTCTAGGTCAAATAGGAAGTTGAAGCTAAGGTCCAATCTTCATGGCAAAGAAAAACTAAGTCTAAACCAATTATCTGAATTAATGATGTCAATATTGGATAAATGAGACTTCACTACCTGAAAAGAAGTGTTTCTTTCTTTAGTTTTATAAAGAGAACACAAATAGTTTTGCTTCCAACTAGAGTACAAAGACCAAGATAAATTTTCCTCTCTCATACGCAATTGTTGCAAAAAATTGTGCCCAATAGGAAAGTTCACGCAGTGAAACTATTATACCAAACAATGGAAGCTCAATCTTCATAGAATAATACACCGTTTCCATTGCATCATTATGAAGATGAGCATTGAACTTTATCAGCTTTGAAAGAAATTGATGGATGTAAAGAACCATATATAAACAAGAAATCATCTTCATATAATACATCCACAAAAATGTGAGTGAAAACTGGAGAATTGGTGTCTTTTTTAATGGCACCTCCCAAAACACCATCCCAGGTTCACTCACCCCAAACATAAACATTCCCCAGGGCATTGCAATCACCTTGAACAAAACTTTGAGTTAAAAATTGGGTGTTGAGCCTGCTATTTTATCAAAATAACTTTTTTTTGTATATAAACCCTAGAGTATGAGAAAAATTATAAAAAAATCCATATGAATAGTTGTTGAAAAAACCTATTTTATGTGTGCGAATTTGATTTCTTTTCAGAATTTTCCCAAGGAAGCATTTTTAGTTTTAGCCTGATAGGATTTGGCTACAATGGGTAGTCTATGTGGATGACCGTTTCCTTCCCCAGAATGTAATGCTCCATTGTCAGCAAGCCTGCATAATGGAATACATCTCTTTCTCATTGGTGGGATACTTTCATACTGTGTCTGAAAGTGTTTCACGATGATATTCCACTAAATTCCCTTGTTGAGTAAGAACTGCACCAATAGCATAGTTGAAGGCATATGTGTTGATCTCAAATGATTGTTGTAGGTTTGGTAGTGTGAGCTTTGGTGCAGAGAAAAGGTGATGATTCAACTCGGAAAATGCCTTCTTTTGGGATTCAGACCAAAATAACTTTGCTTTCGCTCCTCCCTTGGTGACTTGACTCAAAGGCCAAGTGATATGAGAGAACCCCGACATGAACCTGTGACATACGTTAGCATGACCCAGAAAGCTATGGAGCTTTGTTAGAGTGGTTGTGGCAGACAATCCCGAATGAATTGTATCTTGGCTGGGTCCAATTGCACACCCTGCTCATCAATGATGTACCCCAAATATTAAATATGGGTCATACCAAAAGATCATTTCTCCAAATTGGAACACAACTTGTGTTGCCGCAGGGTTTGGAGGAACTGTCTAATATGGTGGAGGTGCTCTTCCCAACTCTGGCTGAAGATTAGAATGTCATCGAAATACACCACGACAAATGAGTTGGTGAAGGGTCACAAGATGTCATTCATCAACCTCATGAAGGTTGCGGGGCCATTTGTCAACCTGAAAGGCATGTCCAACCATTTGAAAAGGCCCTCCTTGGATTTGAAGGAAGTCTTTCACACATCGGAGGGTTCGATTGGTACCTAGTGATAACCGAGCTTCAAGTCAATCTTGCGGAAATATTTGGCTCCCTTGATATGGTCCAAAAGGTCATCAATCCGTGGGATTGGATACCTATTCCAGACAGTGATCTTATTCATTTCTCGATAGTCAATACAGAGTCTCCAGATTCTGTCCTTCTTCTGCACCAACACGATCAGGCTCTCACATGGTGATGAACTTGGCCTTATGTGCCCTTTATGCAACAAATCCTGAATCTTCCTCTTGATTTCATCGTTCTCCATAACAAAGTGTCGATAGATCGGTCCATTGGGTAGCAGCTCGCCCGAGGTCAGACCGATGGGGTGCTTGACTTGACAGTGAAGAGGTACCCCTATGGGTGAGATGAAGATGTATTTGCACTCCTCCGCAACCTTGTGCATTTGTTGTTGTCGTGAAAAGGATCCCTATTTGGAGGTCATGTCCACAATCATCTTCTTGCCTTGACGACAAATCATAAGGAAAACAAACTTCTCGGTTTGGAAAATGATCTTACTACATTTCTTTTTAGTGATAAAAGAAATGGTGGTAGGCGGTGCTACCTCTAGTATACTGTACAAGTTAATTCTCAAAGTAATAATAATAGTGCAAGGACTAGACTCATACAAAACATGCCACTTCCACAAGTATGGTTGGCCTAATAATACATCACAAACCTCAAGAGCAACAATATCACACAGTTTCTCATATGTGAAGGGTTTGATGTTGTAGGGAAGGCGACACTATTGGCTGATGAAAAGATCTTGCCCTTGGTGAAACCACCCGATGGTGTATGTCTATGGATGTGGTGTGGTCGGTAGGCCCAATTGCTTCAAGAGCTTTGCCTAAACGAGGTTCCTTTGGCTCTCGCTATCGAAAATAAACTACAGCGAAGAACTCTTCACCCACATCTGTGAGTGGAAGAGTCGCTCCCCCTCCTTTGGATCTTCGGGCTCATCCTTCTGGATCTCAGTGGTGGAAATAATGGCACTAGGCTCCGCATTGATAATCTGCTTCCCTTTGTCATTCCCTTGTCGGTTTCTTACTCAGAGCCGAAACATGCATCTGATTTGGAAGCCTTCATCTTGGCCATTAGTGACTGCTTGGCTCGACACTCACTTGTGTTGTGAGTGGGGCTCTTATGGAACTCACACCATTTCCCTGTGTCTTTTTTTGTCTTCGTGGTGTTGTTCTTTGCTTGCAGCTTCGGCGAGTTGTCTTGGGTTGCCCCGCCTTGGCTTTGCCCTTTGTTTTGCAGTTTGGGGGTGCCTTTCCCTTGCTTTAGATTCATAGATCCAAAGTCTCGCTTATCTTGTTTAAATTTCTACTCGATATTGACATCGCATCAATAGGCAATGCCAAGCGAGGAGATGTCTAGGAACTCCATCTCATCCTCGATGTACTTGTGTAGAAAGTCATTGTACTTGAGTACTAAATTCCGCTAAGAATCCTTGATACCCAACTATGTGCAAAGGGTATGGAAAATATTTGTGAACTATGACACATCTTGGTCCCTTTCCTGCCGTAGCGTAGTCCACTTTATGTATTTATATTCATAGCTCCCAACAGGTTAATATTGTTCCTTGATGGTGTCTTGGAAATAATTCCAAGGGGTGCGACTGATAGCAATGAGGATTCCCTCTCATCCTTTTGTTCGAAGTAGGTTTCCATCTAGTCCTTAACGTGTGGGGCGACTTTGAGGAGTGAAAAAGTAATATTTTCTCGATTAGAAAAGTCATGAACTAAAAAATATCCTTCCAATAGATTTAACCATATATCTACAGCGTCCACATCTATTTGGCCTTCAAATATGTGAATTTTAAAGTTAACTTGTACCTTAAAAGGAGTGGCGCCTCCAAGGTGGTGTAAGGTCAATTTACTGAGTAAATTAAAACATGTGTTCTACTTGTCAATCAAGGTTTGTAGGCTTGGAAGCATGTCCAAAATATATGGATTTCAGGTGAAATCAAATTAGGAAGTCAAGACTATAAAGTTAAAGGAAGTGCATATTACAAATAAAATCTAAGTTTTAAAAGACTAAAAAGTTTCTTGTTCAAGATGCAGCAAGCAAGAGAAGGGGCTCCTAACTTAGGAGGTCATGGTTGTCCTTCCTCACAGTACTGTCCCCAAGAAGAGAAACTAAAGAGTAGTGGTTTGTAATGTGTAAATAGCAAGAGAAGAGGCTCCTAACTTAGGAGATCCTAGTTGTCCTTCCTCACAGATATACTCCAATAACATTACCATTGCATCAAATAAAACTAGAATTCAAGAAATAATACAAGAAATGAAAAAATGATGATTTTAGCTATGATTCATAACTTGATAGAAAGAGAATTTAACTTAAATTATTGTTTGTCCTTTCATATGAAAATTTTATTTTAAACTAATATCATCCCAAAAATCACACAAAAATCATCACACATCTAAATAACTGAAGCATAAATCAGAAACAAGAAACACTGAAATTAAAATTATATTAATGTAATCAAAGTGTACTTAGCTTGGTATGGGGGGCCCTCCAACCTTGCCTTGTACACCTAAGGAACTCTCAACTACAACTAACTTATGAAAATATCCACAGCATGAACAAAAAATTAGAACAGTAGAAAGTATTCTTCAAATTATCAAAAGGTCTCCAATAGTCTGAATACAAATTACATACATGAATGGTTCATAAAATCAGTTTAAATAAGAAAATTATCAATAAACTTAGCTACAATAGCTCTAACAGTATTTATCTATCCTAATGCATCCATCCAGGTCGAAATCATGAAGTCTGGTTCACAAATTAAGCAAAATTCCAAAAAATAATATTTTGGACCTTTTTAATAGGGATTTCTGAATGATAGGTCAAGTTTGACCAGTGTTGACTGGGCCTGTGTTTGCTCATTTTGACCGAACCAATAGGTGTTCATCCATCTGTGGTTCCAAAGCTTTCGAAGTATGCGCTCAGCTCTCGCCCACGTGTCATGTACATATGAATTTAATGGAGCTATTACGAGAATTTTTAGTGCAGTCCAAATTTACTCTTAAAAGCCATTTTTTACAAAAATCTCTAAAACTTGAAAAACTTAATTCAATTACCTGAATATGAAAAATAAGAGTGAAATGAAGCATATGTAAGTGAAATATGATGGAATATGGTGGTAAATGGATGGGTTTAGGATAGGCAAAAATAACCAAAATTGAGGGCCAACATCTCCCCCTTGTTGATACTCAAGCATGTCCTCATGATTGCTTCCTCCATTTGGACCTTCTGAGTGATGTTTCCCCTGCTGTACCTGAACTTGTAGCCTCTTCCTATGCAGCTCGAAGTAAAATATCAATGCCCTCATGTTCCTCTACTTTGTAGATGGCAACTTTTACTTTTTGTTTTTCATATTTATATTGCCATAACTTCTTCTCTTTTAGCCATCTATAGGCTTGTTTAGAAATGATCATATTCTGTGTTTCAAGATTTTTGATTTTCTTATTCAATTTCTTGTTTTCGTGGACTATGTTGTTGTTATTTTTCTTGTACATTTTGTTCTCTTTCTTAAAGTGTCTTTCCCTGATTTTACTGTCCTTTAGCTCACTAGTCAACTCTGCTATTTTCTTCAAATATTCCTCATTGTGCAATTCTCTGGATTCTTCCCTTGCCTCTTTATCATATGAATGAGATGAGGTAGCTGCAACCCAAGCATCCTCAAACTAAGATCCTTTTTATATGCGCTCTTCCCGAGCTTCCTCCTCCAATCTTTGTATGATTTCATCAATTTGTTTTGATGTTTGCGAAGGTTCGATTTCAACAATCTCAATTTCTGGGTCTTTCCCTTGGTTGTTTGGCTCTTCTTGTGACTTTCTTCTTGATATCCTAGGAATGGACAAAAATGATTTTTCTTTCTCAATCATAACACCATCCTGCTTCTTTTTCAATCTTGTCCCTAGATATAAAGGGGAATTCATGATGATTTTTGTGACATGTAATTGCTCAAACCTTTCCTCATTCCTTGTTAATTGGTCTTCAAAGTGATTTTTGGCCAAAAACTCATTCCAAAGTATCCCTTTGTTTCTTTCCTGATACTCAAAAATTATATTAATCAACCCACAATGATAGACATTAACCTCTTTAGATTTAGTTTTGTTTTTAACATTTTCTATCATTCTAGTCAAGCTTTTTGAAAAGAAGTAAGGAATATTGATTTTACAATCTCCTTTGATATGTTGAAGCAATTTTATATGGTAAAGGTAGACTATACTGTGCCTATTGTCACAAGTAAAATATTTTTGGATGATCACAACTAATTCTGACCAAGGCTCTCTAAACCAATCCCTTAAAATTCCTTTTGTTCTATCAAAGGTCCCTTTCCTTTGTTTTTTTAGGAAAAAGGTCCATCCTCTCTCCTTAAAATGTAAGCCTTTGTGATATTCTTCTCCTATTAGTGGAAGTTCTATTGCTTGAGACATGAAAGTTGGATTCACTAGTATAAGAAGTTCACCCAATTTAGTTTGCTCGTTTTCAAAATTTTCTATGAATCCCTGTGTAATTCTGTCATTGTGGCCATTAAAATTCCTAAGGAACTCTAGTAGTCCTGCTTGAAACAATTTTTCCATTGCTTCCGTACTCCAATTTTCTACTTTGAATTCTTTGGGTTCCATTTTTGTTGCCATTTGCATATGTTACGTATACCAATTTATATAACCTTGCCCACTAAATAATCTCACTATGAAGATAACAAACAAAATGTTTCTTATTCATGCAATAATAATCTTGGTAAATGCACTTACCAGGTTTCCTTAGATTTTGAAAAAAATGAGATTACTTACTTTGCTTATAAATCTTCAATTTTATTGACTGCTGCTGCAAATAGTATAAACACAAGGTTCTTTGTTTATAAATCTGATTGAAGAAAGATTCTGAATGTGTAAAAAGACCCAAAGAAAAATATCCATTATAAGAAAATATCTCACTGTTTTTGCAAATCATATTTCCTCATAAAAATTTATGAAAAAGCCTCCTCTGTTTTAGAAACTGTGTACTGTGTTTTTGAAATAACATTCACTGTGCAAAGTTTTTGACAAAAATTGCATGAGGAAATCGTGGTTTTGATACCTGAACTACAAGAAGAGTTTGTAGAAAAACTTGTAGAAACCTCTTATTAATGATTTGTCTTCACTGTGTAAACATATAGTTTCAATTAGACTCATTTCTAATATCTCAAGGAATCATGGATTCTACAGGTGGAAGAGGATTTTGAAGATGACAAATCATTAAAAATCCGGAACTGAAGTCATATTTTTCTCCCATTGTGACACATCTTAAACAAATCTGGAGTTTAACTTTTTCGAAATCATTCTAGTTGTTTGAGGAGTCTTTGACGCTTACCTTATCACTGAGAGTCACTGCGTTAATTGAGGAATTCTCTACGTATTTTGTGGATTTTGTTGGAGCTCAGTGCAAAGGAAATCCCAATCGCTTTCTCCTTCCTCAAACAACCAAGTTCCTTTAAATTCTCTACGCAGCATAGGGTTTTCCTTTCCTTATTTCTCCACCGCTACTCGGGGTTCTTCTTTTCCTTATTTCACCACGCTTCTCTTCAATTTTTCACATAGTCTCTCCATGACACAAGGTTTACTCTCTACATTTTTTTCTTTGGTTAGAGCTTCATTACACTGTGGGTGAATGCATAATATTTCTCTCTGACTCTGAGCTGAGTTTAGCTATGATGATGAAGGAGAATACGTAGAGTATCCCTTTGAAATGTTTTTTACCGTTTCACTGTTTAGTTGTCTTGTCCATTTTCAATTTGGGCTGCCACTTGTGTTAACACATCACGATTCATTTACTTATGATCGTGCTACCTTTTGTACACCCTTCGACACTTGTTTTATATCACTAAGGTCACATCATAGTTTGTATGTTTAGAGTTTTGAATACTCATAACCATTAGGACCCTAGTTTATGATTTCGTATTGTATGCAACCTTAGCTTATGATTTCGTATTGCATGCAACCTTAGCTCATCATTTTTTTTCTTATCCATCATACTTATATACATGTTTCATATTCATGTTTTTATCATTGTAACTTTTGTCCTTTTTCATCATATACTTATGTATTTGATTTTGAAATGACCATAGTTTTAGGTCATTTCAAATCAAATTTTCTTGATATTTTTACAATGATACTAACTTCTTGTTCTTGTTTTGTAGATGCATAAACTAATCCTTCAGGTTGTATAGACAATTTCTCCATGATGCACAAAATGTTTTTCAAAAGGAGATGTGGCCAACAATATTGGTAAAAAATTGCAAATGATATGGTTGAGTAATGAGATGTGAATGTATGGTTTGGTGATGGAATGAAATGTGAATGTGTGGTGATATAGGATAATGTACAATGTACATGGCTAGAAGTATTGCATATTCAAATTTTAAACTGAGTTATGAATCTTTAGAAAAAATTTCAAAATCAAAGGCTTTAAGAATGTTTTTTTTTTTTTTTTTTAAATAAGGCTAAATCTATTAATGGAACAAAAACTAATAATAAATGGAGGCAACGGCCTCTGCAGAACCTGTCTCAGATTTTACCATGTTTTAACAGACAGTAACTGAAAAAACACTGCCCTCAAGGGGAAACCAGTCCAAAATTCACTGTATGAGCTGCCCACGTAGGGGAACCAGCCTGTAATAACCTTGTAGAAGAGTTTTTTGAACAAAACAAACAAAATTGACCCCAATTGACAACAATTACAACAAAAAACTTCAAAAAGTACCCCTAAGATGGTGACTGGGTGACTAAAAAACCTGAAAAAAGACCTTGGCCTGCTAGGTGTCAGCAGGTGGCAGAGGTTCCTCCACAATGAGACACCTGTAGGCATCCATATCTTCTTCGTCTTGCTGTTGTCCGCTCGTCATGGCTTCCATCTTCGCATTGCCACCTGGAGTGCTCGTCGTGGCTTCCATCTTCGCATTGCCGCTGGAGTGTTGTGTACCTGAGCTGCGTCCGTCCGGTTCAGAGCTTCACCATGAGTTCTGCGAGTCCCCGAGCTGCTACCATGAGTTTTTCGCCTGCTGGTGCCGGTCCTGTCCTGAATGATGCGTGCTGGGATGACAATGCTCTGTGGCTCCTCTCTGAAGGCAACAGAAATGGTAGCAATAATACACGGGCACTCCAAAGTGCACCGAAACTGGAACTGGGTAGAATGGCAGGGATTCATCGTCAGGACAGAGTCATCAGAAGGTTGTTGGGCTTCCTCATCACGCCTATAGCCGGCCATCTGGGCATGCCCCTGGCCACTGTGGGTGTTGGGATACCGACCCGTGCGGTGAGCATTAGACAAGGGCGAGGAGGAATCCACAGGAGTAGAGTCAGAGAGGGACAACGAGGGAGGGCGAGTGGCTCTGCCTCTGCTACTACCCCTTCTACATCTCATCCTGTGCCGCAAACGAGGCATATTTGCCTGGTATGTATTGGTTCGATGGGTGCTTGGAGGAGCAGGAGGAGGGATGGAATGGCTCGTGGAGGCAGGAGAGTGGGGAATTTGATTACCAAAAGCAGAATTCAGGGTGAAGCAGCAGCTCTGAAACAACAAAACAGGTTGTGCGAGAAGTGGGCACCTTCGACCATTTCAATGCAATAGAGGATCTGGCACCTTCTCCCCGTAGTCGTTCGAGAGCTCGGCTCTGCAGCAGCGGGGAGGCAGTTACAGGCTAGAGGAGGCAGAATGGGGGGAAGGCGATCCGAATTCTCCATCTTATGGATCAGAGTGAGGTATCCTCGGCCTTCACCCAACATTAAATTTTTTCCGCTTTCAGACAACATTAAAACGCCATTAATTGTGGCGGTGGGCATCTTGGTTGCAGCGTGGGTGGCCATGTGGCCACGCCACTTGCCAGCCCAGATGAGCTGTGTTGTACCAGCGCTATTAATCACCTGCATCCGGGAGATTTAAGAATGTTTTTAAACTTACAATACTTTTCCCTTTAACTTGATAGTTCCTTGTCAATGCTTTGATTTTTTTTTCAACGCTTGACATTTTCAAAATGAATTCTTGTCAATACTGGACTGCAAATAGATGCTTGTAGCTACTTCTCAGGTCCCTTTGATGTTAATTTGAAACAGGTCCCTTCTGTATATGATATTGATTTTATTTGAAATAGGTACCTTACTGATAAATGTTGATTTTGTTTGAAACAGGTCCCTGCTGTTAGGGTCCTATAATAATAGGATTCATAATTTTGAATTGGCTATGGTCAGTCTTGTAATATTGTACATGCTTTTGCTTTCTACAAAATGTTTTCCCATATTAAAACTAAAAAATATAAAGAGGGTAAGTCCTAAAAGAATAATCAAAGGACTAAAAGAAAGAAAAAGATAAAAAAAAGTATAAAATATGAACCCCACAAAAAGAGATCAAAATAGATCATGAAAGTGTGCAAATTCAAATGCCACTACTTTTTACTTTACTTTGTAAAATAAGATTGTGTGCAGCTTCTGCAAAAATGCCACAATCCATGATGGTGAAATAGTTTAATCTTGATTCATTCATTCTTTAAATTTCATGTTGATAGATAGAGAAGAAAGATCTAGCCAAACTGTTTAATCTTGGCAGATCAGTAGTTAGGTAGATAATAATAATGAGCTCATCAGTTTAATCTAAGCCATTGGAAGTTATAAGGTTAGAATTAGATAGTATACTTATCAAAGAAATAGAAATAAAGGGTCAGCAAGCTCAAATGCACCCAATGAATGAAGAGAAAATGCTAGGGTAAATAAAGGGTAGGTAGAAGAATTTTTGCAAGTGCACAAGGTTGCTAAGTCAAAAGCACTTTCATCATGCTTAATCCTATGTTTCATCTATAGGAGGAATTTTCAAAGAGAAAGGACATTCATTAAAGCTTATTTACTAATTTTTCCTCATTTCACTAGACCCCCACATACTTAGTTTATTAATTTCCCCTCATTATCCCTTCATTACTTTTCATCCCCTAATGTTGTCCCCTTCTTGGTTCCAAAGCACCCCTTCCTTCTTCATTTCCCCTTGTAAAAACCCTTTCCCTCATTTTGTCCTTTTTTTCCCTTTGTTTCACACATTTCCCTAGACATACCATTTAAAAATCATTCCCCCTTCCCAAAACCCCTTTCCCTAGTGTGAAACCCATTCCCATCACAAATAATACATTCCCCCCTTATTAATTTCCCTTTTTTCCCTTAAAAACCCACTAAACCCTTTATCCTAAGTTATTTCCTAAAGTACCGCTTTATATATTTAAACCTGCCCTATATTTAACCTTGGGCCCCGCCAACCACATCCCAACTCCGTCCATGCAACTTTTCCTCGCAATAGCCCTTCGATCTCCCACCTCGAGATCCAACGACGCATATCCATATCACGAAGTTTCATCGACTGACAATTAAAGGTCCAAAAGCACGCAAGATTCGCGGTTTTGGCCGAGCACTGTTTCACTACGTGGCGACAATAGGTTATATCACGTGCTTGTGAAAAATACCGCCCTCCACCCAAAAGCAGTGCGATATGGAAAAAAACCGCCTCCCCGCGTAAAAGAAAACTACCCATTGTTCATTTACCAAATCTCGAACCAAAATGTAACCGTTGTTGGTTACAAAGCTGAAAAAGCCCCCTTTCACTCTTTTCACTCATTTTCACTGCAAAAAACCTCTTTTAACCAATTTTGAAACCTTGAACCTCTGCGCAACCATTTTAACCACCTTTTGCAACTAGAAGACATTGCAGACACCAAATTGAAGCAGCAAATAGACAATTGAAGCCTCAGAAACCTCTGCTGCTACCACGGAACCCTGTCTATGCACCAAATCGTCATTTTCTAGGTATTCTTGAAAGAACTAGAACGACCCTGTAATTTAAGTTATGCACAGTAATTATCAAAAGGTTAATTAATTAAATTAATTAAAAAGCCTTGCTAGACTGAATAAAACCTTACTGTGCATCCAAAAGCCCTTTTTACAAACTGTAATTACACTCCCCACTGTTCCAGAGCTTCCAACCTTACCCCTAAAGCTAGAGAAAAAGTAATTCAGTTGAATAAACAAAATTATGGCTTCCCAAAGCACTTTGGATGTAAGACCCCTACAAACCCCTCACCTGGATATTGACCACCTCCCATTGGCCGACAGATATTTTCAAATTAAAGACACTATTTCCCCTAGCCATCTACTGAAACTCCACTGCTAGAGTAAAGATAAATTCCTGAACCAGAATGATGACATTCACCTGTGGGAATCAAATTTTCCCAAATACTTGTTCCCATAGGTACACCTATTCCTAGAAATCATCCACTTTTGCCAAGATTGCTATGTCCCAAGTCAAAGAGCCATAGTCTCTCCTAACAAACAGATTTTATTCACCATTACTGCAGAGTCAATAAATAAAATGATGCAGATCTAGACAAACCCAAATGAGACCCCACTTTCCATTGAAGCCTTACTTGAACTCTAAACAAAACTGGACCTTCCCAAGAGAGCTCAAATATTTTAGACTTTCATCATAGAAGAGTCTCATACTCCTACATATAGTCCTCCATATGCTGCCACCATTTTCTCTGAGAGAGCCAGACAAATTATAACCATGATTTCTTGTATTCTAGGATACACCGTTGATGAGCATGTAGATGAGGTTATACTTGATTTCCTTTCTATTTTTTTCCCAAGAAAACTTCCAGCTACAGTTTTTAACTTTGCTCAGTTCTTGGCAGACAGAATCATGAGCAGTTTATCAGATTGCCAAATGAAAGAGTATTCAAATACTCTTCACTGTTGTTCCATATGTTTTTATATTTTCAGTCAGATAGTTTCCAGTTAATATCCAAAAGTTAGACACTAAGAGCCATCCAAGATCTGGCATATTTTGGACACCATTGATCCAAAGATATTCCATTGTTTTTAGTTATAAAGAGTTCATTTATTCCTTTGTTCATCCAGTTATAAACATGCTAACGAGTAGCAATCAACCCAGGATCAATGATGAGATTAAGAGAGTTTTACAGTTGTCTAAAAACAGTAGAGTGGGAGACTGGTATCTATACCAGGACCACATAGAAATCAGGATATATGGATGCCAACTCACTCCCTACAAGATGCCCAAATACCTCCCCATGAGGATATTTGCATTAGAGTATTTCAGGCAGATCATAAACTCAGATGAGGTCAATTTTCTGTCAGCTAGGAAGAAAACACAGTTCAAAATCAAAAACCAACTGGGCCCTTTTATTTGTAATAATAGGGAAGCTAGACAAGAAGTAGAGAAAATTTTATAGCAGATGAAGTTCAGTAGCAGTTTTATGTGGCATTATGACCCTAATGGAGCCAGAAACAAACTAAGGCTCAAATTCAAATTAAGTCCATTCATACATGAGCCCATGCTCGACATTGAAAGATATGCCAACTAGTCAGAATGGTTGGAAAATACTTTAATAGATGTGGAAAATACCTTAATAGATGTGGAAAAGTAGATAGATACTAGTTCCTTTCTGCAGGTTCCAACCCTACAGGAACAAATGGGTATTAGTCCCATTCTACAGACTCCAACCATGCAGGACAAAAATGTAAAAAGAACCAGGGAAGAAGGTTCTAGCTTTGGAATGGGTACTACAGATCATAGGTTTGAAATCAGTTATTGGAAGAAACCCAAGCTTAATCCTGTAATTAAGCAAGAGGACACCATTGAAATAGTTGAAATCATCGATACCGACACAATGGTTGAAAAGGGTAAAGGTCCAGCAGTTTCAGAAGAAACTCATTAACCTTCTACCTCAAATACTCAAATTATTGAAAAACATCTTAGTATTGAAGTCTCTTCATCCAGAAAACCAGTGGATAAAGAGAAAGATATAAAAGAGAAGTACAAAGAAATCAAGTTGAGGAATGAGGCATTAAAGGCTGAAACATATGCCCAGTACTTCAAACAGACACTTGCCAATCAGAATAGATTAATGTCAGCCTTTGACATTAAAACTGGTAAAATGTGAATGACCTTTATGCACCCTACAATCGAGCATCCTAGATCGTCAGCAGACTACATGAAGACATAGTTTGAAGTTTTGGCTATGGATGTTCACCCTATTGATCAAATTGAATTCCATAAGCAGGTAGGTGAAATGATATACTCAACAATGACCAACAAGGTCATGAGTGTTCAGAAGCTACAAAAGTCTCTAGGCAACATCACAACACAGTTTAAGCTAGAGGAAACATCCTCACAGGCCAAGGATAATAGAATCAAGTCACTGGAAGACTTGGTAATTGAAATTGGATATAATCCAAATGATATCAAGGCTGCAGAAAAACTAATAAAGAAGAAAAATGAAGATATTGCTACTTTGAAGAAACAACTGAAGTTGCCTCCTTCTGAACATCCACAGACCAAGGAGCTCCTAGAGAGCCAAACCCAACGGGATGAATGATGGATTGCATTCTTCAATTAAATGCTCAATTTAAATAAATGGAGAATGAATTGGACAATTTAATACAGTTGAAACAAGCCAGCCTTGAGACAACTACTACCACTGCTATCCCTACAGTTACTACAACAATTCCTTCAACTTTGGTAGCTTCATTGGCCCCAACAACTCCACTAGCTACAACACTTCCAACTGCAACAACAACTACATCAGCAACATGTTCAACAACAGCAGCAGCTCATCCAAGTGATGAAGCAAGTAAACTGGTCAAATCCATGGAGGACATGTCCATTCATACCACTAAAATAAATAAACTTAAAGAACAGATAAGGAGTCTAGAGGATGAGAAGAAACTGGCTCAAATTATGCATAAAAATGAAGTACAGAAGTCAAATAGGTTAATTGAGAGGATAAAGAACTTGGAAAAAGAATTAACATTGAAGGAGCCACTTGCCCAAGCAAAAGAGCAGCCATGGGCCAATATCATTGACTATGTCAATGATATTTGGCCATCTATACAAGCTATCTTTGAACAAAATGATTTAGTCAAAGAGGCTAGTGAAGCAATTCAAAGAGTTAAGGTCGAACTTGGAAATATGCCAGAAGAAGCCTCACGAATAATCCAGCAAGAGTTTCATTACAAAGCTCATAAAAAAATTTGCAGTCATATCAGGAGAGTAATGAAGAATATTTTTGTTTTGTGTTGATCATCAAGAAAAATTAGTCATTTGTGAGTTTCAGGATCCTTTTTTCAATTTGCTACAGTCATCAAAGAAAGAAAACATAGATGTTAGGAAAATTTTAAAACGAAAGTACGAAGACTACCTAGAGCGGAGCAGTAACGTATTAGATGGGCTAGAAATCAATATGTATTCCTATGAAGATACTTTCACAACATTCTTGAGGTCAGCAGGTGGGCTCGTGCTTTGAAATTTCATCAAGATTCAATCTGTTGACAAATTTTCATGGGAGTTTCCTTTCAGTAGTTCTCTCTTCTTGCTCATAAACAAGCACTTGCAGAGAATTCAAACAGCAGCCAAAATGCTTACTTGGTTGCATTGGTTGTTTCATTTCACTTGATCAGGTGATGAATGGAATAGTTAGAGTAGGTTTTATTGAATAAGCTCCATTTTGAGCATCTTTTTCAGTTTGTTAGTTGTGTTTTAGTATTGAGTTAGTTTTCAGTTGAGTAAAAATCAGTTTGTGTCTTTGAGTCATCAGTATTCAGTCATGTATTTCAGATTGAGTTTTTTTCTTTTTTTTTACTCCATTCCCAATGGATAAGGCTACTTGGTCTACGGTGTTCTTGGCACCTCCAAGGAGCTACCATCCCCAATGGAGCCAATGTTAGAGTCAGTATTTGCATACTGCCATCAGTGATAAAAAATCCTCTTTTCATATCATTTTAAGGGTCCCACTCAGAATTTTTTTATCATTCCACTAGGTCATGCAAAAAATTAGTCATTGATGGTAGTACTAGTTTAAAAACATCACTCTTCCCTAAACGTGATTACTTTCTGGCATAGTTTCATATCTTGTTGACTGTACATCATTCATAAAGTTATTTTTATCATGCCATTTGTATCAATCATGATAGTCATTTTCATCATGGTTACAACCATTCAAAGTCTCCATTAGGTCTTAGGGTTTCCAAGGTCCACTAAAACACCATCTCCTGCATAAAAGACCAGCAAGTGAGGGAGTAAGAATAAACAAGATTTCATCAGCAAAATAGTTTGTAATTTGAATATTCAAGCAAAAATGTAATTTTATGGTTTTAATATGTAATAATTCTCATGGTTCCAAGTGTTGTAAGTTCAAAGTTCCATCATCCAAAAGGAAGAGTTTCAAAGTCATTATGTTTCCAAATCCACCAAGAAGATCAAATCAAAAGATCAAGTCCAAAGGTATATTGTAAAAGACAAGTCAATTTTGAGAAAGAAAAAGTGGGTCCCAAGGAATTTTGAAAACCTAAACAAGGTATAAAGGCCATCAAAGACCAAGGGAAGGCTCATTTTCATTTTTATCCATCGATATATCACTCACCTACACTCCATCTACCTCCCTTTACCTTTTCCCATGCCCATTCCTCTCATTTCCCTCTCCTAGGGTTTTGAGGGCATTTTTCTTGGTTTCATGACCTTCATGGTTAAATCATCAACAAAATTTGTATCCTGATGCTCTTACACCTTCCCCTATCCTTATTTACCTTCCTGAACACTTTCCATCACTCATATCCCTCAAAATAATCATTTTTCTACAAACCCTAGCCTATTGCTATGTTTTTGACACTTTTCTAGACTAGGCCTGTGTTTTTCCCTTTTGGACCCCTTCCCCTCACTCAATCCTTGAAATTCTAGTTTCCCCTACTTCCTAACATCCCGCACTACCTCCAAAAATTTTCCTAAGAATTTAGAAGCCCCCTATCCCCTTTATTTCCCTTCATTCCTATAAATTTCTACAAATCCCCTGTTTTCCCTTCACTAAACCCTAATTTCCTCTCCCACTGAGCTAGGGTTTGCTATGGAATCAGAGATATCTGAGAAGAGGAGGCATAAGGGATATCAGAAGGTATGAGTCCATTCATATCATCAACATCAGGTCTCCATCATTTGTCAAGAAGTCATCCCAAGGGACAAGTCATTCACCACACGTAAGGGTCAGTTTTTCTTCAAACCGTGTTTCGAACCAAGAAAAGATGAATTTTACAAAAGTGAGAGAGTGTTTTTTCTATCATAGAACAATGAAAAAACACCTCCTCCAGTTTTTACATAGGTGTTATTGCTTTGGAGAAATGTCAAAACTACAGCTGTCACAAGAGAGTTGCTGCACTTCTGGAGTGACCTTGGGAGAATCCGTTTTTGAGAGGTAAAATCAATTTCAAATGGGAAACTAAAGGCATATTTAGAAATTATACTTGAAAATATTTCCAACGAGCTATCCCAAGCCTAATTTGGACACTGGGAAGGCCTCCAAAAGTGGCTTGCAAAAAGTGTTGCGCATAGGAAAATTTTCTGCTAATTTGGCTCTATGCTTTTCCTAGGAGCATCCAATGACCAAAATAATACCACCATTGGATTTATAATGATGTAAGCATGCTCCCTGTTCCTTTTCTAAGATTTTGGAGCAAAACTGGTTGGTCAAAAGGTCAAACAATGACATTTTTGCCCTCTTTTTTACCATGGCAATCCACATAGAAGCAGTCTTGGGAGAATCCGTTTTTTGAGGGGTCAAATGAACTCAAAATGGGAAAATAAAGGTAGATTTGGAAAATAGACAAGACAGGCTTTCTAATGAGCTATCATGAGCTCAATTTGGACACCGGAAAGGCTTCCAAAATGGCCCTGCAAAAAGTGTTGCGCATAGCCTTCTAGTGTTGCACATAGGACAATTTTCTGCTAAATTTTCGCTTTACTGTGTCATGACTGTAATTTTTTGGTTTTCTCTCATGGATGATGTTTTTACTGATGTAAATGGTGACTAGGTATGTAAATAATATGAATATTAGTTACTGGATGGGAGATTCATTGGATCAAAAGTTCCCTTGAAGTCAAATGAATCAGTTCCCTCCCTTTTAGAGGCAAGTTGTTAGGGTTGCCTAGATTCCAGTTTCTTGTTCAACTTTTGATGGATTAGTTCCTCATCTTAGGGATTCGACCCCTGAGGATGGGAGGAGGTTGAATTAAGGTCTATATCTTCTTTTTCTTTCTCATTGTAAACGGTTGGACTCAGTGGGATGCTTATGTTTTGATTAGACATCATTTTGTATTAGTTACAACAGGAGATTAATGAAAAATTGCAGCTATTTCTTTGGGATCCATGTGGTATGATGCTCAGTTTAGTTTTTCTTATGTTTTCATGTGTTAAAATGTATTGTTGACTCCATTTCATCATTTCATACTCTTTATGTGAATGTATATAAGTCTAAAAGGCAGAATCCATAACTTTTATGCTCTGTTTTGGGTAGACATTTCATAGTCTGTGTTTTCTTCAGTTTAGGAAGAACATATGAGGTTTACATTCTCTTCCTAGATCCTCACCTGTATTTTTACCTCATCCATCAAAACCTAAGGTTCTGATTGTTGTGCCTACCTTCCCCCATCGAACACCATGCAGTTTTGACCTAATTTCCTTGCCCTAACTATTTGGCTCCTCCTGATCCAGCAAAACCCTTCAAAATCAAATCAAACCTTGTGCTACTATACCTAGCCTTATATCAATTTATAGATCCAGTCAACTTCGCTGAGATCCTTATGGAGAGAGCCCTCCCCTGGCCTAGTAGGGCTAGCTACTTGGTTAAGCGTGGTTTGTGGTTACCTTGGCATTGCCTTCCTTCAGCCCGAGGTTCAATCCAGGTGATAACAAAATTTACCCATTGAAGATTCCACATGGGAGGATGAGAATTTTATACAAAAGCATCTAGAACTACTCAAGCGTTGAGGAAAACACTTTTTTGAAGGAGAGGTGCATGTTAGGTCCCTATAATACTAGTGTAGCCCCCTTATTTTTATTGTTGTGCCCATGTAGCCCCCATATTGCTATTGTGGTGCCCATAGAAGCCCACTATTGTTATTGTTGTTCCCTTGCATTATTATTGTTATGTAGGCTTTGATTATATTTTGACCCCTTAGACTCCTATATATACAAAGGAGGTCTTATCATTTGTATCATCCAAGAATTTTCCATTTATGTATTGTAAAGGAGGTTTCCCCCTCAAAGAGGATACTTTTTAAGTCGTTGATATATATTTTTGTTAGCTTGTTGAATAACACTTCAACTTCTAGGGCATCTATTTCAATTTGTTCTAGAGGACATGACCTTCTTTCTCTAAGGGTAAACCCAAATTCAGGTTCAATGGCCCTAGCAAAAACCACTTCGCTAGTAGCCTGTGGGGGTTTAATTTCAGCAAGAAGATTGTTATATAGTTTATTAAACCTCCTTATAAACTTTGAGCCATCTTCATTGTGTTTTTTCTGCATTGCATTGAATTCTATAAGGATGTATTTATGGTTCATTATTTACCCCCATTTATGCGTGAAAGAGTTATCCATATCCTCCTAGGTATTGATTTAAGCATCTCGTAGGTTCTTAAACCATTTCCTAGCCTCTTCATCCAAAGACCAAACAAAGAGTCTTAGAACTGCATCTAGATGTTCTACATTCAGATTATCAACAAATGAATAAAAGGTTTCTATGTGCTTCTAGGCTTTGATCTCATCCTCTCCAGTGTGGATAGGAGTTTAATGTAATCTTGTGGCATCCCATTCAAAGGTTGTGGTAGTTTGAGTGTAGCATATCTATTAAGTAGAAAACCAGGGACAACCATGTTTTGCAATAGAGGTGGTAGAAGGTTTACCACAGGACATGGTTGGCAAGTTGTAAGGATTATGGTTGTCTAGAGCTGAGCAGTTCTCTGATTCACACTATTAATGAGGGTATATTTAATTTCCTCAACTTCTGTGGGGGTCCAGAAAGTGAAAAGAGGAGTACTGACAAAAAACTCTTTAGATTTGGTTGTTGAGGAAAATGAGTTGAAAAGTTGATACGTTCTTCTGAATGTTCTGAGACTTTGGAAGAGGGCCCAGAGGAATTTATCTGAGCCTTCAGAGAGATGGAATTTGTCACTTCAGGAAATGAGATAACAATATTTGGAGTAATAGGGGCCCTCTCTTTCCAAGTCCTCCTTGATATGACTTTTTTAGGGTTGAATCCAGAAGGAGTCTTTTGTTGAGAAATATCCGAACGAGTATGAGGCCTTTTGAAATCTAGGATGATGAATCTAAGATTTAAAACAATGGAGTCACCAAGGTGAGATATCTTCAACCCACACTTCCTTTTCTAACTTAACAAAAGGAATGCACTAATGTTGTACCCAGAGAAAAATATTATGATTCGTTCCCTGACAACATCACCAGAAAATGTTGTGTCTCCTAGAGACAACCAATGGGTTGAGGAGAGGTTAATTCCTAGGACATCTTAGTCTCTCTTGAAAATAAATCAGTGCAACTCAAGAGATGGATGTAAATTGATTTGGACTTTGGTTCAATTACCTGTCTCAGAGGCAACTTCCATATACACATGAATAATATATCATTCCCCAAGAATAAATGCTAAGGTCTGGTGGCCAATACACAAAGAATGAAACTTAATTTTTCTTTGTAATAAATATGGAAAGGAGAAATAGAAGACAGGAACTTGATCCAGGGGGATGGGTAAACAAAAAATCCCATGCAATAAATCCTAATGTAATCATGGAGATATAAAGGAAATGAAATGTAGAAAATATGGAGTGCATTTTAAGGTCTCCAACTCAATATCTCATAGGTACTATCTGCTAACACATAACATAGATAAATCTACAATCTAGTATATATCATTTTCTATCACATAACATTAGTAAGTCTGTGATATAAGAGTGGATCCCGCAACTACAATTACACAGATTCTGAAGAAAAAAATACACATGAAATGACATACAGAGGTAGAACACATACTACATATCTCAAATGCTTGGAATCACCAGAAACTTCTTCATTAATCTTCAGGAATGGAACACATGTCACATGCCCAACTTGTGGGATTTTCAAAAAAATAATATCCCTTGAAACCAGGAAAATCGAACCTTTCCTATAAAGCTCTTGTTGTGCTATGTAAAAACCCCCCATTTATACGAGTAATAGTTAATATTTGACATAAAAATGGGGACCCTTTTAAATTTTTAGCCTTCGAAAATAAACGCTAACTCTACAAATTTGCCTCAAAAAAACCTTCAAAAAGGAACTCATGCCTAAATCTCTTATCGCATCTCGCAATTTTCCATGTAACAATTCTTAACATTCCATTGAAAATCCCAAAATGTGATAAGCGATGAGGTCCCCGCTGCGATTTTCCGATCACCACACTTTAATAACACACAATCGCACTTCACAAATTGCAAATTGATAAAACATGCCATTGTGTCACCTCTTAAGACCAAACAAGATGACAAGTTATGGTAAGGGATTAAATGGAAAAGTAATTTTTGAAGAATTACACAGAGAATTCCAATGAGGGTGGCAATTGAAGAATTTATTTGTGATAAAACCAAACTACAAAAAATACACAGAACTAGATGCAGCTTTCAAGAAAATACTAATTCTGATACTAAGATTTAAAAATGCACACAATCATTGTCCCACATTTATATCATTTTTTCATGCCTACCATTGTAGAGTTTGAGTTAGCTCCAACAAAGTGTCATGCAGGAGTTGTAGTTTCGAGCACAAGATACCTCTATAGAACTAGCTCAATTGGTTAGCAACTATGGAACTTTGCAAGTTGACCAATCATAGATGTTTAAGGAGTGAAAACAGGGAATGGAGAGGGAGGAGAAGCTAAGACAATTGGTAGAAAAAGTTGGGGTATTTTTTAAGGATTTACTATGTTTCCTATTTATAGTATTGTAGGAAATTATTCTAGTTTGGAAATTCATATGTATATAATGTAGGCAAATATTTAATTAAAAAACATGCAATTTACTATGAAATCAACAATTTTTTTTGGCGAATAACATCCATTTAATCATATATATGGAAAAATAGGTGTTTTTCAATAAAATTGATGAATATTTATTTCATAAAATGTCTAGAAAATAGCCCATTTGCGAAATTTTGTCCCTAAAATTTTCCATAGAAAAAGTATACAACCACCTCCCTAATGTTGAGATGGACGTTGACACACCTACGGAAGGGAAGTTGTCAAAAATTGATGAGGTCATTCAAGCCCTAAAAGTGAATGTGGAAGAATCGCAATTGCAGGGAAAGTCAACAATTCACCAGAAGATCTACAAAGGAGAGAAAATGAGAACAAAGCCTCTACATCATTTGAGGTTGTACAAGGAAGGCTTAGACATATGAAATAAGTTGCAAGGTAGTGTCAAGTAAATAAGTTTGGCACTCAAATTCATATTT
This sequence comes from Pinus tabuliformis, assembly GCA_031772625.1. Lineage (NCBI taxonomy): Eukaryota > Viridiplantae > Streptophyta > Pinopsida > Pinales > Pinaceae > Pinus > Pinus tabuliformis. Next base: position 90,544,006 of record CM062808.1, on the reverse strand, counting down.
TGCAGTAGAGGAGCGAAGAAACTCAAAGAAGTATTATCACTTTGTCACTTCCGAAACATTAACTAGCCATGCTAGAGAGTGCAACTTTGGGTAAGAAGATTAATCAACTAAGGGAAGATCAATATGAATTATCACAAAGACTAGATCAACTGTAAGATGAAGCACTTAAGGTTACTGATAGCATTGTTGTAGTGCAAAACAAAGCCAAGTAGGTTGTTGGATAAAATCATGTCTTGTTCTTAATGCCCCTGCCTTTTAAAGTAGCAGAACAAATTCTAAGTTAGGGAGAGGAAGAAAAATTGTAGGTGGCGACAAAAAAAAAACCTCTAAATAGTTTATGTCAAAGACCAAGCATGTACTCCCTTCACTCGACATGCAATCACATTAGATTGGTTTGGGGACAAGCCACAAATATTGTTGGGGTCATGTTAGAGTAAAGAGTAACCAAAGGGGAGATTCTACAAAAACATGAAATTTTGGCTAAGTATGGGAATTTTCACTAAGGGGTGAGGGAAAGTTTTCCTAAAGCATGGGAAGATTGTGTGAGATATCGAGCATACAAAGAATGTCAAACACAATGTGCGGCGAAACCATGCAGATGTTCAACAAAGATAGGAAGGACCATGATAGAAACAACAAAAAGCAGTTTCCAAGAAGTTAGTTATAACCCATTGACTTGTTGTTAGTTCATCCTGACAAATTCAGTTGTCGATCTTTCTCTATTATGCACAGATAAATGTTGTTGGTAGAAATTTGTTTAGGAAGATTTTAGTCAGTTGAGTTGTTACTATTGTTATTGATAGGCTATTGTAAAAAAATTTAAGACTATTGAGAATAAAGTTTTGGTATGCTTTCAATGGAAAGGATGGTGTTAGAATGGTAATTGTAATGAGTTGTAATAGTAGTTATAATTGTAAGAGTTGAGGAGACAATGATGAGAAAATAAAGGTTGTGTGTATGAAAACAAATATATTGTTGTATAATGAAGATATCGCATTAGTGAATAAAATCTGAACTGGTTGATTTCTCTGAAATATTGATTCTGCATCTTTGTTTGTGTAATGATTTGCCACTAAATAGTGTTGAATTGTGTTGTTTTATATTAATGTGTAATATGTATGCCTTTGAAGTTGTTTGACACAATATATCTATATTAAGATGAATATGAATGTTTTTACAACGTAATTATTTATATATGCGCTATATGTTGAATCTTGGTGGGCGAAGGAGATATGCTAAGCAAGATCGTCTTTGTCTCCCCTATTTCTTGCAAAACCATTCAAAGGTTCTTGCAATCCCATCATGATGCCTCAAGTGATACCTCACCTGCTCGCGGATGCTGAATATGTCGGTGTCTAAGGGGTTTTTGTTGGTCAATTATGAACATTGTGTTGAAAATTGGCAACAAGAAATTGCTAAAAATAGAAGTGCTAAAGATAGCACTGCTAAAAATGGCAGTTTGGGCATCAGTGCTGGATTAGGCAACAAGGAATGAAAAATGGAATTGCTAAAAATAGAAGTTCTATTTTTAGCAGTTCAAGTTGGATTCCTATTTTTAGACAGTCCCTCGTCTAAAATAGGAAGTAAAATTCGAATTTGGTCTCACCAGCAATTTGAATATTAATTAATTAATTCTCCATGAGTTAATTAGTTAAGGAAAATAAAACTTGAAGTCTTTGTGAGAACATGCAATCATTTCTCCACTGATTGGGGAATGTGTCCTTGATTTGCTCCACTGATTGAGGAATTAAGGATGAGTTCTATATTGAGAGGATTAGTTGACTTAGTTTAACTTAGTCAAGTTCAGTTAGATTAATTTAACAAGTTGTTAAATTAATGAGATACAGTTTGTTGATGCTTGCATGCATGTGACAACTGTTATTTTCAGATAACTGTGTATTCACTCATGGATAACTGATGCATGGCAGTTTAGACAGAGACCCAGTTGAGATAAGAGAAGGGACAGTGTACTATCAGTTGGATGAATATTTTTCCTATAAAGGAATCTCATCCATGATGAGGATTTATCTCCTTCAAGTCTGTGCAGTTAGATCAGATGTTAGTGAGTGTGTGAAGAGGCCAATTCACACAGGTGGCAGCACTGGACCCCAAGGAAACTGTACAAGGAAATATGAGGCTTGGAGGGCAGAGGAGAAGGTTTGTGAGAAGCCTTTGACTGTCTATGAGCAGCAGAGGGATTGTAATGAGAGCTGGATAGCTTCCGATCTAAGGCTTTATGTAATCTGGACTATATTTCCACTTGTATGATAATACAGAGATGGGGTTTTAGGCAGGTGCTTTCCCCGAGTAAATTCTTTTGTGTTATGTGTGATTGATTCTTTCTTATCAGTTATATGTGTTCTTATTGATGTTGCTCATGGTTGATTAAGCTTCTGCTAAATTGTTTGTAGAAGTAGATCAAGTGTTTTGCTTTAGTACATTGTGTTATCACAAAATCACTACTGAGGGCTGCAACCAAGCAAGATTTCATGTAACTCTTTCAACCTATCTTTAGATCAAAGCTTAGCCTCTTTGATCAGAGAGGGCTCTCTCACAAACTCTTGATAAAAATCATTCACTACAAAAGATGGCTAACTCTTTATTCTTTGATAAAAGCAAAAGCTGGTTGGATTCATGTCAAACTGGTTCTCATTGGGCTATGGAGTCTCATACACTAAGTGAACAAGAGAAACAAAGTCAATTCATGGAAGTCAAGGCTCTTTGCATTACATGTCCAAACATATTCCATAAAAAACCACAGCTTGCTAAATACACAGGAAGTCAGAGCATAGGATATGAATTCTGAGTGATTGTACTATAACAAGGCTGTAAAATAACATATGATATAAAACACCACCATTACATTTGAACACAATAATCCATCGAGAATCTTGAGAAGAAAATAACACTGTTTTACTATTACTGTGATAAGTCTTACAATAGCTCCAAAACAACTCTGTTTTTGTATAAAATGTCCAACCTTTTTTACATAAGAGTTATTTCTATATATAGCCAATCAAAACACTACTACCTGAGACTCCTCAACAAGCATGAAGGGAGCTCGGAATTCTGTCATTAATGACCTTAACTATATCATAAACAAACTAATTAATTACAAGAGATATTGTGCTACGAAAACAGAGGACTCCATTACATTGACACTTCAAGTCTATCTCCTCGTGTACTTTGCTGCGTTCTTGAAGCCTGCCACCTGTAGCACTTCAATAATAACCAAACCAAACTGAAAACACATTCAATGGATGAGCAGCTTCGGATGCCTGATGTATAGATGATTCATCAACCAATAAGAATATGAACCCTATATTCACGGTTTCTGCCTCCCATTAGTGTTCATGCATTAATGATCATGTTTCAAGCCATTTAATCCCCTGATAGTCCCGTGTGACTGAAGAAAACTAATGATCTGGCCATCCCATAACCGAACAGGTGTAGCACTCAACACCTCAGCAGCTCTATCAGAACCCTAAAAATTCGGATATAAAGTGAAAACTTTCAACAAAAGACAAAATTTCACCCTTTCTTCGAATACTTACACCTGGCATCCTTTTTAAACATCTGACTGACTTTCTATAGTCTCCATGCTGGCATTAAGTCATTCCTTTAAATATTCGCTGACCTCAGCATTCAAACTCAAGTTTTCAACATAAACAGTCATCTACAGCAGTTTCGTAGCGCGCTACGAAACTGCTGTAGGTAATCAAAACTAAGCATATGAACCTTAAAGCAACAATAACTTAACACAGTGATTTCTTCAGTCATTCTACACAGGTGTAAGGACATCAAAAAGTCTCAAAAAGCTTTAAAATGTTGACAGCCAAAATATACCAAAATTTGGAAAGCACATTTGTCCTTGGATCATTTAGCTAGTTTGCCTAGCTTCCCTTTCAAGCTGCTGACTTCTTCCTTTAACATCTTGTTTTCTGCTCTTAAACTTGTATTCATTTGTTTCATAATTTTTGCCTGCTTCAGAGCTGGCACTGTCCACACATATGCATCAGATACCGAGCTAGCTTGACTGATCAAACTTGTTTTACCCTTCATTACAGCCTTCTTATAACTTGTATATCTTACTGCCTTTTCCTTAAAAACATTTTGAACCTGAGGTATTTCTTCCTTTGTTGCTCCAGCTTGTTTCTTAATAGCAATCACATTTCCACTTTGACTGATAACAACCTTATTATCCTTGTTCTTGCTTTTGGCTGCTTGAACTATTTCAGAGAAGATTTCAAGTGCCTCTGTCCTAGGCACTTCCAAAGGTGCTTTCTCTTTCTGAGCTTTCTCCACTTCTTTAATTTGCCTTCTAGTCACTGGTCTGCGTGGTTTAAAGGCATATTCTTCACTTGGCTCTTCAAACTTTAACCTTTTAGAAGCCCTTGACTTTTTAGAACTTTCAGGTGAGGACTGAGTTAGATCAATATGCATTGGTGGCACCAATTGATCTTGCTCAAGTTCTAGTGGTTCAATTTGAATTGGATGATCTTGCTCTAGTTCAATGGCTTCAAGTAAGTCATTTAAACTACCCTTTGAAATAGGACTTTCTTCCACAGGGACTGACTTTCCTTTCTCTTTGCTTAGTTGACCTCTAGTTCTCACCCTTGAAACCCTTTCAACTTCACTAGATTTAGTTTCATCTTTCCCTTTGTGAGCCTTCTGCTTTGATGACTGAGGTGTTCCCATAGGTGATGACTTAGGGGTTTCCTTTTCAGATACTCTGGATGACTTAGGAGTTTTATCTACTGATGCTTCAGGTGTCTTTTTAACTGCTGGCTTAGGAGCTTTCTTCATTGATGTTTCAGGTGTCTCTTTAGCTGTCACAGACCTCTCTGATTTCTTTGCTTTAGTTTTAGGCTTCTTATGGTCTGTCACTTCTCTTCTAAGTTCAGCCAAAGTGGGTTCCTCACTCCTTTCTTCTCTTTCTCTCACAGGTAATGGAGTGAGACCTGTTTTGCTTGGGAAACCGGCCATAAACACAAATGAATCCCAGTCTTTACCAATTTTTTGTAAATTGTCCAACACCAGCAATTTTACTAGACCATGATGAAAAAGAGATGTTTCATAAGCATCTTTCTTTAACTGAATCTTATCACACATTTTGCTAATACTCCTGAACAAATAGAAAGGTATGTCTATTGAACTCTTACCAGTGAAGTGTAACAGAAGTTTGAAGTGGTAGGAGTAAACTTTATTGTACCTACCCTCACATGTCAGGTACTTCTGGATGCATGTCAATAGCATAGCATAATTCTCCTTTAGATAGCTCCTTGGGACTGCTTTAGTGAGATCTTCATCTACATAAGGTGCCTTCAAAAACTCCTTGCATGGACCCATGTCAAACTTGAAGTTCTTGAACCATTCTTGGCCACCCCTCGGGATTTCTGTGACAGTGGAAATAACTTCAGGGGACACCGAAAACTCCAACATGGCCACCTTCGAATTCAGTCCAGTGAAGTTTAATGCGAAAGCCTTGGTCACTTCTGCATGTCCTCCCTTCAATTTTTCGCAAAATCGCCAGCAGCCAGCACTTCGAAATGCCTTTGCTACCTCCTCATCCCTGAGAGTAACATCTAACCCCTCCGGCTCTGTTCTCACACATTTACCAGAACGGTGTTCCTTTCTTTCCATGCTGCTCTGAATATGTTTACACAAAAACTAATGGTGGCTTGTAGCACAAGAACAAACTTCGGCTTTGGAGAGCAGGCTCGCTTGAAGTAATCCGTTTAAATAAGAGCTTGAGCTTTTCATATAGCAAACACGTTCACATGATATGAAGAACCAATTATGAAATGACCATCTCTTATAACATCCCCTAAACTAACACATAAATGCATGACTTTGGACCTTATGGCGTGATAATGGCTTATCATGACATGGAGAGGGTGTGAAATGACAATTATGAACGGACTTATGACTCACTACTCTTCGGATTTGACATGCAGAGAAACAGCGCTGCAAAAAACCCTGAAACCCCGATTTCGTAGCGCGGGCAGTTCAAATTTAACAGGATGCGCTACGAAATCGCTGACAAACAGAGCGCTGCGAAAACACGAAAACATTATTTCGTAGCTAAACTGACCAATCACACCCGCGCTACGAAACTGCGCAAGTACTAAAGACATCATACCGGCGCTGCGAAACTGCGCAAAGTACCAATGACATGACATGCTTTAACTAACAATGATGGAGGATGTCTAATGATTTTTCCTTTACACGAATTCACATCAATAACTCTTGAATTTCAAATTTGAAATTGAAATATACTAACAAACCTATTTACAAGACTTCAAGACTTTATAAAAACTTATGGACAACCTTATATACATGCACTATAATTTCAAGTGATAACACACTGCATTACCAGGTGATCTACAGGTGGGAAATTTCTACATGGTATTAGAGCTAGCTAATTTATAGAAAAAGTTCTACATGGTATCAGAGCTAGCTGATTTGTAGGAAAAATTCTACAAAATTCCACATGGTATCAGAGCACAGGTGATCAAGGAAGAACAATATACAAGAAGAGGAGATTTCAAAGTTTTGAGTTTTGGGCCGAGAGTTTGCAGAGCAGATCTGAAAATTTCTATACAAAATTTTTAGAAATAAATAGCAGATTTGGATTCCTTGCAGAAAAATACCCAAAATCAAAAAAAAAAAAGATGGCTGAATCGGAGTTCGGATGAGGGAGATATCGCTGATTTAAAATCAACTCTTTTTCTAGAAAATTTCGTGACGGTGAGAAAATGGAAATAGATTGGTGTGGTAGCCAAGAACCTATATGCACTTGAGGTACAAGATGCATGCAAAGCCTTGAGGAGCAAGGCAAAGGTTAGAGACTTGGTGGTTGAGAGGGAGAGTATATTACCTCTCAACATGCAGTGCCAGAAGAAGTCTCAGACAATTGTGGAGGAGCCATGATTGACTTCAGGAGGCTGTGGAGCAGCCACAACAGGGGAAGCTGAGAGGAGATCGAGTAGAGACATCTACTCATGCAGAGACCTCTAGTAGGGGGAAACTTCGAGCCAGGTGGGCAGAGGGATCACATGCAGCCATACCTCCAGGTAGGAGGTGGGGCGATGTGGAGTGATCTTCCTATGGAGAAGGGGCAGGATCCTTGAGGTACCCAACCTCTTGGATGAGACCTCGCTACAGGAGCCCCGATGTGGAGTAGCAAGAACTGACTGATTGGGTAGAGACAAATGCGGATGGAGCGGCAAAGAGAGCTACAGTGCAAGGAATCCCAGGACAACGTAAAGCATGTAGGTTGTAGCAATGCGAGAGGCACAAGTGTGTTGCATTGTGCAGGGTAGCACAGAGAAGGGTGCAATGGTGTGAGATGCATGGAGATGTTGCAGCAGCGTAGAGGTCAGAGAGGGAGCACTTGTCAGCAGCAGGTAGAGCTTCAGCATCAAAGTATGTTTCTAGCCCAACAGAGTGGTCAGTTGTGAGTTTTTTTTTTTTTGTTCCGAGAGTTGCTAGAGCAACCACACTTGGTAGATGTGTTGCATGTAGAACATTCCAGAGGTACAGGATCGGGTTCGAGAGGAAGCCTTTCTTGTTGAGAGGGAGTGTTGAAAATTGGCAATAAGAAATTGCTAAAAATAGAAGTGCTAAAAATAGCACTGCTAAAAATGGCAGTTTGGGCATCAATGCTGGATTGGGCAACAGGGAATGAAAAATGGAAGTTCTATTTTTAGCAGTTCAAGTTGGATTCCTATTTTTAGACAGTCCCTCGTCTAAAATAGGAAGTAAAATTCGAATTTGGTCTTACCAGTAGTTTGAATATTAATTAATTAATTATCCATGAGTTAATTAGTTAAGGAAAATCAAACTTGAAGTCTTTGCAATAATTTCCTCCACTGATTGGGGAATGTGTCCTTGATTTGCTCCACTGATTGAGGAATTAAGGATGAGTTCTATATTGAGAGGATCAGTTGACTTAGTTTAACTTAGTCAAGTTCAGTTAAATTAATTTAACAAGTTGTTAAATTAATGAGATACAGTTTGTTTATGCTTGCATGCATGTGACAACTATTATTTTCAGATAACTGTGTATTCACTCATGGATAACTGATGCATGGCAGTTCAGACAGAGACCCGGTTGATATCAGAGAAGGGACAGTGTACTATTAGTTGGATGAATATTTTTCCTGTAAAGGAAGCTCATCCATGATAAGGATTTATCTCCTTCATGTTCATGCAGTTAGATCAAAGGTTAGTGAGTGTGTGAAGAGGCCAATTCACATAGGTGGCAGCACTGGACCCCAAGGAAACTGCACAAGGAAATATGAGGTTTGGAGGGTAGAGGAGAAGGTTTGTGAGAAGCCTTTGACTGTCTATGAGCAGCAGAGGGATTGTACTGAGAGTTGGATAGCTTCCGAGCTAAGGCTTTGTGTAATCCGGACTATATTTCCACTTGTATGATAATACAGAGATGGGGTTTTAGGCAGGTGCTTTCCCCAGGTAAATTCTTCTGTGTTATGTGTGATTGATTCCTTCTTATCAGTTATATGTGTTCTTATTGATGTTGCTCATGGTTGATTAAGCTTCCGCTAAATTGTTTGTAGAAGTAGATCAAGTGTTTTGCTTTAGTACATTGCATTACCAGGTGATCTACAGGTGGGAAATTTCTACATGGTATCAGAGCTAGCTGATTTGTAGAAAAAGTTCTACATGGTATCAGAGCTAGTTGATTTGTAGGAAAAATTCTACAAAATTCTACACATTTGGTCACCCCTGTGTGTGCCAACATGGTTTTTATCTCGTAATGGTTTCCTAGAGCATAACTTAGTGTTTATTGTGGTTTGTGAGTGTTTGTATTTCACTGTTCTCTATTTTCTACACTTTATCTATTGCATTCATTAGAAGAAAGCAATAAAGCAATAATCTAGATGTCTAAGGAAAATTAACTCTCATAGTATAGATTTTAGATTTCAATATATTTTAATATGTTCATTATGACTAACTATGCAATGGAATATCCATGGTAGTTTACATATCATAGATTCTACACCCAAGCAAAGTTATGAGACAAGGGAAAATAAAATCATACTAGGCTCTATGTATTGCTTAACTTAACCATAATGCCCATGGCTCAATGACATACTATAGGTTACTCCAAGCACATGTACCTCTTCCTTTTATCCATTCACAACACAAGATCAAGCATTTCCCTTCTCTACAACATAGTCCTTTAAAAAACTCAATGCCCCAATACAAATAAAAAGAATCCAATTGTTAATCTTCATTAAAAATTCAATTATCAGTAATAATTTTCTATTATTTATTAACCTCTTTGCTCACTCTACATCCATCAATATCTCGCTAATATAAATCAATCCTTACCCTTTGCCCACCATTAGCTTACCTTAGGGTCTCAAACCCCTTGTTTCCACATATAAGTTACATTTACGAAAAAGTATTGTAGTCATGAAAGGTAATTCAATTGTCATTCAAAAAATAAAAGGAGGTTCCAAGAGTAAAAGTGTGGCTCGTGTACCTTGCTTTGCATGATGCAACTAATTCACGTTATAAGTTTTCGTTAAAACATGCCATCAAAAAAGCGAGGAGGAATCCACTCCGTTGTGAAACAGGGCGCTGGAAAAGGCCAAAGGAAGTGTGGGGGGAAAGAGTATGCATTTTTTGTTCTTCCGGAAAAGTGGAAACAAAAAACATTTCATTTTAGAATGTGAGGCCTTCAAAGACAACAAGGAAAGTTATGCAGATATGCTGGCAGCTAGTTCTTGGGATAATCTATTTAGCGAGGGGTTTTTCGAGAAGCTGGGAGCATTTACTTTGAAGCTTCACAGAAAGAGGGCCGAATACATCAAGCATATGAAGAAACAATCTGTCCCATAAGCTATCTTTAGCCTCGTGAACATTAAAATAAGTTTTTTCTTTCTTTCTTCCCTATTCTTTCCCATATGTGACTTTTGGTAAAAATATATTTTTTCCATAAATCCCTTTCTCGTTCCCTTCTTATGAGCTTATAACCCTTTAGAACCTTTTTGAACTTTTGCACATATTTCCTTTATACACATAAAGTATACCATAATAACATATTTTCATCATGGTGCCTTAGGAACATAATATCATAAACCAATATTAGTGCTTCCATTCATGACGATTCACCTATTAAAATTTTGTCATTAGATTTTGTAGTTTTTCCTGTTATATTATACCATGAAATCATTATAACCCATTTTATAAAACTTTACACTCATTAAAATATTCCTACCATGATATCATTTATAAATAATTTGATATAATACCTTTAAACATCAAACTTGAAATATTACAAATTATATATAGTCCAAATCATGGTCCCACATGCAATTTCATATAAGAAGTGAACTCAAGTGTTTTATTCATATAAAGAGACAATAATCATTCTATTCAGGTAGGAAATGTGAAGAAAAGAGAACAACAAAGGAAGAAATCTGATGATAAAATAAAAGTACATACAAGAAGGGACGAAATGAACATATATGATGAAAAATTTGGTGTCAGGTCAATCTTTGTGCTTTTGGCAAAGGTAAATTAATTATTTCATATTATTCCTCTTTATTTCATGAGACAATGAGGTTGGTTGACCTGACAAAATTATGTATCATCATTCCACATGACCACATTGAGTGGTCATGGACTTCTAGTTGGGTTGGAAGCTATATTTATCTAAATGCAATGGATATCATATTTTTAAGGTGGGGTAGAGAAATGTGATGAAGTCTATGTATCATAATTTTTTTAGGTAGGGAGGAAAGTGTAATGAAGTCTATGTTTGATTTGGTTAATAATAATTTGTTACTAATCAAAAATGTAGATATCTTATTCCTAAGAGTTGGTTTACCTATATTGACATGAAATTGCCTCCTCATATTAATTATTTTGATTGCTTATTAAGCAATGAGGATACGCTTTTGTTTTCAATATAAATGAAAAAGTGGAACTTTGGTTTGTTCAAAATAACTAAATAATGAAATCTTTCTCTGCTCCATCATTGTCCAATATTACCTAATTATCCACCACCCTCCTATGTACACGTAGCATGGGGTGGTTAGGGAATGGGACAGTGAATATTTGTGAGTTGACATAAAGTACAACTTTATGGTCTAAAAGACACGTGTCTATAGATTCTTCACATGTAATTGTGTTTTACAACGGTCTTAATTAAAATAAATTATAAATCTATTATTGTTTTCTCTGTTATTATCATCCGTGTGTTTAAAAGTATATTTTACGTTATATTTAATTATAAAAAATAAAGTGTTCAACGAATTCTTGCCTGCCACCGAGTGTACCGACTGCTTCGCACACGCTTTCTTCCCACCCCTGTTGTGGAAGAACCCTGAACAGAAAACGCCCGCAACGACCATGTCGAACGGCGACACGTGTTTGTCGGAGGACAAAGAGCCACGTGGGATGGCCCATCCACTTGGCATGGTTTCCATCGTGGCAGGCAACAATCATATCACATTCATGAGAGAAGGACCAAAATATCCAATACCGTGCCCCTCCGTGGTGGGCCCTCCACCTGGTCGTTGGTAGTGGAAGACGTGGACCGTCATAAAATGGCAGAGCCCGCAGACAGAAATTGGAAAAATTGCGGCATTCGAAAACTATTCGTAATCACACGAAATTTATAATTTTGTGGATGTTAAAATATTATTTATTTATTTATTTTTAATTTCGTGGATGTTAAAATATTATTTATTTATTTATTTTTATGTTTTTTCTTCAGTTTTTTTTCATAATGATTAATATTTTAATTTATTATAAATAAACAAAATTGGAAATATTTTTTTTAAGTTATAAATTTTAGAAAGAGAAATTATTTTAACATCCACGAGGCTAAAGATAGCCTTATGGGATAGATTGCTTCTTCATCTGCTTGATGTATTAGGCCATTTTCTGTGAAGCTTCACAATAAATGCTCCCAACTTCTTGACAAACCCCTCGCTAAATAGATTATCCAAAGAGCTAGCTGTTAGCATACATGCATAACTTTCCCTATTGTCTTTGAAGACCTCACATTCTAAAATGAAATGTTTTTCTGTTTCCACTTTTCCAGAAGAACAAAAAATGCATACCCTTTCCTCCCACTTCCTTTGGCCTTTTCTTACTAAATTTTTAGTCAAATGGTAATATAATTTTAAACATATAATTTTATATAACACTTTATAATTATGAATTTAATAATTTTATTTTATTATAAAAATTGATGATAATTTTATTTTTAAAATTTTGATTTATTTTAAAATAATTTTAATTGTTAAAATTTAAAAATAAATTAATTAATATAGATAAAATTTTATTTTATTTTATTTATAAATTAAATAAAACAAAAAATCTATATTTTTAAATATAATTTTTAAAATGTTAATTTAAATATTAATCATTATTAAACAGATTGCTACGAATTTAACTTTTATAATAATTTAAAATATTTGTACTAATAGTTATAGATTAAAGAAATAGTTAATAGTTATAGATTAAAGGTAAAGATTAATTTTAAAAATAGTTATTTTCTTTTTGTTTTTTTAATTGAATTGGTTAATTTCAAAAAATGTTATTTCAACATGTGTCATATAGATAAGAGTTTGGTTTTTTGGGCATGTGATATTAGTAAGCCATATTGTAACAAAGTCTATTAACAAATTAAGAATATCCACGGTAAAATAGAGGTGAATCTTTGTGGTTAAAAGTATTGTTATAGGTTTTTAAATGTATATATGTTTAGCCCATATATTAATTCTTTTTAATGATGATGATGATGATTAACATCCACTAAGACTACTGTTGGGCAATCCAAGAAAAAGTGTTTTTCATCTTCAACCCTCTTCATATAGAAAATGTGACATATTATTTCATCCCATAGTGTTTTGGGAATAGAGCAATGCCTGGTTTCACATAAAAGCTTATAAGAATATAATTTAGTTATTTTTATGATTTTTAATCTTGGTAATATACGATGTTGTAACCATTTAATTTATATAGATGCCCTAATTATATCTATAATTAAATAGATTTAATTTTTATGTCATATTTTTTTTATAATTTTATAAAAATAAATGTTACAAATAATAATTTTATATAATTAATAAAAATCTTGATCATAAAATTTTAACTTCCATTTTTTTAAAATTTAATAAATTTATTATAAAACTTAAATTTAATATATATATATATATATATATATATATATATATATATATATATAATTGTTATTTTTACGTAATATTTAATTTTTTAATAATAAATTATTTAAAAAATTATATATAAAAAATAAATCTTTCAAATAGAAGTTTACTATTCTTATTAAAAAAAATAAAAATAAAAAATAATAGAGAATCGCTGCGCGCGCCTCCCTCTAGCCATGGCAGCCCCTTGACCTACCCGCGGCCCGTGCCTTGGCAGCTCTGCTGCGAGGCTCTGCGCCCCTTGCTGTCGGGCCTCCTGCCCTCGTGCGCTCCCCTCCCTTTTCCTCCTTCCCCGTGTCCCCTTCCCTTCTCCCGTCTCATCCTGCCTTCTGAGCTCCCCCTTGGCCCGCTTTGCCTTCGCGCCTAGCAGCGTTGCTGCTAGGTCGCTCTGGATCTCTCAGCTCCCCGATCATGGCGGCCATGGGCCCTTCTGGACCGGACCAGGACGAACTAATGAAATCTTTTGCTTCCCTCACTCAGGAAAACTCTTCGGAGAAGATCCGGCCTGTTACTTCTCGCTTCGTTAAAAAAATGGATGAGGTCCCAGAAATCCCGCTCCCCCCTGCCCTTCCAAGGAGAGCGGCGGTGGCTCTTGCCGATAGAGGCTTAGTTGGTCAGTTCACGGGCTTATGGCCCTCCCCTCGTACTGTCCAGCGATGGGTTGAAAGAAACTGGAACTCGATGGTTCAAGGCAAGATTGCGATCCGTTTTTGTGGAAGAGGGTTCTTCACTTTCCTCTTCGAAACAGTGGAAGACCGAAATTTAATCTTCAGGAATGGCCCATACTTCATGGACACAAGAGGTCTCTACTTGAACAAGTGGACCCCTGACTTCGACCCGGAGATGGACGTCCCCAATGCTGTACCTGTTTGGGTCCGGCTCCCGCACCTGCCCCTTCATTACTGGGGAGATGAGTCAGTGAAAGCAATCGGAAATGGAATAGGGAAGTACATTGATAGATCGGAACCCAAGGAGAACATGCACGCATGCGCAAGAATTTGTGTTGAAGTGGACTTGGGGAAGGGATTACCAGAAGCCATCAAGCTCAGAGTTGACCAATGGACGCACCTTCAGCAAGTCGACTACGAACAGCTCCCATTCAAATGCAAGGTATGTCATGAGTATGGCCATTTCGCTAATAGATGCAGTAAAGCTAATGCAAATCTCTCTGAATCTAACACTGAAAAAGCAGAGGAAGCCTGGGAAACTGTCAAGAAGAAGAGAACCAACCCCCCTCATGGAAACAACAAGAACCCAACAGCCTCCCCTCTCCCTCCTACTCAGCAAGGCCCGACTATTCCTTCATCCTCTAATCAATTCGAAACTCTATCAGAGGTTGAGCCTCCTTCCCCCCCACCATCCCCGAGAGCCCCCCCTGTTACCCCCGCCTCCCCCCCGCCCTCCTCCCCCCCGCCTTCCTCCCCACCCCATACTGTAGAGAGAATATTAACCAGGAATAAGTCCAAGGAAAGCAGCACATCTGTAGAACCCCCAAAAAAAGTCGGAAGGAAATCAAATAAAGAAATAAGGGATGAGACCGCAGCAAAAGAAATGACCATAGGGATTCAACAACCAATGGACACCTATCTGGACAAGACGAAAGGAAATGGAGAAAAAGGGAAAGAGAAAGGAAGTGCCCACTTCAAGACAAATAAATGATGAACCTGGTCTCTTGGAACTGTAGGGGGATGGGCTCCTCCCTTAAGGCTAACGCAGTCCGTGATCTTCTCAAATCAGAACACCCAGACATCCTCCTTCTCCAGGAGACCAAAATCAATGAGCAGGACTTTAAGAACTATCTAAAAAACAACAAAATCTACGAAGGAATTGCTGTAAGCGCATCGGGGGCCTCAGGTGGTATAGGTACCATCTGGGATAAGAGAAAATGGACTCTTTTAAGTCAAAGACACAGCAGTTGGTGGATACGCTCAGACATCCAGAACTTAACAAAGACAGAAGAATATACTATCTACAATGTTTACGCCCCTCCTCAAATCCATGACAAAGCGGCCTGCTGGAATTCTATTAAAGAAGACCTCCTGGAAACGCAAGGCAGAAACATTTTTCTAGGGGGGGATCTAAACCTCATAAGAAACGCTGAAGAAAAAATTGGAGGGAATTTTTTGGCTGACCCCTCAAGGGATACCCTGGAAGAAATTATTCTCAACCATAATTTGGTGGATTTCCACCCTCAGAACGGGCGCTTTACCTGGTCTAATAAGAGAGCAGGCAGAAACAACATCAAAGAACGTTTGGATCGCATATTGGTTCAAGAGAGAATAGTAGTTAGTTTTGCATGTATCAAAAGCTTCATCATCCAGGGATACCTCTCTGATCATAAACCAGTGGCTCTAAAACTAGACAAAGGATCGAATATGGGCCCGCTTCCTTTCAGGTATAATAGAGCTTGGGAAAATTAGGAGGACTTCCGAGCGTTGGTTAAAGATCAGTGGTCATCAGAGATCAGAGGGTCCCCGCATTTCGTTTGGGAAACCAAGATTAAACTCCTCCGATCGGCCATAAAACAGTGGGCCAAATTCAAGGCAATCGAAGAGAAAAAAACCAAAACAGAGCTCCAAGCTAAGTTAATGCTATGGAATCAAGAGAAAGATGCAAGACAGGATACGGAAGAAGAGCAGATCAAAGAGATGGAACTTCAAAAAGAGCTGTACAAGTTAAATAGAAAAGAGGAGGAGGAACAAAGGCAAAAGTCAAGGTGTCTTTGGCTTAAGGCGGGAGATAGGAACTCTTCCTTCTTCCACAACAGTATGAAAATGAGGAGAGCTGCAAACAATATTGAAAAGATTACAGTGGATGGTTCAGAACTAAAAGAGCAAAATGAAATCATGGAGGCAGCGTCTTCCCACTTCCAAAACCTTCTCACGGAGGATCAACACGACAGAGGAGGCATGGAAATCCTTGACACACTGGAATGCAAAACCTCTGATGTACAAAACGCTGAGCTGGACAAAGAGTTTACTGAAGAGGAGATAGAGCTAACAATCCGCAACATGGCCTCAGACAAGGCCCCGGGACCAGATGGGTTCACGATAGACTTCTACAAAGCTCATTGGGACATCATTAAAAAGGACTTCATTAGAGTGGTTAGGAACTTTTTCCAAAAAAGCAAGATGGGTAGTGGTATGAAATCCTCCTTTCTGGCCTTAATACCCAAAGAGCCCAACCCTCTCTCTTTCAACCGCTTCCGACCTATCTCCCTCTGTAATGTGTCATATAAAATCATAACCAAAATCCTTGCCAACAGACTTAAACCTATCCTCCCCTCCCTCATCTCTGAAAATCAAGGTGGTTTTGTCCCAAAGAGGCAAATAGCAGACAACGTAATCCTCATCCAAGAGGCCATTCACAGCAGTATGAACAGGAAAGAGAAGGGTATGATAATGAAAATGGACATGGCAAATGCTTTTGATCGGGTAAACCATTCCTTTCTCCTTGCAGTCCTCAAAAAGCTTGGTTTATCTGAACTCTTTATCAGCAGGGTGCAAGAATGCATCTCGGGCAATTGGACAGCTCCTCTCATTAATGGGAGACCCAGCACAGCTTTCAAAAGCACTAGAGGCCTGAGACAAGGATGCCCTCTCTCTCCTTTCCTATTCATTCTTATGGCGGAAGCTTTTAGCTCCAAACTGGAAAACATGAGGAGGAAAAAAGAAATAATGGGGATAGAAATCATAAGAGGCTCGAAAGGTATCAACCACTCTTTGTTCGCTGATGATACCCTCCTCATTGGTGGCGCCTCTTGCATTATGGCGAGGAGATTCAAAAAAGTCTTGGACCTCTTCCTTCAGGCCTCTGGTGGCAAACTTAGCAACAACAAATGTATGATATATACTTGGAACATCCCTAATCATATCATTCAGCGCATATCCCGCATCATGGAAATACCAGCCCAGCTAAATTGGTCACATTTCATGTACCTGGGGCTGCCTCTGGCCAAAGAAAAAATCAAATCAGTGATCTGGGTCAAGATCATAGAAAAACTCAGAAGCAAACTGCAAAATTGGGGAATGCATTGGTTAAATCTAGCAGGCCGTTTGACCCTAATCAAGTCCATTCTTGCCTCTCTCCCTATTTATCAGTTCGCCATTACCTTAGCCCCGGTAAGCATCCATAAGCACATGGAGCTAATAATGCGTAGCTTCCTGTGGCAAGGAGGTAGACAAAATACGAAGAAGTTCAGCTTGGTCAAGTGGGAGAAAGTGATCCTTCCTGTGGAAAAAGGTGGGCTAGGAATCAGGGTCCCTAGGTTGGCCAATCTAGCAATGGGTTTCAAACTCATCTGGCGGATCCTAAATGAAAAAGAAGCTTGGTGGGCAGCTGTTATAAAGAAGAAATATCTGAATGGTCCCAACAAAAATATCCTCATGGAAAACATCACTGAGAGACAAGGCACCCCATCCTGAAATCTCATCAAGAAAGCGCTCCCTCTCTGCAAACATCTCATATCAAGAGCTCCTGGAAATGGCAAAGATATAAACATCTGGAAAGACAGTATTATGGGTTCACAGGCCAGAGACTCAATTCCCCATCTTTATCCCCTCCACAGGTGGATGGCAGAGGCCAACCTCAACACTCTCTCAGACATCTCTATGTGGGATGAGGACCACTGGGCAGGGTGGATTCCCCTCAACCTCCCTAATGATCTTGCTCAGCTTTGGGCAGAACTCAAATGCTCCCTCAGTGGCTCAGCCCCAATAGACAGAGGGAAAGAAGACAAGTTTGTCTGGATCCCA
This sequence comes from Pinus tabuliformis, assembly GCA_031772625.1. Classification (NCBI taxonomy): domain Eukaryota; kingdom Viridiplantae; phylum Streptophyta; class Pinopsida; order Pinales; family Pinaceae; genus Pinus; species Pinus tabuliformis. The sequence continues at coordinate 90,526,038 of CM062808.1, read as the reverse complement.
AATGGAGGCAATTACTCGGTGAAAGAGGGTTATAAAGCCCTCCAAGACATATCTTCGGCAAACAACTGGCCCCTTCACAAAGCTGTCTGGAGTCCCGAATGCCTCCCAAAGATCAAACTTTTTAATTGGACTCTCCTTCATGGTAAAATCCTAACTGCCGAAAACCTCAGAAAGCGAGGTATTCAGGGGCCTTCAATATGTTGCATGTGTAGACTAGCTGAAGAGAACATCTCTCATCTCTTTATTGAGTGCCCGATTGCTAAATCTTGTTGGAATCTTCTCTCTGATACTATCTCCTTGGAAGCTCTCCCCTCCCAGATTCAGGCCCTCCATAAAAGCTGGGACAAAAGACTCTATCAGCCCAAAAAAGGCAAGTCTATATTGAAAAGGATCTGGAGCAGCATCCCTTCCAATGTATGCTGGCAAATCTGGAAGGCAAGAAATAAATGTATCTTCAACAATGTCAAGCCAACAATAACAGGCATCGTGGCCAACTCCATCGCCCTCATTGCGGAGTCTTTAGAGGCAAAAGGGGTCCCCCAGTCAGAAATGGAGGCTGTGGAGGAGAAGCATAGGGTATGGCTGGGTAAGTTCAAACTCAATCCAAATCCAAGAACTCAAACGAAAGAAAAGAATGGCAGCCAAGACTGGAAGCTTCGAGGCACGGAGGAGGAAGTGAACAACTGGATCAGAAGCCAAAACAGGCCTGTATTGTATTTTGATGGGGCCTCCAAGAAGAATCCAGGCCAAGCTGGTGCTGGCGGGATCATAAAGGATTCTCAAAGGAATCTCATGGTTTCCTTTGAATGGGGACTAGGCCATATGTCCAATAACAAAGCAGAAGCCTACGCCCTCCTTCTAGGCTCTCACATTGCAAAGAATCTTGGCCTTCAGAACCTTCTGATTCTAGGGGACTCAGCTATTATTATCACAGCCATGATCACAGGTAGAGATTACAAGCAATGGGCTTTAAACAATATTAAGAATCGAACCATGAAGAAAATCAAAGCGCTTGGTGAAGTGACATTCAAACATGTTCTCAGAAATAATAATAAGGATGCAGATCAGCAAGCTAATCTAGCGGTCAGAAGGAGAGTTGGTCAGGTCCGAGAGAATGACAAAATCTATGTCAGAGATATCCCGTAATCCATCGCCTCCACTCGACCTTCCCCAAGGGCGCAATCATCTCATGCACTTAGGCCATCTTATCGATCCTCCTTGCAAATCCCCAAGCTGCACCGGGGAGTACTTTGGGAGATCTCCTCGTTTTCGGGCCACAAAGAGTATCAGCATCCTCAGAGCTTGCGTGATCTCGAGCTCCTCCACATCAGGCCATCTCTGTAACAACAGCTCAGCTTCTGTCTCAGGCACGCGCCTCATTCAACCCCTCTCCTCCCGGTTTACGAGCCTCCCTCCTTCTATAAAAGGTGGACTGTTTTCCAACCTCTCTGCACTCAGAGATCAAACTTCAAGAGCCCCCGCAAATCCTCGGTGCAGATTGGGAGTCCCCTCTCCTCAGAACGCTCTATTTTTCCGTTTTGATTCTGCTGTAAGTCTCTTTCCTTCTTTGGTGATCCTGTTCATAACTAACAGTGTCTTTGGTTCCCTTAGTAGCGCCCCCCGAAGCTCTGGAGAACTCCTCTTCACCATTCAACGCCCCAGCTCTCCGCAAATCTCTCCAAAGAGGTTTCAAGCTCTCTTTTCAGCAGAGCGCTCTCTGTCTTTAATCCTCAGGCCTCGTCGATGGAGGACAAAGGGCAGCCATCCAAACAGGGCCCAAACAAAGACCCTCTGGGAAATCTCTTCAATAGCAAAGAATGCAATATGTGCATGGCACATACTATTATGATCAACAGTGTGAAAAAACAGCTGAAGGAGTTAACAGAGGACTACCATGCTGACCGAGAATCCAAACGAAAGAAGCTGGCAAAAAGAAAGAAGGAGATTGAAGACTTGAAGGACCGCTGCATCCACATGGAGGCAGTAATCGACCATCTTCGCACCCTCACCGAAAGTCATCAGGCAGAAGCATCGACCAAAGCCAGCGCCCAGAAGGAAGACTCGGTCACTCCACACTTTCCGTGATTTTATGCATTGCAAATGTATTTGGTTAGGAGGATCCTATGTAAGGCAGTATAGTAGTTTATTTTCAGTTCTGCTTTTAATCAAGAGAAGCTACGAGGAATGCGGGTCTGCGTACCCGATTTTGTGCCTCTGCTCTCATGCTCTTCCCCATCTTGTAACAGCTCTACTTTCAGAAAGTTTTTTTAATATATGAGTAGCCGACATTGTAAAAAAAAAAATAAAAATAAATAATATTAAAAATAAAAATAATTATATTCATCTATTAAAAATAATTATATTCATCTATTTCATTTTCTTTTTGAATTTAAAATTTTTAGTTTACTTTAGCAAATAATATAAATTATGATAATGCAAAATAATCAAATTTGAAATTTGGTTAATCATTTTGACCCTCTTTATCTTATGTTGTAAACTTGTATTGATTTTGTTGAAACTAAAAATATCAATGATGCAGATGGTTTTTATTATTTAGTTGTTGAATGTTTCCCAATCACATTTCTTATAATGATTAGTTTTGTTGATTATTCAACACTGATATTAAAAATAATTATATTAACATATTTCATTTTATTTTTAAAAATTTTAATTTACTTTTCCAAATAATAATGCAAAATAATCAAATTTGGTCAATCATTTGTTGGACTTTCTTTATCTTATCTTGTATACTTTTATTGACTTTGTAGAAAAATAAAAATATCAATGATGAACATGTTTTTATTACCTAGTTTTTTATGGTCTTGAATATTTTCGAGTCACATTTCTTATAATGATGAGTTTTATAGATTTGTATTGATTTTTTTATAAATAAAATTATTATAATATAGTTCCGTGAATAAATTTATAAATTATTATAATATAGTTTAGTGAATAAATTTATTTTTAGTAGTCATTTATTTTCTAAATTTTATAAAATTTAATTATAAATTATGATTTTACATGTTGATTTAAAATTTTAAGTTATATTTTGACATCCAATTAAAACTACTTTATGAGTATGTATCATAACTATTGAATTATAAATTATAATTTACATGTTAAAATTTTAAGTTATATTTTGACATCCAATTAAAACTAATTTATGAGTATGTATGTATCATAACCATTGATAGGAACATAAAAAAATAAATAACATCGAGTACATGTGTCTTTTGTTGTGGCCAAAAGCATACATGTGTTCTATAATAAGCTTACATCCTTTCCACTAGTGTAAACTAAGATTTATAATTTGACCACATATGTAAAGCTCACCTAAGCAATACTTTCATTCACTTTTAGGGTTTCCATGCTGGGATGTAGACTACCATTACCTTTCTAGATGGGTATCAATGGTTCCTTTTATCTCTTTATTCTTTAGAAAGAAATAAAAAAAAAAAAAAAAAAAAAAAATTAGTATTACCTTACCCAAAATATCATTATTCACAATTTACATTGAAGTTATTTCAAATATTTTGTATAGTCATAATTTGTACAATAGTTGCACTAGCTCAATCATACATTATGAAAATTTCGATCAACTAAACTATTGGATAATGATATTTGATCAACAAAATAGGGTGTATGTATCAATAGAATATCCATTTCACTTTCTCTTAAAAATAAATCAAATGACTTATCAAATTGTAAATAATTTCACTTAAACTCTTCTCATTTTAAAATAACTTCAAGCTTTTTCTCTACAAACACACTAAATTCAAGTTGCAAACTAAATTCTTTCTCTCTATTCTATAAGGATTAAGCTAGTTGAAATTCCATAACTACTGTAACACCCCTATTTGACCCATGGAATGTAAATAGCATGCATATGTGGAACTAGGCTGGTGAGTCGGGACACATTGAATAGGTTGGTGAACTGAGAATATCTTTTTGAGGTTCGATGTCTGTAGGTTCATGCGTGTAAATGTGTTATGGGGGACATTGCACCCATGAGTATGATGTGTTATGTGTTTGGGGCTAGTATGCCCATGTACACATGTTTATATTTTGAGGCTAGAAGGCCTGACAATGTAATCATGTAACACATGCATATTAATATAAGAAAATGGCTATAGATCGAAAAGATGAAATGAGAATTGGGGGATGAGATTCCATGGATGAGAAAAGGGCTCATATGGTTTAAATAATCATTAAAAGGAGCCCATGCATATAAACAAGGCCCATGAGGTGGCTTGGGTGAATGCCAAGTGGAAAAAAAGAGACATGCATATTTGAAGAGACATTTTTGGCACTAGGAAGAGATTACACAAAGGATTTTCCTGTGTTTTGATAGAAGTATGGAATAGTTCTTATTCACAATTATGGATAGATGACCATGGAAGCATGGTGACAATGACAAAATGAAAGCTTGTAAGGGTACTGTTGTGGTAAAAACACAACCCCCCATTATTGATGTGTTCACTTCAAATAATGGGGACCCTTTCTATAAAAAAAATTTGGCTAAACACCTTTTTGGATTTTTATTTAGTTGATTGCCCTACGCTTTTGTTAATTTTTCGTTTTCTTTGATTTCTTGTTTTGATTGCTTTATTAGAATCGATTTTTTATAAGCTTCCCATTGACGCTTGTTTCGCCTCATTTGGTCAACTGGTCTGAAAATGACACTCCTTTGAAAGTCTGATTATTTATGTAGCCTGGGTTAAAAATGTATAAAATCTATAATATTGCATTTTGTAAATAAATTAGCTCAATAATGCATTTATTTTAAATATTAACCCCTAGTTAGTTCTTACTAACATTTTTAATTTTTTTTACTTATACAGCGAAATTATTAAGCATCAAGGTTTAAAAAATTCACTTCAATTTCTGAATCAAATCCTAATCACGAAAATTCAAACATTCAAGTGGCTGTAGTTTATTTTTATTATTTTTATTTGTTTTTCAAGTGGCTGTAGTTTAGATAATTTCACAACTTAACTAAATTTCATTAGAAATAAAATCAATATAAAAAATGATATTAAATCTTAATTTAATTTAATTAAATTAATATATAATTAAATTAAAATTTAATATATATATAATATATATATATATATATATATAACTTATTTCGCAATCGGGAGATCGCATCAGAAGTTTTATGGGACATATTTTAAAAACCCCGATACACACTATACCTCCGATCCCCGATCGCCGAAAAACTTAAGACAAAAGGGAATAAGCATATCGAATCAGGAGTTTCATGTGCCAAAGTTTAAATACCCCGATGGCCATATCCTCCCGATTCGCCGATACAAAGGGACTCAAATGGCATTAACCAAGTCTTATCGCATCGGAGCTTTTATAAGACACAAGTTTAGCAACCCCTCCATCCTTCCCGATCGCTGATATCCGATGGTGTGATAAGGCATGTGGGCATTAACTTAAATTAAAAGACTCATATGTAAGATAAAAGACTTGAGTTTTGTTTTAAACCTTCGACACTCATACGTATGAGTGAAAATAATAAAGGTAGTTATAATTTTATAAATAATTTATAATATTTAATGTTTTATTTTATATTAATTAATTAATATAAAATTTAATTAATTAAATTAAATAAAATTTAAATATTATTTAAATTAATATTAAATAGGTTATAAATAATTAATTATGGTAATTATTTAGATTAACATTAATTAATAGTAGTTTATTAAATAATTAGTTTAGTTTAATTTAACAATTAAATTAGAAATAATTATTAGATAATTAGAATTCTAATTTAGGATTAAAATTTTAATTCAAATTCTCTTTTTAGCCCAGCAACAAGAATTTCCAAATTTATATCAGATTTGATCCATCAACTTTGGAGGTTCATAGATTGAGTTATACTTGGCCAAATGAGGCCCAGGACGGCTCGTTGGAAAGAGAAAATCAAGGAGAATAGTTTTGAGGAGGTTTCACTAACAGATTTAATCATTTATTGGGTCAAAAATCAGGCAGAAGATCAAGCTCCGAATTTTGAAACAAAATCAATTTTCTGAGTTATTTTCTTCATTTTCATTTGTCCAAAGCCTCTTCTAATTGTAGATCCATTGGTTAATAATATCTTTGGCCAATTAAACCACCCCAAACATCAATAGAGAGCTTATATTTTATGTTTAATTAGTTATTTAAATAGAATTTGATTGGATTTGATTTAATTGCCAGAAATGATATTTTAATTGCATCTTAATTTATTTTGATTTCTTTTTGCAGGAAAACAGTGGAAGAAATATGGAGAAAAGGATCTCAATCAATGAGAATGCTCCAACAATTGAAGATCATGATTTTTGAGCAAATAAAATTGGATTTGGCAGATTTCTCTTCACCAAACTTTCCTCTCAAGAATTCCTTCACAAATAGTATAAGTAATAGATTGCAGAATGTAACAAGGGGCTGCTCTCCTCTGCAATTCTAGACTTCTAAAAGCACTACTGTAATAGGAATTTAGAGTTGTAGAAGAGAGGAGAGAAAATCTCAGATCTGGGGATTGTTGAGGATTTTTTCTTTGTATCTTGAATTATGTATGAGGGGCAGAGTTTGCACTATTGTGGCTCTAGTTTTGAAGGCAGAAGTTCAAGCAATGTAAAGGACTGTTGGAGACCAAGATCAGAGAAATGGATGCAATAAATTGGTATTTCTAATACTATTGTTTCAAATATCAGTATCATTTTATGGTAACATGAATGTTTCATTTTATTCGTGTTTGTGCACTATTGTCAATATGGATAATTTGTTTCAATATTGTTATTAAGTATCTCTGTTCTTATGAATTCAAAATCTGATTTCTGAGTAACTATTTACTCAGAAATTTGTCTTATAAAACTGATTTATTGAATGGTAATGTGTTGTGAACTATTTCCACATATTATTGTTTAATTATTGGATTTACTGATTTGATAATTAATATCATTTTTGTGAACTACTTCCTAAATGTTGTTGGTTTATTATTTCAGTTGATAGGTCTCAATAACATGTGTTTTAGTAATCATAATATCAGTTAATTGAACTACTTCATTAACTCGATATTCATTATAAACGAGACATATTTAAATCTCAATACTTTAATTATCTTGCTCTTAGTTGGGTTATATCTATATCTGCCTAATTAAGATGGGATTTAGATTAGTTTCTTTTACTTGCATCATAGAATAAGCTTTCATTTAGAGTAAATTATACATTCTTTTAAGTCCTCTCCTCAAAGAGGCAAAATTTTAGTTGTGGTTTGGCTGAACCCAAATTAGCTTAAGGGTCATTCTCTTGCCTGATCAGCGAGAAGAAGTGATCTGATATCCCTGTCTATTGGTAGTTAAAGATACATCATAAACCAATAGCAATAGGGAGAAGGTAACAAGACCTAGTTAAACCAGTCGGAGCCACCACACCAAACGAAAAAGGAGCTGCTTTAAGGTCCAGACCGGGTGGTTATCCCCCAATGTTGTTGCAGCGATTTTCGAGGCATCAATATTTTTGGCGCTAGAAGGAGGGCCTGGGATTTTTTGTCTATTGGAGTCCTTTCAATTTAACACTTTATTTAATCATGATGACTCTTCTTGTGCTTCCAATTTGGAGTTGTATCCATGGACGTGCATCTTCCAATACCCCCCCTGAAGTGGTAAGACTCTTGTCTCAGGTAAAATTCAATGGTAAGAGAAATTCCTCTGCTTTTAATCATGTCCTTCAATTTATTCAAAACGTTTCAAAATATGATTTTGAAGGGATTGATGAAGGCATTTTATGCAGAATTTTTACTCTCACATTTGCGACAAAAGCCAGAAGCTGGTGTAGAACTCTTCCAGTTGCTTCAATCCACAGCTGGGATCAATTTGTTACAATTTTCATTTGTAACTTTGACGACTATGATTATGAACAGGTATGTGAGGAAATTGAATATCTACGAAGGTTTGAAAATGAGTCTGTTAATGATTTTAATATTCGATTTCATTTGAATTGCTTAATATTTAAAGACGAAGATAAACCTACGGAAGAAGAATCATTAGATTGGTTTGAATATATTTGTTCTCTTCCACCCATTCCCAACCCATATGAAATTAATTCAAGCTTTGTTCTATCCCATTACAATATAAATGAGAATTCCAATATGGATGTCCAAATAAATTGTGATGAAGTGGTTGTACAAAGCTTGGAAAATATTTCCATTCAAATGAAAGAAGACAACAACAGCAATTTTGGAGAAAAAGCCGCCTTGAAATCTGAAAGCTACTTTGAAGCAAATTCGGAAAATCAAATCACAAATCAGCAAGTACAAGCAACAATCAAAGTAAATAATAACATGCAGACTACTGTACAAATTTCTGAATTTTTCCATGATGAGCAAAGGCCGAAATCAGAGTAGCAAAATAGCCTTCTTCAAGAAAGCATGAGTACGCAAAGGAATGATTTAGAATCTGAAATTTACAATGAGCATAACGCACAAGAGTTCTCGAACAGAGACAGTTTTAAATGCATTGTTTCAGGTTCACATTTTTCCCTTTATCCTGATATTTTTAATGATGGTAATTTTTCCCCTCTTGGTATTAATGATATTTCAGAAAATATAGAGATTGATCTAAATGAAATACCAATTAATTTTTATCAAGATAGAGAAACAATTAATAATCATTCTTTGCCACTAATGAACATGAAATTCTTGTTCCGCCTTGTTTGGATATATTGGATGAGATAGAAGGGAATTGTAGAGAATATTGTGAAGTCATTTATGATAATTACTCTGACATTGAGGATGTTGATTTCTATTCTTCTCAAGAGAATCCTCATGAGAAAATTCAAATAACATCTGAGAATGAGGAATGCTTCAATTTAGGAATTATCCCAACTAATCCTCATTTTAGAGCAGCAAATTATCTTCATGATTTCACCATTCAAGAAAACATTCCAATTTATGATTTATATCAAGATCAAACTCTCATTCCTATTCATAATCATAATTCGTCTTCTATTTCACAAATTGGAATTCGAAATTACCCAAATTTCATAATTCTAGCCAATCCTTGTGAAAGAGAAATTATTTCAAAACAATCCCATTTGTGTTGTAACATTAGTTGTAAAAATAGTGATTCCATTTTAGATTTTCTTTCACAGTTATTTTGTTTAAATTTAGATTTATTTTCTTATTTTATTTTGCAAAATTTTCACACTTTTCGCTGGCATATTGAACACTTTACTATCAAACACTCAATTGATGCATTGCCCGATTGGGAAATTGAAGTTTCATATTATAATCATGAGCATCAAAAGATATTAATATTTCAATTTCAATCAATGCTAATGTTTCACCAAAAGCTTCTATTTTTTCAAAGGCAACGCCGACAAGAGAAAGTATTTTTGCAATCTGGCCAGCAATTCAATTCAATTAATAATTTTCCATTTCATTTGAAAGATTTCCATCCATTTTTCATTAATTCATTTGAAAAATATTTGGAAATTTTTCTCTCAAAGGAGATTGTTAATAATTTAACATTTGTACATAATACTAACAATTCTTTCCACGCCTTTGAATTTAAAAGCCCATCTTCACAATCTGGCCTGTTATCTCTTCCTTTGAACGTTTCCCAATCATTAATGGAAATCCATCCAGATTTTTGTGATCCAATTGGTATTCAATTAGAAAGGAAATTTCAAGAGAAAGAGATTTTAATTAAGTTGCTAACAATAACTGTACATTCTGATTTCAAATTTATTTTCCTCAGTTTAGTTAGATTTGTATTTTTATTACTAACATTTGAACTGCACATACATACATCAATTAAAATGAGAAAATGGCTACACTGGAAATATGACTATACCTAGTCATTTTCATGTATATGGTTAGAATAGGAGTAAAATTAATTTAGTTTGTTTGTTTTGTATAGTTAATTTGTTTTAACAGTTCTGTAGATTAAAAATAAAACAAAGCAATCAACCATTCTCATACATGTTCAGTGAAAACATTTTTCCCTGTCAGAAAATTTTAATTCTTGCTTTCTTTTTTTCAATTTCTTACAACAATACCTCTACTCTGCCTATTTTGAATATTGTCATGATTAAATTCAATTAAAGTTGCACTTGGTATCGATTGCCTCAAAGCCACTTTTCTTCATTTCGGGATTTCCTTCTAAGATTTTCTTTTGAAATTTATACGGTAAGGATTTGAGGATATAAAAGCTTCATGATCCCATTATCCCATGAAATGTATGACTGTCTATCATAAGCTTAATTCTAATTCAATCATTATTAGTCAGTCTAACCTTTCACGGTAATCATATGAAGTTCATATTATCTTCCTCGAAATTTGTTAAGGATGTCCATTCTGCTGTGTGCACACCTTCAAATCTGTTTTGATATTTTTCCACAATTAGTGGCTTTATCCCATTCTGATCTTTAGTTTATTATTTGATGCTACAAAACGCATCATATTCATTTACTAAAGGTATTACTGAACAGTCGCTATAACAATATGGATTCTTCTCAAATTATTCAAAATAAGCAGAGATAATAAATTGTTGTTTCAATTCAAACGGGGAGCCTATTTTTATATTTATTTCTGGTAAATTTTATATTTCCTGAACATGAATAAACAGATTTTATTTAGGCTGATTGCACACTTAGATTTAGAATAAATAATGAGATGATTTTAAACAAAGGAAAAATTTTGATAAATCAAAGGAAGAATTTGAAGATTTATAAGGTAAAACCTGCAGACAATTTCCTTCCAGGTACGCATTTACAAAGTTCGTCCTCATCTCTTATTAGTTTCTCTTTTCCTTAGTTTATTTTTATTCATGTTCTGTTTTATTTACAGATTTTCATTTGTTTTCAAAAAAAACTTGAAGTAAGCAGTAAACCCATTTCAAATTTGCAACAGGTTTAGGGAAATTTTACTTTTGATTCATTAGAATTTGAACATTCTTTAACTTTGTTTTTATTCACTTAGAAAACCCAATTGAAATTTCAAGGAATATCATAAGACCATTCGCATCATAAGATTTCATCGGAAGTAGTTCTTAGCATTTCTTTTGATAACAAATTGTTCATTAAATACCTCCGATGTATTATATTACTCATATGCCATATCGCATTTCGCATGTCAGAGCTTTGTAGTCGAAGTATACTTCCATTATTGTGAATCACCAATAATCGGCTTTACCGATATTGCGATGAACACATAATTCCGGACCCGATATGAAATTCAAATCAAATTCATAAAAAATATCGCGTCCGTTTAATCACAATAATGGTAGGAGCACAACTTTAAAAGGGCCGATGTCTCGGATCCGATATGTTATTAAAATCCCATCATAAATTTATCGGGTCCACTCTTCATTGCATATCGGCATCGCAAGAATCATATTGTGTTACATCGGGTACCCAAAGTTTGTCGATTGCCGATTAGCTACGTCATCCATCGCATCGCTGATAGTGCAATCATTTCATCACATTTTTTATGCTCACGTCACTTCTCTGAATCTACGATGTGCGTTTTGCGATACGGGAAGCACAATGTAAATATTTTCCGATCCCCGATATAATATTTCTTTAATGATGCGATCGCTTCATTTCATTGCACATGTTCTTATCGGCAATTTGCCATTGCAATCTCCGATGCGATAGCTTCCAATGCATGCCTTTGAGCCATTAACATTTAATCGATATATGGCATAGCAACAAAAGTGAAGTCTTGTAAATTAAAATTGAAGCATGGTGAAGAAACATGTTATGTGAATCATCCGATACAGCAATGTGTTATTTTAAAAGCGAGCTTGGGAAACCACTATGGGAAAAAAGCAATTGTTGACAAAATTGCAGTATACAAAAATCATTTTAATTTCTCATACATTTTAGTTTTAAATATATAATTCCATAATTAAAAATGGAATTCAAGACCTCTCTATCTTCATATTTAAATTTTATTATCTTGGATTTGGTCTTAATTCTGGAAAATTTATAAAATCATGGAGTTTATATGAAACTTATAATATTTTGAGAAACATTCGTTACTGCAAATTCTCATTCTCATTTCCGATGCATTTGTTTTAATTTCAACTCCTCTGAGCACCAGGCATTCCATTTTTACATTTTACTGCTTACTCTAGTGTAAGTAAAATAAATAATGATTTTGGGTTATATGATTTTGCTTAGTTTGACTTCTTCATGTTTTTAATGGTAATTAAAATAAGAAGTCAGTTAGTTTGGAGAAACTGATACCTTTCAGGTAAGATCAAAAGCAATTATCCAATGGTAAGATTCATATACCCACTTTCATTAATTCGTTACTTTAGTTTAAGTTTTGTTTTTCTGATATAAAAAATTTGTTTTGCAGTTCTTCATTTGAAGCTTCCAATCCTCCGCCAGATCATATTTTTGAAGTCCATACTCTTTTCCTGGTTTAATTTCAAGAAGCAGCGATAGTCTTCATCGAAATAGCTACACCAGGGAATTTATGAACCTTTAGTTTGTTTCTTTGAGTATTCTTGTTATTAAAAAATGATCAAGATGATGCTTTGAAACAAAAAGATTGATATCAGATAGAAAATTTTCATTGTGGCTAAATTTTATCGTCACTGCTATCCAAAAAAGCCGAAAACACTTACAACCCTGCAAGGTATGATTTTTCTAAATCTCAGCATAAGAAGGAATGCTTACACGATTTTCTTTTTCTTCATATTGTTGAGACATTGGTATAAGCATTCTTGTTTGTGTTTATCTTTTGAAACTTGGATTTTCCTTCATTTTTTACATTTCTTCATTTTAATTTCGTTTCCTGATTTCTTTTCTCACTTTAGCATAAGAATTTTTTTCTTTTGGTTTTCAGTTTTGATTTTGGTGACTTTGCCGTGATTTATATGGAATGCCTTCTTGTTACCTAACTATGGTCAACATACATGGAGAAAAATTGTTAATAATCATCTATTAGTTTTTTCTTAAATCTCTTAGTAAAGTTTTATTTTCTTATTATAAAGATAAACATATTTAAGGAAGAGGTTACCAATCAAGAGAAGTTGGCAAAGTATCATAAAATCTGAAAATTTCTTTTTCATCAAATTGTAATCATTTTGAGTTTTCAAAATTTTATTAAGATCTTTCAAAGTTTTATTATCAGTCAAGAAAAGTTATTTATAACCAAGTAAAAACACTTTACAGCAAAGCACCTTTAACTCTAAAATTGTCATTCTTAACTCTTAAGGAGTCAATGATTCTCCCTGTCCCAAAAAGTCTTATTTTTCTAGAGTATAATCTAGAAATATATTTAAACTTAAAAGATAAGAGGTCTCATCATGAGCCTGCTTACCATGATCATAGGGGGAAAATAGGCTGACATTACCAACACTGCTAAACAAACCAGGGTAATGGCTTATGATTGTAAACAATTATAAGACAAGGGGTCTCATCACGAGCCAACTTGTTCAGACCGATTATAACCAGTGAATGGCATTGTCAATTATCTGGCCACCAAACCAGGACAATGGCTTTTAAAGATTTATAACAAAAATAAAAAATAAAAAAATAAACATATATATATGGATTTATTTCTAGATCAATAATTTTTAAAGAGATGGGATTTTGAATCATTGATGATTAAAAGGTAACCCTGTCAAGACTATAGATGTTTGCTGGCAGCAGTGGCTCTACCTGTGACAAATGAGTATATTCTAAAAGCTAAGCTGTAAAGTGACCCCTGCTTTATCTCTACAACTAATTAAGGACTGATATAGAATTTTGTAATATTTTAATTTATGAGAAATTTTGAGAAAAATTACAGTTAGATGATTCTTGTTTTTATTAAGATTAATGAACCTAGCCAAGCATTCCAAAAAAAAAAAAAAAACTCTCTTCTTTAATTACTTTTACTTTAATTTTAGGAAAATCTCATTCATATCAAAGAGAGATAACTGGTTCTTCTCCCGTGTGTCGCCATTGTTGTGGTAAAAATACAACCCCCCATTATTGATGTGTTCACTTCAAATAATGGGAACCCTTTCTATAAAATTTTTTGGCTAAACACCTTTTTGGATTTTTATTTAGTTGATTGCCCTACGCTTTTGTTAATTTTTCATTTTCTTTGATTTCTTGTTTTGATTGCTTTATTAGAATCGATTTTTTATAAGCTTCCCATTGACGCTTGTTTCACCTCATTTGGTCAACTGGTCTGAAAACGACACTCCTTTGAAAGTCTGATTATTTATGTAGCCTGGGTTAAAAATGCATAAAATCTATAATATTGCATTTTGTAAATAAATTAGCTCAATAATGCATTTATTTTAAATATTAACCCCTAGTTGGTTCTTACTAACATTTTTAATTTTTTTTACTTATACAGCCAAATTATTAAGCATCAAGATTTAATAAATTCACTTCAATTTCCGAATCAAATTCTAATCACGAAAACCCAAACATTCAAGTGGCTGTAGTTTATTTTTATTATTTTTATTTATTTTTCAAGTGGCTGTAGTTTAGATAATTTCACAACTTAACTAAATTTCATTAGAAATAAAATCAATATAAAAAATGATATTAAATCTTAATTTAATTTAATTAAATTAATATATAATTAAATTAAAATTTAATATATATATATATATATATAAAACTTATTTCGCAATCGGGAGATCGCATCGGAAGTTTTATGGGACATATTTTAAAAACCTCGATACACACTATACCTCCGATCCCCGATCGCCGAAAAACTTGAGACAAAAGGGAATAAGCATATCGCATCGGAAATTTCATGTGCCAAAGTTTAAAAACCCCGATGGCCATATACTCCCGATTCGCCGATACAAAGGGACTCAAGTGGCATTAACCAAGTCTTATCGCATCGGAGCTTTTATGAGACACAAATTTAGCAACCCCTCCATCCTTCCCGATCGCTAATATCCGATGGCGTGATAAGGCATGTGGGCATTAACTTAAATTAAAAGACTCATATGTAAGATAAAAGACTTGAGTTTTGTTTTAAACCTTCGACACTCATACGTATGAGTGAAAATAATAAAGGTAGTTATAATTTTATAAATAATTTATAATATTTAATGCTTTATTTTATATTAATTAATTAATATAAAATTTAATTAATTAAATTAAATAAAATTTAAATATTATTTAAATTAATATTAAATAGGTTATAAATAATTAATTATGGTAATTATTTAGATTAACATTAATTAATAGTAGTTTATTAAATAATTAGTTTAGTTTAGTTTAACAATTAAATTAGAAATAATTATTAGATAATTAGAATTCTAATTTAGGATTAAAATTTTAATTCAAATTCTCTTTTTAGCCCAGCAACAGAATTTCCAGATTTACATCAGATTTGATCCATCAACTTTGGAGGTTCATAGATTGAGTTATACTTGACCAAATGAGGCCCAAGACTGCTCGTTGGAAAGAGAAAATCAAGGAGAACATTTTTGAGGAGGTTTCACTAACAGATTTAATCATTTATTGGGTCAAAAATCAGGCAGAAGATCAAGTTTCGAATTTTGAAACAAAATCAATTTTCTGAGTTATTTTCTTCATTTTCATTTGTCCAAAGCCTTTTCTAATTGTAGATCCATTGGTTAATAATATCTTTGGCCAATTAAACAACCCCAAACATCAATAGAGAGCTTATATTTTATGTTTAATTAGTTATTTAAATAGAATTTGATTGGATTTGATTTAATTGCTAGAAATGATATTTTAATTGCATCTTAATTTATTTTGATTTCTTTTTGCAGGAAAACAGTGGAAGAAATATGGGGAAAAGGATCTCAATCAATGAGAATGCTCCAGCAATTGAAGATCATGATTTTTGAGCAAATAAAATTGGATTTGGCAAATTTCTCTTCACCAAACTTCCCTCTCAAGAATTCCTTCACAAATAGTATAAGTAATAGATTGCAGAATGTAACAAGGGGCTGCTCTCCTCTACAATTCTAGACTTCTAAAAGCACTACTGTAATAGGAATTTAGAGTTGTAGAAGGGAGGAGAGAAAATCTCAGATCTGGGGATTGTTGAGGATTTTTCCTTTGTATCTTGAATTATGTATGAGGGGCAGAGTTTGCACTATTGTGGCTCTAGTTTTGAAGGCAGAAGTTCAAGCAATGTAAAGGACTGTTGGAGACCAAGATCAGAGAAATGGATGCAATAAATTGATATTTCTAATACTATTGTTTCAAATATCAGTGTCATTTTATGGTAACATGAATGTTTCATTTTATTCATGTTTGTGCACTATTGTCAATATGGATAATTTGTCTCAATATTGTTATTAGGTATCTCTGTTCTTATGAATTTAAAATCTGATTTCTGAGTAACTATTTACTCAGAAATCTGTCTTATAAAACTGATTTATTGAATGGTAATGTGTTGTGAACTATTTCCACATATTATTGTTTAATTATTGGGTTTACTGATTTGATAATTAATATCATTTTTGTGAACTACTTCCTAAATGTTGTTGGTTTATTATTTCAGTTGATAGGTCTCAATAGCATGTGTTTTGGTAATCATAATATCAGTTAATTGAACTACTTCATTAACTTGATATTCATTATAAACGAGACATATTTAAATCCTAATACTTTAATTATCTTGCTCTTAGTTGGGTTAGATCTATATCTGCCTAATTAAGATAGGATTTAGATTAGTTTCTTTTACTTGCATCATAGAATAAGCTTGCATTTAGATTAAATTATACATTCTTTTAAGTCCTCTCCTTAAAGAGGCAAAATTTTAGTTGTGGCTTGGCTGAACCCAAATCAGCTTAAGGGTCATTCTCTTGCCTGATCAGCAAGAAGAAGTGATCTGATATCCCTGTCTATTGGTAGTTAAAGATACATCATAAACCAATAGCGATAGGGAGAAGGTAACTAGACCTAGTTAAACCAGTCGGAGCCACCACACCAAACGGAAAAGGAGCTGCTTTAAGGTCCGGACCGGGTGGTTATCCCCCAATGTTGTTGCAGCGATTTTCGAGGCATCAACAGGTACCTGGAAGACCTGAGAGTGTAGTGGAACTCCTGGATTCCATAAGTCTATTGATTGAAGGATATCAGGCTTGATACCTTGGTTATGTGAGGCCAGGAAGGGTGCTTTGATGACCTGTGAAGGTAGTGGAACTCTTGGAAACCATTAGATTGCTAGTTGGAGGTTGGCGAGTTTGGTACCTTGGTTGTGTGAGGCTTGAAAGGGTACTTGGAAGGTCTATGAGGGCATTAAAACTCCCGGAAGCCACATGATTGTTGATTAGAGGTTTTCAAGCTTGCTGCCTTGGTTATGTGAGCCCTAAAAGGGTACATGGAAGGCCTGTGAGGGTAGTGGAACTCTTGAAAGGTACATGACTACTAGTTGGAGGCTAGCGAGCTTGGTACCTTGGTCAATGATTGTTGGTACTAAGTGTGTACCAAGATTTGGGTGAGTTGATTCCCATGGAGTCAAGGCCCCAGGTTAGGGGTGACCTGTTGTTGAAAGAAAATGAATACAGTGGTATATGGCTAGGAGGAATGTTGAAGATTAGCAACCAGTTGCACAAATTAAAACATAAGTGTTTATATGTTATATTTATATTTCCTCTGAAATGTTTATATATATACATACATGTGAATGAAATGTATACGAACGTTAATTAAGGAGAATATTTATGTTAAAAATATGTCTATGCATATGTTTTTCATTTTAGTATGCATTGCATTCTGTAAGTTATTAGGTGAGAATTTCCCTGAAAGGGGAAAATTCATAGGTCACAGGTTACCAAGGATAAATAGTATGGAATTGGGCCTCAACAAAGGTTGGAATAGACCATCAGGTTGCCAGGGTATGTTACAGGTGGTATCATAGCACAAGCTATAATATTAGTCTTGTATGGGTCGATCATAGATGTGGTGTGCAGAGGTTACAGGAAAGAAATTTGACAAAACACCAGTAGGTGGATGCTTGTCATATGTTTATCATAATGCCCAAGAGGAAATGGGGAAATTTCCGAGGATTCAAAGAATTGGAATAATGAACATTATAGGTTTGTGGCAGGAGCCAAAGATAGAGTAGGCTATGAAGAAATTAGGGAAAATTTGGGAAAATCCCCAAATTCCTAATTATTTTTTAAAATTTTATGAAATTTCATGAAAGGGGGTCAAAGTTCAAGTTAGAGGGGCGATAGTCATTGAAATATGGCGCTTCCAAATCCAAAGGGCAAGATCAACTACCAAACACTCCTCGAGATTTAATTTTGATGGGAGGGGAAGTAATATTGGTGATCTTACCTTAGTTTGTTCATCCCACACTAAAAGAGACTTAGAACCCCTTTCAAGGAGGGTTAAAGTTCTTTGATTGGACCGTATTCCTGGAAGGTGGTTCCACCTTTTCACCCAAGAAAGTTTTGTTAAATAACGTGCAATTAGCCTTGCGAAAATTTTATAGAATGAGATCTAAAATTTGAGGTTGATTGTGGGGACCCCTTTATAGTCCAAGTTTAACAAGGGGGGATGTGGTGGAAATTTGTGCGTTGTGGGCCATTTTATATCATTGATCGAGATTGACCATGGGGCTCCCCTCATGGTCGATGTTTAATAGGAGGGGTTAGGCAAGGTCGGGATTTGCACCAAACCACCTAGCCTCAATCAAAGGTGGAGATTAATCGCACCCCCCTCCCCCAAGCTTGAAACAGTTGCTATGGGGGATGCATTACCAATGGTTTTGTGGAGGTGGTATAGAAGGTGTGTGACAGGAAGATGACCCAACATAACAAGTAGATAGTTGTTACAGAGGCACGTCGGCACAAAGGAATAGGTGGTGTTGACATGGCAACAACCATGTCAACATAGATGAATAGGTAACACTGACATGGAAAATTGCATGGAAAACTGAGGTGGAATTACATGTCAGCATGAAATCATCTTGATTTCACCATAATATGACATATTTATTGCCCTCGTATCTTGGTGTTTTCAACTAATCAAAAAGGAAGTCGAGGGATTTTGAGTTTTTGAAGGACATTGTGCATGAAAAAAAAATTGTTATCCCAGCCTTACATGAATTAACAATGACAAAAGTCTCTTTTTCAAACCTTTCTTTCGATCAGCCATAGGGATGTTCAAGGTTGGCAAGAGTTGGTTGATCAAATATTGAGCGTGATCCAAAAAAACTAGGCAATTTTGTCTACTAACAATCCTGATAGACAAGATATCCTACAATCACCATACCCCCATCATACTACCATCGCTCCACCATGAAAGTTCCAAAGGCCATGGAGCACCAATAAGTGTGAGATAGTGCTATTAGTGATCATATTAGGCAGATATAAAATTCTCCACAACAGTTGTTGTCCATCACTTCCACCGATCAAATTTTGGATTGTTGGAAGTTACAAGCATCAATAAGTGTTGGGGTGGTCCTGGCATTAACAAAAGGGCCTTGAAAACAAGAACCTTCATGGTAATTGTAGTTTGTTACCACCATCATCGTCGTCGAACTATTCACCACCTCATGTTAAAGCAAAGATAATGTCAACGTAGCAAGGGAATCGACAGACTTAATGCATTTGGTTTTGGGGCCCTGGTCATAACATTGGTCCTATGGACTATTTCGCTTATCACCATGTGCTAGTGAATTTAGGGACAAGTGATACTTACAAAATCATAGGCCAAGTGTTAAGGGAGGTGACATCGGTTAGTTCAAGGCCGATGAGAACTGAGGAAAACCAAAAAAGTTCAAGTAGTTAATGATTTCTTAGATAAAAAATAGAAAGCACATAGAGGGATTTTTTATGTCTGAATACAATTACTAGATATGGTTATAAGTGATTTGGATTGGTTCAAAAAGTGATGTGAAGGAAATATGACTTTTGTTATTATAGTGTAACTGAAGGACAGAGCATACAGTCACTCAGCAGGGCATAACATAGAAACCATAGCTCATATTTGAGTGTTAAAATAAGAATAGAATGTTGTCAAGGAGGAGAATATGCCTACCTACCATAATTTTGGATTGAGGTAGGAAATCTCTTGAGAATTTGAATAGAACATAACAGGTGGCTTCTAAGGTAGAATTAGTATGACGACTAGGAGTATGGGGGATACTCAAGGGTTCTACAACCATGAAGAAGAGGCCCTAGCTATGAGTTTGAGCATGGGTAATGCAGGAATAGATTCAAATGGGCATGGAGAAGATATACAAAGGGATAGAGATATGGTTCAAACTGTAAGGAGCCTCAAAATGGAAATGCTAAGCTACAAAGTTGATAATTAGAAGCTAATAAGAGAATATCAATAGATTAATATCCATATTCTACAGGGCCTGAATAAATTATAGAGGAGAATGGACTAAGGGTCTAATTCTTAGCAAGAAGAGGAACACGACCTAAGAATTATAGGGAAATATGTTGGGGGTTCAACGAAATCCAAGTGTGTTTTTGGTAATCATAATTATGCAACAAGAAAACCCACTAAGAGAGCCCATGTTTCCTCATGGTCAGAAAGTAGTTCAAATAGGTCATCAACTAGACCTGGATATTTTGCAAAGGGGCCTTAAAAAGCTCAATCCACCCACCTTTAGTGGTGAGCACAAGAAGGGGGAAGAGGCTAAAGATTGGAAGTTGAAAATGTGTTGGAGGAAAATTTAAAATAGGGAACATTGAGGGGTCGGCTTGAGTTTCGAACAAAAGAGGTCATCATAGTCTACCTTTTCGCTGACATTTTCACTCCCTTTATGAAAAGGAGCGTCTCACCAAAGACAAGCTAGAACCATTAGAATGATTAAGGGATCTAGATTAGTATCAAAACATCATTTGAACCATTAACCCTTTTATTATCCATGTAACTGTATTACAACCGAGTCATTCATTCATCAAAGAATAACCAGAGACATCATTCATATAAAAGAAACAAGAAATTTTAAAAGGGGGCTACACATTCATTACACAAAATAACACAAGATCTCCCAGAACTCCCTTTTATATTAAGATTTCCCAGTCATTACATCATGGATCAACAAACTTGTGGATCCTCTCAAGTCAGGGACTATGCCAGATTTAAAAGTACATATAATAAAACTTCTACTCAGGTACAGATCCTATGAGAAACTACTAGCAACAACGAGAAACTATAAATCTTATACATTGTGTATATAGAAAATAACTCTTGATTTTCCCCTATGTATATTATTATATAGACTCGCTCGATTGATCTGGTCTTCTTGGAGGTTGCTTGATCCCACCCTTGATTTGGTCCTATTTAATGAAATCCTCGAGCCATTTCCCTTTTTCCTGTTAATCCTTTCAAAATTAACCCCTCTTTCCTACTTCCGCGGGTGCTCTTCCCTGTTTTTTGGTTGCACGGGTCCCAATCTTTGATTCTCTCCTGCATTCAGGTTTCCAATGACCTACTTCTGATGGATTTGTCCATTTTTCCTTCGTAATTTTTCTTTTCAATATTTTATAATAAAAAAAGGACCCAATAAGCCCCAACCATAATCTATTGACTCGCCCTCGATTCAATGCGCCACTAATGCATCTGGTCCTTGATTTGTTTGAACTTCATCATTTGTAGTTATTTCTCCTTCAAATGAAGGACCCACCTCTGGCATTGTGTTCAATACACCATCCTTAAAACTAGTATAATCAACAACAACGACATTCCATGTATCCAACATAGTAGAAACTTGCCCCACTTTGAAACTTTCTAAAATGTCGTAGAAACATCCGAATTGTAAGCAGAGTGTCCTATGAGCCTGTGAATGTCTTGGACATGGATTGGATATTCTTGATCCAAATAGAATGAACCTCCATGGATTTGGCTAGTTAAGAACTTAGTACATCTCATGAATTCTCCAGTGGTATTAAAGACAAGTAATTCACGCAGAATCAACAAGGAAGATTGTTTCAACAGACGAAAGTTGATTTTAATTTTGAGGGTAGAGTGGGCACCAGGTCATAAATTTTGTTCCATAAAAATTTCAATGTGGAGGGAAGGGAAAAGATCATGGTTTAAGAGGTCATTATCAACTAGGGTATTTTTTTCATATTTCCCAAGGATATCATCGATGGAACGGATACAAGAGTCGATAGGGAAGAGGGAAACGACAATTTTAGATGGCCAACCCATGGTAGGAGGGCAATGATTGTAGAAAAAGTGAACAAGGGGACTACAACAAGGTGGAGAATAAGCGGAGGTTGACATAGAAGCTGGGATGAAAAAATCAAGAAACTCTTAGTTGGAATGATATGTGATAGAAAACTAAGGACGGTTATATAGGAATGCACAAGAAAAATTTGAAATGAATTAACAGTTGCGCCATAGATTTTCACCAGACCCAAAATCCATCATGATTGTGAAAAACCCATCAACTTTCCCTCATAACTTAATTATATGGCACCTAGAATCAAGACTTAATGGACAATCGTATAGAAATGCGAGCAAATCAGATCACAAAATAACTAGGATAAGGCTGGACTTAATAACTGAAAAGATAGGTATTAATGGTGAATGAAAATATAGGATGCGACAAAACCTCCCCAACTTCAATTTATTGTTGTGGTTCGCAACTAAAAAAATATTATTGACGCGACAAACAAAAGAGACCAACTCTAACTAAGATTTATAGAACTAACTAAAGAAACAAACTCTAACTAAAACAATGATGCAACTACTCTAAAACCTAACTAACACTCCCTTTTTAGAGAATGCCTTAAACAGAAGTTGATGAGCCAAAATAGGGCTTCAGGCGAGTGTTGTTCACCCTTTTAATATCTTTTAGAGCTTTCGCTATCTTTTCATCAATGTCATGAAATGAAAAATCGCTACAGAACCGGTCAGTCATTTTATCCCAATTTGTTGTTTGTCTTTTCAATTCCTCCTCCAAATACCAGTCTTACGGAATAGTACCCAATGCATGAATGAACTTGTACAGTGTCTACATTGTTCTTTTGGGTGTAGATTGGCCACCCTTGGGCCTTTTTCAAAATGAAGACTGACGTTGGAAAGATGAGACTGAGGTCTTTCATTTTACAGTGACTAGAAGTGTCTGTGTGTATAGATCTATTGGTTAAATTTGATGTAAAGAACCTTTATGCCGATTTCCTGATAAAACAGACGCTCAATTGGAAGCAGACCCAGAGACGTAGTGCAGGAGGGATGAACTCCGACATCAATGTTGGTTGTTGTTTGTGTCTTGTTTGTTGCTATAAATTATTCATTTTTAGTTCTTTAAGTTTGATGATTAAGGCATAAACATCACTTAATTTTCCTCTTTCTCTCACACATGTGCAACCTTAGTTAATTGGTGAAATTGTTCAAATTAATCAATCATGTAGATTTCAGATCAATATGTATTGCATATATTGTGGTTAATGGTTTGGCTTATATGATATGAGTCACAAAATGGGTTTATGTGGCACATGTATTAATTGAATCATGTATCTGTGCACATGGTATATATGCATTTCGTTGGGTTGGCATGGAATTATGGTAACATGACTCATCTATTGGGAATGGATTACAATGACATACATATTTGTTTGGTTTATGTGGCATATGTGTTGGATCAACATAGCATGTTTTGGTTGATGGAATGGAATGTTTACATGGAGTAGAGTCGAAGGTGGAAAATTTAATGCTCACCCTATCATGGTCTTGATCCATGAGCGAGATTTAAATGTTTTTTTTTTGAATGAATGAGATTACATGCATCACATGGAGGGTTTTCTTGGCTTTTGTATGGAAATGCACCTCCATAATTTCATTTCTGCCTTCCTCTTTCCATTTCGTTTGATTGTTTCAATCTTTGTGACTAAATTTTGCTTTTCCCTCCTTACAAACGAATTAATTCCTTAATTGACTACTCCACTGTAATATTTAAACTCATTTCTATTAGAAATTTAGCAAAAATAAAGGGATTTTTTGCGCTAGAAAGTGTGTTCATTTTGAGCATCTGGAAGTTATATTTTTGTGAAACATTTTGAAGTATTCTCAACACAGCTTATGGTTAATTATGCAATAAAATTGTTTGGTTTTATTGTAGGCTGTATGTTTGTCATTTCGTTACCCATCCATAATTCAAAAAAAATACTTTTCTCTATAAATATAAAACTCCAGCACGTCCATTTGATGAATTTTCTACATGTTGAAATGGCTGGAATATTAGGGAAAATTTCAAATACATTTGAGGGTTTTTCTGGTTCTTTGTTGAAAACCATACACCCCACTGTCATTATATGTAGTCTTAAATGGGAATTTTATTTCTCAAGTGTATTTAAAATAAGAATTACACACCCTATAGTCATTCTAAACTTTTCTAAGGGTTCGTTCTCATACATCATTTGTATATACTCCAAATTGTCTTAAATATCGTCAAGGTTTTTTTTTTTTTTTTCCTGGGTTTGTTTCCAAGAAAAAAGAAAACCCTCATTATTTGTCTCGTATGTTCTCAATTTTTTTTTAATTCTTTATTGTAGAAAAGAGAACCCTTGTTCTCTATGTAAATTCACTCAAGATTTGATTCTGGTTCTCGACTACAATAAAGGGAAAACATACACTCATTGTTTCTTTTCAAAGGCTTCAAGGGCTTTTCTCTTTGGTTTTCTAATGTCTAAAAGAGAACCATACAACCCCCGTTCATTGATTTTATATTCTCATATGTTTTCTCATTTATTTGTTGACTAAAAGAGAACCCTCATTCTATGTCTTGTACCCTATCACAGTTTGAAGAATTCCAAGGGTTTGTTGTTAATCTTTTTTGCATATGAAGAGAAAACCCTAAACTACATTATTGATTTGTGAATAGTAAGTGAAGAAGTTATTACCTTTGTCAACAATTCTATGTGAAAAGTTGACCATCTTCATTTATATACAACTCGTCATTCAATATTTGTTTATTTCGACCATTTCGTTTTTCATTCCTAGTCCTTATGTCATTTTCTAATTTGTTCAATACACCTATACCCTAGCTAAAACTCAGTTTGTTTATATGCCTATTTGGAACCATGAAAAGAGTTGAGCATAAGGAAATCTTGGTGCATTATTGCACAGGTTATAATTATGAATAAACACATACTTGCTCGTTTATAAATCAATTTTGTCTTATGGTTGGAAGCATTAAATAATAGAGCGATTTTTCATAGGCCCACATTCCCAATGTAAACAGTAAAATTTTGACCACAAAGCTCATTTTTCACCCCGTTTGGAGACGAAACTTAGAAAAAACCTCATTGTACCAAACCTTATTTTTTAGATCCCAGGAGTTATAGGCCACAAAACCATATTTTTTCACCACCAGGTTAGTCCTCAGTCCCTCACCTTTCATTTGATGGTAATTTTATGCATTTTTCCTAAATGATTAATTTTGGGTACCCCCTCTACAAATTCGAGTGTGATCAACACTTTGTCATAGAGTACTGGCCGAAATAGTAGGCTAGAAATACACCTTAAGTGACTAGGGACAAAGCTTTTCTAGTTCTCTAGTTCAGCGGTAACACTAGGGAAGAGCATTGAAGGGAAAATTTTCCATATGTAAGGCAGGGGGAGTCCCATATTGATCCAAAAAATTTCATGTTAGTAAACACTAATGAGATCTTTGATGGGTTTTCAAGATTTTCACAATAATTAAGTGGAGAGAATGAGAACATAGTGTTAATGATGAAGTTGCACTATTGGATGTAGGGGCTATGAGAGGGAAATCCATGCTTTTGGAAAGTATTATCAAATTGTGGGATCCTAAGGAGAATTCCTTCAAGATTTAGGGACAAGGGTTAACCATTTAGGTAGAGGGAACATACTTCCTGACAGGCTCATCAAGGCGAGGCACATAAGTAAAAGTATTCGGAGGAAGGATGGCTAGGGAAAGATCCATGGAGGGGTGGATGTCAATGTATTGTTCTCCCAATACTTTAAAAGTGAGAGGGAAGATCCTTATAAAAGAAATAAAGACCTTCCCTTACACAAAATCCTCTTTACTTTGACATGTGTGGCTAGCACAATGATTCCCCATCTGGCTTCCAAAAATCATGTGGAAATAATAGTTCAAGGTTTGACTCCTTCAATGTTCAACTGATGTGAGGGGTTACTCACTAACTTGAAGGATTAGTTGAAGAAATGCAGAACCGGCAAGAAAAGTATGTTTTGATATAGTAGTAGCATAGTATCATTTTTCTTTGAGACGGTGTTGATATTGTGACCATAGGTGTTACCAGCACCATCATAGAGATTATCCCCATGGATGGACAGGTGGATTGAATTTATATCAAGATTTGGGGTCATAACAATCATTCGAGCATATGACGAGGATTACTTTGTATGGTTAGACATGTAGTTTATGTGGATTTATTATTATGCATATGCAAGAGTATACTTTCACCATGATCACAACCTAATCTTGCCTCGTGGTGAGTAGTGAGGTCCCCTGGGTAAGTGAAAAATGTTTTTTAAATTTTTTATTTTTATTTTTTTAATGGTATATAGTGCTAATAATTAACATGCATGGGTGACATAGATGTCGCACCACAAACATCCAAGGGCAGATTTCCTTATGGCTAACATGGAGCAACGAGAGAAGTGGAGACACAAGTTGCCCAAGTGTTGATTTGTGTAGCTTGGGAGGTACTCCCACAACTCTAGGGCACTGGGTTTGGGAGAAGATGAACCACAAGCATTTAGTGGGTAGTGTACCCAAGCAGTGGGGTTTTGCACCAAATTTTTGGGCACAAAACCAAGTCAAGAAATAATTATTTATTCATTGTTTTAAGTGGACAACCCATAAAGGAGCTAAGGGGACCTAAGGAAACCATGAAGGGTCTTTATTAAATGAGATAAAATAATTTCCTTAAGACAGTTTGGGTTTCATGAAGAAAAGTCAATTCAGCTAGGATTGAAGTGACATCCCTTCATGGCTAGGTATTGCCCTCATAGAAGACTATAATAAGGAAGGAGGGGATGCTCATTTGTTCACCATCCAAGAGAAATTAAATCAAGCTGAGGCTCAAGTCTAAGGTGGTTGTAGTGCAAAAGGAGCCTTTTTTGAGTTGGAGAGAAGACATATTTTCATCTTTTCGTAAGATCTGATCTAGGCCAAGTTTCTAGATCTATTAGACAATTTATAATGAAAAAATGTGTGAACAAGTTCATTGCAAATTCTCTATGTTCTGGAAAAAAAAAAATTGTTCAGGAGTAGAGAGCCGATCTTTGCAGTGGCTAGGTTGGAGGGTCATAAGGTCTGTTATTGAGGGTTGAAAGGCGTGGATGGCAACTAGAATCAGGTCGCAAGTCCTAAAGGTGTGGTTCATGGCTTTCAGTCCTTGAAGTGAGGGTTTTCATGGGATGAGAAGGTTTGTACATGCCGAGTTTAGGGCAGTTCTTTGGAGCCCTAAAAGAAGGCCTACTGTTATAGACATTTTTGTGCCTTACAACATTGAGCATGAAATGTCCATAATCCAAGGGATCCAAAGTCCCCAAAAGAGTTGTTCCTGCCCCTAAAGGAACAAGGTCAACCAATGACAGCTTCTCCCAAAAGTTCTCCACCAAAAACCACTCAGAAACAGTCAATTCAGGATCAATTCAGAGGCTCCACTAGCTGCCTGCATTGAAATGCAGAGGCTACACTGGCTAGGTGCACTGCAACGCAGGTGGAAGCACTACCAGGGTGCGCTGAGCGGGAAATGACAAATGGCAAGCTCATTCAACGAGGTGGAAAGACCCTGGAAGCTTCCAGAATCTTCCTCAATGACACTTGCCTCAATGAATTCGACCAAGTGATGAGTAAGAGGTTCTCAACCTCCAAGTGGAAGCAAGAACTGACAGAGAGAAGCCACAAGTCAAAACATAAGCTGGCTCATCCTCTCTGCTTACATCTATATATGGATCTCTCACCCAGAGGTTCAGGAGGCTGGAATTTTGTACTTTGCAGAGAATTACTGTTGGTTTGAGATTGAGATTAGTACATTGGGTGATTTATGCTTTGTTGGAGGAGAGGAAGGGATTCCTTTGCTGGGAGGTAGATGCTGGATCGGGACTCACTTGGTTGTATCTCCTCTTGAACTTTATTATCATATCAATAAAGCTATTTGAGTTTCTCCTATATGCTTGTATATCAATGATGTTTTGTTATATTTGCATATTTAGTTTATATCTGATCCTAAACTAGTTATGAATGTGAATCTATGTCTTTTGTGTAGTTTTCCTCTCTTGTGATTTTGCAGGAACTAGGTGAAGCTGGACCAGTGAAAGAGCAGGCAGCGGGAAGCAAACAAAAGAGAGAGTGATTGGATCGACAAACTAGCGGAAGACACTAGTTAGTTACATCCTTCTTTCTCTATTTACATCTCATAAAGAAGAATACTCAGATAGTTTTCCTTGTTTGTTGCTAAGGCACTATCACACCTTAGAGTGGGATAGGGGCATTCTGAATTGGATACTTTTCCCAACAACAAATTGGCGACTCCGCTGGGGAGAGTATCTTGTTAGTTTATTTGTGTTTCTATTGCTATTCATTTCATAAACTCAAGAGTGCCGAATCGAACTGCATTTGCCATTTACAAATGCAAAGTAGATATCAGCTACTCTAGTCCATTCGCTGGGCCTGTTTATGATCTGAACAGCTGATCCACAAGTGCTCTAACAGAACTTTGTGATAGATCTTAGTCCTCCTATAAATCATCCCTCTAATTGTACCTAATTGATAGCTTTTATCCGGCCAAAAACCGTAGATTAAACTGCAAACCGTGACCCAGAACTCGGAAACAACTCTCGTTTCTGCTTCAGCGCAGACTCTGTGAAGAGGTTCTGCATTTCAACGTAGGTCCCGTGAAGGCTACCTGTGCTGAAGTTCAGTTTCTCTGTGCTGAGGGTGCGCTGATCAGTCTTTGCCTTGTGCAACTATGGTTCTCTGTTTCTTTTGGCTCAGTTTTCTCTCTGTTTTTTGCAGCCTATTATCAGTCAATGTACCTATCTGAAACCCCTTTTCTTTGCCTCAATTCCGCCTCAGTTGTATAAAGAAACTGTATTTTTTCTTTGTGTATTTGTTACATCATTTGCAGTTTCCCATTACAAAAGTAAACTAGTCATACTGTCGCCCTTAGATCTAGACCTGTCGTAAGTGTCGTTTTGATCTTAAGAGTGAGTTTGTTTGCTGTTCACAGTTGATTTAGCTTTTACTTTTGTCTTTTGGTTTGAATTTATGCATTTCAAGTGTCGAAACAAGTAAATCATAAAGTGTCGTAATCGTCTTTTTGATTTTGAAAAAGGAACTTGTTTGTGTTTTTCACTTGAAATCGAATTCAAATTTGTACAACAACTTTCTTTTTAGGCATCAATATTAAGAAAGTGAAAACAAATACATGCATATGTGCATTTTCATTTTGATAG
Source organism: Pinus tabuliformis (assembly GCA_031772625.1). Taxonomy (NCBI): domain Eukaryota; kingdom Viridiplantae; phylum Streptophyta; class Pinopsida; order Pinales; family Pinaceae; genus Pinus; species Pinus tabuliformis. The sequence goes on along the minus strand of CM062808.1, from coordinate 90,496,671 downwards.
TTTGTATGTTGATTTAGGAAAAAGTGCATTACTGTGTGCTCTATGCTCTTTGAGAAAAGATGGTGTCTTTCTTTTCCCCTTGTAGCTAGGATTTTCATTGTTGAAAAGATATAAAAGCTTGCTTATCATCTTTAGACTGCATTTAGGAATTGTATCATACATCTTGTGGTGATCCAAAAAGGAAAACTTCTAAGAAAGATCAACCTAAAATAAATTCAATGAACTTAACAACGCTTTATAACATAACGCACAACATAGAGGTCTAGGCTAGAGACGTGTTCCGGCGTCGTAAAACCTGGTCACTGGTCGCCTCACTGATGGTTGGGTGATTCCTCCTGAGAGACGATAAGTGCAAGTACAGATTGTGCTCCCACGTACCATCGCGTATATATTGGGAGACCCCTATAGGAATAAAACCTTTATCCATAGGAAGCCGTGTCGGCCGCCCTACTGATCGCAATGCACTGAACACAGCATTCGGAAAGATTGACCGTCCGTACCCTAAAAAGTATTCTGCGGTTTTGCGAAAAGTTTGGCACACCCTCTACCTAGAACTCCAGAGTAGTTCCTTTTGGCCTTTTTCAGACTCTATAACAGAAAAAGTCCATCCGAGCATTTGTCACTTCGGACTCGTTAAAACATCGAAGGAGACTAGAGTCACCTTTAGCTTTTTCTCGACTCTTTAAAATTGAAAAAGCAAGTTGTGTCTAAAGCGTCTAAAAATTCATTTAATTCGGAAACACACTTTCCCCTTTTGTATTTTGGTTGATCGAGTAATCCGCAATCGTGGAAGAAAGTCAATTGAAACCCCGTCATTCGCGGAGGCTTACGAGTCAACCGTCTTTGTCTCCGGAATCGAAAACAGTACGGACAAAGCGAACTCGTTTAACCGGTTCGAAATCTCCTATCAAAGTTAGAACAAGTGTTCCAACAACATCCGGGATTCCGGTTACTCCAAACATTTCTGGAAACCCTGCCTCTATAGAAGAAGTTCAACAGCCACAGAGGGACATTGATACTGATCCTAGTCTGAGAGCAAACACTTGCGTTACTGAACCAGTTCCATCTGCAACTGGTTCGGAGAGTCTTGCTCCTCAAACATCTGTCGCTGTCGATTCAACCCCTTCTTCGACACCAGAAATATTTTACGGACCTGACGGTCTTCCCCTTCCACCTGGTTTGATTGCGATAGAGGAAATTGTAGAAGATCCGCAAGCAAGTACTCCAACACATTTTGGAGTCGGGGTCACTCTATTTCCTTCGACATCAGAAGTTAGTCTACCACCAGTGGAAGTTCCTGTAGAATCGCTAGGTAATCTTTTGGATAGACTCAAAATGTCTGAACAACCGTCAACATCTAGGACTGTGTCGAATGGCACAACGACAACAGAACTCCCTGCCGTCACTCCGACAATGTTTGTCGGCGTACCATCTGTCCCGACTAGCTCACAACTGCTAGAAGGAGTCCATCCAGGGACTATTTCGACAGTGTGGTCCGTTCCTGTTTGTTCTTCCGGAATAATATCCGGCAACTCTTATGTTGAGACTCGACAAATTGATCCATTTGGAGGTCAATTTGGGCCATCCAGTCCCCAAGGACAAACAATCCCCTTGAGTTCCGGATTACCACCGTATGGGGGGCAGTATGCCCTTTCATTACCCCCTCTGGGAGGATATCCATACGAGAGTTCTCAACAATATTCAGGTTATACTGGAGTTACGACAAGTGGTTGGGTACCTATACTACCCCAACAACCAAGAGTTGTGTATTCTATGCAACAATGTGTACCTATGTCAAACATCCCGACAACACCAGCTATTGTAACAGTGTCACAAGTTCAAACGATGCCTGTTGTATGTCAACCTCAGATTTCTCAGGTTGTAATGCAACAGCCCCTTGACCCTGTGACTCAACCACAATCGCCAACTAGTGGGGCGACACAGGTCCAAACGGGTACAATTACCCCACATCTTGTTCCGACGGTTAGTATAGCACAACAGAGCATGGCTTCACAACCGTGGCTGGTGCAATACCAACAACCACAATTCCAACAAGTGTACCAAGGTTCTGAGCAGCAGATCTTTGCAAACAGTGGACAACCGTACATTCAAAACGGTCAAAATCAACCACTTTACAGTGGTCATGTCCACCAACCGTATCAGTCATACCAGCATCAACTACATTATGCTGGTATGCAAAGGCCAACTGCTCAGGCAATTCCATCGTATCCTGGGTATGCTTCACCTAACCTGAATCAACAGTTACCATTCGTGGCAACTTTAGAGTTACCTGATTTACACCAGTTAACAAACGATCCAATTGCTTACGCCCCTTGGTGGCCAGCGATTCCTCACAAACTTCCTTCAGATATTCCTAAATTTAATGGAAATCCAGGTGAGGACCCATCGAATCACATGATGACATTTCATCTGTGGTGTTCATCAAACACCCTAAACGATGATTCGATAAGGCTTCACCTTTTTCAGAGGACGTTAACGGGTCCAGCGGCAAAATGGTATATTGAATTGCCTAGAGCTTCGTTCGACAATTTCAGCACCTTAGCCACGACTTTCTTAACCCATTTTCAATTACCGATAAGGTATGAGACAGGAACGGAAATCTTAACCAACTTCAAACAGACAATGGCCACTCACATATCTGATCATATACATGAGTGGCGACGTCGTCATAGGATGGTAAAAACATACGTTCCCGATCAGCTATTAGCTGAATGGTTTATCAAGTCGTTACTTCCTGCCATAACGGAAGATGTGGCGAAGGGGGGAGTCATAACAGAAGAGCAAGTTATCGCTCGTGCGCAATATCTAGACTTGGTCTATACTCAGTCTGGCATGCTCTACGACAAAATACCTGACGCCCCTAGACCGGAATTTTCAATTCCTCCTCCTCCTAAATTAAACAATGACTCTCATGCTGGCGATGGCGTGATTGGCACGACAAATGCGAAATCGACAAAGGCTTCGTCCAAGAAAGCCCGTAAGATTTCATATCAAAATGCAAAGGACGAAATTCTTGCTTCGGAAGTAAATTCCGTATCAGCAAATAAAGGCAAAGAAACCAAACAACCAGGAAGCAAGAAGAAGCAAAGCAAAGGGAAGAAGAAGAAACAAGGTGAGTCATCTCCTGAAAAAACTTCTTCAGACCCTCCTGGAAATAGGAAACCACCCCCCGCAGGGTGTCACATATGTGATGAGGATCATTGGACCTCAAAATGTCCATACAAAGCTGAGCTTAAAAGATTCTTTAAGAGTTCGCAAACCTCAGCTGTATTAACTGATCCATTTCCAAATCCAGGCACAAATCTGGTTGAAAGTGGAAATGCTTCCCCGTCGCAAGTGCTAATGTTGTCGATTTCCAAGCAACAAAATGATGCTTTGATTTCGACAAGGAACAAAGATTACGGGAATCCGCAGCTGTCGAACAACAAAGGTAAAGATCAACCAAGTAGTTCGACAACAACTTCGACAGAAGTTGTACCACCCATCATTCCTGAATTAACAATAAAACCACCAAAGGGAGAAGTACACAAGTCGACATTTAATCCTCGCGCCAGAGCAGCGCAGCATTATAACATAGTGGAAGATTTGTCTCAATCGCCATCCGCTATGTCAACTCTTGAAGTACGACAAAATTGTCCATCCCAAAGGCAGGCTTTGTTATCGGCCATTGGTGGGGTTGATCCTAAGGATTCCAATCTTGTATCCTTCGACCAAAAAGGATACGATCCTCAGTTACCAGCTCAACTAGCTTTCCTTATTCAAGTGAAAGCCCCCAACAAAACTGTTCACCGAACAATTATTGACGAGGGGGCATCTACATGTATTATGTCGATGAGTTGCTGGAAAACTTTAGGATCTCCAACCTTGTCGCGATCTTCGACGACATTAAAAGCATTCGACGGAAGGACATATACCCCATATGGTATCCTAAATAACTTGAAGGTTGAACTAGGGGGAAAAACAGTAGAAATAGATGTTGAAGTCATTGATGGAAATCTTGATTACAATATCTTGCTAGGAAGACCGTGGATATATGCCATGGCAGCTGTGGTGTCGACCTATTTTAGAAAGATCGCATTCCCCTTTCAAGGGGGGATTACGATCGTCGACCAACAAAACTTCCTCCCCAATGGTTCACAAGTTACAGGAAGCATTCCCATGATCCATGGAAGCCCCCATTTGCTTCACAATATCGGAGTAGGCCTACTGAAAGATCCTATACTAATGGGAAATTTCGCTCTTCCACCTCCAATTGATTTGGCGGAAGTAGCATCGATAGGTACCTGCAATAGGATATCTTCCACGAAGATCTCAGAAGATGATATCAACATGGATCATGCAATGGTTTTGCCCCCAAGCCCAATAGAAATATTGTAGCAATCAATGTTTCGGGCATGGGAGGCGAACCCAAATCAACGCTCATCAAGCATTTGGGTAGATAGGTCTAGAGAATATGGTACCCCTTTAGATCCTTGGTCGAGAGTGCATGGAACCGACGAAGGAATTCTACAATCAATGTTGATTGAAGGGACACCATGGAATGATTGCCACCATCGTTCCCTTCTTCCAGAATATGAAGAAGATACTCAAGATGACCTTTACCATCCTTCAGTTTTCGATTTTCTATCAAATACTGTAAATACAGTGGGCTCCGAGGACGGTTCTTATCTCATGTCAACCTCGTTAAAAAATGAAACAAGGAGTCGAGGATGGTTCTTATCTTGTGTCAACCTCATTAAAAAATGAAACAAATCCCCTTTCCAAATCTCAAAGGTAAACCTTCATTCCAACCACCGAGTTGAATGCAATGAAGCTTGGGGGGCATGCACCTCGATTTGCGTTATTATGCTGTGGGCATGCAAACTTATCATCGAGCAGTTTTAGCACATAGTTCATGCTCGTTAAAAAATAAACATAAGATCGAGCAGTTTTAGCACATAGTTCATGCTCGTTAAAAAATAAACATAAGATCGAGCAAGTGTTTCAATCCGCGTTTAAGCTCGTTAAAAAAATGAACTATCCTCCTGTAAATAACCACTGCGAATGTAGATTTATCAGCCATTAAAGCCTTGGTCGTGTTTGCACCATCACCTCCACTTTTCAATTGGCCGATCATTCACCTCCATTTGATTGTTTACCCATTTTGAGGAACAACTGCGAAGAGTGATTTCACTAGCCATCCTTGTGACACTGCCGTGATTGGAAAATTCCAACCCTTACCTGGAATCAGCTGCTACCCATTTTATCACTCGTTCCTCAAAAGACGAGTCTTCTTTAAGCTCTTTTCATCTGACTCGTAAAATATGAAAAGATTGCCGAGTTTTTGCCTTCCAGCTCGTTAAAGCGACCGGAAGTGCTATCCCTCCTCTAAATTTTAATCTTTTTGGACCTGAGGGATTATTGCACAAAAAGATCGAGCGCTTGTTTTGTTCGGCTCGTTAAAACTATCGAAAACTCATCCCTTCTGTATTGTTTTATACTTTTTCGGACTTAAGGGATTAGATGACGAAAAAGGACTTCTGGAGTTATCTTTACGTACCTTTTCAGACTCTCTAAAAATGAAAAGGACCGAGTTATCTTTGTCGTTAGACTCGTTAAAAAACATTAATAGCGACAAACTTGTCTTTAGACGAGAACGAGTTTCACTATCGCTAGGCTCGTTAAAACATAGCGATGGGTTTGCCCGAAAGGCAAATTATAGAACAAGCATATGTTATCCTCCTCAAGCTTGACAAAAATAAAGAGGTACTGGTCAGAAATGAGTGGGGAAAATTGGGAAGAAACTCAAAGAACTTTTATTGGTAGCAAGTCGCTCTTGAACATGACACTTCCGCTCCGTGCCTGAGTCGGGTTGGGTTGTTTCATTCACCGGTCACATCGCCATGGTCTCGCCATACCATCCACCTTTGGGGTAAATGCTACCGATCCATCACACAAGTGTCGCCAATATGTTCAAGAGAATTCATCCAGAGAAGTCAACCGTGTCCCATCCACTACCATACATTATCCTTCATCCTTTCATGACCGCCACCCTGAACCATATATCATCAGATCGTTTTCACCTCCATCAAAATCATTTGCTCCGTTCCGTGTCACTGATGTGGGATACATTAAGGCCCTCCTTTGACGGATCGCTTCTTGTCGACATCAGCTCATTATCCAAGAAGTTGATCTAGGAACACCCCCTTCAGTACTTTGAAGCTTGCATGCCTCAATGGCAAGTTTCTCACTTCCGGCGACAGGTATACATCAATGACCTTCGACCGAAAGATTTTGCGTGGTGTTCGACGCCAAGTCCTTTATTCACACCACGTGAATTGTACTGCAGTACCTTGAGGGTCATTATCATTATCGGTGATTCCTCTCGCGCTTGTTAACAGTTTACATCATTGACTGGTAATCAAGCGATGTCTTTCCATGTTCGACTTCAGAACATTTCTCACATGGATCGACTTGTACTTAGAGTGAAGATCGAACAAGATTGAAGACCCCGGATCTAGTTTCACCCATCTGGGTTGCGATATATGTTCAGGAAAAATAAAGACATTGACATGTACAGCATTACAGCACAGATAATCATCCTACCAAAAGGATGATGATTTCATCAAAATCATCAGTCTACCATCAGACGATTGTCTGTTCTATGTACAGAAAAATGAATTTATAAAGCTGAGCATGGGAATGCCCGCCTCAGCTAGATCATGAAAGCAGTATGAAAAATAATTTATTGTATTGTATCTTATTACAGGTCTCCTCCCAGCATTGGAAGAACTTCGGATCCTCCTAATAAAACATTTCACCCGATAAATGGCCTCATACTTTAGGGGGCAATTGTTATAGACATTTTTGTGCCTTATAGCATTGAGCATGAAATGTCCATAATCCAAGGGATCCAAAGTCCCTAAAAGAGTTGTTCCTGCCCCTAAAGGAACAAGGTCAACCAATGACAGCTTCTCCCAGAAGTTCTCCACCAAAAACCACTCAGAAACAATCAATTCAGGATCAATTCAGAGGCTCCACTAGCTGCCTGCGTTGAAATGCAGAGGCTACACTGGCTAGGTGCACTGCAACGCAGGTGGAAGCACTACCAGGGTGCGCTGAGTGGGAAATGACAAATGGAAAGCTCATTCAATGAGGTGGAAAGACCCTGGAAGCTTCCAGAATCTTCCTCAATGACACTTGCCTCAATGAATTCGACCAAGTGATGAGTAAGAGGTTCTCAACCTCCAAGTGGAAGCAAGAACTGACAGAGAGAAGCCACAAGTCAAAACATAAGCTGACTCATCCTCTCTGCTTACATCTATATATGGATCTCTCACCCAGAGGTTCAGGAGGCTGGAATTTTGTACTTTGCAGAGAATTGCTGTTGGTTTGAGATTGAGATTAGTACATTGGGTGATTTATGCTTTGTTGGAGGAGAGGAAGGGATTCCTTTGCTGGGAGGTAGATGCTGGATCGGGACTCACTTGGTTGTATCTCCTCTTGAACTTTATTATCATATCAATAAAGCTATTTGAGTTTCTCCTATATGCTTGTATATCAATGATGTTTTGTTATATTTGCATATTTAGTTTATATCTGATCCTAAACTAGTTATGAATGTGAATCTATGTCTTTTGTGTAGTTTTCCTCTCTTGTGATCTTGCAGGAACTAGGTGAAGCTGGACCAGTGAAAGAGCAGGCAGCGGGAAGCGAACAAAAGAGAGAGTGATTGGATCGAAATACTAGCGGAAGACACCGGTTAGTTACATCCTTCTTTCTCTATTTACATCTCACAAAGAAGAATACTCAGATAGTTTTCCTTGTTTGTTGCTAAGGCACTATCACACCTTAGAGTGGGATAGGGGCATTCCGAATTGGATACTTTTCCCAACAACACCGACACCTCAGTTGTTCTGTGTAGAGTGTTGTGAATCTCAAGGTTGTTGGAGATGTCATGATAAGGTATGTTTACTTATTTCTCATGTTTATTGGTTGATAGGAGATGGAGGTATGTCCTAGAGTTACGGAAATAAGTTTGATGCCCTAGTTAGGGCTTCTTCCTATGTAGAGAAACACCCTAATGTCTGTTGAAGATCTCAGTGAGTTGGAACCCAATTAATGAAGAGGGTTGAGAATCTAAAGGGATTTGAGAGATCTGTGGTTTTTATCTTTTGAATCATTGACCGGAGAATCCACAGTATAAACATTTTTGTACCAACGTTTCAAATCCCAAGTGGGATCCATCATCAGGGTTGAAGAATGATGATAAAAGAAGAGCAATAAGGCAGAATAAATACTAATGAGGAAGAAATTTTCAAGGAAGAACACACTGTCGGCTAGAATCTTTAATTTTATATAATTTTTTTTATTTCATATTAAATATTATAAATAATTAACATTTAAAATAAATTAATATAATAATAACTCATACATTAATTAATATAATATTAATATGATAATAATCAATTATTATATAATAATTAATTATTATTAAATAATAATAATTAAATATTATAATAATAATTATTAATTAAATTAATATGTTTAAATCATATTATAAATGATTAATATTTACAGCAAACTAATATAATAATTAACTAAATAATAAATTTAATTCATACTAACTAATTATTATAATTATTATATAAAATAAATTAATATATTTATTAAATTATATTAGTAAACATAAATAGTTAATATTTATAGTTAACTAATATAATAATAAATATATTAATTGATAGTTATATATAGAAAGAAATTAAATTATTATAGAATAACAGAGGGGACAACATACCTGAGGACGCATTACCTGGGGATGGGTTGGCGACTTTTAACTTCTTTGATCAAGGGCAGCCAGCTTCCGCTAATTTCCAAACCATTGTCTCTATTTAATAAATATATTAATTTATTTTATATAATAATTATAATAATTATATTAATTAGTTAGTATGAATTAAATTTATTATTTAGTTAAATATTATATTAGTTTGTTGTAAATATTAATCATTTATAATATGATTTAAACATATTAATTTAATTAATAATTATTATTATAATATTTAATTATTATTATTTAATAATAATTAATTATTATATAATAATTGATTATTATCATATTAATATTATATTAATTAATGTATGAGTTATTATTATATTAATTTATTTTAAATGTTAATTATTTATAATATTTAATATGAAATAAAAAAAATTATATAAAATTAAAGATTCTAGCCGACAGCGTGTTCTTCCTTGAAAATTTCTTCCTCATTAGTATTTATTCTGCCTTATTGCTCTTCTTTTATCATCATTCTTCAACCCTGATGATGGATCCCACTTGGGATTTGAAACGTTGGTACAAACATGTTTATACTGTGGATTCTCTGGTCAATGATTCAATCTAAAGGGAGTATTGCCTTTGTGTAAAGACAACTTTGGTTTATGTAGAATTATTTAATTATCTATATTATGGTCAAAACCTTGAGAAGAAGGGAAAGCTAGAAGGGTTGACTTCGTGAAAGAAGAAAGGTCTATTTTTGGACATTGTTTGGAGAGCAGGCCTAGTACAGTGAACAAGAGGGAAAAATTGTTATTGTTAGTGGGAAGCTTGATTTTTGTGCCCTAGATAAGTAAATGCATGTGGTATTTCAGTGATAAGAGGGTTGATAGTGCAAGCCCTATGTATTTCATTCTTGGAGCAGCAAGGAGACAACAAGAGGGCAGATTGTGTGCCCTAGTTTAGTGGGTTGTATATGGACAAATTCAATGATATGAGGGAATATTGTTGAGCACTAAGTTCTATCACCTTTGGAATAGCAAGGAGATGGATAATGGACGAATTTAGAAGACCTCGCGTAGAGTCATCATTGGAGCAGTGAAGATACTATTAGGAGGCAGATTTTATGAAGCTCTAGTTTCAAGATTTGGTGTGGAAAATCAATAATAAGAGGGAAGATCCAAAAGATCCTATGAGTAGACATCTTGGAGGAGCAAGAGGACTGCTAGAGGGCATATTGTTGAACCTATGTCTCATCATATTATACTAGTCAGGAATGATTGATAGTGGCAAATTGGGTAGCTAGAGATGCAAGCATTCTGAAGTTGATGAAGTTGGAATGATCAGCAAATGGGGAGGCAAAGTACCTACCAAATGTGTTCAAGGTATGTGGACTGAAAAGGCTAAGTAGAGTGCTCCTTTAGCAAGTAGGTTAAGTGTATTTTGTTCATGGCTGATTGGTTGCCATAGTTTTTTACACTAAGCACTAGTTGTGTCCTTGTATCATGGTTGTATGTAAGGGTCATCGTCCAAACATGTCGGCATAATTTTACTTGATGTGATTATTTTAGAATTTATTTTCTTATAAAGCAATATGGATCATAGAAATCTCAACTCGGTAAATATCCTTAAGACTTGTATTAAAGTTTGTAATATAACAAGTAGTGGGTTAAAAGTTAAAAAATTTCATGTGCATGAGATTGATTTACTGCTTTATGTATTCCACTGTGCAAAGTTGTAGTTTTGTGGAATTTGAGTGTGTTTGGGATTGTGATTTTAGACTCAAACCAGATTCTTTAGTGTCATGGAAAAATCAACATGGAATCATAACTATTTTGAAGGGCCTATTACACTAAAAAATGTCACCATGACTATTTGCAGTTAGTATGGCTCCATCAACTGTCATACTATCCTCCTTGGCAAGTCTCATGCCTCTGCTTTCCATGTCAAACTCCAAGAAAGAGAGAGAAAAGTCATTTAAAGTCAATTATCTCTGGTACGCAGTTTCTCTCAGCCTTACCTGCGTGTACGGAGAGCATTCTAGAAGCTTGTTTGACGTGTATGGAGCGCCTCCAGATGGTTCATGTATCCCTATGGAAGAGGAACTTATCCCATCAAGAGGGGAGCTAACCCACCCAAAGAGGGGCTTATCCCATTGATGGTGGACCTGATTAACTTCCTCTACAGCACTATAAATACATGCATTGGGCCAGAGGGAGGGGAGGTTGAAAGCTAAACATTCCTAAGGGTAGATGCTGTTGAGATTAGGACTTCCTTGTAGAAGCTTGTGAGGAGAGATTGTCATCCTTTATTGTTTCATTTGGAAGTGGGTGAGCTGGTCAAAGTAAAGGAAAACTCTTGCTGGACCCTGGGAGGAACTTGCACAACACCAAGGCTCAGGTTGTAATGGTTTCTTTTGTTTCCTATTAATACAAATAAGTCCATTCTTCTCAACAATTTGTTATTTATGAGTTGTTTCATACACTCCTTGGTCTGTATGTTAAATATGTTTTATTTTATAAGATATTCAGGTGCTATTTAATCGTTTGATTGTTAGTGAATGCAGGTTTCGAAGAGAAGGAGGAGATCATCCGGATCGACGAGGCTGGACTACTACAACAGCATTGGACTACAGGTAGGATCTAAACACTTGGTTTCTTATATGGTAAATGCATATTTAGAGAAGGATTGTTCTTAATTGTCTTGTTTGTCACTAGAAGGCCTTAAGCTTCTAGGGAGGTTGGTTTTGTCTGCAAAATTGACTCTTTCCGCATGACAAAACGACGACTCCACTGGGGAACTCCATTGATGTGAATGATTTTTCCTTTGTTTGAAACTTTGATCTGAGAAAAGTCTTTTTCTTTCTGGTTTTTGGTTGTCTGACTGTGTGTTTGGGTGGGCTAGCTTAGGGTTAAATTAGATTTTAGTTTTTCTTAGTTTTGCTAGAAGTACGCAGCCTCTGAGTTCAGCACAGTGCTTACTTGTACGCACTGCGACTGTGTGCATGTTGGCATTATGATGCATATGTTGTACTTGATGGCAACACTCTCATAGAAGATCATCTCACTTATATACATTCAGATGAATCTACAGAAGAGATATCAGATGTGACATATTACAGGATAGCTCAAAGGAATCAAATGGCAAGCTCTTTGTAAGCAGAGGTTCAAATATTGTTGAAATTATGAAGGACGCAGAAAATATGTTCAGCAAGTGCGTCCCCGCAGGTAGACCATGCAGAACCCGCGTCCAGGGACGCAGGCCAGCCGTTCAGGAGGTGCGTCCGCCCAGTGCACACATTTCAAGGCAGAGAAAAGCACGTGGGGGTTTCTTGTGTGGTATCTAGCCGACGGTTTTGTGTTTCTTTGGTGTCGGCTCGTGGTATTGTTCCATGTTTTGGGGAGAAGCTTGCCTATATAAAGCAAAGGAGTTCATTTGGATTAGGTACCATCTTTGTTGAATATCTTTTGGTGAGATCTAGTCCAGATCTATGAAGGCGAATCTTCTAATGGACTATGATCGCTATGGCGCACGATCAGATCTGTAGATCTGACTGTTTGGGTTAGTCTTGAAGTCTTAATATCTTTCATATCTAAAGAGACGCAGGTGCAGTAAGGGTTCAGGTGCGTCCGGGACGCAGGAGCGAACCGGTTCAGGTGCGCCGGACGCAGGCGCAGAAGGGTTCAAGTGCGCCGAGACGCAGGCAGTTCAAAAGACTCAGAGCGAGGGACGCAGGCTAGCAGTTGAGCAGAGTGCGTCCGGGACGCGGGCTAGCAGTTGAACAGGGTGCGTCCAGGGACTCAGGCCAGCAGTTGAGCAGGGTGAGTCCGGGACTCAGGCTAGCAGTTGAGCAGGGTGAGTCCGGACTCAGGCTAGCAGTTGAGCAGGGTGCTTCCTTCTCTTAAAATCTTTGTTTATCATTGTTGCATCCTGGGTTTGGTCCTATTATTGTTGATCTAGTTACTACAGTTGATTGGGTGTTTCAGAAGGTTGTTTGAGCTTCAATGTTGTTGTTGGGTCCAGTATGAAAATTGGATGAAATGTGGCCTTTCAAGATTATGAGTTGTGCCTCAATGTATCCAGTATGAAAATTGATGAAACGTGGTACTTAGAGGGAGAAGATTGTAGGCCGGCGCCTACGTACTAGTATCTAAGCTAGTACAAGAGCTAAAAGAAATCTTGGAGCATTGTAGCAGGTAGTAGCCTGCGTACTAGTAAATGGATCGGCTAGTACAAGAGCAAAGGGGGTTGTAGCTCCCGTACTGGTATAAGGCTGCACCAGTACAAATATTGTAAAAGAATTTTCTTATTAAGAAGAAGATTGAGATGACTTGCAGCAGGTGGTTTTCTCCCGCATTGGGTTTCCACCTTATATCATTGTGTTCATATGTGTGCCTTATGTGTGATGATCTACTTTATGTTACTGCATCTGTTAACTGATAATATGGTTGATAATGTCCTAATGCACTCATTGAAGATCGATTAACTTAATCTTAAGAAGTTGTGGAAGTAGCATATATGAATCTGATTATGGAATTGAAAAAGTTTTATTAATGTGATAATACTGATTCACCCCCCCCTCTCAGTATTATTTCCAACAATTGGTATCAGAGCAGGTCCTTCAGAAAAGCTTGATCGCTTGAAGGAGATCCGTGGAACAATGGGAAAGAAGCTTAAGAAGAAAGCTCATAAGAAAAAGAAGTCATCTCAGAAGAACTATGATAGTGGAAGAATCGATTGGGGATTAGGCATAAGAAGCTCTTCAGATTCAGAATCAGATTCAGAATCAGTATCAGGTATGAATGTGTTATCCTCTGATGTTCCAGCTATATTTCCTTGTGAGAGAGATGAAAGTGATAGCGAAACTATTGAATTTGCTCTTATGGGTGAACAAGAAAGATATCAAATAGAGGCAGAATTTAAAAAGCTGACAGACAAAATTAGAGATCAACAAGATCTATTGAACAAAAGGGAATGTGATTTCAAAGAAGAAGCTACCAAACTAAGGGCCCAACTAGAAGAAGGAAACAAGGTAAGAAAGCTACTCAAGGACAAGGAAGACCAATGTCAAAAATTGCAGCATGAAGTGACATCATTAAGAAAAGAAGTCAACGAAAGAAGCACAACCATCAAGAAACTCAAAGATAGATCTAGCTACTATGAAAATCTTGAAGCTACAATCCTCTCACTAAAAGGAGATCTTGAAGAATCAAAGAAGCAGAATACAGATCTACTCCAAGCTATTGCAAAACAAGAAAACGAAGTCACCAGCTTAAAATCTCAACTGGAATGTGCCTTCCGAGTTCATCAAATGCAGCAGGATCTGTATGAAGAACATGAAAAAGAAATTCTCAAACTAAGGGAACAAATGGAAGAAGGAAGGAAAGCTGAAGAAGTTTTGAAAAAGAAATCTCTTGAAAAGGAAGAACAACTTCACGTTGAGGTAAATATCTTGAAAGGTAAACTAGAAGAAAAGGATAAGCTTTTACGATTTCAAGATAGCTCTAAAGTATTGGATGATATTCTTAGTAGTCAAAGATCCCCTGCTATAAAGACTGGTCTTGGTTTCCTTGAATCTGTTGAAGGTGAATCTAGTTCACAAGGTGAGGCAAGAAACTCTAAAAGGAAATCTAAAATGATCAACGAAGAAGTGAAAGATCAATCTCATCATCAACCAAGGAAAGAGGTTCCTCAAAGAAAATCCTTTACTCCTCCTATGAATAATGTTGAATGTTATGTATGTCATAATCTTGGACATGTTGCAGCTAGATGTAGAAGAAGAAGAGTTCAAGACCATTATGCAGAAAGGTCATCTCAATCAAGGTACTTTTATGGATATTGCTTTGCTTGCAATATGTTTGGTCACAAAGCTACTGATTGTTACAGGAGGAATATGAAACATGTAAGATGTTATGCATGTAACAAGCTTGGACATATAGCCAAGGAATGCAGGAACAAAGTTTGGGCACCATATCAAAAGGAGAAAATGTCATCATCACGCTTGAAGATATGGAGGAAAAAGGAAGTACAGTCAGAAAAGGATGGCACAGTACAATGTACAGACATACCAGAATCAGAGGAAGCTGAAAGTACAGGACGCAGTGCAGTAACAGGAGACCTGCGTGCGGACGCAGGCCAGACCAAGTCCAGGTGCGTCCAGGACGCAGTTCAGTAACTGAAAATCTACGTGGGGACACAGAGCGACTGAGGATCAGGTGCGTCCCTGAAGCAAAAGTACGCGGCGCGATAGTGTTTTTGGGTGCGTCCCTGCAGCAACAGGACGCAGCGCAGCAGAAGATGAAGTGCGTACCCGTCTCAAAGCATTTATTGGCTGATTCTTCTTGATATGCATGATCAGATTTAACAAATGGCACTGGTTCAGGGGGAGCATATGTCCTGAATGCATTGTTGGCATTATGGTCCTTGGTGACAATGCTTATGATTCATCTTGCTATGGTTATGAGTTGATCACATGATCAGATTTATGGTTGATTCTCTAATGATGCTTGCATGGAGTCTTTATTTTCCTTGGCACATACATAGATGAGGTTGGCTGATTTCATGGATGATTATTCAAAGTCGCATTGTTGAAGACATGACGATGATGAGTCACTCATATGCAGCTGTTGACATGTGCATGATGCATGATTTCTTTCTTGGCACAAATGGATAAGGATTGTTGGCTAGATACAGGGATGATTATTCATACATATGTTGATTGATGTTGATACTCTCATTTGATGACTCTTGATTCATGTAGATCTGGATGGTTGTGAGTTGATGTTGACAGATACTATGGAGCAGATTATACAGTGTTGTTGATGATGTTTGTCATTTGAAAGGTCATAGCAAAACTCATGTTGTAATGGTCTATTGTAGTCATCTCTTCAGGTCATGTAACGGCCTTTGTCCCCCCCACTATGCATGGGATGAAGATGTAATGTATTTGGTTTTCATATTTCTGATGTATTCCCACTTGGTTGGATGGATGATCCTTATTGTGATGGGTGATGGATGTATGTATTGAGTCTTTTGGTGATAGGAAGGTCATTTATGATATATATAGAGTCATGTTCTTCTTGTAGAACATCTTTTTGCAGACCTTGCTTATTGTCAGGGGGAGTTTGAGCATGAACAAGCACTATACAGCAGAGCAGACATCTCAGCTTGTTCTCAGAAAGATCATTATCAGATTGGAGCACCATGACATATACAAAGGGGGAGCTCATTCAGAGACTTCAGCAGATCTGGCTCATAGTCAAAGGGAGCATGTTCTTAGGGGGAGCATACCCCTTTGCCCTTGATGTCAAAGGGGGAGAGTGATTCGGTGTTGTTGCCATCAAGTCCAAAGGGGGAGATTGTTGGCATTATGATGCATATGTTGTACTTGATGGCAACACTCTCATAGAAGATCATCTCACTTATATACATTCAGATGAATCTACAGAAGAGATATCAGATGTGACATATTACAGGATAGCTCAAAGGAATCAAATGGCAAGCTCTTTGTAAGCAGAGGTTCAAATATTGTTGAAATTAAGAAGGACGCAGAAAATATGTTCAGCAAGTGCGTCCCCGCAGGTAGACCATGCAGAACCCGCGTCCAGGGACGCAGGCCAGCCGTTCAGGAGGTGCGTCCGCCCAGTGCACACATTTCAAGGCAGAGAAAAGCACGTGGGGGTTTCTTGTGTGGTATCTAGCCGACGGTTTTGTGTTTCTATGGTGTCGGCTCGTGGTATTGTTCCATGTTTTGGGGAGAAGCTTGCCTATATAAAGCAAAGGAGTTCATTTGGATTAGGTACCATCTTTGTTGAATATCTTTTGGTGAGATCTAGTCCAGATCTATGAAGGCGAATCTTCTAATGGACTATGATCGCTATGGCGCACGATCAGATCTGTAGATCTGACTGTTTGGGTTAGTCTTGAAGTCTTAATATCTTTCATATCTAAAGAGACGCAGGTGCAGTAAGGGTTCAGGTGCGTCCGGGACGCAGGAGCGAACCGGTTCAGGTGCGCCGGACGCAGGCGCAGAAGGGTTCAGGTGCGCCGAGACGCAGGCAGTTCAAAAGACTCAGAGCGAGGGACGCAGGCTAGCAGTTGAGCAGAGTGCGTCCGGGACGCGGGCTAGCAGTAGAACAGGGTGCGTCCAGGGACTCAGGCCAGCAGTTGAGCAGGGTGAGTCCGGGACTCAGGCTAGCAGTTGAGCAGGGTGAGTCCGGACTCAGGCTAGCAGTTGAGCAGGGTGCTTCCTTCTCTTAAAATCTTTGTTTATCATTGTTGCATCCTGGGTTTGGTCCTATTATTGTTGATCTAGTTACTACAGTTGATTGGGTGTTTCAGAAGGTTGTTTGAGCTTCAATGTTGTTGTTGGGTCCAGTATGAAAATTGGATGAAATGTGGCCTTTCAAGATTATGAGTTGTGCCTCAATGTATCCAGTATGAAAATTGATGAAACGTGGTACTTAGAGGGAGAAGATTGTAGGCCGGCGCCTACGTACTAGTATCTAAGCTAGTACAAGAGCTAAAAGAAATCTTGGAGCATTGTAGCAGGTAGTAGCCTGCGTACTAGTAAATGGATCGGCTAGTACAAGAGCAAAGGGGGTTGTAGCTCCCGTACTGGTATAAGGCTGCACCAGTACAAATATTGTAAAAGAATTTTCTTATTAAGAAGAAGATTGAGATGACTTGCAGCAGGTGGTTTTCTCCCGCATTGGGTTTCCACCTTATATCATTGTGTTCATATGTGTGCCTTATGTGTGATGATCTACTTTATGTTACTGCATCTGTTAACTGATAATATGGTTGATAATGTCCTAATGCACTCATTGAAGATCGATTAACTTAATCTTAAGAAGTTGTGGAAGTAGCATATATGAATCTGATTATGGAATTGAAAAAGTTTTATTAATGTGATAATACTGATTCACCCCCCCCTCTCAGTATTATTTCCAACAGTGCACAGAGCGTACCCGCACCTGTGTAAACAGGTTGCCTGCGTACAGGTTGTTCTTCATCTGAACTTGTTTCGTCAGTGTCAAGTGTTTTAGTGGAATTCATAGAGATTTTTCCTTAGGGTTTGATTTTTGCATTGGTCCTGTAGTGATTTTGGCTTGAGAAGTCGTAAAACCTTGGATCTCCCTGGTATTTGCAGTCTTCTTAGGAGTCAGACCTTTCATAGAATCTACCCTTGTGAGACATTTACCTTTGTTTTGTCTCTTTGCCGAATCTCGGAAGAGTTTGTTGATTGAACTGTGAATTTCATTTTACAAAAAAGAACAAAATATTTTATGTTTGTTTTTGACTAGTTTTTGATTCTGCATTGACTAGTCCTTAGTTAAATCACGACTGAGTAAAACATCCTGGGATCATACTTTGTAAGTTTTGGCCTCATTAGATTTTCTTATTAGGTGAATTTATTTTGATTTGCTTTTAAGTAGCTTTGATTTCATAGATTTGTAAAGGTTTTTTTTATTATTTTTAAATGCTTTGTTAAGTAGGAAAAAATCCAAAAATCTCCTTTGAAAGAAAAGTTTGCTTAGTGGCATTTGAGTCTTTGAATGAAAAGGGAATTTTCGCAAAATAATTAGTGGTCATGTGTTGCATGTTTTGGAAAAGATAAAGAGATTGTTTCTTTGATTTTCATTGCCAAGAAAGTTGTTTTTATATAAATTTTGCATTCTCCAACTCTCTTAGCTAAGGAATTCATTGAAAAAGAAAATTAGTATAAATCATCCTAAGTGCATCTTTGTAGTGGTTTGAGTCGAGTCTACACACCATCAGTTTTATCTCCGCTACCTTTTGTCTTAAAGAAAATCCATAAGAATTAACGCTTAAAGTACAATCAACTTAGTAACTTTTTATTTACTAGGGCTCTGAAACACCAATATAGATCAGGCTAGTGTCTTGGAGTAGGAGAGTAATTAACTCTCCAAGACAGCAAAACCAAACAAGTAGCTTATATTGTGGTAGGATAAATCCAACTGTTTCATTTGTACTCTGGGAAAGCTCCTCTTAAAGGAGAAGCACGAGACCATGTCCGAACCAGTGAGGGGATCAATCCTCCTTCATTGGGAAAGACGCTAGATACGCACGTATTACAAACAGTAAACCTCAGATTATTGTCGAGGAGCCTGGGGTCACTTGTCGGTAAACCTTGGATTATTGTCAAGGATCCGGCAAGGGGATTGAGCTTGTTACTCTGCCCTTGCGTGCTATCGGGTCGTAGACTGTTCCCCCAGGTATATTTGTTGCTGTTGGTAACCTTAGTGACCATTATCTTTAGGATTCTACCCGAGGTGACGGTGGAGGGAAGATCCCACTGTACCTGGAGCAGACGTCGGCTAGACTCACTTGGATTTTCCGGGGGGTTCAGTTCACTCGAGACGGTTAAAGTGGAGGAACTTGTGCCGGTCTATTCATTAAGCAGGTTGTCGGGGTAACTGTTCCACCCACCACTTCTGTACTGAATTCGGCGATGTTGGGCTTCATCACCAACTAGTGTTTTCGATCCGGAAGGCTACTGTTTGTGCATGGTTTGACGCCCTAGATTCTTTAGGCGTGTGATTCAAATTTGTTTGGTTCTTTAGAGACTTTAGGTGGTTTGTTTTGAGATTTTTACTTTGTTTGCATGTGCGGTAGTTAAAAGTTTTTAACTGTGGCGGAATCACCGAGACAGTCCCGTAGACTTCGGGGCCAGTCTCCTGAGATTGTTACTGTGGCCGATTTGTTGAGGAAGTCCCGTAGACTTCGGGGTGAGCCTCCTCAAGGCGTCCCGAGTCATTACGAAGGTTTGAAAGTCCTTGTAACTCCTCCTAGTGGCAGTAGAGTAGGTTCACCTGAAGAAGGAGAGTCTTCATTGGTAGTCCATTGAGATTACCAAAGTCTAGAAACAGGTTATGATCCTGAAGCTGTTGCAGTTTCTGAGCTTGCTGGTAGTTTTTCATCTACTAGTGATATAGGCGAAGAACCTGAAATATCTGAACCTGTTACTCCAACTTCTAGTGTTCCTGATTCACCTAGGGTAGAAAGAGTCATCACCGAAAATCTTCCTTCTGGTTTGATAGCTATTGAAGAACTTGCTCCAGAAGAAGAAGTAGGCCCTATTCTTGAAGATCAACCTACTATTGATCTAAGAGAGCGTGAATCTATCTTTTACAGTCCACCTAGAAGTACTACTTGGTATCTTTCGTTAACTAATTACTTAGACAACTCAGGCATAAGTTTTTCTCCACCTCGTACTCCTTATCCACCCGGAGGTATTTATACTCCTGTAAATATGTCTAGTCAGTCGTCCGTGTTTACTCAACCCCCTGAATCTTTCTTGTATGGTGGTCCTTCTGTTCCTGCTGGGTATCAGTCACTTTCTGGCACTTTTGCAGGAGCATCTCCTCAACCCATTGGACATGGGTCATTAGCTGGAAACAATGGTAATAAACCGTTGGGCGTAGGAGACATTTATATGATGTCAGGTTCAATTCCCGGTTCTCAACCTCAAGGTGGTCAATTACCGCCTGGGGGGCAGCCTCAATTAACGCCTGGGGGGCAACCCCAAGGTACACAAATTGCGTCTGGGGGGCAACCTCAAGGACAGTATGTACCCATGGTACAGTACATTCCTCAAGGTCAACCCCAGCCTCAATATGTACCCCAGGGTCAACCTCAGTATCAATATATGCCTCAAGGTCAACCCCAGTATCAGTACTTACCTCAAGGGTATCTACCCCAAGGTCAGTACTCGAGTCAAGGTTATCAACCACCTCAAGGTCAATCTTATGTTCAAGGTACGGAAATGTACCTTTCAATTATCAATCCTACCCTCAATCCGGTTATGGATCTCAATATCCTCAACCTGTCATGAGTCAATACCCCGGAATGAATGTAGTGTGGGATCCATCGCAAGTTCAACAAGTGTTGCAGCCAAGCGTACAATTGTCATCTCAAACTGAACAACCTGTGGTTTCTGGTCAACCCCAGCAACCAGTCCAGTCTAATGTTCAAACTTCTGTACCTTCGGTAGTTACTCAGTCACCAATTGCACCTAGTACTCCCTCTCAAACGACTGCTGCAACTACCGCAACATCTGTTCCTTCCACCACACCTACTTCTGGAGTATCGACAGCTCCGGTTTCTACTGTCTCTGCCACTACTCCGCAGACATCTTTACCATTGTCTGGATCCACAATTCAAACTACGGTTCAGATGCCTGTGGGGCAGCTAGGTTTAAGTACGGTTGTTACTTCTCAACCACCATTTGTTTATCAACCGTACTAGGGACAATACCAATACGGGCCTGCTGTCCAACAATCGGTTTACCAGTATCAACCGTATCTTGGGTACACTTATCAACAACCACAGCAACCCCAGTACGGTCCGGTTAATCCTGGTTTTCTGAGAGGATACAATATCCCGAATGCGATTCCTATTCCAAGTTATCCTGGATATCCTCCTCCTGGGACTAGTCTTGTGACTCAGAGTTTTAGGGATCCTAATCGGCAATTGTCGTTTATCGCAACTTTGGATTTACCAGACTTGACGCGCCTAACAAACGATCCAATAAATTATCTTCCGTTCTGGCCGCCAATGCCAAATAAGTTGCCCAGTGATATACCCAAGTTCGAAGGTAAGTCTGGAGAGGATCCATCAAATCACGTGATGACTTACCACCTCTGGTGTGCTTCAAATTCTATCTCGGATGATTCGATCCGTTTACGTATTTTTCAGCGTACGCTCATTGGTCTCGCGGCCAAGTGGTACATTGAGTTACCACGAGCCTCTTTTTATAATTTTAGTCAGTTATCTACCTCGTTCTT
Organism: Pinus tabuliformis; assembly: GCA_031772625.1. Taxonomy (NCBI): domain Eukaryota; kingdom Viridiplantae; phylum Streptophyta; class Pinopsida; order Pinales; family Pinaceae; genus Pinus; species Pinus tabuliformis. Next base: position 90,475,086 of record CM062808.1, on the reverse strand, counting down.
AACACATTTTCAGTTGCCGGTCAGATATGATAATGGCACCGAGTTATTAACTTCATTGAAACAGTCGACGTCTACTTATATTTCCGACCATATTCATGAATGGAGATGTCGAAGGCGTTTAGTGAAAGTTTTTATCCCGGACCAAATCTTAGCTGAATGGTTTGTTAAATCATTATTACCGAAGATTACTGAAGACGTAGCTAAGGCCGGAGTAGTTACTGAAGAGCAAGTCATTGCTCAAGCGCAGTACCTTGACTTAGTTTATACTCAGTCGGGTACGTTACACGTAAAGATCCCAGATCTTCCAAAGTCAAATCAAATCGCTGATGCTCCTTCGGGATCTCATTTTGCTGATGGCATGATTGGTACGGTGAATACTAAAAGCAAGAAGAAGTCTTCAAAGAATTCTTCGCCCATTATCACCTTACCAGACTCCCCGACAGGAGAGTCTTCTGCTGAAGTTTCTGCTGATATTCATGCTGTAGAGACATCTACGGCCAAATCAAAAAATGGTGGGAAGAAGAAAGGCAAGAAGAAGAATAAAGCAGACAAAGCTCCAAAGGAGAAAACAGAAAAGTCGGAAACCAATGACGAAAAGCGCAAGCCTCGTTATCCTTGTCTTATTTGTGAAGAAGATCATTTTACAAGAGATTGCCCTCATCGGGCCGAGGTTGCGAAACTAGTCAAAGGTTCCCAAATTCCTGCTGTCTTGAAGGATCCATTTCTGAAAGATAGCAAAATGATAGGTTCTTCCTCGAGTGCCGTCGAATAACCCATATTGATGATGTCTCATGTAAGGATTGCGACTCAGTCACACGATTATGGTAGTAAAAGTCCTGTTGATGGATCGAAAGAAGCAGAATCTTCTCAGTTAAATCCATCAACCTCAGCTCCCAGTTCCGATCCACTACAGATCGAGAAACCTAACCCTGACTTAGTAATTAAACCGCCCGCCAAGGGTGTACTTCGAAGGTCTGCTTTCAATCCACATGCGAGAGCGGCCCAGAATTACAACATTGTTGAGGATTTAGTTGTTTCACCCTCAGCAATGTCGGCTTTGGAAGTGCTACAATCATGTCCAGCACAACGAAAGTTACTTTTGTCGGCTATAGGAGCTGTTGATGTTCAGGACCCGAACCTGATAATCTTTGATCTAGAAAATAGTACACCATGTTTACCTCATTAGATGGCTTTCCAGATTCCAGTGATAGTCAAAAACAGGCCTATTCATCGGACTGTAATTGATGAGGGAGCTTCCACGTGTATTATGTCGATTCAGTGTTGGAGATCGCTTGGTTCTCCTTCACTTAACCAGTCCCCGACAATTCTTATGGCCTTTGATGGCCGTGGGTTCCATCCGTTTGGAATTCTATAGGATTTTCCTATAGGGGTTGAAGGAAAAACCGTTAGTCTGGATGTGGAGGTGGTTGATGCCCCTCTAGACTACAACCTTCTCTTGGGTCGAAGTTGGTCTTACGCTATGACAGCGGTCGTATCATCGGTCTTCAGAGTAATAAAATTTCCACATAATGGCAAGATCGTGACCATAGACCAGCTGACTTATTTTTCATTCGACCCAGCCTCTTCAAAGAGTATCCAGCATGTCAGTAAAACGACTATCCCTTATAAGGATGTTGGTGTAGGATTAGTTAAAGATGCCGGTTTACTGGGAACTTTTCCTTTTACTCCAATCAACGCCGTGTCTTCGTTCGCATCCATTCATATGATTACATCAGATACCATTGTTTACGACGATCCTTGGATCATTCCTTCCGAATCTGAAATAGACTCATTTGGTGATTCTATGCCTTTGAGTCCGTATGAAATTTCTTACGAAGCCGTGCAGTCTTTTACCGACTCGCGTTCAACCAAAATCGACCAAATGAATGTGGTCCATGAGGAATCACTTTTCACTTCAACCTCGGAGTTAATAGCGTTTCCCGAAGTTGTGTCATCTGACGAACAACTTTGTGAAGTCCTGTGTGTAGACGATTTACCATGGGAAGATCTCCATCATAGATCTTCGTTTTTACCTGAGGATGATCGCTTTAAAAACGATTTCTCACCAGTTTTTACAGCTGAATATGTCAAAGACGCTCAGAGTCCAATGAAACATCCTAATTCAGAGCTGAATTTGGGAAACATCTCTCGCACTGTTCCCATTGACATTTCAGTCAAGCCCGGAATCATTGAAAACATTCATATAGGTGCCTCATGTTCAGATGACGAGATTCAAACCTACAAGGCCCTATTTCAAGAATTCCGCGACGTGTTTGCCTGGTCCTATGAGGAAATGCCAGGAATTGATCCCGCAATTGTTGTCCATGAGATTAAGACTTACCCAGACGCTAAACCCGTTCGGCAACGTTTGCGTCAGATTCACCCTCGAAAAGCGGCTGCAATTAAAGCAGAAGTCGAGAAGCTGTTGAAAGCAGGTTTCATTTATCCGATCCCCTTAATGGATTGGGTATCGAATATTGTTCCGGTTAACAAAAAACAAGGAACAATAAGAATATGTATCGACTATAGGGATATTAATCGTGCTTGTCCCAAAGACAACTATCCAACACCCTATATCGATCAAATAATTGATGATTGTGCCGGCAGTGAAATATTTTCTTTTATGGACGGTTTTTCCGGTTACAATCAAATCAATATTCTACCTGCCGATCAACCAAAAACGGCTTTCATTTGTCCATGGGGGACATTTGCTTATTGCAAATTACCTTTTGGGCTTAAGAATGTCGGAGCCACTTTTCAAAGGGCGATGTCTTATGCATTTCATGACATCAAACACATTGTGCAACCGTACCTCGATGATTTGCCTGCTCATTCATTACATCGAGCTGATCACCTTGTCCATCTACGAGCAATTTTCATGAGGTGTAGGCATTATCGTATACGTTTGAACCCACACAAATGTGTCTTCTGTATAGAAGTGGGACGATTGCTGGGATTCGTAGTTTCAAAAGCCGGCATTCGCATCGATCCCTCGAAGGTAGAAGCTATCATCAAATTGCCTCCCCCTTCAAGTCTTCGCCAACTCCAAAGTTTGCAAGGGAAAGCAAACTTTCTACGCCGATTCATTCCTAACTACGCCGAGATTACAAAAGGTTTTACACGGTTGTTGAAACAGAACACTCAATTCTCTTGGGATGAGATAGCTCAACAATCTTTTGATGCACTTAAACACGCGTTGACCCATGCACCGTTGTTGCATCCTCCCAACTACAACCAAGACTACTTTTTGTACCTCGCTGCCTCTCATTCCACGATTGGGATGGTATTAGTTCAGGAAGATGAATTCGCAACAGAACATGTGATATATTATCTTAGTAGGACGTTAAATCCCACTGAGCTAAAATATTCGCATGTGGAGAAATTGGCCCTAGCAGCCGTTCAGGCTGTCCAACGTTTTCGTCATTACATTCTTCTCCGTAAAACTATAGTCATTTCAGATTGCAACCCTATGATCTACATTTTAACTAAACCATTGCTAGGGGGCAAGTACTCTAAATGGATCGTTATCCTGCAAGAGTTCGACTTAGAGTTTGAAAAGTCTAAGTCTAAGAAATCTTTAGTCTTTGCAGAGTTGATGTGTGACTTCCCGCGTGCTGACACGGAAACTGTGGCAGAAGAGCCCATTGCGGACGAATCTTTGTTTCTCATCAGCACTTTAGATCCGTGGTACGGGGATATAATCATCTATCTCCAAACCCAATCCTTTCGGCCCGAAGCTTCTAAGACGGAACGTCGGAAAATTCGATTCCAGTCCCAACAGTACAAAATTATTGGAGATACTCTTTATCGCCGTGGGGCGGACTTGGTTTTCCGACGTTGCTTAACTCACGAAGAGGCAGAAAGGGTTTTGAATGACTGTCACTCTGGGGCATGTGGCGGTCATATGTCTGGGTATGCCACAGCTCAGAAGGTGTTGCGTGCTTGCTATTTCTGGCCATCCATGTTTAAAGATTGTATCATTGCGGTCCGAAAATGCCATAACTGTCAAGTTTTTGATCGCAAGATGCGTGCACCACCAGCTCCTCTCCACCCTATAATTGTCGTTGGTCCTTTTGCCAAATGAGGTATCGACTTTATTACATGTAACCCTCACTCAGCCGGGGGGCATGCATATATCATCCTTGCGGTTGATTATTTTACTAAGTCGGCCGAGGCGATGCCTACATTCGAGGCAGACGGCAAGACTGCTGCAATTTTCGTATTCAATCACATTATTGCTAGGTTTGGTGTCCCACAAGCGATAATCACTGACCATGGGCGCCATTTTCGAAACATTATGATGACAGAACTTACAGGCTAGCTTGGTTTGCGCCACGATAGCTCAACTCCTTATTATCCACAAGCCAACGGTCTGGTTGAGTCCATCAACAAAGTTTTGGTCATCATGATCCGACGAATCATTGGGATTCATCGGTCGAATTGGCACAACATGTTATTTTCCGCGCTTTGGGCATATCGAACTTCGGTGAAAACATCAACAGGGTTCACTCCTTTCCAACTAGTTTATGGTTTGGAAGCCGTGCTACCCATTGAATGCGAAATCCCATCACTTCAAATGGCTGTCGAATTACTTCCAGCTACTTCTGAAGAGGAGAAGCGTTTATTATACTTAGCTCAATTAGATGAAACTCGACGCGATGCTGCATTAGCAATCGAGACTCATGCAAAACGAATGAAATCTCAGTATGATCGAAATGTGACCCCTCGAAATTTTTCGGAAGGAGACCTAGTGCTATTGTATGATCAAGCTAACGATAAATTAGGTGCTGGAAAATTCGTTCCTATGTGGCATGGACCCTACATTGTTAAGCGAAAGCTAGCAAAAGGGGCCTATGAGCTGGTTGACTTTGATGGGGACTCTTTGGGTAAACCCAGAAATGGACTTTACCTAAAGAGGTACTATGCTTAAATGGTGGGTGTGAAGATTTTCATTAGGATAGTTAGGTTAATTTTCTCTCTCTAGCTAGTGTGTTTGTTAGAATAGACAGTGTGCTTAGTTTAGAAAGTGTGTTTTTCGTCGTTATTCTGCTTATCTTGGTTTTACCCTTGATGTTTGCAGATGTCGATGCCTCTCCAAACGTACATTGGATTTACTGATGGTGCTTGTCGTAGTACACGGAATATCTCTTCCGCAGCTTGGGTTATCTATTCGCCCTCTGACGAGTTAGTTTCTATGCATGGGGTGAGCCTCGGTCAAACAACAAACAACATTGCAGAATACAGTGCAGTGATTGAATTATTATCTGAATCCATTTCATTTGGGATTCGGAGTTTGATAGTGAGGTTAGATTCTGAACTCGTTGTATTACAGCTTAATAAAGTATATGCCATTAGAAATCTAGTGTTATTAAGGTTATTTTTGAGAGTGCGTCTTTTGGAACGTGAATTTGATTACATCGAATATCAACATATTCCAAGGTCTTTTAATACATTATCAGATGCAATTGCTTCTCGAATGTTAGACAGACATTTGCGATAATCATACATGTAAATTTAAAAGCATTAACATTTAATCACACATGTTTAACAAGATAAGCCGGTAATAATGATATATATAAATAGGAGTGTGTCAAAAATACATCGTCTTCGATCATAGGTTGCAAAACACCTTATGATCAGCAAAAATGATAAGTACAAAAAACCAAAATGTCACATGTGTCTACAAAAGTGACCATCCAATCACTGGTGGTGCTCCCTATACGACACCACTGCACGGGCTACCCTACATAAAAAACTTCTAAAATGTCCTGGGACTGCGACTACATAGCGCTGAAGTCTGATAGGAATATCATCTATAGTAGTCTCTGGTATATCCGCCGTCAGACGCTCTAGATCCTACTCCAACTCAGCTAAGGTCTCTACAGCCGCATCCTGTGGGACCGGTGCCGGTGCAACTGGTTGTCTCCTCTCGAAAGGCCGGAGATTGGCTGGACGCCGTGGACCCACATCTGCATTTTGAAAATTTTTACTGTCAGTTTTGAGACGATATATAAAAACAAAAAAAATAGATAATTTAAAAACTTGTGAAAAATGAAGTACCTCTGTCGTCCCATTGTTCTCCCTGTGGAAGAACCATGTCCGGATCACCGCAAAAATCTACTCCGGCATAAGAAAAATCCTGGATCACAAAGACCTGGTCCTCCAACCAGTGAAAGTAACCCGTAGGAAATCGGACAACTCCCGCTCCCACATCAGGATGTTGGGCCATCACTGCAACCCATCGCATCAACTTTGGCTCCCGAGGTGGCCCAACCACAATAGTGAGATGCTGAGGGATAAGCATCGGAACTCTCTCTAGGGCAAAGCTCACAACTAAAGGCCCATACCCAAAGGTCTTTAATTTCCTGTTCTTTGCCCTAGTCAGTTGGCCCTTCATATTGGCCAACACAGCATCGCACCAGTTGAAAATGGTGCCTCGGAAGCAATCAATCGCCATCCGCATTTGGGACCCGGTGGCAATGTGCAAAGCGGCTGCGCCGCAGAGTCTGGTAACTGTAAAGGCAATTACCATAAGTTCAGGTCGGGATATGTATTTGATTTCTATCCCCTTCTCCTGGTTTTGATTGTTGCACCACTCTAGCCGGAGACTAGCAAGGGATTGGCCACCCGGCCTAGTCCCGAACAGAGACAGTTGCTCGCCCCTATTAGGCAAACCAGTGAGAAAATATATGTCTGAGGGCTCTATCTCGAGCTGGTGCCCTCCGATGTAAAAACATTGTTCCTGGACGTTCCACCTTTCAACCAGCCACTCTAAGAATGGCACCTGGGCCCTCATGCCAGGTATGGCCCAGTATTTGTAGAGACCGCATGCCTTCAAAGCATCAATGGAAGGTTGATGATCTATTGCAGCCAAATCGACATCTTCGTGTTCTCTTTCGCGCCAATCAAGCATGGTGGGCAATCTACACACCAGAAAACACCCATTAGAATTCATTAAATCAAAAAATAATGGTTTAGTTTTGAGATTTGGGGTTTTGAAATTGCTTTGTGCGGAGTACGCACCCCGCGTTTAGAAATAGAGCGGCGGTACGCAGCTGTTCTGAAGGTAGGCTGCGTACTCCTACCATTTTCCCATTAACGAAAATGTCGGGGTACGTAGGTCGCCCATGGGGCACCTGCGTACCCTGAAAGGCGTATCTTAAAACCCCAAAGCCCCCAAAAAATCAAACTAGGGCTTAAAATGAAATTCTAAACGGATGAAAACAAAGAGGAGGATGTTGTGGAATACCTAAAAGAGACGGAGCTCGATTCCGACGGTTGGATTCTCTGCAAAGTCCACGAGAAGTTTCTTGCCAAAAGCCCTTTTCTCTCCCTCAACAGTAAAATGGTAAAAATGACATGGTAAAAAGTCTTTTTATAGGTTTTTTGGATAAATGAATGCTAGGTTTGTTTATTTTTCACCATGGAGAGATATTTTTCAATGTATTTTTGCCTATCTTAAACAGGTATGAGTAATGTGTTGTTTTTGTGCAGGACAAAAGGACTTTCAGAGAAAATTATCATTTTTCACGAACCAAAACATCAGAGTCATCTTTTAAGCCCTTTTCTGACTCCTAAAACATGAAAAGATTGCCAAGTGTTTCTTTTACACTCGTTAAAACGGAATTAAAAGATGGTCCCCTTATAGCCCTTTTCTGACCGTAAAAACAGGAAAAGATTGCCGGGTTTTTGTCGTTTCAAACTCGATACTGGAAATAAAACGACGTGTCCTTGATCGCTTTTTACTTTTCAGGTCAGAGGCACTAATCATGAAATTACTCCTTGGTCGCAAGATCAAGCGGTTCTCTCAAGTATTATTTTATACTTTTTCGGGCTTGAGAGACACAAATTTACGAAAAAGTTCAACCCTGGAGTCTTCTTTAGTTTTTTCAGACTCTCTAAAATTGAAAAACGTCGAGTTTCTCTTATACTGGACTCGTTAAAATTTCACAGTAAAGGACCTGTTCGATTACAAACAGGAACGAACCACTCCTTCTTAGGGTTCGAATCTAAACTAAGTTGGACTCATCCGAAGGATGAGCTTATAATCAAGCATATGTTATCCTCCTCAAGCTTGTAAAAAATAAAGAGGTACTTGCCAGAAATGGTGGGGGAAAAGAGAGAAGAATGAACCTATTTGTTATCCTTTGTCACAGAAGAACCTTACTACCACTCTTGAACACGACATTTTTCATTCACCTGGGTTGGGAAATCCTTTGTCTTAAAGTTGATTAAACCACTTTGAAAGTCTTCAACCGTTTCTGGGTATTAACTTTGGGTCAATCGTCGCCAAGCCATCTGTCGTGTCGTTATGTGTTCAAGAGGTCTCTGCAAATAAACCATTCATATGCAAAATACTTGTCATCCATCTTTGACCATCCCTGAGTCAGTCCTTACAGCAACATTTCTTCAACTTGAACTATGATTTCGTGTTGTGTGCTTGCCTGCAACGGGTCGCAATCTATCGACATCAGCACATTATCTAGAGAGATGACTTAGAAATCGTCAGTACCTTGAAGTCTGCATGCATCAATGGCAGGTTTCTCGCCTTTGACGACAGTTTACATCATTGACTTTCGATCGAAGGATTCCATGACGTGTTCGACATCGACTCATTCATTCACATCTCATGGATTGTACTGGGTACTTTGAGAACCATTGACATCACTGGTGGTCTCTCTCACACTTGTTAACAGTTTACATCATTGACTGGTAATCAAGTGGTTTCTACCATGTTCGACATCAACTCATTTATTCGCATGGATAGAATCGTACCAATTCGGGAAGTAGAAATCAAGACCCTGGATCTAGTTTCCACCATCCAGGCTGCGAGGAGTTTTGTATTCATTATATAGTAGACTAATCATAAACAGATGGTTGCATCCATACTGTGTCTACATTTGTCTATGATTATGATGTACTGCGAAATCATTCATGTACCAGAGCAGTAGTTAGATTGTTAGTTAAAGTTTTCAATCTGAGTATGGGAATGCCTACCTCAGCGATGATATCGTCTTATATATGTATTTTGTGTTGAATATTTGCAGGTTCTGACCAGGCTCTCCACAAGATAATCCTTGAAATGATAAAGTACTTCACCCTTCCTAGATGATTTGAAACCCTAAATCTACTTCAGGCTTCGCACTTTAGGGGGCAATCTGTTACACTAAAAAATGTCACCATGACTATTTGCAGTTAGTATGGCTCCATCAACTGTCATACTATCCTCCTTGGCAAGTCTCATGCCTCTGCTTTCCATGTCAAACACCAAGAAAGAGAGAAAAGTCATTTAAATTCAATTATCTCTGGTACGCAGTTTCTCTCAGCCTTACCTGCGTGTACGCAACCCAAGTTCACAATACCTGCGTACTTGTACGCTCTGTCTGTAAAGCAATGGGTGCGTACTCCTGTAAAGGTCAAAAGGCGTAAGTTTCACTCCAAAAACGTTACTTGTGGTCATTTCTAGAGCATTCTAGAAGCTTGTTTGATGTGTATGGAGCGCCTCCAGATGGTTCATGTATCCCTATGGAAGAGGAACTTATCCATCAAGAGGGGAGCTAACCCACCCAAAGAGGGGCTTATCCCATTGATGGTGGACCTGATTAACTTCCTCTACAGCAATATAAATACATGCATTGGGCCAGAGGGAGGGGAGGTTGAAAGCTAAACATTCCTAAGGGTAGATGCTGCTGAGATTAGGACTTCCTTGTAGAAGCTTGTGAGGAGAGATTGTCATCCTTTCTTGTTTCATTTGGAAGTGGGTGAGCTGGTCAAAGTAAAGGAAAACTCTTGCTGGACCCTGGGAGGAACTTGCACAACACCAAGGCTCAGGTTGTAATGGTTTCTTTTGTTTCCTATTAATACAAATAAGTCCATTCTTCTCAACAATTTGTTATTTATGAGTTGTTTCATATACTCCTTGGTCTGTATGTTAAATATGTTTTATTTTATAAGATATTCAGGTGCTATTTAATCGTTTGATTGTTAGTGAATGCAGGTTTCGAAGAGAAGGAGGAGCTCATCCGGATCGACGAGGCTGGACTACTACAACAGCGTTGGACTACAGGTAGGATCTAAACACTTGGTTTCTTATATGGTAAATGCATATTTAGAGAAGGATTGTTCTTAATTGTCTTGTTGTCACTAGAAAGCCTTAAGCTTCTGGGGAGGTTGGTTTTGTCCGCAAAATTGACTCTTTCCCCATGACAGGGCCAGTGGATCAAAGTGTGCACAATGAAGAAAATCAAAGAGAGCTAAGAAATTTTCTAGAGCATGGAGCAGAAGGTTCGACTAAGGACATGGAGATGTGGTATTGATTGGCTAGGTGATAAGATGGGATGGCAGTTTTCGTGGATTGGTGGAGAACCTATTGAACAATAATTATTTGTGTGGTAGTTTTTAGACCATAGAATATCGATGACTTTTCATGGATCGTTGGGACTACTTGTGGGATGCTTTGGCATGAATGAGTTGGATTTTTGTGAAGGACAAGATGATGGTAGGATAATATATTCATTGAAAAGTGATGTTGTACATCCAATATTGGAGCCATGTGAACATGTGGTGTTTGATCTAGGAGGATGAGATTTCTTTCTAAGCTGGGATGTGGTGGTGATGGCCCTGTGTTCAACTACAACTTAGATTGACCTTATAGGAAAAAATTTCAGTAGTAGTGTGAACTAATGGAGGTTGTGTAGACTCAGAGGGAGTATAGCTTTAAAGGTAGATTCCCTATGGAAGTTTGAATCTTCCAGTTCTTGTGAGATGAGGCAGAGACACTACCGAAACAAGTGTGGTTCATTATACAAGGTATGTTGCAGCGGTGAATTCCAAATATTGGGATAATGTCACCAATGATGATGGTTACTTCCATGCAATGAAAGTACCTCCCTCGTTTAGAGGGAGTGTTGATTTTTGTAGCTTGGGAGGTACTCTCGCAACCTTAGGGAACTGGGTCTGGGAGAATATGGACCACAATGGTTTGGTGGGTAGTGTACCCAAGCAATGGCATTTGTACCCAAAGTTATGGGTGTGAAACCAAGTCAAGAAATAATTATTTATTCATTTTTGCAAGTGGAAAACCCTTAAAGGAGATAAGGGGACCTAAGGTAACCATAAGGTTCTTGACCAATTGATAGAAATTAATTTCCTTAAAATATTTGGGGTTTTGTGAAGAAAAGTCAAGTCAGCTAGGTGTTGTAGCAGATGCAACTACCCTCCAAAATTTTGGCCTACACCCAATTTCGGAGCCTCCCTTGAGAGTTTCACTTGATGACTACACACACTCGGGTTCTCTCCATGAGCTTGTGTGATTCCTTGCATCCACCTTGCATGTTCATTTCATTCAAGTTTCTGCATGCTAGTGTCTAAGTCATGCTTGCGAACATGTTCTGGTTATGCTCAAAGTCTTCACTTCGTATGTGATTGTTGTGTTCGCTATGAAAGCATATTTTGCAGTCACACATGGAGTCACATTCACTATCGCACAAGAATTGTCTCGATAAATGAACGGTCAATCGCGAGTTTGCACTTTTCACTTGCACTATCGGTCAGCCATGTTAAACATGTGTGTCTGGATGTTTTGAGTCGTTTCATCGTCAGGTCATAAGAGTGTGTGTTTGCATGATCACCTATGCATCTTTCAATCGTTCACACACTTAGTCATTTTTGTTGAAGTTCTGATGACCAGACTCCCCTCTGACAGCTAGACCCTCACCCTGCCATTGACTCGATCGATTGTCATCCAGAACAGTGCAGAAGCATTAAGCAAGTATTTTCAAGCTATGATGCCCACAAGCAATTCAATCCACTTTCATACTGACCACCCGGAAAGTCAGACCTAGCAGTCACCCCGAGACTGACTCCCCTCAGGATCTTCTTGCAGGTATGTAAGCATGGTTAGTGCTTGATCCAACATCTCGGTGCAGTCTTGTGCTACTTGGCCAATCTAGTCCAACCCTATTTGGATAGTGTAGTCACGCTGCTCTGACCTCTCGGGGCATGGGAGGTTACGCCTTCAACCGTAGCTTTGAGATTTGTAGGCTCAGCTCTAACTGAACCTTCGTTGTTTCCTCCCTGGCCTCGCAGACTCCGACCGCCAATCTGTGGACCCACTCTGCTGTTGGTAGCTCCACCAGCACAGCCAACTCTGGGACACTCCTACATGCATCCTCTACCACCTGCTCTAGTCCACTAGCCTACGCAGCCAACTCATCACGCTGGAGACTGAGCTGATCCAGGTTGATTTTCTACTCGTTCAAGACCTGGTTGCGCGGCCTTCCCTGGCGCGGAGCTCTGCAATGGCCCCATCCTATAACTGGTATAGGGTTTCACGCGGCAAGGCTGCAAGTTTAAGCCGACGCCTTTCATGCTGCTCATCGTAGCCTAGTCAACCTCGCTTGTTGCTGCTAGGGTGCCTTCGGGCAACACGAAAGGGTTGTCCCTACAGGCGCTCAGTGACTGTTCGACTTTTGTGGTTCCTGTTGTGACGTATGGAGCCATTGTACCTATTTGGGGGGGTTGTACTTGTAAGCCTTATAGCTGCGCACTGAGCGCCCCCAACATAGTGTTTTGCTCCATCCTCATTTCCTGGAGTGCGTCCTTTGTGACTTCGCGAACTGTTTCGCTGATGTCAAACAGATCACCTTCTGTGAGCGCGATCGGGTCAACGGACGTCTTTTTCGCTTTCATCTTCTTCTTGGGAGTCGTTTTCTTAGGGACACGCGGTCGCTTGAGTTGGGTTGATGCTGAACCGAGGTCCGCGCGCTCTTTTGTCCTGTCCACTTCCCCTATCTGCTACCCCGTGGACATCTCCTAGCCCTCCTTGGGCTCTTTTGTTGGCGTTGTTGTGGTTTCTATCATCTGCATCACTGGTGCTACATCGGTCATCTTCTGTTGTGCGGCTACTTCTTGTTCTTGGCGCCTCTTTTCAGCCAGCTGCACGATGCGCAGCTTGGTGTCCTTCTTCCTTTGCTAGGTTACGGCCTTCTCCATTGCTGCCAAGTCCGGGGCGCACCACTCCGAAGGCCATGACTCCATTACTGTGAAGATCGCATCATCCGTTGCGATGAATGGAAGCTTCACCCATTTCTACACTGGATCCTTGCGCGCCCGGATATACAAGTTATGCATATCCACCTTGAACTCTGTCGAGGCCTTCGGTTGATCCACATTCAGATGCTCACCTCCATGAACACCCAGAACACCTTCGTCTCGCGAATCCTCTTCACGTCTTTTGTAGCCCAGAGCGAGGTGTACCTCGTGGCTTCGGGCAGATCATCCTCAATACTGGGAAACTGGCTGTCCTCCAGCATTTCTCCTGTAACAAACAAGATGGATAAGAGCAACCATGCTTTTTGGAAGGTCTTACCCTACTCCTGGGCCTCCTTACAGTTCATAAGAAACTCCTCGCAGAGGAACTACGCCCAGTTGAATTGTACCCCCTCTGTGCACTGCTCTGCCAGCACAATCACAGACACTGGTACTTCATCAGCGCGACATTTCCTCATTAGCTTGCTGGCCAGTAGCTGGGTGGCTACGCGCACCCCTTTGTCCTTAATGCTTGCTATTGTGTACCCTCGCTTTTTCTTCTTGTTATGAAACTAGTTCACAAAAAGATAGAAAAGATAGATCAACGCCTTAGAATTCAGCCTCTTCGAGGGGGCAACCTCCTTTGCATTACAGAAATGAACAATTCTTGGATGATTCAAATGAAAAAACCTCCTTTCTATATATAGGAGTCTAAGGGGTCACAATATAACCAAGTCGGCCTAACAATAATAATATAAAGGCACAAAAATAACAGTAGAGGCATTCTATGGGGCACAGTAATAACAATATGGGGACAATAGGGGCACAACAATAATAATAAGGGATACAACTACAACAGTAATGGGGGAATCACTAGTATTATAGGGACCCAACATGCCCCTCTCCTTCAAAAAGGTGTTGTCCTCAACACTTGAGTAGTTCTGGATGCTTCTGTATAAAATTCCCATCCTCCCATGTGGAATCTTCAGCGGATAAGTTCTTCCACTTGATGAGATACTCCGAAATTGATCGATTTGCGTAGCTGTCAAGTTCTTGTTTCAATAATTTCTTTCGGTTCGAATATAATTTTTCCTTCCTCGTCAAGTTCTAGCAATATTGTTTGAACTAGGAGCTTGTCGCTTATAACCTTCTTTAAACATGAAACATGGAAAACTGGGTGTACTCGATAAGCTGCAGGAAGATCCAATTTGTATGCCATAGTACGAATCTTTTGCAACACCTTGTATGGACCATAATATTTTGATGATAATTTTTTATCCTTCTTAGGTTGCTTGAGGGACATTTGTTTATATGGTTGTAGCCGTAGGAATACCCGGTCACCTACATCAAAACTTCTTTCGCTGCAATGTTGATCTGCCTATTGTTTCATTCTATTCCTGCACCAACACGAGGTTATCCTTTAAGAGTTGGAGAACTTGTTGTTGATGCTCGATGTGATGTTCCACTGCTTGAACCTTAGAATTTTCTCTTAAATATGATGTGATGGATGGTGGCTGATATCCATAAAGTGCCATAAATGGGGTCATTTTTTCTACAGTATGGAAGGAAGTGTTATACCACCATTCAGCCAGAGGCAACCATTTGACCCATTGTGTCCGTTTATCAGATACAAAGAAACGAAGATATCCTTCCAAACATTTGTTTACTATCTCAGTTTTCCCACCAGATTGAGGATGATAAGATGAGCTATGAGCTAACTAAGTACCAAGACAAGAAAATAATTATGTCCAAAAATTTCCAGTGAAAATGGGATCTCTGTCACTTACAATAATCTTTGGGTTTCCATGTAGCTTTTGAATTGTTTCCATAAATACAGTAGCAACTGTACTGGATTTAAATGGATGTGATAATGCAAAAAAGTGTACATACTTGGTAAGTCTGTCCACTACCACCATGATGACACTCTTTCCTTCAAACTTGGGTAAACCTGTGATAAAATCCATTGAAACCTCCTCCCAACGTTGGCTTGGAATGGATAAAGGTTGTAATAGACCTGGGGTCTTAATTGTTTCAACTTTATTTTGTTGGCAAACCAAACATTCCACCACAAACTTTTGAATATCTGATTTAAGGCCAACCCAAAAAAATTCCTTCTTAACCCTATGGTAAGTTTTTAAAAATTCTGAGTGCCCTCCTAAGGGAGAAGTGTGCAATTCCATAAGAATATTTTGTTTGAGTTGGGAATTCTTACATAGGTATAAGCGATCTTTGTACCATAATGAATCATTTTTCCAGCTAAATGTATCAGATGTAATGGAATCTTGTTGTAACTTTCGAATAAGCGCCCACACTTCTTCGTCATTCTTCCATTCCTCCCTTGCTTCATTTATCCAATCTGGTTGGATAATAGAAATGGCGCACAACAATGCTTCCACATCCTCATCCTTTCTTGAGAGTGCATCTGCCACAACATTTTGCTTCCCTTTTTTGTAGATGATTTCAAAGTCATAACCCAACATCTTTGTGACCCATTTTTGTTGCTCTTCAGAGGATAATCTTTGTTCTAGAAAGTATTTAAGGCTATCATGATCCGTTTTTACCTTGAAGTGTCTTCCCATTAGGTAGGGTCGCCATTTCTTAAGTGCATGTAGTATTGCCAACATTTCCTTCTCATAAATAGCTTTGTGTAAATACTTTACCTTGATTGGACAACTTTCGAAAGCAATGGGTCTTTCATCTTGCATTCAAACAGCACCAATTCCATTTCCTGAAGCATCACATTCCACAATAAAGGTTTTTTTGAAGTCCGGTGTAGCTAAGACGGTGCTTGGCACATTGCCTCTTTAAGATGTTCGAAGGCCTTTGTTGCTTCTGGATTCCATGAAAATGCATCTTTCTTCAATAATGTTGTTAGAGGTGCTGCTATTCTCCCATAATTCTTAACAAACTTGCGATAATACCCTGTCAACCCGAGAAATCCTTGCAGATGCTTTATGGATGTGGGGATTTTCCATTCCTTAATGGCTTTAATTTTTCTAGGGTCTACCTTAACACCTTCATGAGATACAATATGACCCAGATATTCCACCTCTTGTACTCCAAAGAGAAATTTGGAGCTTTTTGCAAATAATTGTTTCTCCTCCTCCAATAGTTGTAGCACCCTGTCAACATGTTCAACATGATCCTTCCAAGACTTGTTGTAGATTAGTATATCATCAAAAAATACTAACACAAATTTTCTAAGGAATGGTTTGAAAATGGAATTCATCAAACCTTGAAATGTAGAAGGTGCATTGGTAAGGCCAAAGGCATGACCAAAAATTCATAATGACCCTCGCGAGTTCTAAATATTGTTTTTGGAATGTCTTCAATCTTCATTCTGATTTGATGATATCCTGAACAAAGATCCAACTTGGTGAAGTAAATTGATCCATGCAATTCATCCAATAATTCATCAATGACAGGAATGGGAAATTTATCTTTAATAGTGAGCTTGTTGAGCTCCCTATAATCTGGACACATGCACCATGATCCATCCTTCTTGTGCACCAATACTACTGGAGCAGAGAAAGAACTTTGGCTAGGTTGAATTATACTAGCCTCTAGCATTTCTGCAACCATACATTCAATTTCACTCTTTTGGGCATAAGGATATCTGTATGGCCTGATGTTTGGAGGAACACTTCCTAGAATCAAATGAATAGAATGATCTTGATCACGAATAAGTGGGAGACCTTTGGGAGTCTCAAATACCTTGGAATGATTATCCAAGACTTTTTGGATATCTGGAGAAATAGGTGATTTCAATGTGGAAACATCTAGCAAACATAATTGTGCAATTACACCTCGTTGTTCCTTTTTTAGAAGCTTTGTCATACCGTTAGAGCTAATTATCTTTCCCGGTTTCCCTGCAATACACCTTAATTCAACTTCCTTTCCATCCGCAGAAAATTTCATGAAAAGTTCTTGAAAATTAAAAGCTATTGTACCCAAGGATTGTAGCCATTGGACTCCTAGTACAACATCAACACCTCCCATTGGAATGGAAAGCATTGGGCTATTCAATACATATTCTCCCATGGATAGCTTGATATTATGGCACTTTCCAGAGAAATTTATGTTTCCTCCACTTGCAACCATTACTTGACACTCTGGTGCTAGATATAGGAAGCAATTCAATTCTTTTGCTATCTTACAATGAATAAAATTGTGGGTACTTCTTGAATCAATCAACACTATTACCTTTTTCTTCTTGATATGTCCTTCTATCTTGATAGTTTGAGGAGTGGTAATTCCAGCCAATGCATTACATGATATGGTCAGATTCATTTATTCTTTATCTAGGGTTTGTTTCTGGAGTATATCCTCTTCTTTTGACATTTCTTGTTCCTTTTCTTCCTCCTCTTCACAATCAATGTAGAATAATTTCTTCTCAGCACACTTACGACCTTTAGTATATTTTCTATCACAACTATAACAAAGCCATTTTGCTATTTTTTCTTCCAATTGTTGTGGTGTCAACCTTATAGGTTGTTGAAGGCTAGGGGCAATAACACTTCCATATTTATAGTTGTGAGTGGTAGGCTTCCTGGTTGCCATAATTTTGCTTTCCATTTTTCTTGCTAACCTGAATGCCTTCTCCAATGAATCAGGTTCCCAAAGGCGAACCTCATGTTGGATATTGTCCTTTAAAGTCCCTATGAACACATCAATCCTATGCTCCTCTGGAATATCTTTTACCCTTATGTTCAATTTTTGGAAGTCCTCAATGTGCTCCATCATTGCACCCTTTTGTTTGAGACTTATCAATTGGCTAAAAAATGTGTTGCTTTTTGTATCCTCATAATGTTCTGTCAATTCTTACATAAAAATTACCCAAGTGACAATTTGTTTACGAGAGCAAAGCCATTGATACCATACAAACTGATTTGGTTCCAAATATAAAGTTGCAATACGTACCTTTTGTGTGTTTTTCATATTATGGAGATCGAAAAATTTCTCCATCTATAGTATCCATGTTGTGGGATCCTTGCCATCAAACTTCCTCATATCGATTTTTGGAATATGGTGGGTCTTCAATCCAACATGAGAGTCTATGAAATCATGATTAACATTTCTTTTGTTCTCATCGTGAGTTTCCTTTACTACCCTTTCACCATTAGTGACCATTTCTTGTAGCAACTTATTCAAATTTATCTTCAATTCTTCCATCTTATCGTCCATGCCATTCATCTTAGCTTCCATCTTAGCATCCATGCCATTCATCTTAGCTTCCATCTTAGCATCCATGTCATTCATCTTAGCTTCCATGCCATTCATCTTAGCTTCCACATCATTCATCTTGGCTTCATTTACCTTTAGTGAGAGTGAAATTTGTTGTACTTGGTCTTGTAAGTTTGATATATCATGTTGCATTTCTTCCTATTCTTCACGAGTCATGCTAGAGCTTTCAGGTTGCTTACTATGTTTTTCCATTTTCTTTCTTCGGGGCATTAATTAATTCTAATAATTCTTCACTATTCCCTTTGAATTCCTTCAAACTAATTTTTCAAACCAATCTTATGCAAAATTAAAAAAAAATTACACACCTTTTTTCACTTTGTAGGAGCTCGATATTGAATCTGATGTATCTCTGTAATTTCGGATCATCCAGTTTTGAAATTGTGACTTGCAGTAGCCCTCTTCATCCTCTTTCCAATGCCACCAGTCTGATCGAATTTAGATTCTCCAAGAAAGAGTTATGCACAATCTCCCAAGATGACCTGATTATGTACCTTTTCCAAAGAGAAAACTTGTATGAAGTGCCACGTGTCACTGTTTCGACCTTTGGGTCTAAAAATATATATACAGGAAACTAAAATCCATCCTCTTTTTGTAACTTCTTACGAAATTGCAACTAATGCTCAAAACAAAAGTTATGACGATTTTCCCAAGGTCACCTGTTTGGAATGTAATTCAGGAGTCTGCAAAAATACCAACTTCCTCAGATCATATCTCTACAAATGTAGCGCGAAAAGCTCTGAAATTTGGACCCGAGGTTCAGAACGATTTCGGCCCAAATGAGTTTTTTTTTAGCGTCTGAAACGTCTCAGGAAAAAATTTATAGCGCCAATGCCATGATGACCTGTTTGGAGCAACGAAACCCTAGAATCTAAAGCTCTGATACCAAATGTTATGAAACCAACTCACAAAAAGATAGAAAAGATAGATCAACGCCTTAGAATTCAGCCTCTTCAAGGGGGAAACCTCCTTTACATTACACAAATAAACAATTCTTGGATGATTCAAATGACAAAACCTCCTTTCTATATATAGGAGTCTAAGGGGTCACAATATAACCAAGCCGACCTAACAATAATAATATAAAGGCACAAAAATAACAATAGAGGGATTCTATGGGGCACAGTAATAACAATATGGGGACAATAGGGGCACAACAATATTAATAAGGGATACAAATATAATAGTAATGGGGGAATCACTAGTATTATAGGGACCCAACACTTCTCTAGTTTACACTTTGCCTTCATAGCTTCTGCGAGGGCCAAGTCGCTGCTTTTCCCCGCTATGGCTGTAGGGTCGTGTCCTTTGAAGGGCAGTCGAGAAATTCTATGAATTAGGTCGGTCGTGATGGGAATAGGCTCCTCCAACCAGAGATACCCATCATGCACCAGGCACAACAGCTGCCTGATGATGAAAATGGTGATGGGTGCATGGTGGTAGTGGGGTATCCATCGTAGATGGAGTAACCCAGCCTTCTCCACACTGCGCAACCATTTCTGCTTCATTAAACTCTCCATGGCCAGGTGTGGGAACTTATCGCTATCCGCGAGGTCCCAATATTCAAACTTCATGGTAGGTATTCTTCCCAAAGGCGGACCTTCAAACCTTATCCCTTCGAGGAGGGGCGGGGTCTGGAGAGCACTCTTCATGGCCTCTTGGTCTTTTGGTATCTTGGCTTTCCCTTTCCACAGGGGGACGTACATAGGTAACTTTGTTGTGGAAGGAATTGGTGAGACATCCTCCGCCACATCGTCTTGTGCCTCATTTTGAGAGATTAGAGCTTTCAAGTCTTCCTCCTCTTCGTCTGATTCTACGGTGATGGCTTTTCCCTTTTCTACTATTGACAATTTCCCAAACCGTGGGTTTCTTGGATATACATGGACTGGGCCCATAGCCTGCTTATCTTTATTCGGTCATGGCATTCATGGTGATTTTGGAGCTTCTGGCACAACTGCCACCTCTCTGGGCTCCTCATGGGCCATATGGGGCTCCACGGTATCTTCGGCAAATCGCACTCTTGTTCTGGTAGCAGTCATCGTGTCTATAGTCAAGGGTGGTAAGAGTACGCGGTGCTCACTACTCTGTAACTGCTCAATTCTCACACAACCAAGTGTTGCCTCGTGGCTAGCCCTGGGGATTTTATAGCATATTTTGAATTTGAATTCAACCATTCCCCCCACTTCTGAGTCATTAATGCCTTCTTGGCAGCAGATCGTCCCAAATCTAGCTCTTAATTCATGTCTTAATTGCCCGTCGCCGCTCCTCTTTGCCTTAAATTGGACATCTTGTCATGAACAGTGACACCAAAAGTCACCCCCCAGTCTACCCGCACGGCAGCGTGGCCCCCTATGCGCGGGCACGACCCTTGTGACATACTGATCCTGCACGCAACCTCCTTATCACGCAGCTCCCATACAGACTCTTTTATAGTCCCGCGCTCTCTTTCAACTGCTTGGAGCGCTGAGACTGTGCTTCCTACGGATAGTCAGGTGGTCGCACCACCTATGCGAGGCTTCAATTCACCTTCCATCCTAGTCCGTGGGAACTCCTCAATTACCCTTGCGACAGTCAGCACCGCATGTTCTTCCTTATGCGGTGCACTCCCCTGGTTACTTTGTCTGGTAAGGTGCGGTCACAACCATGGTAGCAAAGCCACAAATTCTTGGCGGCAATCTTCTAATGCAGTAGTATGGCTGCCCATATCTTGTCCTGTCATTCTTAGTTTATCGACACGACATGCTTGCACAATTTTGTTTTCCAGTTTGTTGATTTCTGCGTCCATTAACATGCTTTTCTTCCTCAACCATACCCGATCTTCTTCGAGTTCGGAAGTTTAAGGTTCCCTTGCCGAATGGCTTCCTATAACTACATAATTCCTTCGTTTGGTTCCTCGCATTCTATCCCACCTGTGAGAGCTATTGAATGAGGATTCTTTTCTTCCAAAATTACGGTCTCAACTCTGCTCTTCAGCTTCGCAATCATCTCCGCACTCAGTCTGTTGCACATGGCCATATAGGCCCATCGAACCACTAGTACGCGCAGGTCCCAATCAGTTCGTCTCGCCTGGTGAACCCTGTTCAGGACTCCGCATACCTTCTTGAATGCTTCTATGTGGAACTTTTGTGGTGCGCGTCGCCTTTCCTGCTGCTGCATGCTATTCCGATTTTCGATCCTTCGTTTGGGGTGTGCTTGAGTGGGCTGCACAGCACATGTTTGTACCCATCTACACAGGTGGGTGCATAAGCTGCTCCGTCCTGGCTGCCCGACTCTCGTTCAAAATTGGGGGCTTCCAAACCATAGGCGCATCATCCTTCTACATCCACGCCAGTCCTCAAAGTTTTCTTGATGTGTACCCCACCATCGTGCGGGTGTTGCGCGTAGTGCCCATTTCAACGCATCGAACCGTTGTTGTTCCGGTACTACGCTTTCGAATTTGCTCAAGGATTCCTCCACCATTGTCGATCCATCATATGTCGGTAGCTCTCATGCCTCTGTTGTCATGCAACGCAGTGATCTAATCATCATGTTGCAATTCAGCATCCTTACTTCGTGCAATTGATTATGCCATCACTCTACTTCATCTGAATCCGAAGTGCAGGAGCTTTCGCGCTCCCACGAGATCCTCCCATCCGCAGTTGGATTCATGCATTCCTAGTCTCACGTAGTTATCTTGTAAATACAATCAAGATCATCGTCTCTTTCATCGTTGCGCACTGGTTCAGTGTAGCGCGCTCCTTCGATTGGGTCCAGTGGGACTACTACGCATAGCCAATTTTTCTCAAAGATCATTTTTTGCTTCTTCATATTGATGACTCCATTCATATCGGTGGCCCAGTCTATTCCTAAAAATGCTGGGTAGGGATTGCTATCATCGACAATCTCTATCATTTCAAAAACCGTCTGTGTGCTCACGCCTTCAATATCAACTGTTACTCCTTGCAACCTTCCCATGGGCAAAATCTTCTGTTGGTTTGCCATACATAATTGAATAGGGGACCACTATAACGTGGGCCTACCCATACGTTCCCATGTTTGCTTTGGTAATACATTCACGTCTGAACCCAGATCTAGGATTACATAATCCATTTCATATTCCCCAATATGTGCAATCAACCTCATTTCTCTTCTAGTGCGCAATTCATGCTTTACCAATTTCTGGACGACGTGCAGTTCCCCTAACCTCACGCACCTGATGATCAATTCCTGTAGTCCTTTAACTGCCTTGTTGTCACGCAACAGTTTCATGCATGTCTCCAAGAAGGTAGTAAGCATTGAAGGATCCATTCCTGGCTCTGGTAGATCCTTACTACCTGAAGTGGAGGCATCTGCAAAGCTCTTTTTAGCTTCCATGAATGTCTCCTTTGCGCATTCTAGGTCAAACTCAGGTTCCTTTGCAGGAGCCTTACGAACCCATGTACTTTCCTCTAGTTGCTTTCCCTTATCCTCTCCCATGGTCGCACCACTTCTGAGCATCATGTTTACATTTGGGTCCTCTTCGCGTGGCTCAGACCTCATCATTTGTATATTCTGAGTCGGGGGAGGTTGGAATACCCCTTTTTCACGCATCTTTGTGATCAACGTAGGACAGTCTATTGTTTCATGATCAAACTGAGCACAATACATACAAGATATCCTCGTCGGGTTGGTACAGTCGCAGGCATAGTGCCCTGGTCCTCTGCAATTGTAACAAATTAACTGTCCGTGGCCCCTTCCTGGTCCCACTCCTCCTCATCCTCGACCTCGCCCCTAAAATCCAACACGCACCATCCCCACATCTGGGTCGAGGGCTCGCGTTTTAGTCTGCATTCTGTAGGTTGGGGTCTGATCCATGATTAGCTCGTAACTGCAGCGAGTGTGCTCATCATGGCCTACCGACCTGCAGAAATTACAAAACAATTGTTGGGGTGTCCATGTATATTTCTGCAAAAAATGACAATTGTCCGTCATGTGTTTCCCTCATATCTGACAAATAACGCACCATAAAGCGGGTGCTGCACTCAGCCCTGCCTGCGCCTCCGGTCTCAATGGCATTAGTCTTCCTGCCAAGTAGTTTGCGACCATGACCCTGACCTTTGCATTTTATGCATTTTATGTGTGCCTCTGGTCGCGGTGCCCTATCCTGCTTCAAGCTTTGCATTTCCAAACATAGATTCTATAGTTGCACCTAGATTTGCTGAACTCCCAACCTAGTGTCCTATATCGGGGTCTCATGTAATCTTGTCACCATCTCCAATGCTTCGGCTTGGGTAGAAAGTTTCTGTTGTGACAGCGTCGTCCTCAAGTGTGGTGTCAGAAA
Organism: Pinus tabuliformis; assembly: GCA_031772625.1. Classification (NCBI taxonomy): domain Eukaryota; kingdom Viridiplantae; phylum Streptophyta; class Pinopsida; order Pinales; family Pinaceae; genus Pinus; species Pinus tabuliformis. The sequence goes on along the minus strand of CM062808.1, from coordinate 90,451,517 downwards.
TGCTACAAACCATGTGTGATGTTGTGCATCCATTAGCGTCATATTGGCCTCGCGAATCATACTCTTTAGCCTTTGGTCCAGATCCCAGGGAGTCTCACCTAGAAGGATCACAATCTCTTTAAACCCGATGATTGACTGCGGCTCTGATTTTGCCCTACTAAATTCTCTATTCAATGCATTCTGGATCTCTACTATCCCTGCATTTGGGTGGTCGTTAGAGTGCTTGATGTACCATGTTAAGGCACAATCCTACAGCGCGCTCACCAATGTAGCCCTCTTAATATTGTCATCCATGACACCTTGTGCTTCCCATACTGCTCTTACCACGAACCAGAATTGGTCTAGATCCTCATTCCCTACTCCTCTAAATACTGGTAGTTTGATCGCACTCGCCATACTGAACCGTGGAGGTGGTGGAGGTGGAGTGGGTGGAGATGGAGGTGAAGGAGGTGAAGTGGGTGGCAGTGTGGGTGGTAACCACAGAATCCGCTACCTTATCAAACTGACCGCGCTTCTCGGAGAAACTTTCACGAGCTCATCCTCGCTCTCCCGCGAGGGTGAAATTAAGGGATTGTTTTCTAATTTTTTGCTACTTCCACTTCGGTAGATTCCTCTACTTCGTGTAGTCCCAAATATTAATTTATTCGCATAACCCACTTTTCACATAACAACATCTTAATCCAGGTATTCAAAGATTTAATATACTTACCTCGCGGTCCCTTGAAAAAACGTCGCTCTGCCTCACTATATCTAACAGTCGTGTCCACCGCGAACTCATAAATAAATCCTCCTATTATTCGGTCGAGCCAGTGGTCCACAGCTCGCGCTATCTTATCCTCTGAAGATTCTAATCTGCGCACTAGCTCCGGAGTCCACACTATCGGTTGGTCGAGCCTACACCTTCCCTGGCTATCAGCTAACCTCGCAATCCACTCATACAAATCAGACAGAAACAATGCAAAGAAAATCACGTGGATTTATGTATACACGTAGCGATCCAGCCACCTTTTCTCAGATACTTGTAGAGTTTTGTTTTCTTGTGTCGCGAACTCGTGAATCTTCTTGTCCAACCACTCTTCAATTTCCTTCTTTGTTTGGTTCTATTGGCACGACATCAGACATCCCTTATGCAGATCTCGGTCTCGGCAACAGAACCATTTGTTAGCTTAGTGGGGCCTGACCCAGGTTCGGAAGTGATTTAGCCAAGCAAATCCCGATACTATTGGCCCTTTCGGCAACAGTCCGCAGAGCGCGAACTGAGGTCTCACCCGAAGTAGTATGGGAGGGTGCTAGAAATAGGTTTCCGCACCCTGGGGATGTATGATATGAGATGATTGGAACATGGTCCAACCTTCGCACTTACTGCACTACGCACACCTGCGGCCACCCCGAGTCCTGTGACACCGTCTTCGTGCAGATCTAGCCGCAACGCGACCCGTGTTATTCACCCAAGTCTCCCTTAATTAGTCTCTATTAGCTGCTTACTTAGATTAACTTCACATGTAATCATTCATACAAGTATTTATCAAGTGCACGTAATAAATGAACAGAAAAAAATTAAGGCATAACATTCAACCACGAATTCAGGAACAGATGCACAAAATAAACTTCTCTTTATTATCTTTCAAATCCAAGTACAATCCCACTTACAGACCCAACTCCGCCCTGCGCACTTAGCTGCAGGGGTCCACGCACTCAGCTGCAGACTCTACTAGGCCTCTGCACACTCAGCTGCAGAGCCTCTTCCTACTACTACGACCCAATACACTTTAACTTTCACTCTATGCTCTAACCATGCCTTCGTATCTATCTATTACTTGCTTGCCAAAAACTATCTTTACATTGAGAGCCTCGCTCTATTTATACGATCCCATGGTCAGCGGACCATGGGTAGGCTAACATCGCTTTACATTAAATTACAATTCTTAGGGCGGATAACCCTATGACTCGATTATACAATTCACACTCCGCGCCCGTACTTTATGGTGTCTTACAATACAATTGACCAAAACTTGGGCTTTAAGCCCCAAAAACTGTTGTGGGGGATCCCATGCTCAATAGGAGGTGAAGCTATGATACACCATGAAGACATCCATCACCCAACAACACTGTAGCTCGACATGCACTCCAATAGCAGCACGAATGTACCAGCACTGTCATGTCGAGTCATGTCATGAGTCATGTCCCCCACATCTCCACTATGGGATATGTTGTCGATTAATGTAATGTAACGTGGAAGTCCAAGAGACCCACTTGTTATAAAAAAGAGTCATGTAAAGTCGAAAAGTCATGGAAGTCAAACAGTCATGAGGGTAGTCGAACAGCCACAAGGGTCAGTTTTCACCCTTAGCTATAAATACCCCCTCATTTGTACATGCAAGGGACTTTTCACCTCAGCTCCTCCCACATAGCCAAGAGAGTCTGTAATATTTTCTTTGAGGAGTAAGTAGTGGCTCCAATGCCCCGCACTCAGGGTTAGTGATGTATGGTGTAACGATGTGTCTTGGAACTTTTTCTTAATTCAAAATCCTGCCAACAAGCCAACACGTTTTCACACATGTATTGTAACTATTGTAAGACTAATCTTTAACACTTGTGGTGCACGTTTCTGTAACCTATGTTCTACATTTGAACTATTTCACTTGTTGTAATACATAATCTATTAATGGAAATGTGTTGTATATCCTATTAACATTGTCTCGCCTGCGTAGACTACTCTCCCGGACACCAGACAGACTGTTCACATGAAACTTGTTGTAAGAACCATTGCACTCGTTTGGACTCATACGTTGAGTGTTGTACGTGTTATCTTACCTTGTGTGTTGTGACTGCCGCATCCGTGTGGACTGCTCCTCTGGAAGCTGTGTATGTCCTGTTGTGTTGTGTGTTCCTAACAATGTTGGGACTACTCCCAATCGACTTGGAACTCACTGTCACCCATTCCCTCGACATTGAAATAACCATTGACACAAGTGACACTTACACTCACCAGGAACGTGAACCTCACTTCTCAAAGACAAAGGAAACCACTCTCCTGTGTTGACAATCAAGACTTGATGAGAGATTTTTCGGCGAAAATCACATGGAATACCATTTGTCGACGCGTTTCGAACCAACTAGTGTGGTTCATCGTCAAGACAAGTTGAAGAAATAGATCCAGCTTAGCATGATAAATAGTCTGAGCAGAGTCTCCAATGGCTAAATTGACTAACGGCTAATTTTGACCTTAGGACCCAGGTCAAATTCTTATTTATTAATTTAATGTTATTATTATAATAATTATTATTATTTTTTTCTTATGGAAATAAGTTAAATTAGGTAAAATGGTTGGTTTTAAAAAGGGGAATTTATTTATTTATTTAAATTAAAATTAATATATATATATAATAATATTAGGTTATTAAGGTAGGATTAATAATTTTAATGGTTGGTTTGATAATTTATTTATTTATTCAAATTATTAAATAATTATTATTGGTATTCTACATATATATATATATATATATATATATATATATATATATATATATATATATATATATATATATATATATATATATATATATATATATATATATATATATATATATATAGTTTAATTAAAATCATAAGTTGACTAGTATTTTTATTCAATAATAATTCAATGGTTAGTTTATTTTTATGGAAGTTAGTTAAAATATAAAAATAAAATAATTTTAAGGTTAAAGATGTAATTATTTATTTATTTAACTTATTTATTAACATATATATATATATATATATATATATATATATATATTCTATAATTAAAGTTATAATGATGATGATGATGATGATGGTTAACGTCCGCTGAGACCAAATAATGGTCTATTGGACCTAAAGAAACAAATTATCTATTTTGATTTAAGATTTTATTCCTATGCTCAAAAAGCTTGGAGAGAAGCCTCCCGAGCTCACTATAATTTTGACATTGTAAAAGGCTAGGAAGGTCAGTATTGTAGCAAAGATTGTGAAACTGAGATCTAATGTGGTTATACGCGGGGCACTCTAAGAGGAAGTGGTTTTCATCCTCGATGTTCCTATTCTCACATATATGGCAGATCCTTTCCATCCATGGCGTTTTAGGAACTGCCCAACGACCTGTTTCACTATGGAGCTCATGAGAATTCGTTCTAATCTTTGCTATATTAATTTTCTTCTTTGAGCTAGTTAAAATAGAGAGATATTTTTGATATTCTAGGGTGGGGTTGATGACCTTCTTATAATAACTTAATTTTCTTTTAGCCGCTAAGTCTTTCTCACACCATATTTTTTCTTTGAACTTAGAAGTAACAATATCTTTAATGTTATTTATGTTTTGCAATGCATCATTTTCATTGATCTCCCAATAGTTTATCCAGGCCCTTGTGTCTTTATGCCACCCTCGATTGAGCCTTAGGTGGTTTTGGCTAGAATTTAAAGCTAGCTTAGGAAGTCTATGATCATCTATGTTACTGATTTTGTGCTTGTACAACAGAAACCTAAGCATAGCTAGGCTCTCAATAGGGGAAAGACCTGCTTCTATAAGGAGAATAGGATAGGGTGTATTACTTTTAATTTGCAGGTTATAAGTTATAAAACGCTTCTGGATTTGCTCAATCTTTCTCCATGATTCTCTGGAGATGATGCAACCCCAAACCTCACAGCCATATAAGATAACAGGAGTGACTAAAGTTTCAAAGAGGAACTTCTTTTTATCCCACATTACAAGATTTGTTATTTTACAATTATTTTCAAGACCAAAGTAAGCTTTCCAACCCCCATTAATCCTTTTCTCAATGCTATGGTTCCAGTTGAGCTTGTGATGAATATCAATTCCTAGGTACTTGTAAGAATACACTACCTCCAAGTTATTATTGTCATACATAAAATTAGCGTAAGTGTCTTTCTTGGATTTGATAATCATAACTTTTGTTTTGTCAGTGTTAACAGTCATACCCATGGTAGAGCAGAAATCCTTAAGAAGCCTGAGTTGCTTAGTAAGATCAGATGGGCACCTTGCCAAAAGAACAATATCGTCAGCATAAAGAAGAAGGATGACGACTATCCCAGCTAAGATCGTGCCATCACATCCTGCTTCCTCTAAATAGCCTTCGAGCTTATCGATGTAAATGCCAAATAGGGTAGGGGAGAGGGGGCAACCTTGTTTAACTCCGATGTTACACTTAATATCTTTCGACCACCATTCATTGCTCTTTAGCTTGGAAATTACATTCTCGTATAACCTTATAGCGGCATCTCTCAACTCGAGAGGAACCTTTAGCTCTTCTAATCTATTCCAAAGGTTGTATCTAGGAACCGTATCGAAAGCCTTTCTAAAGTCCACAAAGCAACAAAATAAATTGGATTTATCATTACGACATTCCACAAGTCAATGATCCTAAGCGTAACAAGGTGGTATGTTGTTAAGTGATGCCTTCTGAAACCTGCTTGGCCTTTAGCCCGCTTACCTTCACTTTCAAGCCACATGCTTAACTTCTTTTCCAAAATACTACCATATAACTTGGCTAAGAGAGGGCTGATCATAATTGTTCGATAATTAGAGGGGTTATTTGTATCCCCACTTTTAAAAATAGGGATAATGAGGCTCTCAGTCTAAGGTTTAGGGAACCCTTGCTTGACTGCTTGATTGAAAAGCTTGTGGATGTGGGGGATGAGGACAGGACCTCCAATTTTTAAGATTTCCGCTTGGTAACCTTCAATGTCCTTAGCTTTCCCATTAGCGAGGCGATTAACCCCAAACTTAATGTCTTCTGAAGAGAAAACTTCTTTCGTTTTGAGAAGGGTTTCAAAATTATCCATGACATTTGGAGATTCATAAAGCTTTTTAAGATAGGAATTCCAATCGTGAAGAGCAATTTTATTATTATCCTTAGTCTTCCTAGTTAGAATCTGCCTTCAAAATTTCTTAGGAGCTACCTTAGAGAGGTGTAAGAGATTCTCCTGTCTTTGACGAATGTACTGCCTCTTTTTCCTTTTAGTTAGGGCTTTGTATATTTTTATCTTGTCCATTTTAAGAGATTCATCAACAGCTTCCTTAATTGCTCTCCTTGCACTTTTACAATCTTTGTCATACCATGGATTGTTTTTGCTATTTCTTTTATTATTTGAAACTTCAATTGAGAACTTGTTAATAGAATATGAGAGGGTTGTAGTAAAATTATGATAGAGGTCTTCTATGTTGTCTATATTAGATAAAGGAAGCAAATTAGTTTTTAATTCATTTAGAAAGAGATCATTTTTATTTCTATCAAATATTAAGTTCTTTTGGCTATAAGTATTATTTTCTATGGGAACTCTACGCATGACAAAATTGAGAGTTATAAGTAAAGGCCTATGATCAGAGTCAGGTTCGTGGTCGTTTAAGATGTCAAAATTTATTATTTCGTTGTATAATGGGAGATCAGAAATAACGTAGTCTACCACGCTACTACCAAGTCCATGGATGTAGGTCATCTTGCTAGAATTGGGCCACTTCTTTAGGCCGTTGCAAATTATGAGATCCTGAGCACTACAGAGCTTGACTAGCTCCGACCCAAACAAAATTTCCCCGAGATATTCAGAGTTCCTTTTGTACCTGCTAGCCAGAGTAGGGTCTTCGTCTAACCAAAGAGGATTAGGGTTGGAATGATTGCTTAGAATAATAGCTTGGTTGTTTGAAGTTCGAGCATTAAAGTCACCTATTAAAAGGATATTACCGTCATTCCTTAGGCTAGAAATATCATTCTCTAAACCATTGTAAGGGTTAGTTTTATCTAGATTCTTCTTCTTATAGAAGTTAGAATTAATGGGGGGGAAATAACATATTGCTATGTAGGACTTTTTATTATTAATGTCTTTGATCTCTATCCAACTATATTGGTTGTGAGGGTCGTTTTTATAAATCCTAACATGGGGGGAGATGTTCTTCTTAATGTAACAAGCTATTCCCCCAATGCCTCTACGAGAGGATCGCTTGTTACAGGTAGACCATAGCGTAAATCCATCTATGTTAGGGACCTTAGATTCTTCGTGCTCCCAAGTTTCAACAAGCAAAATAATATCAACATCATTTGAAATCCAACTTAGCTTGGGGCCTTTGTTCCATGGGAAGCCCTGACAATTCCAAGAAAGGATTCAGAGCATGTTTAATTGCTATTGATTACTATCTTTTTGGTTTCTATCTCGAATAAAGGCTTTTCTATTTCTGATTATTGCCCATTTTGCTTCCTTTCTAGCTTCTTTTACCTTTTGAACCTCCTTTCTTAATTCTGCTTGGTCTTTTGGAATGAGATCTTCATTTATGAATATTCTCGTTCCTTTTAGACTTGAGGTTTTACTAAGTATGTCGTGCTTATGATCAGTGGAGCTCACCTTTATGAGGATTAGTCTTCCTTTATTCTCGGTTAATTTCCCCAACCTTGTTGCTTCTGTGAGACACAATGTTTCAATTTGTAATCTATTATGTAGTTATGTTTGGGCTAAGGCTAAAGTATCCTCATCTACTTCCTCTTTTAAACTGAATATTATAAGGTTTAAGGCCCTTTTGTTACATTCGTGGTCTAATTCTATTAATTTTTTCATTTCATCTTTAATTGGTTTGATATCTAACTTATCTACCACATTATTTAGGGTGAGGCGGCTATTAACTTTTTCTTCTAGTTCTTTAATCATGTCTTTCATTTTAAGACTCTCTAAAGTATCAGCATCTCCTTGCTGGGATGGTTGGTTAGTATCTTGGTTATGTTTTTCTATAACCTGCAGTCTAGTCTCCATTGCCTCCATTTTATTCTCTAGTAGTTCTATTTTATTTTCTATTTGTTTTCGGATCGTGTCTTCAAGAGATGCAAATTTATTTTCCAGCATGGCTTCTAACTCTTTTTGTAGCTTGGCTTCTCTTTCTTCTCTATGTTTCTCTAAAGACTATATATACTCATAAAGGCCTTGTAGAGTAACTGTGCTAGGTCTTCCCTTGGTAATCTTTGGTAACTGTGGTGAAATATTCATAATTGAAATTATATGAGCAAATATGTATTAGAAAAAGAAAAATATAAGGAATGTGTGCACCTGATATCAGAAAACCTGACTGCAGATCGCCCGTCTGCCCTTGGTAATCTTTGGTAACTGATTGCAGATCACCCATGCCCACCGCAACCTGCAGACTCTTTCACCAAGCCTCAGAACACTTTCACTGAATAATATATAGAGTATGTTTTTAACTCTTTCATCGAGCCTCAGAACTCTTTCACCAAAGAATATATGCGAAGAATATATAGAGTAAGAATATATGCCAAGAATATATAGAGTATGTTTTTAACTCTTTCACCGAGCCTCAGAACACTTTCACCGAAGAATATATGCGAAGAATATATAGAGTAAGAATATATGCCAAGAATATATAGAGTATGTTTTTAACTCTTTCACCGAGCCTCAGAACACTTTCACCGAAGAATATATAGAGTACGTGTTTAACTTTTTCACCGAGCCTCAGAACACTTTCACCGAAGAATATATGCGAAGAATATATAGAGTAAGAATATATGCCAAGAATATATAGAGTATGTTTTAACTCTTTCACCGAAGCATATATAGAGTACGTGTTTAACTTTTTCACCGAGCCTCAGAACACTTTCACCGAAGAATATATGCGAAGAATATATAGAGTAAGAATATATGCCAAGAATATATAGAGTATGTTTTTAACTCTTTCACCAAGCCTCAGAACTCTTTCACCGAAGTATAAATAGAGTACGTGTTTAACTTTTTCACCGAGCCTCAGAACACTTTCACCGAAGAATATATGCGAATATATTACTTTGTTCTAAATCCATATAATATTTCACCGAGCCTCAGAACACTTTCACCGAAGAATATATAGAGTATGTTTTTAACTCTTTCACCGAGCCTCAGAGCTCTTTAACCGAAGAATATTTGGTTATTAAGGTAAAAGTTAGGATTAACAGTTAGATTAAAAAGATAATTTATTTATTTATTTAAATTATTTAATAATTATTATTAAAATTATATATATATATATATATATATATATATATATATATATATATATATATTAATCATAGGTTGAGAAAGTAATTAAATAATTTATTTATTAATAATCAAATATATATATAATTTAAAAATAATATTTAGGACCAATCCCTTAGAATATATATAAAAATAATTTTTTAAAAATTATAAGTTAAATATTATTTAAAAGGAATTTTAGTTAAATAAATGACCAAATAATATATGAATAAATTAAATGCCTAAATAAAGTAAAAAAGTATTATCAAAGATTATAAGTTAATTAATAATTAAATGGAAAATTAGTTACATAAAGGATTTTATAATATCTAAATAAAATAAAGTAAAATTAGTTAGAAAATTAGTTAAAAATTATAAGTAGATTAGAATTAAAATGGAGAATTGGTTATATAAAGGACCTTCTACATATATAAAAATAATGAAATGGGAGAATTATTAAAATAATAAGCTGATTAGAATTCACATGAAAAATTAGACCCAAAGGACCTTATAATGAAAAAATTAACTCTTTAAAAATAATAATTAAATGAAAAAATAATGATGATATATATATATATATACATATATATATATAATAATTAATTAATTAATTATAAATAAATAAATAAAATAAAATAAAAAATTAATTAAAAAATAATAATAATAATAATAAATAAATAAATAAAAATAATAAAAATAAAAATAAAATAAAGTAAAATAAAATAAATAAATAAAAATAATAATAAAGACGCCCTAAACAGGAGGGCGGAAAACGACTAGGAAGAGAGTGCTGGGACCCAACACCTACTGATTTTCCAGCCATCCTCCCTATTGAGATTGCTTGGCCTCTTTTCAATCTCAAGCGCTTCCCTAAACTTTCGATGATGGAAATGCGAAACCTTAGCAATAACACTAGCCTCCTCAATACAAACATGATGATTAGTTTTCTCAGCATGTTCAGCTAAAGCGGAAGACTTATCTCTCCTATGCTTAAGGTCTGAATCCTTAAGATAATGGAAATCGGGCCATTGTACTAGATGTGACTCCCACACCAAACGATGTGAGGTCTAATTGGGACGTCATACCGGGGTGATCCCCTTATGTTGGCGGATCCATCATCATCAACATTTTCGCACTAGAAGGAGGGCCAGATGACAAGCTAAGCCCGTACATCTGGGTTGAATCTCTTACCCATGAATAATACATGATTCATGCTCTCGGGGTGTTTCTCTCATTTCTCCCTTAATCAGTTATCAATCCTCAATGAGCTTTTCGATCACTTGTCCTTGTTAAAGTTTGACGGTGAGGATAGAACATCTGTAACTGAGCACATTTATGATTTTCTTCATTTCTGTGAATCTCATGGAATCGATAGTGATGAGCTTGTTTGTGTACTCTTCTTCCTCACCCTTGAAGGTCGTGCTAATCAGTGGTGTCATACCCTACCAATTGCTTCTGTCCATTCCCTTCTCACTTTCATCACGGAGCTCCATCAAGCCCTCGATGAATGTGACCACCAATATGTCTATGAAAGAATCTCTCATTTAAGAATGAAGCCTAGAGAATCAGTCAAGGAATTTTCTACCCACTTACTTCACCTATGTCACGAAATTCATGAGCAGTTTGTGGACCTTGACTTCATGAGCCAAGAGCTAAAACGTTTGGTTCATGTCTCCCGAAACAGTGAACCTCCTGATTTCCCTTCTTCCTTAACTCTTGTGGATCACGAGACACCTCATGTCTCGGAGAGGGTGCCCCCTCGCAGTGGTTTCAAAGCTGAGAAATATGCGCAACATGTTCCCAATCCATCTGCTCAGCTGTCTCCCACCCCAACAAAGAAAATTCCAGAATGGTTAGGAAAGCCTATGGCTAAAAATTGTCCCTATATTCCGCAAGAGGACATCACCATTCCTAACCCAATTCTTGAGTCTAATCTACATCTCTACCATCCTCCATCATCTACAAGTCATGACTCCTTGCACCATGACTCGCTTGAGCGATCTACTTCACAAGCTAGTTGCGCGCACTCTCTTGATTCTCAAGCTGTTGGCTCAAGTTGCAGTCATGTGCAAGGCAGTCTCATCATATAGGCAAAGGAGCAGGACGGTGAAGACACAATCAATTCCTCTCAAAACATTGAGCTTCCATTCTTGATCGATCCTCGATCCATGAATCTTGGTGAAACATCATGCACAATCAATTCTTTCGATCAACCTCCAGTCTTGGGTTGTCATCACTCCCATGCTTCCATATGTTGTGATGAACACCCAAGCACATCATATGATCTATTGTCATCTCATGTACACTCTAACTCATATCTAGAATGCACATCAGTCAAAGCAGAAATCCATATTGAAGCTTCCTTTGCACCTCACTTGCATGTGTGTCCTATCATTCACAGCACATCAACATGCGTCATAGACACTCCAAATTCTCTTTCTTCTTCATATTCTGAGTTATCTCCTCAATCGACACAAGGCAATGAGGTTTTCCATGATGAAAATAGTTTCAACGCACATGACTCTTCCCACTCGTCATCATCTTATGTGTTGCATGAAGACAACTAGTCAAGTCAGCTTGATGAAAATTTTGATGAAGCCTGTGACAAAGATGGTTGTCATCCTAAGAGAAGTTTTGAAATCAGTAACCATAAACATCCTCAAGCCATGCATGATTTGGTTCACATCCCAAAATGCAAATTTTCAATTCTGGAAAGTTTCGGGACATGCCAGGGAGTCGAGGCACTTGAACATCCGTTGATGGTTATGTCAGGACCTTGTGACTCTGGTAAGCTCGTCAAACCAAATCATATCTTGTTTCTCACGCACAATCTATTTATCTGCATGGTTGCACTCGATGTGGATCCCCGTGTAAAGAATATTTATTGTTCGAGGTATGATATTTCAAAATTTCAAATTTTCACTAATGGCCGAATCCACAAGTCCATTACAACATGTCTGTCTTCATCCACCTATTTTACATCTAGTTTGGGTTGCGAGAGTCCATCCCTCATCCAATCATGGGACAGTGAAGTTGATCATCTCTATCTGGAATCACACTTATCAGATATTCTCTCTCATAATCAACTCCTTGGTCTTTTTGCAAATTTTGCATGTCAAATCTGCCCACTCATCACACCAACAATCTCCCTATGTGATGATGAGCGCACAGCCTATCGCGTGAATCAAGTTACTCTCATCTTTCCACACCCCAACTGGTTTCACACATTCACAGTGCTGGCATCCTTTATACATTTTTGTGATGACCATGATGTCTGCGCACTTTTTCACTTGTTGCAAATGGGTGTTCTATCATGCCTAGTGCACAATGAACTTGGTTCCCTCATTCAAAGAATTTGTACAATTGTTCAAAAGGTTTCTTTGTTCATGTCAAACTGGGAATCCAGCATCTCGACTGACTGGTCTGATTTCTCTTCTATCTTGGGTGGTTGTCATGTAGTTTATCATTTTCCCAACAATACATCCAATGACAGTCGCTTCGCGCACTATGATCTTCACCATGTAACATATTTCTTCTTAGAATTCTGTCAAGCAAGTGAGGCACTTCAGCCTACACTGATGGCTATGGCAGGCCCTCACTGTCTTGACATGACTGATGAGAATGACCAGATCTATCTATCTGTATCAGATTCCCATCATGATCCCCTCTCTTGAATCAGGAATCTGTCTACTCAAAGATCACGAATCTTTCAGAACAACCATCATGAATTTTATGATCCAATCATTGAATGGTTGGAACAATCTTACTTGGTGAGTCATGTTGCAGGTAACAAGCTTCAGTCCTTCCTCGCACTCACTAAGAAACTTGGTGTAGAACAACACACACTCGCAAGAGGCCTCCGAGGTTTGTTGAAAAATAGTAGTCACGGAAGAGGTAAGCATGTGTGTTGGGTGGTTGTGACACATTCTTCCGCCCACAGGCAAGACCTTCTCTCTCGTGTGAAAGTTTTTCAAGTTTTTTCATTTTCTGTTGCACACTATTTTTTATCTGTTTTAATCACTTGTATCTTTGTGACTGCAGGTCAGGTATGCCTACGGTGGATTCATTGGAAATTTCATTTCACATAACCCCAACCGTTTAACGTAGGAGTAGGAGTAGTGTTTTCTTTTTCACTTGTCTTTGCTTTCTGGTTTGCATGATTGTTTGCTTGCTGACTTGGTTGCTTTGCTTGCTTGTTGTTGTTTTCACTTTGTTTGATTTGCTTACTATTTCTGTTTACATTTTTTTTGTTTGCTTGGTATATTTCTATTTTTTTCTTCCGGAAATAAGTGCTACCAACTACTACATTCTGGCTTTTGAATAGAGTATGTGGCTGAAATTTGAAGAGACTTGTGACACTGCAGCACTTGGTCAGTCTTGTGTCCATCTTCTCTGTGGTTGCTTATAACCTTCAGACAATGAAGTCTTGACGGAAAATATGAACCGTCTGCAAGGGAAGTTTTGGTCCAACCATGAACCTATTTCCACACTAGGAAGCCCCATGCCTATACTCAGCGTTTTTCTCTGTGTGTTCAAGCTCATCCAACTAGTAGAAACAAAGACGGGGAAAATCTAAATGAGCAAACCTATGTCAAAGGTATTACATGCTTCTTTGAAGGAATAAGCTCTTCTACTCTCAATAAGTCAGGATCCCTCTTCCACCCCAAAAATAAATAAGTGCCTACATAGAGTCCTCTTTAAAAATACAAAGACGAAAGAAGAGAAAGGCTTCTTGCACAGAGAAGTGAAGCATACAACTCCACCGAGGTATTATCCAGGCTCGCTGGAAGTGGAGAAATGTGTGTGTTCTTGTGTGACTCCATTGGGGTACTTTCCAGGCCTGCTAGTAGTGGAGAAACACCAGAGATGAAAACTTATACTTTGAAAATCTTCAACTCACGAGCTAAACTACCCTTCCTAATTTCGAAGCACTGAGATCAAGCTAAAATTTTGATTGTGTTTGACTGAGTTGTCAAAAGGTGGACCATGTATGTCCATGGGGTAAGTGGGGAAGCCGAAGTAACCCACATAGCGATTCAATACTCCCCGAAAGACCAAGGCCCTATGCTAGCAATGAACTGAAACAGAGAAGCTAGAGTTCTACCAGTGTGTCGCCAAGTGTTGTAGCGGCTACAACCACCCTCCAAAATTTTGGCCTGCACCCAATTTCAGAGCCTCCCTTGAGAGTTTCACTTGATGACTGCACACACTCAGGTTCACTCTATGAGCTCGTGTGAGTCCTTGCTTTCTCATTTCATTCAAGTTTCTGCATGCTAGTGTCTAAGTCATGCTTGCGACCATGTTCTGGTTATGCTCAAAGTCTTTGCTTCATATGTGCTTGTTGTGTTCACTATGAAATAATCTATTGCACTCACATAAGAAGTCACATTCATTGTCACGCAAGCATCATCTCGATCAATGAACGGTCAATCGCGAGTGTCACACTTGTCACTTGCACTGTCGGCCAGTCATGTTGAACATGTCTCTCTGGATGGTTTGAGTTGTTTCGTCATCGAGTCATGAGAGTGTGTGTTTTCATGATCACCTATGCATCTTTCGATCGTTCACACACTTAGTCATTTTTGTTGAGGTTCTAATGACCAGACTCCCCTCTGACAGCCAGACCCTAACCCCACCATTGACTCGATCGACTATCAGCCAAAACGACGCAAAAGCATGAAGCAAGTCTTTTCAATCTATGCTGCCAGCAAGCAATTCAATCCACTTTCATACTGACCACCCGAACAGTCGAACCCCATAGTCACCTCGGGACTGACTACCCTCAAAATATGCGCAGAGGCCACTGACCTTACTCGCTCATCTAACTGAGGAAATTATGCAAACAGGTCAGATAGACACCACGTACCCATCCCTGTCTCCCTTAGAAAATTGTGAAGTTTCCCCAATTAGTCATCCCAGCAGTCAAACAGTTGCTCATCCAAGAAATTGCGTAGTTTTCATGAGCAGGCCTTCTACTGCCCAGCAATCCTCTCAACTCAGAAATTGTGTAGAGATGATCAGAAGGCCGACCTCCTAGCCTCAGTAAAGTTTCCTCTACCAGCAACTCCTAGCAGCAGACTACCAATTCCTTCCAGGAATTGCGCAGTTTCTGTTTCCAGTGACCCAGCAGCCAACTACCATTTCCCTCTGGGAATTGTGCTATTTTGGCTACCAATGACCCTAGTAGCCATCTGCCAGTTCCCTCTGGTAATTGTGCAATTTTGGCTGCCAGGCTCCGAGGCAATTCCTCCCAAAAATTGCGCAATCTCTACTTGCTAACGCTCCTTGTAACCTGGCCTACTCCTCCAGAAAATTGCGCAAATTTAGCCTTCTAGCCCCTACTACCCACTCATTCTGGAAACTGCGTAGATCCTGCCTACCTTGCCTTCCTGCAGCCCAAACTTTCCCTCCCAAAATTTGCGCAATTTTGCCTTCCAGTTGAACCGGACCTCCCAGACAGTCAGTGTTGACTTGGATTACCCATCTTCATAACTGAGTGACTCTTGCGGAGTCTTCATCAGTAGTGCCCAGAGCCATCATCCTACTTCACAACCTTGCTGCCTATCCCGATCACCTGCATTCGAAATGATCATGTGTCATGGTAGACTAGGAGGTTTTGGATTTGATGTTGTCTCGTCATGAGTGACTGCAGATATAGGTACATCAACAAACATGGCCAAACGACGAATGGGATGAATGAAGGGAGCACATGCATAAGGACAGGTTCACCAATGGACAAATGAACGATGTATGCGAAGAGATGTGCTCGTGAACGGATGATCATGCAAAGATATCTTTACGGACGGACAGATGAGAAAACATGCAAGATGTGCTCACGAACGGACAAATGGATGAACATGCACCTTTCACGAACAAATGAGCCTATCAAGCCTTCCAACATGCAAGCAAGGAGCAACATGCCTAAGCATCATCAAGCGAACCAAAGACCATCGAAGACTCTGCGCACTTTTCCATGTGGAGGTGAAGCTGTGATACACCATGAAGACATCCATCACCCAAAAACACTGTAGCTTGACATGCACTCCAGCAGCAGCATGAATGTACCAGCACTGTCATGTCGAGTCATGTCATGAGTCATGTCGCCCACATCTCCACTATGGGCTATGTTGTCAATCAATGTAATGTAACGTGGAATTCCAAGAGACCCACTTGTTGTACAAAGAGTCATGTAAAGTCGAAAAGTCATGGAAGTCAAACAGTCATGAGGGTAGTCGAACAGCCACAAGGGTCAGTTTTCACCCTTGGCTATAAATACCCCCTCATTTGTACATGCAAGGGAATTTTCACCTCAGCTCCTCCTGCATATCCAAGAGAGTCTATAATCTTTTCTTTTAGGAGTAATTAGTGGCTCCAACGCCCTGCACTCGGGGTTAGTGATGTATGGTGTAACAATGTGTCTTGGAACTTTCTCTTAATTCATAAGCCTGCCAACAGGACAACATGTTTTCACACATGTATTGTAATTGTTGTAAGACTAATCTTTTACACTTATGATACATGTTGCTTTAACCTATGTTCTACATCTGAACTATTTCACTTGTTATAATACATAATCTATTAATGGAAATGTGTTGTATATGTTGTTAGCATTGTCTCTCCCATGTAGACTACTCTCCCAGACACCAGACATACCTTTCACATGAAACTGGATGTAACAACCGTTGCACTCATTCAGACTCATCCATTGAATGTTGTATGTGTTATCTTACCTTGTGTGTTGTGACTTTCGCATCCGTGTGGACTGCTCCTCCGGAAGTTGTGTATGTCCTGTTGTGTTGTGTGTTCCTAGCAGTGTTTGGACTGCTCCCAATCGACCTGGAACTCACTCTCACCCTTTCCCTCAACATTGAAAGAACCATTGACACAAGTGACACTTACACTCACTAGGCATGCAAACCTCACTTTTCGAAGACAAATAAAACCACTCTCCTATGCTGACAAGCAAGAGTTGAGGCAAATCCTTAAGATAATGGCAATCGGGCCATCATACTGGATGGGACTCCCACACCAAATGGTGTGAGGTCTATTTGGGACTTCATACCGGGGTGATCCCCCGATGTTGGCAGATCCAGCACCATCAACACTAGGATTGAAGTGACACCCCTTGAGGGCTAGGTTTTTCCCTCATAGAATACTATAAGAAGGAAGGAGGGGAGGTTCATTTGTTCACCATCCAAGAGAAATTCGATCAAGTGAAGGGTAGTGAAAAACGAGCCTAGTTTTAGTTGGAGAGGAGACATGTTTGCATCTTTTACTAAGATCTTATTCGATCCGAGTTTGTAGATCTATTGGTCAAGTTCTAAGGTAGAATTTTATGCACAAGTTCATTGCAAATTATTTGTGTTCTGGCTGAAATTTGATATGTTTAAGAGGGATGAGACCCTTGTAGTAGCTAGGTTGGAGGGTTGTAAAGTATGTTCTTGAGGGATGAAAGGCTTGACTAGCAGTTGGAGTAATATCGTAAGTCCTAAAGGTGTAGCGCATGGTTTTCATGCCTTAAAGTGAGGGTTTGTGTGGGATAAGAAAGAATGTATAAGCCGAGTTTATGGATGTTATGTGGAGTCATAAAATAAGGCCTAAACCTCAATTTCTATATGCACAGGGTCGTGAATCGCAAGGTTGTTGGAGAAGTCATGATAAGAAGTGTGTACTTGGTTCTCTTGTTGATTGATTGCTAGGAGATGGAGGTTTTCCCTAGGGTTTACGATAGAAATTTGATGCCCTAGATAGGGATTTTTTTGTGAATATAAACATTCTAATGTATGTCCAAGATATCGGTGGAACTTTGGCCTATATTTGTGATTAATGAAGAGGGACGAGACCCTAGAAAAGGGGTATTATTTATTACCTTTGTGTAAAGACCACCCTAATTTATGTGGAATGATCTAGTTTTTAGAGGGATTGAAATACTCTCTGTTGTGGGCAGAACCTTGAGAAGAAGGGACAGTTAGAAGGGTTGAATTGATTTTTGTCTTTATTTGGGCTGACCTAGGTTCAATCTATACTATGCACGAACAAAACCCTTGATCATTGACCCTTTCAGCAACGACCTGCAAGCAAATCGCAGTCTCACTCGAAGTGACTATGGGAGGATGCAGAACCGGGTTTTTGTAGCCTTGAAGGACTAGGAGATGTGGTATTATTATGTTATCTTATTCTTATCATTTATAAATCACTTCTTCGCTTTATATTAATCACTTAAACATGCCATATAAAACCATAAACCATCACTTTGTTGAAGTAAAATGCAACTGTAATAACTGCTACTCTACAACAAATAATAAGCAAATATACACATCAAAACACCAAATTAACGTTGTTTACCCAATGTAGGGCTACGTTCACAAGAACTATTGCTTAATATAATGAATCTTTGAACAAAAACTAGTTCTTGGTTTGCGCACTAAGTTGTAGGTTGTCTACACACTTAGTTGCAGACTTTTGTCTAGGCCTCTATGCACTCAGCTGCAGACTTTTGTCCAGGCTTCTGTGCACTCAGCTACAGATCCTTTCCTTTACTACCAAATTACATATCACAATAATAATTCACCCATAAAATTGATCTGGATCAATACTGATGATTATATTCATATTATTTTACCCTATATATACTATTACATTGTAGGGTTACATCATCAAAATGGCATGGTCCAATTACCATGGACTTCTTAAAACAAGCAATTATGGCCCCAAAACCATTGATCCCTTAAAAAATCATGTGTTTTTACAAAAAGGAGGGACTTCG
Organism: Pinus tabuliformis; assembly: GCA_031772625.1. Classification (NCBI taxonomy): domain Eukaryota; kingdom Viridiplantae; phylum Streptophyta; class Pinopsida; order Pinales; family Pinaceae; genus Pinus; species Pinus tabuliformis. The sequence goes on along the minus strand of CM062808.1, from coordinate 90,432,730 downwards.
ACCAACCCCGAAGCCCTTACGACACCGCGTGTTATATTTAATTCCTCAAAAATGCACTCCGCTGCATGCTCCATTGCTAGCTCCACCCACAAAATGCGGATTCTTTGCCAAAATCTAGGCCAAGTTGAGCTGGGCCTATCTCTACCTTTTTGGACTCTCTATTCTTCTCATCACCTCCAGGAGGATCTAGGAGACCCTCGTCATATTTATCCTATTGTTCTGAATATTGTGTAGGTTTTAACCCCGTACAAAAATTACCTGCATACAAATTCTAAAGCACATAAAGTAAACAATGCGAGAGCATAACACATATACACAGATATTTTCCCCTGGATCCCAAAACCGGGACTACCAGCTTTATTTTTCATTATATTCCTTTCAATGTTACAATACATATTTATACATGCAGAAGCATCTGATGAGCCTCATAAATGGGTAACTATATGGGATCATTTTACCTCCTAACCTAGTCAAATCAGCCATTCTCTTAGATTATTGTATGATTTTCTGATTATATTTATGCTTATAGAGTGAGTTGAGTTAGTTATGATGCCATGTGGTCTAACACGTATTTAATGCAGATCATTGATGGATTTCGAGGTCAAATTCAAGGATCTAGTGGTCAAATGGTAGCAATAACTCGAAGTAGACAGAGGAGAGGAATTATAGGAGGGAATCCCCCTCATTTATTACTCCTCACATCGAATCCCCCTTCATTCAGCTTGGAGTACAAGCAGCCGAATCATGCACTAGAAGGCAGCCGAGCAAGTGGAGGATGACTGATAGTTATCTAGATTTTTGGGAACCAAGCCTCCCTGATCTTAAGGAATCTTTTGGTAGCTTTATATGTATAAGTAGAGAGGCCTAGGGCCTCACTAGGTTCGAATTTTTTTCTTATGTAAACTCTGCTTAAATTTTGAGCTTATTATCTTGTGACAGTTTTATGTAATCTTGCTATTCTTTGGTAATGAAGATGGAATTCTTTTTGAGCTAGCACTGAGTTACCTCAAAGGGCTGAAGCTCTTGGGTTAGGGCCCAATCCAAGCAGTCAAGATTCTCTTTACTTGTATTTGTATGCTTTACTTCAGTTTGTAGATTAATTTGTTGTTAGATGTATTTTTCTTTTATGGTTAAGAATAAGTTGCTTTTGGTGATTTAGTAGTTTTCTTCCATTTTTGCTTTCTATAGTAGGTTAAGCAGCGATCATAAAAGATTTAACAGGCTAGCAATAGTGCCTTGGCCTCTCTTCCTCCCTCTGGGACCAGGATTTGAGGCAAAGACTCTCTTGCTGCCCCAAAAACACAAATTTTCCTCATCCATAGGACTTCTAGTGTTTGCAGCTTTTTAGTAGGTTAATAGTCCAGTTTTCTTTGCTTTAGATCTTCTTTATCATGTTCACTTCCTGATTTACAATAGTCCTTTTTCATGCTTTCCATGCTTGCAGCATTTCTCAGCATTTCCTTTCATAGATCATAGTTTAGACCATTTTAATGCAAAACTCTGTTTTTCCTAAATGCACTCATTTCATTTGTTGCTTGATCTTCTTGGTTGATTGTCAGTTCCTTTGTAGTAGATATCTTCCAGCAGTATGCTAGCTTATCAACAATCACATCCTCCATCTGATCCATGCCCTACAAGTCTCCCAAACCTCACCTCAATTCTACCCTAGTTTCCTTCATTTTTCATAGAACTTCTTCCTCTCTCCTTGAGCAAACCCAATCATCTTTCTCTCTCCTGGTGGTTCATGGTAGACCTTAGGACTCTAACACCTCACCCAAACCTTCATCCACCTTTTCCACCCACTCTCAAACCCTCAAAATAGCGGAAATTGCTCTCGGCCTCCTCCTGTAGGCCTCTTGTAGTTTCCCTGTTTTCCTCCTGTAGTTTCCCTGTGTCCTCCTATAGTTTTTCCCGTAGGATTTATTTTGAATGTCGAGTATGGAAAAGCCTCTAGAAGGCCAACTAAGACCTCCTAGGACCCATTCACATCATCTTCCATCCTTCCAAGCTCCAAAACCACCCTTTAACGCCACCTGTTCACTGCCACACTCACACACAATAAATTAGATGCATGTCAAATTCACATAAAAACACATAAAAATCCAAAAATATGTTTTTTGCTTATTTACTTCTAGAAATAGCATGGTTAGATGTTTTTTTCTTTCTTGAGTATATAATGGCATTGCTTTCATGCTTTTCATAGTGTTTCTGGCAAAAGTAGAATTAGCTTGTTAATTAGGGTTTACTAGGTCTTGCTTTACATTCCAGTCTTTTTCCTTTCTACAATTAGAATAGCTTCTGTAGAGTAATCTTTCTTTCTTTCATCACAAATAGAGCTTCTTCTGAGATCTATATAAGTTGGCTTGAGCTCCTAGTGATCTTGCGCCGACTGACCAAGTGACAACCTGCAGTGAGAACTAGTACTTGTGCATATAGCACCGACGCTTCCAAGTTTGTTACGAACTACCAGGATGATAAAAGTGAAGTTGGCAGCCCAAGAGTTGCAGCATTCTTGCTGCAATACTGGCGCTCACCACTTTTTGGCGTCGTTACCGAGTAAGCGTTAGAGTATTCTATGATTACTACTTTCTTGTATTTTCTATTGCGACATTTTGCTAATAGTTTATTTCGGCAAAAGTAGACTAGTCATTTCTTTTCTTTCAAAGTTCTGCATTTCCTTGCTTTCCTTGTCAATTCTATAAATTTCCATTCAGCAAGTTCATTTCAGCTAGTTGCAATTTGTTTTTTCCAATCACAATTTCAGTTTCTGCAGGTACTATCAGTGTGGGGAAAAAGAAAAAGAAAAAAACCAAAAATATTTCTTTTCATGCCTTGTAGGAATAGAGATAACTCAGGAAAATTTTTGCCCAACACCCCCACTATTTCACACAACCAACCTTCTCTCTTCTTCGGGGGTTGCGATCAAGAAGAACCCTTAGGTGAATAGCCAGACATATTTGAAGAAACTATAGGGAAAGAAGAAGAAGAAAACATTCCTCTGAAGCCAATGGCTGAAAACAGAAATGCTAGGGGAAATGGAGGAAGAATTGAGGATACCTTTCCCATTCGAGAGACCAATGGGGACACCAAAATGAAATATAAGTCCTTCAGCCCTACCTCACTTCCATGGCCTAACTACAGAAGATCCTAACACCTTCTTGTTTGAGTTTGTTGTCGTATGTCGAACTTATGACTATGCAGAAGACAAGCAAAAGTTGAAATTGTTCCCTTCTACTCTCAAGGACGCAACATTGCGTTGGTTCATGGGATTACCAGGAAATAGCATCACAACATGGGCTCAGATGCAGCAAGCCTTTAACAACAAGTATCGAGACTATTTTAGATCAAAATATACTAAAGAAGAAATCTTCCGAATGACCATGGGAAGTGATGAGTCCCTGGAAGACTACGAAGAGAGGTTCCAACTCAATTACAAAAGGGCCGGGTGTACACTTGACCCTGAGTCTCTGAAGTTGGTCTTGCTCAGGGGAATCCAGGAAGACCTTTTAGACACCCTCCATCTACTGGCCGGGGGAGACATTTACCAAATATCCTATGAGGACATAAAGACTGTTTTTAGAAACCATTCTAGAGCAGCCAGAAAGAAAGGTAGGGGGGGTCAACCCATAGCCAGTACCTCTTCTTCCAATTCATCCATTAAAGGGGAAATTGGAAGCATGCTGGAAGACTTCAAGAGTGAGATGTTGTAGACTCTTGCCATGCAAATGGATACCTTACATATCAAAAGAAAACAAGACGAAGCAGAGAGGGCTTTGGCCATTTTTTTCCCTAGATGCACCAAGAGGTATCCTAGGAATGAATGCCCATTGAAATCTATAGAGATCTATTCAGTCTATGAAGAAAATCATTCTACAGATAAGTGCCCTTCCTTGCCCGGTCTTAAAGATGTATACCAAGGGGCTGAAGGAGTCACCGAACATATCTATTACATAAACCAAAGGAGGTCGCATGGACCCAAACCATACCAGCAGGGGATGCAAGGGACATCTCAGGCATACTACCACCCCAACCAAGTCACTTCCATACCTTCTTGGGGCCCTCCTGCTCATCCTTCGTAGTCCACACCTCCTCCTTGGTCCTTCACATCTCAATATCGTGCCCAACCAGTCACTCATTCATTTCAACCCTATGCTCAGCCATAACCTCAGTGGAATGCATCTCTTCAGGGGTGGAGGCCCCAATACAACTCTCCTGCTGCTCTTTTGCCTCCACCACCTGCCTAACCACAACCGTTACCTTTTGCTCCACCAAGGCAACCCCAAATGCCTACCCAGCCAAATCTGAACCCGAACAACAGACAGGCTCAACAAGTGTATAGTGGGGAAACATCATGCCCAACTTATGCTGTGGAGATTCAAGAAATCAACTTGCGATCTAGGAAAGTTCTCCCAGATAGCCAGCCTCCACCCTGGGAGGTCGAGAAAGATAAAGAGAAAAGCGAACCTAAAGCAAATCCACCCTTTCCTGAGAGACTATCCATGACAATCCAGCCTACCCCAGAAGAGACTGAACTCCTGGGAGAATTGAAACATTTATGTGTGAAGATACCACTTCTCCAAGCCATAAAATATGTGCCTATCTACAATAGGTTGATCAAAGAGAAGTGCTTTAGGTATCCAAGAAGGCGCAAGAGAGATACCCCAACCATCAATGTCATAGGACAATTGTCTGACCTGATGTTGGGGCAGATAATCTGTCCAAAATATCTGGACCCTGGAAGTCCAGTAGTTGATGTCCACATCAATGGCACAATGGTCCCACATACCTTGATTGATCTGGGAGCTGCCATTAATGTGATAACAAAGGACACAATGCTCAAACTTAACCTCTAGGGCTCCTTGAGGAAGACCATGACAGTGCTGCAGCTAGCAGACTGCTCCACCATGACCCTAGAGTGGATTATGGAAGATGTGATGGTTTCCATTGATTCTTGGGAGTACCCTACTGATTTCTTAGTTCTCCAGACAAAGGCAAAGCTCACTGGGTATCCTCTCATCCTGGGAAGACCCTGGTTGGCTACGGCCGATGCCTACATCAGCTGTCAAGCTGGGAACATGACCATAAAGAATGGGCATATGTCCAAGTAGTTAACCCTATATCCTCCTGCCCAACCCTTGCTAGAACATGATCTACCTCTCTGGTTGGAGGAGGAGGATGAGGATGAAGTTTATTCTGCACTGCTTTGTGCATTGGAAATCGCCATGGGAGGAAAACCACAAGATGAGGATGATATGATTGAAAATTTGATTCAGAATCCACCTCCCAATGTATCACCATTAGAAGACATAGTAAGAGAAACCCAAAACAACCCCTCAACTGATCTTTGTGTGGCCGACCCTACTTCTCTCCGTGTCAAAAATATAGAGTTTGGCCCAGAAAGAACATTGAAAATCAATCCATCCCTATCTCCTTCCTAGGAGAAGGAGCTATGCAGCCTACTGAGAAAACATCTAGATGCCTTCGCTTGGAGTTATAAGGAGATGAAGGGAGTGCACACTGTTATCACTCAGGTTGTTCCCTAAAGTTGTAAGAAAGGGAATACGACCGAGGTAACCACAGACAAATCTTTTAGATACAGATTCTAGCCAATCTGCATCCAAAGAGGGCTCTCTCTTTATGATTTAGCTTTATTTTAAAGTGTGTTAGGATAGTTATGAAGTACAAAGGTTTTGTTTTGAGCTTGGTTGGAAGGATGAAGGTTCAATAGAACAGTGAGGTAAAGCTAGTAAGTTTCAGTCCATTGGGCATGATGGAGTCAAAGAAGGATAACTTCCTGGATTAGGTTTCTTAACAGAGGAGGTATCACAGAGCAAGGTACTCAAATATGGAACAATTTAAAGGCTGAAATTAGATGGAATGGAGTCAATGGGTGAAGGGCAGTTAATAATTCTTCATCACATTGAAAGAGGGAATATGGGGGCCATCTTAAGAAAATGGTTATAAATCTGCAGCCTTAGTGGGTCATTTCTAGCCTTTATCTCTGTGAACGTCCTTTTGATGTCAGAATCTTGCTTGGTGGCCTAGTGGATAAAACTTCCACACTATGTTGTATTTCTAGCTCCTGCCTATGTGAGCTATTTGATGTTTCCACCACTGGGAATGTCTGTTGGCTGGCTATCTTTTCCCCTTTTAAACTTTCAGTTGTTTCTTCAAAGATTTCCTCTTCTGACAGAGGATCCAATCTTTGCCTCTTTGCACCCGGTTGCTCTATAGGCCCACAGATAGGTGTGGCTTCTTCCCTGTCTCTTTTCTTGCCTCTTTCCTCATTTAGAGGAGTCTGTAATGCAAGAATCTCTGCTGCTTTGGTTTGGACCGGAGGAAATTGCCCCTACTGATCAGTCATTGCTTGCTGCTCCGTGTCTTCCACTTCCTTGCCCTTAGAAGACCCTATAACTGGTGTGTTGGTTTTTTGTACAGGCTGCTGTGAAGTTCCAGCAAAGGATGCACCCACTCCAGTTTGTTGAGGCAACTTGAAAGATACCTGTCCAAAAGAGTCCAGGTCAAGGGTATTTTCAAGATATTTCATAGCTTGCTCCATCTTTTCTTGCTCAGTAATTTCTTCTATTAATGTACCTCTACCCACTTATCCTGATTAGCAAACTCTTCAATTTCAAGGATCCTATGATGTACATAAGCCGATAGCCTGCCTGTTTCTTACTCTTCTGTCACTTATAAAGCTATTTGGGTCATATGGCACCCACCAAAAACTTTTCTTCAATTTAAGGTCTTCCCCTAACATCTTATCAGCATCTTCCCATGCCTCCCTCTTGTGGATGATAAAAGGGCCTAACTGGTTTTTATTCTCAGTTGAGCCTTTTTCTTTACATTGTAAAAGTGGGTTAAGTCTGAACAGATGAGCTGCCTGAAATATTCTAATGCAAATAGCCTCATAGGCACATACCTAGGCAACTTGAATGGGCATAATTCACATCCATATATTCTGATTTCAGTGTGATTCTGGTAGAGGTACCAGTCACCTATTCTGTAGCTTTTGTAAAGCTGCAAAATTTTCTTCATATCACCAGAAATTCTAGGAAGAGGAGCTCCTATTAATAGAGTGGAGGTTGGATGTACAAACAAGTCAATGAATTCACAGTAGGTATAAGGGGATTCATAAGTCTTATGGAAGACTGAGCTCCAAAAGATCACAGACCTCTGATTTCCTTTTGAATCTAATTTCCTGATGGGAAATGAAAAGCTGTCTGGCTGATAATATAGAAAAAGGTGGTATATGAATGAGGTGTACTTGAAGACTCCTTCCCTGTCCAGATTTATGAATTGCTCATTGATTTTATTGGCAATGAAAGAGGCATAGTCAAATTTGACAGCAGGGGGCTGTCCAGTAGTAAACATTGACAACATAACTAAGATGGTCTCATCAACATATTCACTGGTTTTGAATCCCAAGATAAAGGATATCATGTCAAGAATAAGCCTGCCAGTTTCAGTGAACCAGGAATGCACATAGGGAGGTGGGTATTCGGGCTGGCAATCTGGTTTCATGAATAATTGAGCAATCCAGGTTATCTCTGAGCTGGACAATTGAGAAGCTTTTTCAAGCAGATACCCCATGGAAAAAGGAGTAAGGGGCTGAGTGGGATGGAAGTGTAACATCTCATTGATAGATTCAGCAGTTATGTAAAAGAGAACAGTTTGGGATGGGGTCATAACTGCTTTACTGACAGGGTCATAGTTGGCACAGCATTGGTGAATAATATCTGGGAACACATTGACTGAGGGAAGGTAATACCTGGGAATATTAGATTCCCATATTCCATAGGTATCAGAGTTGCTCAGATGACTATTCCTAACTCGGCAAAATCCCTGGAGATGGTTCATATCACTAGATAACTCTTTTATCTGAAAATATCTATCAGCCAAGGGTAACCAATATAGGTCTTTATGAGGCGCATTGAGGGGTACGACGTTCAAGGTTGCGGGGACATCCATGTTTGGTTCTTGTGTTTTCAAACTGGAGGTCGGGTTTTTGTGGAAAAAATGGGTAAACAACAGTTCTGGGTGCCTTTCTCTGAGAACTACAGACTGAATTTAGCTTGAATTTGGCTCTTTGGGTAAAATTCACAGAGGAAAAAATGAAATTACCGGTTCGGAAAGCGAATTGGGGTAAATACCTGTTTTTTAGAGGCAAACCAGGTACTTCGCAGGTTAACCGACGAGCTGCAGAGCAGGAAGCTGAGATTTTCTTGGTCGGATGGCAGACTGGATGCTTGTGCAGTGAGCTGGACGTAATTTGCATGAAAATAGTTCACAGAGAGAAATGGGCGAAAATGACATTTCCTCGTGGTTTTAACAAAAATTTTGCTTTGGAGGGACTTTTTTGGCGTTTTTGGTCGGATGACATCAGCATGACGGGATAGTTTGTTGTGTAGCGAAGGGTATGGATGGGTGACGTGGTGGTGACGTCAGCGGGGGGTCAACAGGGGGGGGCGGTAAGCAGTTTTGGCCCGCACCGCTTATGGGCCAGAGTGGTTTCGGGCAGGGAGGCAGTGATCATAGCGGGAGGTTGGCGCGTGTCCCCGGTACAGCGGCAATACCGTCGGCTCCCCGGGAGTTAAAGTACAACAACGGAGTGGGGCGCGATATGATCTGGAGCCTTCCGATGGGAGGGCGCTGATTGGACGGTTGGCGCTCGTTGGAGGTGGTGGAGGGTTAATGCGTGGGGCCCATGTAATTTAAACAATGATTTAACAATTCTCGGGGCGATTCTTATTGGTTTGCGGGGTGTTTACATTAGGTTATTAATTAACCAAATGTTAATTAATCCCGATGTTGTGCGGATAGGGTTATGGTTCTTAAAGGTTTCAGATAAACCTTTAAATCCCGAATCACATAATGATATGGTTTATATTTAAACCGAAGCGGGATATTAGAATATAGGGGTTTTAGGTATATTAATAATATATGGGAAAGGGGAAATTATACAAGGGATTTATATAATAAGTTCATTGGTTAATATGAATATGATTGAAAGCAAGCGCTAAGTCTAATGTTTGAAAAACTTAGGCCAAGGGAATGAAAAAGGTTTTACACAAGAAATGTGGCTTTGTGCCCAAAGTAAGAATGTGGTTTTACTTAGGCTCTTTCATGAAATGAGATGGAGTGATTTAGGGGATATTGAGCAGATCTCAATATCTCTGGGGGGATATTAGTAAGTGATCTGGGAAAAGGATGGAGGGGAGTTAGTTATGCTTTGCTTGATCTTCACCCAAACATCTGCCATGGTACCTGTGATAGAAGCAAGATTTAACATTCTGAGACACAAAACCTATCACAAGTTTCTTGCTGCAACACCAAAACTGCCTACCCAACCTACTGTACCTAACATTTTTTCTTCTTTTTCATTGGGTGCACTTGGACTGGCAAACCCTCACAAATTTTCTTTTCTTTACATGATAAACCTATCTAAATCTACCCTTATTTCTTCCAAGGGCTCAGATTAAGCAGTTGAGCTCCTTTGCTTCTCTACCTAACTATTTATCTGCCAAGTTTAAACAGTTTGGACATATTTCTATTCTCTATCACTAAAACAAGTAAATTCAAACATGAACTAGCCAAGATTGAGTTGTTTGTCCATTCATCAATGGTGGCATAAGTCAACAAGCTGCACACCATCAGATTATTGCAAAAATAGAATAGTAGTGGCATTTTGAACTTGCACACTTTCCTGGTCCTTTTCATTTGGGGTTCATTTCTTTTCTTTTTTTTGACCATTTTATTCTTTTCACCCATTGATTTTTCTTTTAGGGTATACCCTCTTTTCATTTTTTAATATTTTGATTTTTTCAAAATATGGAAAACCTTTACAGCAAGAAGAGGTATGTACATATTGCAGAGCTAATCCATTCAATCATGAAATATGATACCTATTGGTATAGGAGCATAACACACCCTTCAGTATGTACTCATCATATATAAATCAAGGAAGATTGCAAGCTAGCTAGCCAGCCTCAAAGGAGGATGAACCCAACACTTAAATATATTGTTAAAGAAGAACTGCAGAAATTGCTGGATGCAGGATTCATCTATCCCATTTCTGATAGTGAATGGGTCTCTCCTTTGGTGCTAGTGCCAAAGAAAAATGGTAAGTGGAGAATCTGTGTCGACTATCGGGAATTGAACAAAGCCACTAAAAAGGACCACTTTCCTTTACCTTTCATAGATCAAGTGTTAGACGGTCTGGCAGGGAAAAAGTTTTCTCCTTCCTAGATGGGTTTAGCGGGTACAATCAGATTCAAATCAGTTCGAAAGAACAAGATAAGACCACTTTCACTTGTCCTTCGGGTACCTTTACATACCGAGTCCTTCTTTTTGGTTTTTGCAACGCTCCAGCCACTTTCCAAAGAGCGGTATTGAGTATATTTTTTGAACTGGTTCATGATGCAGTAGAAATATACATGGATGATTTTACTCCTTATGGCTCTGACTTTCAAGAAGCTTTATCTAACCTAGGAAAACTTCTAGATAAGTGTATTGAGATGAACCTATCCTTCAGTCTGGAAAAATATGAATTCTTGATGACTGAAGGGACTGTGCTAGGTCATGCAATATCTCAACAAAGACTACAGGTGGACCCCAACAAAATTGCCATCATCCAAAGGGTCCCACCTCCTCAAAAGGTGAGAGATGTCAAAAGTTTCCTAGGATTAGCTGGATATTACAGGAGATTCATTAAAGACTTCAGCAAGATAGCATCTCCTTTTTTTGGCCTCTTAGGCAAATATGTTGAGTTCATATGGTCGGAAAATTGTCAAGAAGCCTTAGATACCTTGAAGAGAAAGCTAGTGACTGCCCCAATTCTCAGAGGCCCACACTGGGCCCTTCCATTTCACATTCACACAGATGCTTTGAACAAAGCAATAGGAGTAGCCTTAGGACAAATTGATGAAAAGTTACCTTATGCCATATACTTTATAAGCAAAAACTTGTTAAAGGAAGAGTTGAACTATACAGTGATCGAGAAGGAACTCCTAGCTGTCGTGCATTCCTTAAACAAATTCAGACATTATATCACAGGCTATCAAACCTTTATGCACACTAATCATGCTGCAATTAGATATTTAATGAACAAACCAGATGTAAATGCTCGCATTATTAGATGGTTTCTTTTACTGCAGCAGTTTGATTTGACAATTATTGATAAGCCTGGTAAAGAGAATGTTGTTGCTGACTTTTTGTCTAGAGTGAATTTGCCTGCAGGTGAAGAAGGAATGGTGGATGACCAAATTCCAAATGAACATGTGTTTTCTATATCAGTACTCTCTCCATGGTTTGCTGATATAGAAAACTACCTGGTTTCAGCACATCTCCCACCACACCTATCCTCAAAAGAGAAGGGCAAGATAGTAAGGAAAAGCGCCCCTTTCACCTGGATTGGAGGCAATCTCTTCAAACTTGGCCCATATTAGATCTTGAGAAGATGTGTCAGGGAGGAGGAAGTCTTTAACATCCTCCTGACTTGTCATGACGGGCCTTGTGGAGGTCATTTTGCAACAAAAAGAACCACCTTCAAGATATTGCAAGCAGGCTACTACTGGCCCACTCTTCATCGGGATGTGAGGAGATACACGAGCCAGTGTGATCGGTGTCAGAGGATGGGGAAACCCACTCCAAAGGATGAAATTCCCATGCAACCTCAAGTGACCTTTGAGCCATTTGAGAAGTGGGGCATGGACTTTGTGGGGCCTATCAACCCCCCTTCAAAGCAGAAGCAGTACATCATTGTGTGCACCAACTACCTGACAAAGTGGGCAGAGACAAAAGCAATCAAAGCAACGACAGAGGAAAAAGTAGCTGAATTTTTGAGAGAAAACATATTCTACAAGTTCGGGTATCCGAGAGAGTTGGTCATAGACCAAGGCAGTCAGTTCACTTCCAGCCTGATTGAAGACCTGCTCACACATCATAAGATCAAGCACATGACTTCCACCCCTTACCATCCACAAGCCAATGGGCAAGTGGAGGTCACTAACAAAGCATTGGAAGGGATCCTAACCAAGGTAGTGAGCAGCAACAGAAAAGACTGGGCGGACAGATTAGTTGAGGCCACTTGGGCCTACAACACAACATGGAAGACCACCACCGGGTTCACACCCTATGAACTAGTCTATGGGAAGAAGGCTTTGTTGTCAATGGAGTTTGAATTAAATACCCTACGGATGGTAGCTCAGCTGGACCTAGACCTCATCCATGCACAGAAGGAGAGATTACTTCAACTCAATGGATTGGATGAATACAGATCACAAGCCCTTCTCCATACAGAGGTAGTTCAGCTTTAGAGAAAGATATGGCATGACAAAAATATCAAGGAGAAGCAATTCCAAGAGGGAGATTGGGCACTACTCTATGATTCAAGGTACAAATATTTCAAAGGAAAGCTGAGGACAAGATGGTTGGGACCCTACACTATGTAGAAATGTAATGACAATGGTTCATTTCTGATCAGAACCATTGATGATGAAGCCATCCCCATGCTTGTCAATGGACATCGGTTGAAAGTCTACAAGAAACCCCTCTCCAAGTGAGAGTTTATTGAAGATTTGAATAAAACAGTGATGGTAGTGGAGCATGTCTTAGCTTCCACTTCACCCACTCACTAAAGAAAAGAAAAAAATAGAAAAATAAGGACTCAAGTGAAAACCTCCATGAGGTGCTTGAGTCCCATCATTGGGTTGAAAACCTCTTCTGAGGCGGCCCAGTGATGTAAAAAAAAAAAAGGAAAAAGAATAAGATCCCTGGGTGAAAACCTCCCTTAGAGGCACCCAGGGTAGGCAATTAAGGTGAAAACATCTCTGAGGCACCCTAGTTGTTTTCGAAAAGAAAAAGAAAAAAAGAAAAGAAAAAAATGAATTTTTGTTGCATTGCAGATTTGCAGGAGGACTACAGGAAGCAGAAGAAGATGCCAATGGAACCCTAACATTCGCACCAGCATCCATCTCACCTTCTCCACACCTTCCTCCATCATATTTGGCATCTCTTTCACCCCACTGTACCTTTTTTTTCCAAAACTGTGTTTTCTATAGGAGGCTCTGTGTTTTCTACAGGAGGCTCTTGTAGGAATTACAAAGAGCCAAAAGTGTCTACAGAAGGAAGTTTGAGGGACCAGGAGAGCTTCATGAGGAACTTATCATCCCTCTTACCACCTTCAAGCCTCCTTGCCATCATTTCCAAGCCTATATCACACCCCAAGCATCATTTTTTTCCTGTCCAAGAAAAAAAAACACAGAAAAACAATTTTTTAGGTTTTGAAAAAAAAACAAAAAAAGAGAGGAAAAGGCACCAATAACCTTACCTGAAGCTTACCTACCATCCCTCCATCATTCATGACACCTCTGGCATTATTCTCAAGCTCCAAGCACAGGGAAAAGCTGAAGTTTCAAGGGGAGAAGCAGCTACAGGAGCTCCTGTAGGAATTCCTGTAGCAGCTGATCCCATAGAAGTCCAGCACCAACAGCAAAAGAGTGCACATCTGAAGGTTGGAAAGGCACATGCAGCTCAGCTCCAGCAAAAGAAGAACCTGCAAAAGTACACAACCACACATTAGCTAGCAGAGACAGCATGCATGAAGAAGAATGAAGGCATGCAGTAGAGAGAGCCACAGCACCTCACAGCAAATACACTCGGATCACAGGTAAGTAACTAAGTCACTCCTCTATTTGCATTTGTGTAATTAAGAGTCATATGAAGGCAACGAGATGGTTGAGATTGAACGAGGGAAAGGTGGCTAGTTAACTTTTCCACCTTCATTTAGTTGACTCCACTTATCCGAGATGTCACCCACAAGTGCGCACAATCAACTCAAGCAAAAGGTGCAAAGGATAGGTAGTGGGGAAAGAGTGAACTCCAATGAAATAATGAGGGATGATTATGAGGAAGGGCCATGATGACAAGGTAGGTGGGGACCAATGGTCCGAATATGGCCAACATACACCTTGCCAACTCAGCACTCATAACCGAAAATATCCATAAAGGGTAATGAGCATCCCCCCCGCGTATTCGCACCACCTTTTCTTCATTTCCTCCTCGTAACTCAGCCACAACAGTCCTATTGTTCCCCCACAGCATTGTAACCACCATCCTCCATCGATTTCCTTCATATTCTTGCTCTCGGTGTTGTCTACAGGAGCACCTACAAAAAATCTACAAGAGGGACAGCGAGCTTCTACAAGAGGGGCAGTGAGCCATTTTGAAGGGAGAAAACACGATTTTTGGCACGAATTTCAACCTGAAGAGGTAGGGTTCATGCATGCCCCCTGTTGAATATCAATATATGAAAGAAGTGATCTCAATGTGAGAATGAAATAATTCTTTAGGAGGGCAGAAAATACATTAAAAAAAAAAAAAAAAAAAATCTGTTTATTTAAAAAAAAAACCAGTCTCCTCTGTTTTTTTATTATTTTATTTTTTCAAAACTCTCTGTCTCCACCTCCATATTTGGTTTTAAAAAATCACAGGCAGTATGACAGGAGGGTTTATGAGAAGGGAGCCCACTAACTCCACTAGGCTCCATGCACATCCTCAAGTAGTGGACATATTCACAAGGGCAAACTGGATGAATTTCTTTGAGAAATTCTGAGGGTTTGATGAGGAGATTGCCCAAGAATTTGCTCTCTCTTTGGTCCCTCACACAAGAACACATGCCACTATAACCATTAGAGGCCTCTCCATCGAAATAACCCCAGAATTCATCAGTAGGGTCACTACCCTTCCTCTTGGGCTGCCTTGGAGTAAAGATGAGAAACCAATTGGCCAGGCTACCAAGAAGAAATTTTTCCAAAATAATGAAACCCCTGTTGAAGATAAAAATGGAATTAGAAGGGCTAGTATACCATATCCCTGGGATGAGGTTAGCTACCAAATAATCAAATACATTTCTTGTGAGGGGAGGCACAACATTGTCTATGGTTATCATTTCAGAATCCTCCATGACTTGAGGTATGGCATGGATACCCCAGCACCTCAAAAGCTCAGTATCCCTTATTTTCTCCTTCAGTCCCTCATTGACTCTAGCATCAAGGTACAAGCAGGAAATTCAAGGTAGTTAGCTCACCATGGCTTAATCAAAATCCTAGTAGAGGAATCCCTCCATACCTTTACACTCCCTATAGCATGGGAAGTTTTCCGAAATATGACAGCTGAGGATAACATAAAAGAATTAACCTATGATGTCAGACCTACTAGTAGTGAGGAGGAAGAACAACAAGGAGGAGAAGATGAAGCCAGTGGTGACACAGCAGAGCGAGAAAGGAAGGAGGAAGGAAAAGAAACAAAGAAGGGAAAAGTTGAGGAGACAGAAAAAGAGATAGGAAAAGAGACAGAAGAAGGAGAAAAGGAGGCAGAGAAGGTAGAGCAAGGAGAAGAGTCCCCTGGGACTTTGGAAAGAGAGGCAGCAGCTGCCCTCACTACCCTCAATACACCAATCAAGCCAAAGCAAAAGAGGAAAAGACAGGCCTCCATGTATTTCAAGGCAAGGAAGAGCACAAGAATTAAAACAGGCAAACCTCAGCCCTCTTCAAAAGTTCCCATTACCATTGAAGATTCACCATCTGCCAAGGTGAAAGAATCTCCTTCCAAGACACCTATAACATATGAAAGGGGGACTCCAAGATCTTCTACATGGAAGGGAAAGGCAATACTACAGGACCCAAAACCAGACCTACAGGAGGCTGAAACAGTCCTACAAGAGACACTATCCAAACTACAGGAGACCCAAAAGCTTGAGGAAAGGATAGGAGGACAGCCAGAGGTGAAAGAGGAAGCACAAGAGCTACAAGAACCTGACCCCTAGCCTAGTCTTTCCTCCTATTACAATCTACTTGAGGGAGGCAGGATAATCCCACAGAAATTTGCAATTCCACTGTTTTTCAAATTAGAGAAAGAAAGAGTGAGAACACATAGGTGGATGCAGATAGCCAAATCCAAAGGAGTTGAGGATGTTGGCCATATGGAAAGCAAACTCAGGGAAATGGGTAGAGAACTGAGTGCTCTCAGAGACAGAGAAGCCATCATTCGAAGCCACCTTGAAAATGAGAATGAAATCCTAAGGAGGCAGCTGCAAAAGAAAGAGACTCAGCTGGCATACATGGCCAGCTTATCCATGGAGGCATTACAATGTAGAACACCAACCAAATATTATGGCCTCTATCTGAAGGACCAATGGCTTCAATTCCAAATAAAGACTTTGGCACAAAGAGGCACAATGCCTTTCCAAGACTACAGGCAGTTCATGGACCTGTGTGACCAAAGAACCTCGGAGGATAAAGCAAAGATGGCAGAGTTCTACCTACACAACATGGCCCTCACAGACATGAATGTGTGGGACCCCAATGCCAAGCTAGGGGACCTACAATTAATGGCCATGGCCTCATGGATGAACCATGAAGAATTGAGAGCAGCATAAATGAAAAGATTGATGATAAAAGAGTAGAATGAGCCATTAATGATAAGCGCTGAGCCATCAGATCCTATATCACTCATCAGCACACACAACCTGCTTGCCAATGACCCTCAAATTGCCCCTAAATATCTAACCAATCAGGCACAAGCCATTGCACACTTTGAAGATATGCAAAGGCTACTTTGGGATGACTGTGTGCATGCATGCATGAGGAGATGGAACACCTTACCTCACAATTTGCAAATCATGGAATACCATTCCCCCATGAGGCTGAAGGAGGCATTGAAAAGAGTGCCAATGTAGAAGCACTCCATGCAAAGGCTGAAGGTCAACTGGATTGGCCTCCAACTGAGTCCCCCACTCCTATTAGGCATGCTGGAAGGCAGAAGAGAAGAACAAGAGGAGGAGCAGTGGAAGGACATAGAAAGAAAGGCAAGGTTTTATGGAGAACATGAGCAGAGCACAGCAGAGGCCTGGGATGCTAGGGAGGCCACCAAGGCCATAAAAGATGAGGATATTGACTAAGTTGCTCAGAGGATGAGCAACACCTTCAGTATGGGGGTGATGATGAGCCTCATAAATGGGTAATTATATGGGCTCATTTTACCTCCTAACTTAGTCAAATCAACCATTCTCTTAGCTTATTGTATGATTTTCTGATTATATTTATGCTATAGAGTGAGTTGAGTTAGTTATGATGCCATGTGGTCTAACATGTATTTAATGCAGATTATTAATGGATTTGGAGGTCAAAGTCAAGGATCCAATGGTAAAATGGCAACAATAAATCGAATTAGATAGAGGAGAGGACTTATAGGAGGGAAACCCCCTCACTTATTACTCCTCACTTTGAATTCCCCTTCAGTCAACTCGGAGTACAAGCAGCCAAATCATGCACTAGAAGGCAGTCGAGCAAGTGGAGGATGACTGATAGTTATCTCGAGTTTTGGGAGCCAAGCCTCCCTGATCTTAAGGAATCTGTTGTAGCTTCAGGTGTATAAGTAGAGAGGCCTAGGGCCTCACTAGGGTCGAATTTTTTTCTTATCTAAACTCTGCTTAAATTTCAAGCTTATTATCCTGTGACAGTTTTATGTAATCTTGCTATTCTTTGATAATGAAGATGGAATTCTTTTTGAGCTAGCACTAAGTTACCTCAGAGGGCTGAAGCTCTTAGGTTAGGGCCCAATCCAAGCAATCAAGATTCTCTTTACTTGTATTTGTATGCTTTACTTTAGTTTGTAGATTAATTTGTTGTTAGATGTATTTTTCTTTTATGGTTAAGAATAGGTTGCTTTTGGTGATTTAGTAGTTTTCTTCCATTTTTGCTTTCTGTAGGAGGTTAAGCAGTGATCATAAAAGATTTAAAAGGCTAGAAATAGTGCCTTGGCCTCTATTCCTCCCTATGGGACCATGATTTGAGGCAAAGACTCTCTTGCTGCCCCAAAAACACAAATTTTCATCATCCATAGGACTTCTAGTGTTTGCAGCTTTTTAGTAGGTTAATAGTCCAGTTTTCTTTGCTTTAGATCTTCTTTATCATGTTCACTTCCTGATTTACAATAGTCCTTTTTCATGCTTTCCATGCTTGCAGCATTTCTCAGCATTTCCTTTCATAGATCATAGTTTAGACCATTTTAATGCAAAAATCTGTTTTTCCTAAATGCACTCATTTCATTTGTTGCTTGATCTTCTTGGTTGACTGTCAGTTCCCTTGCAGAAGATCTCTTCCAGAAGTAGGCTAGCTTATCAGCAATCACATCCTCCATATGATCCATGCCCTACAGATCTCCCAAACCTCACCTCAATTCTAGCCTAGTTTCCTTCATTTTTCATAGAACTTCTTCATCTCTCCTTGAGCAAACCCAATCATCTTTCTCTCTCCCGGTGGTTCATGGTAGACCTTAGGTGCTCTAACACCTCACCCCAACCTTCATCCACCTTTTCCACCCACTCTCACACCCTCAAAATAGCAGAAATTGCTCTCGGCCTCCTCCTGTAGGCCTCCTGTAGTTTCCATGTTTTCCTCCTGTAGTTTCCATGTGTCCTCTTGTAGTTTTTCCTGTAGGCTTTCTTTTGAAGACCGAGTGTGGAAAATCTTCCAGAAGGCCACATAAGACCTCCTAGGACCCATTCACACCATCTTCCATCCTCCAAAGCTCCAAAACCACCCTTTAACACCACCTGTTCACTACCACACTCACACATAATAAATTAGATGCATGTCAAATTCACATAAAAACACATAAAAATCCAAAAATATGTTTTTTTCTTATTTACTTCTAGAAATAGCATGGTTAGATTTTGTTTGCTTTCTTGAGTAGGTAATGGCAATGCTTTCATGGTTTTCATAGTGTTTCTGACCAAATTAGAATTAGCTTGTTAATTAGGGTTTACTAGGTCTTGCTTTACATTCCAGTCTTTTTTTTCCTTTCTGCAATTAGAATAGATTCTGTAGAGTAATATTTCATTCTTTCATCACACATAGAGCTTCTTCTGAGATCTATAGAAGTTCGCTTGAGCTCCTAGTGAACTTGCGCCGACTGACCAAGTGACAACCTGTAGTGAGAACTAGTACTTGTGAATATAGCATCGACGCTTCCAAGTTTGTTACAAACTACCGGGTTGATAAAAGTAAAGTTGGCAGCCCAGGAGTTGCAACATTCTTGCTGCAATACTAGTGCTCACCAGCATCCAATACCATGGACCAAAAACCATCATGTCCAAATAACATGTGCGAAAATCATGCACAAAACCATAGGTGGGTCCGCCCAACCAAACATAGGTTCCAAAACCAAAATTTTCTGGGGCGTTGCCCTGGACCCCATAGAGTGGGGTTACCTGCACCCCTCAAACCCCCTGTGACTCCCCTCGCTACACAATCGGAGAAATGAAGGGGGGCTCCACCCCCCTCTAACCCCCCGGTTCACTACGTAGGTTAGTCGTGGAAAGAATATAACACAACCCAACATTCTCCCACTTGTTGTTTTCTTTCCACAGGGGGCCACAGGAGAGCTTAGTCATTTTTCCAGCCCGGAAATGCCCATTATTTCTCTACACCAAGAGAAATTCTCAAAGCTCACATATTTTGTCAATGCATCTACAGTATTCTTCAAAGTGTCCACCTTTACGAACAACACCTTTTTGTCTTCTATCATATCCCTCACAAAGTGATACTGAACATCAATGTGCTTTGTCTTTGAATGATATGCAGCGTTCTTTGCCAAGAAAATTGCACTTTGGCTGTCACAGTCTATCCTTATAGCTCCCTATACTAACCCCATACTTGAACACAATCTCTGCAACCAAACTGCTTCCTTGCTTGCATGAGTGGCTGCCATGTATTCTGCCTCTGTAGTTGATAGTGCCACTACAGATTGTTTCTTACTCATCCAACTAACTGCACCTCCAAATAGGTTAAACACATACCCACTCGTATATCTTCTCTAATCCAAATCTCCAACCCAGTCTTCATCAACAAAGCCACGAATATCCAACACTCTGTCCAATCCTGGTCTTCCTTGGTAGCACAAAGCATAATCACTAGTGCCATGCAAATACCTGAAAACCCACTTCACTGTTGTCCAATGCTCCTTTCCTAGTTTTGACATAAACCTGCTCAATACTCTGACTGCATGTGCAATGTCTTGTCTTGTATAGACCATTGCATACATCAGGATATTGACTGCACTTGCATATGGAAGACAGGACATGTCCTCTTCCTCTTCTTGTGTCCTGGGACACTGTTCAACAAATAACTTTACACCTACAGGAATAGGAACCTTCACAGGTTTACTATCCTGCATATTAAACCTCTGCAGTATTGTCTCGACATACTTCCTCTGGTTTAATCAAAGCTTCCTCTTTTTCCGTTCTATTTTAATTTCCATGCCCAAAATATAGTTTGTAGCACCAATATCTTTCATGTCGAATTTGGAGGACAATTGGGTCTACAAATCTTGGATAATTTTTTTGTCATTTCCAAACAGCAACATATCATTCACATATAAGACCAGATAAATAACACGGTCACCAATTAATTTAAAATATACACAGTGATCTGCTTTGCTTCTGGTGAAGCCAAGTCCCCGTATAGATGTATCAAATTTCTGATACCACATCCTTGGTGATTGTTTTAACCCATACAGAGACTTCTTTAACTTGCATACCAGTTCTTTCTTACCCTTCACCGCAAAACCTTCAGGTTGCTTCATGTAGATCTCCTCTTCCAGATCCTCGTGAAGAAATGATGTCTTCACATCCATCTGTTCTACCTCAAAATCAAAAGCATCAGCAATAGATAACAGTAATCTAATAGAAGTTACCTTGGCAACAGGAGAAAAAATATCACCAAAATCAATTCCCAACACCTGCGAATAACCTTTTGCTACCAACCGAGCTTTGTATTTCTCCACCTTTCCTTATGCATCTGTCTTCTTCTTGAACACCCATTTACTACCAATGGGTTCCCTTCCAGCCGGCAACTCCACCAAATCCCAAGCCTCATTTTTGTGCAAAGATGCAATTCATCAACCATGGCCTCTTTCTAGAGTTTTCCATCCTCTGAATCTACTGCTTCCTTCACAGTTCTAGGATCATCATCAGTAATAGATAAAGCAAAATTTGAACAAAAAGCAGATGGACTATACCTTTCTGGCTGCCTTCTTTCTCGAACTGATCTTCTCATGCCATGATTTTGTGGCTCTTCATCTTTTGATTCCTCCTCTGTTATAGATTCGGATTCTTCCTCCTTTAGCTCAAACTCTATCTTCTCAGGTTCCTTTGGTTGGACTTCATGTTTAATAACATCTTTCACCTCTCTGAACACCACATCTCGGTTGTACACAACCTTCCTTGTCACTGGATTCCAAAGCTTATAACCCTTTAAACCATCCTTATACCCAATAAAGATGCACTTTTCAGATTTACTATCCAACTTTGTTCTTTTCTCCTTTAGAACATGTACATATGCATCACATCCAAATACCTTCAGATGTGAAAGAGAGGGTTTCTTACCAGTCCATATCTCTTGTTGAGTCTTGTCCTCCAATGATGATGAAGGTGACCTGTTGATCAGGTAACATGCAGTCTCCACCGCCTCTGCACAAAATTCCTATCCTAACCTGGCACCACTGAGCATGCTTCTTTCCCTTTCCATCAACATCTTGTCCATTCTTTCTGCAACTCCATTTTGCTGAGGTGTATATGGAGTAGTCTTCTGCCATGATATACCACACTTTTTACAGAATTCTTCAAATTCCTTACTTCAAAACTCTCCATCGTTATCTGACCTCAGCACCTTTATCTTCTTCTCTGTCTGGTTTCCCACCAAAGCCTTAAATTCTTTAAACCTGTCAAAGACTTCAGATTTCTTCTTAAGGAAATATATCCATGTATTCCTTGAGAAGTCATCTATAAATGATACATAGTACATAGACTTACCCAGTGATGGAACCTTCACAGGTTCAAACACATCACTATGCACAAGCTCCAATATTTGTTTCGCCCTCTTACCACCAGAGGGGAAACTCACCCGATTCTGCTTCCCATATACACAATTTTCACAGAAATCAAAATCCAGAGAGATATTACTCATACCTTTACCATGAAGTATTTGAAGGCCCTTCTCTCCAATATGTCCAAGCCTTTGATGCCACAACATGGTATTCTCTCCAGATACCACTATATTTTCTGCTCCACTTTCAGGAACCATAGAACTGTTGTACCCATCAACAACCGTGCTACCTTGCAGCTTGTACAGAGTTCCAACCCGAACTCCCCAAATCAATACCAGTGCTCCACAAACCATCTTGCAGGTATCCTTCTCGAACACTGTTTTTACACCTGCATCATCCAACTTGCTTATAGAAATGAGATTTCTGGCCAATGCAGGACTATGCAGGACACCCGAAAGCGTTCTAACCCTTCCACCTTGCAACTTCAACTTTACTTTTCCGCAACCAACGATTCTAGCCTTCCTATCATCCCCTATGAAGACATCACCACCATCATATTTCTCATACTCGCAGAACCACTCTCTATGGGGAGTGAAGTGAAAGGATGCACCTAAGTCAATCAACCATGCCTCATGATCTACATGTGTACTTGAAGAAGCCAAGTACACATCCCCACCTTCATCTGAGGTGGTTTTTGCCTCTGTAGAAGGAGCATCATCAGATCCCTTTCCTTTATCAGGAGCTTTAGATTTACAGTCCCTTTTGTAGTGCCCTTCCTTTCCACATTTCCAACACACCACCTTTACAGGTTTTCCTGGAGATTTAGATCTCCATCTAGATTTAGATCTCCCACTCGATGATTTATTTTTGTTTTTGTTCTGGGACCATCCTCGTACTGACAAGGCATCACCATTCTAGCTCTCCATATTTTTCCATCTCATCTCCTCCATCAGCAAGGATGAGACTATTTCATCAAACTGCAAGGCAGTTGCATTGCTACCTATTGCAATAACCAGACTATCCCATGAATCTGGTAGAGAACACAACAAACTGATGCACTTATATTCATCTAAAATTTTAATATCAACAGATGCTAACTGACTTACCACAGTATTAAATGCGTTCAGATGCTCTGTCACCGAGTCTCCATCTTTCATCCTCAGGTTATACATCTTTTTCCGCAGGAACAGTTTATTCACCAGAGACTTAGATTGGTACAAAGTCCCTAACTTGTCCCAAAAAGCCTTCACCATAGCTTCCCCTGATACATTCAGCAATACTGAATCTGAGACACACAATCGTATTGTGCTCTTTGCCTTCTGATCCAACTTCTTCCATTCTTCATCGAACACTCCCGTTGGTTTAGTACCCAGATCTACTGCGATCCACTGATCTTTATCCACCAATAGATCCTCCATCTTGAGTTTCCATAACTCAAAACTCTGACCAATAAATTTCTCGATCTCTATCTTTCCACAGATCACCATCTTCTTTCACCACCAGAATTGATCTCGCAGATCTCCCACTGAACAGGGTCTACCAAAGGCCCGAGCGAAACCCCTCAACAATAAAGGAGTCCCCTTGAAGCCAAAACAACTCTGATACCAAATGTAGGTTTTAACCCCATACAAAAATTACCTGCATACGAATTCTAAAACACATAAAATAAACAATGAGAGAGAATAATACATAAAACACATATACACAGAGATTTTCCCCTCAATCCCAAAACCTAGACTACCAACTTGATTTTTCATTATATTCCTTTCAATGTTACAATACATATTTATACATGCCAAAGCATCCAATACCATGGACCGAAAACCATTGCGTCAAAAATCATGTACCAAAAACCATCGCGTCCAAATAACATGTGCGAAAACCATGCACAAAACCATAGGTGGTTCTGCCCAACCCAAAATAGGTTCCAAAACCAAAAAATTTCGGGGCGCTGCCCTGGACCCCATAGAGTGGGGTTACCTTCACCCCTCAAACCCCCTGTGACTCCCCTCGCTACGCAATCGGTGCAACGAAGGGGGGGCTCCGCCCCCCCTCTAACCCCCCAGTTCACTACGTAGGTTAGTCATGGAAAGAATATAACACAACCCAACATCTTGCTCATCCTTATCCTTCCCACTTGCTTTCCCGATCTGCGTCGTGTCCTCCTTTGTCGAAGTATCCTCCATTTGCGTCTCCAACATAGTGATCCACTCCACGCACCATTGTTGTATCTGTGTTAGGAGATCAGCTTTTGTTACTAAATATGGCAGGGGATGCCATGTCTTCCTTTTGTCCCTGCGAACCTGTATGTAAATTATGTGGAAGTTAGCCTTAAACTTTGCAACAGAGTTATACCACTCGTATAGGCTCGGTGAACGGCAAGAGTGTTGGTTCACCAACATGTGTAAGTTCATATGGTATAAAATGAAGAACATTATGTTATCTTGTACTCACATCAGATTAGTGGTATACCACAGCAAGGCATATCGCGCGGCTTCGCAAACATCTGAGGCTAGCGGAGGGAAATACGATACTTTCGACTCTCTCCATGCAAGCATCACAATTATCAGAATTAACCATGCGTAGTGAAATGGACTACCTTTCTCCTGAGCCTCGCAACAGTCATCCAGAAACTCTTGGCATATATATGTGGCCCAGTTATACTGAACCCCATTAGTGCACTGCGTAGCTAATGAAACCACCAATGTAGGGACTTCATTAGCCCGAAACTTTCTCATGATTTTTCTAGCCAATATATGTGTTGCAAAGTGAACTCCCTGGTCATTGATCAAGTTGATATCATAACCTCGCTTCCCTTTCGTTAGTCCAAAACTCTTCTTCATGTTACCTACTGTGGCTCTATCTTGATCTTTCCCAACAAACTCCTCCGCAGGGCTCATCCCTTACTAAGGCAATCTTTTGATTATTCATATTAACATTGGGTTAATAGGGATCCTCTTCCCCATCCACAGGCATCCATCGTGCACCAACACGAGCAGTTGTTTCACACAAGCTATGCTTCCTGGACTTCTGTCGAAGTGCGACACATTCAACATATTCAACAAGTCCAACTATGCCAATCCAACCGCCCACTGCTGTAGTTCTAACCTTGTCACACCACTCTTAGGGTAGAGCACTTGTTTTAAGTATTTGTCTGGTGTGAACTGCAAATATTTCTTTCTGTCGTTGAAATCATTGTCTACGAACTTAAGTTACAGAATCTTTCCAAGGTTTTCTCCAATAAATCACACTGACTCTAGCAATAAAGGTGTGAAGGTGCCATACTTTTCATCCTTCGACTTTGTCACTGGTTTTGCGTCTATTTTTCTTGGTGGAATATACGGTGGGAGAGGCGACATAAACATTGCGCCATCTGTTTCCATTCACAATCACTCTGCTTCTTCCTCACTATCTCTCACATGTTTGGACTCTTTCTGATGCTCAACAATTCAGAAACAAAACCATTTGTTGGCTTGATTTGGGTTGACCCATGTTCAATATATACTGCAAACCAAAAAAATCCTTGATCACTGACCCTTTCGGCAATGACCTGCAAGCATATCCCAGTCTCACTCGAAGTGACTATGGGAGGATATAGAACTAGGTTTTTGTAGCCTTGAAGGACTAGGAGATGTGGTATTATTATGTTATCTTATTCTTAGAATTTATAAGTTACTTCTCCGTGTTAGATTAATCACTTAAACATGCCATATAAAACCATAAACTGTCACTGTGTTGAAGTAAAATGAAATTGTAATAACTACTACTCTACAACATATAATAAGCAAATATACACATCAAAACGCCAAATTAACATGGTTCTCCCCAGTGTAAGGCTACGTCCACAAGAACTATTACTTAATATAATGAATCTTTGAACAACAACCAGTTCTTGGCTTGTGCACTAAGCTGCGGGTTGTCTGCGCACCCAACTGCAAAATCTTCTCCAGGCCTCTGTGCACTCAGATGTAGAGCCTCTCCTTTGCAACGAAGGGACTGTTAGGAGGAAGATTTGATGGAGCTCTAGTTCAGGGATTTGGTGTGGAAAATCACTGATAAGAGGGAAGATCGGGAAGACCCTATGAGAAGACATATTTGAGGAGCAAGAGGGCCACTAGAGAGCAAAATTTTTAGCCTACATTTCATCACCTTGTAGAAGTCAAGAATGGTTGATAGTGGCAGATTGGGCGGGTGAGATGCAAGTGTTCTGAAGTTGGAGAAGTTGCAGTGTCAATAGATGGGGAGGCAAAGTACCCGCCATATGTGTTCAAGGTACATGGAATGAAAGGGTTGAGTCGAGCACTCCTTCAACAAGTAGGTCAAGTGTACTTTGTTTAGGGAAAATTGGTTGTCATAGTTGTTGACACCAAGCCCTAGTTGTGTCCTTGTATTAGGGATGTATGTAACGACCACGATCCTTGTTACGGGAGCCCAAAGACTATTGTGTTAAATTTTGTAATATAACAAGTAATGGGTTAAAAGTTAAAAATTGCCATATGCACGACATTGATTCACTACTTTATGTTTTCTATTGTGCAAAGTAGTAGTGTTGTGGCATTTGAGTGTGTTTGTGATTGTGATCTTAGACTCAAACTATATTCTTGAGTGTCGTCGAAAAATCAACACCAGGAGGAGACAGACAAGGAGGAAGACTCATACCACAATGAGTTAGCCAAGTGTAGTGTATTTTGGAGGGGTTGATGATGGGAGTACCATTGACTCGACTGGATGAGGTTTTGAGACATGTGCAGTGACACACCATTGGCATGTCTAGTAGGATGGGTCATATTCTTTGCCAAGTGGCTAGGATGGCAGTGTGCTACCAAGCACACCATGGCTTTGATGATGAGTTGTGTGAGGATTCCACTATGTACTTTCTTTAGGTAATTTTTTATGTGGACATTAATGCTAATGTTACTTGATTATGAGCCTAAGCCTATGAACCCAATTTTTGACACTATACCATTTTTTTATATTATGATGATGTATGTAGGCTATATTTTACATATATATACATATAAGTTATTGTATTTTTCTCAAGGATGTGTAAATGATATACAATAGATTCCATGTTTTTATGTACATGAATGTTTATTTATCTTGATTATAAATGTGATAGATGCCATTCCAACACATATTTAGCCAATGAATAAACTAATGTATTAGAATTCCTATGGACATGTTGATAAATGTAATAAAATGAATATTCAAGAAGATGTACCCTTAAGAAACGAAGAAATAAGATATGATGAAAAACATGATAGACATGATTCATTTGCGATACCACAAGCTCAGATTATAGATTAACTACTAATGGATGCCTAGAGTTATGGCCTTTGTTAAGAGTTAAATTACGACATTATATGCCATAACATTGTTAGTGGCAGGGTTGAGAAAGATGTGCCCTTAACTCACAATTTCACCAGTGGGAAAAAAGAGAACCCAAGTGGCGGAAGAAATGTTCCAGGAACGATATCTGGCACCATCGGCATAGCCGAAAAAGATTGAAGAGGATATAGGCATATGCAAACTAAGTACCAACCATGATAAGAAACGAACCCAAATGTGACACACATGTAGATAAAACTAAAAAGAAAGCATACTACATACATATGTGCAGGGCATTATCCCAAAAAAACTAGACACAATATGGCCCACGGAGGAACCTAGCCATAGGTTCTGCGAAATTGTACCCATCAATATCGAGATACTCCAGACAAGTGTAAGGTATAAACTCCACACTGATGTGATGAACAACATTGTGTTTTATGATGGGAATGATTTTATGGACCCAGTTGGTGTATGCATGGCACTGGATCCTCTAAAGCAAATGTGAAAAAGTTGTGAATCGATACCAGGCATCACTTCATGTAAAGAGGGAAAAATTTCATTGATGATAGGATAAAGAGTGGTGTAAATAGAAATATCATCATGAGGGAAATTCACTCTAATCATAAAGTGATCCATGATCCCCAAGTTACTAAGGAATGTGGATGGGAATATCAGGAGGAAGGTTCAAAAAATCCTGGTCGAAGAGAACATCATGGGTGATATTAGGATCTTACACCCAATAGATATTTTGGGGAGAAGTGAGAGTGTGGAAGTCACAATTACATAGTTTCAACCAAGGGGAAAGCAATAAAAGATGATATGGATTCTCCCAAGGCAGATCAAAGATCAGGACGTCTTCCTCGAGGTCAGCATAAAAGGGAAAAAAACATGAATGGATGATATCCCAAGAGGGTGGAGGAAAGGAACCAAGTCCAACATAACGGGGGGAACTTGGGGGAATGATCGGTGGGTAAATGGAACCATCATGATTGGATAAAGAAGGAGGGGGATCAAGTTCAAGATCTTGGGAACAACTTGACTCAAAGTCAGTCGATTTCATTTCACTAGACATGCCAAGGCCCTCAATAGAAGGATTGATCCAAGGATCATTGGATCCATTAGAATCATATTCAATGGAGGGATAATCAAGTTTGACATCATGGGAAGAAATTGAGTCATATTTAGAAGACACAATTTCACCAGATGTACTAGCTTCTACAAGATAAAAGCCTATCCAAGGAACAGTAGACCCATTGAAGTCATATGATATAGAGGTGATCATATTGATGGTATTTGATGACTCTAAAAATTCATGGGAAAGGAGAGGGAATGTTCCCAGAATAGAGGAATATTTTAATATTCCTGCCCCAATACTCTAATCATGAATGGTGGAATCGCCTCACTAACTTACTGCCATGAAATTGAAGATCGGGATTGAAAAAATATAATTAGCTAATAGTGACTATATTACCCTCGTGGAGGGACATCACGACATGGAAGAGTAAAGACATGATAGCGGTGATATTATTTCGAAGGGTACTCTTAGGAGGGTGTGACACAACATTTAGTGATGGATTATCAAAATTGAGTTGACCATTTGGTGGAGGTTGGGTCACAGGCTCAGAGGTGGAAGTTCCACTCTCAGGATTCTCACAGTTATTAGATTTGGTTTGTAGATGGATTCCTGACCTAACCATAAATATATCTTGAGTGGAAGGCAAGGCATTAGAACAGTTACCCCCACTACCCCCTTGCTGAGGTGGTGGAGGATTTTCAACTATGTTTTGTTGCTAGGTTAGAAAAGGATTCATTAAGACAACTAGTTGACAAGTAGGTTGTTACAAGAAATATTGATGAATCTCATCCATTTGGAACAACTCATGACTGAGATAATCATCCCCACAAATCTTGCAAGGAAAATTTTTCTTCTCTCTCTTCTCTTTGGTTCCACTCCTAGTGTTGTCTTCGGTTTCCGATGCCCCTTGTTCCTCAATTGAATTATTGGACTTATAGGATTTTTATTTTTACCTCCTAGTTATTGAGGATTCTTATTTGAGGTGGACTGAACTGAATTTACCTTGGACGTCGGAACATGCACATGAGGAGTTTTAGTAGCAAGTTGACCAACTAGGGCACTGGAAGATATGTTCAGCTAGCCCATCTGAGACACTAGGTGACCAATATTTCTAGAAGATATAGAGCCCATGACTCCTTCAACATAGGTTATGGGTTTCTAAGTTGATGGATCAGTCGATGAATGAGGAGCATTGGGAATATGGTGATACAAGGTCCCCGCTTGAGAATAGATCATGTTGATTTGGTGGACACACAAAATGGATTTCTCTTTTGTTTGGGCTCCACCCTTAGCCACATCTTTGGAAATTTGAGATAATAATGACTTAATAAACCACTCATGAAGCACCTCATCAGGAAGTTTTGTTCATAGCAAAGCTCATCATCTCCTCCACTCAAGAATATAATCAGAAATGTGTGTGGAGTTATCCTGTCGGAAGGTAGTGAGAATATATGAACTAGCCTCATATAAAACTAGAATTTGATGATTATTAAAGTTCTAAGCTAAATATAGGAGAGTATCATAAGTGGCAGACTCAAGATCAATATACCATTTGGTATCATCATCAATGAGAGTCCACTAAAAAGGGCGTAGCTTAATACTGTTATCCATCCATAGTTGAATGAACACCATAGGTAATAAGTAGTGATATGGGTTGCATGGTATTCTCCATTCTTACCATCAAAGTTTGGAATGTATGCTGGTAGCTTATGTGGAATAGGTGGCCATGCAAGATTATGTCTTATGGGGTTGTTCATCAACTTAAAAAAATCAAGAAAATCTAGAGTTTCCAAGAAAGGATATGTGAATGAAGCATTGGAGGGGTTAAAGGCTATAGAAAATCCTGTATAAACACAAGCTCATGCAATGTACTAAAGCACAAGACAAGAATACACTTCTACTTTCAACCAGCAGAAGCCAATAGATCGATAAAAACAATATGAACAGGAAGAAGATAAATCAATGGCACATAACACAAGATGTATATGGGGAAATCCACTGCTCAAAACCCCGCTACCTGTATTTCATTAATCATAAATATGAGTGAAGATACAAAGCTTGTTATCACTAGAACAATTTCGCACAAGTATATTCAACTCTCTGCCTCATAAGCCCGTTATTAGCCAACACTTAGCCAATTTCCACTGCCTGCCAAGCCCTTATTTCCTTGCGCAATTCATATGGCTGAATAGCCCATATTAATGGGAATCCAGTGCTTCCAAAATTGTGCAATCCAAACTAGGTCTAGTTCCTGATTGCATGCATGATCTATACAACTCAGTAAATCATACAAATGATAGTACATTGTCCCTGCACTCTAGTCTCAACTGGGTCTTTCTCAGAATCGACATGCATGAGTTTCTGATGAGGGAATCTTCAGTTAACTAGAGTGACACTTGTGGATGCACTAGTGCACCATTTGACTGTTAACTCTCTGTTAGTTCCATAAACATTTTGGAATTAATTTAACTGAACATAACTTAGTAAATTGAGTTATCTAATTAAAACTCACAATTAAACTCATCCTAGGCCCCTAAAACTTAGGGAGAACATATACATGACTTTAAAAAGACTTCCAACTTGAAACTCATAAGCTAATTAAGTTAATTAAACTTAATTAACTATTTACAAGTTGCTATGAGAATAGAATTAGATTTTAATTCACAGTTTAAATTCAAGGACAAATTCCAACTGGAATTTCTTATTGCCATTTCTCAACAGAGGCCTCTTGTCACCCAAGTGGATAGGATGTTCCCCCCATAGAATTGTTTCTAACATTAGGTCTACTCATGGAATTGGTTTGGATAGAAGGGTTAGCTTCAGCGCCCATGTAAGCTTGCAATTGGTTAATTCCCCCAAGGTAAGTGACCTTAGTTGCAAAAGTATTTTTGAGAGGTTGTTGAGCTCCCGAGCCATAGGGGGGATCCAAAAGGGTTATTGAGAGGATTAATACCCTATGGATTATACATGTAAACAATTTTTTCCCCTAAAGGTATTCCGTGGTTCAAATTTGTGACCTAGAACATAGATCCTCCAAGTTGTTAACTCCCAAAAGGATTTGTGGTCCCACTAGAAATGAACGTACCTCCAACGTTGTTAGAGGATGAAATGGTTACACTAAAAGGATTACAACCATATGGAAGCCCATTATTGGATATTGTCATACTTCCTACTGAGATACCAAAACCCATTGTGGGGCCCATGAAACCTTATGTAAAAGAGAAGTTATACCCTCCAACATTGGACATAAGGATACTAGACATGATGGAACTAGAACCTCCACTCAATATGAATGGAGATGTAATTTTCATTGAAGTGGAGGCACCTATACTGGATGTGCTAAGTGGTGGAATTCCATTAAGCTTCTACTAGAATGAGGATAAAGAGTCATTAAAGGATGTACTATGGAATAGATCCATGGTCAAAGGGATGGATGTGGATGTCACATGTGGAAGACCATTAATCACTATGGGTATGGACACAAAGGGTTCCAACACAAAATTAACATCATTATCCATGAAAGACTTGGGTAAGGGACTATGCAAAGGTCCAGATAAGTCAACACCCCCACATGATGAGATGGGTTCAGAGGTATGATGATGAGGTGGCATATCGTGGTCCACTTCTTGATGAATGAATGGTTTAAACCTCTAAGTAGCACCCAAAGTAACCCAAGACAATGATGTACCTATGTTGGAGTCAAGTCTACATCTATAGGGAGGTGGGCTCACCTTGTAGGGGGCAGGGCCACAAGTCTATGAGAGTGACACAAATGAAAATCTACCACGGTGGTGGCTAAAGGTGACTCAAGAATGAAAAAAGAAATGTTTTAAGACCACTAGATACACAAAGAACAAAGAACGTGCACTAAATGATCCTAAAGCTGCCAACCAAGTAAACCAGATGGGAAAGGGATCCTCCCATCACTGCAACCTATTTAATTAATGGGCGGGTCAGCAATGAGGAAATGGTTGGGAAAATTATAACATGTACGTGCTTGATGATTCATCCTGGGACCAAGTTCTCTTATGATTCGTGGAGCAACCTTGAAAGAGAACCCAGTGAGTCTGCCTGAAATTTGCCCTAGGTACTACAAGGACCACCCCCCTCATCATCGCTTGTGATAGTATCCTAAGAAATGCCACTGAGTTCACCACCAACAATAATGCATAAAGGGGGGACACTCATCATTTATAACTACATGCATGGGCAGAGTATTGAGCTTGAAACCTCCCGAAGGAAACCCCCACAAGTACAATGTAATTCTTGGATGTAATAACCATTGGTTCCAAAAAAGTTGGGAGGTCACTCTGAAGTTCCTAATGTAGCCTAGTGCTTAACATTTGTGTTAGAAGGGCTTCCTAGACCATGCCACTAAATATGGATTTACACACCCTATCTCAAGATTCGATGTTTATTTCTTGGTCTTAGGGAAGTTAACCTTTCTTCCCTATCCCAAGACCCTAGCCTATCTAATGTTAGTGTGCTACCCTGGAAAAAGAAAAATTGTCAAATTAATTTTATAAATTGCATTAATTTCAAGGGTTGTATGTTAAGTCAAGGGCGATGGATGAAACTTTGAAGATGTTGTGACTCAGTTGATCCAAAGAAACCAGACAAGTAGATGCAAGTGATTTATTTATTTTTATTTTTATTTTTTATTTTTTTAATTTCAGTGAATCCTACTTAAAGTAAGGAAGAGATATTTTTTCTTTTAATATGAAACCATGCAAATAGTCCTCACTTATCTCTCATTTGACACTCTAATCTATCAGCCAAACTAGAAAACCAATTGCAACAATACAACAAAAGAAGCAAAACACAAGTAAAAACCTACTCAAAACCAAAAATCCTAAGTCTACCAACAAGAATGCACTAAGATGTGAAAAAGAAATTTCAATCAAGCAACAAGCTCATGCAAAAACAAATAGTACAAGGTTGTCAATACAATGATGCCAGAGAGGTATCTAAACACTGATGTGCCTGATAGGAATCAAAATCCAAGAGCAATGTTAAAACCCTAATAAAATAACTAAGTCTACAAGATTGCATGAAACTAAAAAAAAAGAACAATGATTAAAGTCAAAAAATGAAGATTCAAGAACAAAACCCTACAAGGCTTGCAAAGATGCAAAAATCCCCTGACAAATCTGAGTTAATCCCTCAAGTTCTGAATAAAAGAGCCTTCAATTCTCTGTCAATGAAGAACTGACCAAACCGGAGGCCCTATCAATGCTTTTATGCATTGTACATATCAAACCAGAGGACTATCAACACCTTGGTTTGAACTATGGGCATGAAACAACAGGGAAAAAAAGACACAAAAGGTTTTTGGATATGGGCTTCGAATCCAAGAACTGAAGAAGACTATAGACCATTGTAAGACACTAAGGAACTATTTAATCCCCAATAAAAATGAAGTAAAATAGGCTAAAAAATACATTTACAGTGGGGTCACCATTTTTGTTTAAGGGAGAATTTTGCCTCCTAGTAATAGGTTACTTTAGACCCAGCAGGCTTCACCCAAGGCCTACCCAAAGAGTGAGTGGGTGTGTGTCAAGAATTGGAGCTAAGATAAGAAGACAATCCAATGCACATTAAATTATAAGAGGAAAGTGGATGTTTAACTTTATAACATGAGAATCTTGGTCTCTATTTGGTGAAGCTAACTCTAAGGAAGATCTCCCTGAGATCTTTACTCCTGATCTCTTGATATCTTGAGTGACCTGCACATAAATAAAGGAACTAACCAATCTACTAAAAAAATAATATTAGTGCATAACATAACATTCATCAACCATAGAATATATGAAAAACATAGAAGATGAAAAATGGGGAGAATATTTTATTACTGAAGCATCTAAGATGAATAGGAGTACATAGTCGAGTCCTTCGAGCCTCTATATTTGGTCTTCTTCCTTACCGCTATGTTCATTAGTCGACACACGTATGCATAAGTTTATCATGGATGTAGGCTAAAAAAACTTCGACATAATTTCATTTCATCCCCTTGTGACTAGCAAAGAGCTCCATTTATATAGATTTTCCTCATGATTGACCTTCATTGAACCTAGACACTTTCTTAACCATATCATAGGTGATGATTAAATTCGATCAAATCAATTATTATTTTAATAAAATTTGTTAAACTGGACTGAATCCATTTTCGCTTTATTTCAAAACTCTAGCTCAAAGAGGGTGTTGATATGCTACTAGTTCGGCACCAACATTAAGTAGGAGCATTTCTAGGCCTTCTGGTTTGGTCCCCAACACTATGCAAGAGCTTTGATCCCTCAAAACACCATTTTCCTTGTTGTTTCACCAACCACAATTTGACCCTTTGACTCGGCAAAGGATGTGATTTTCTTCTAGACCTTAGGGGTTGGCTTTCTTATCTATAACACCCGTGATAATATTTGGTCTAAGCCTTACCCCCTTACGGGTATTTAGTCCATACTTTATTTTTAAACTTGATTCTCAAGGATTTTAATTTCCCTAAAAGTCAACCTCTATGTTTCAGATATAAATAACTAAGGGAGAGTATTTGGATGCCTACTCCCAAGGCCCTGAATTAAGCAACAATTTTATTTTGTGACCCCTTGGTAGGGGAGATTAGTTTGTTGAATTATGTTTATATTAAGGGTTTGGTGAGTGATGGATGATGGATTAAAACTCTGTTTTCTTAGGATGTGAAAATGAATTTCAAATAAACTAAGCTGAGTGTATGATTTTTTCATCATAACATGTACACTAGTCTCCAATCCAACAACACTTCATTATAATGAATTTTCTCCCTTTGTTCCATGGAGAGAATTGCTTGTTGATTTCTAGGTGCAATAGAGACTAGCACAATATTTCTGAAAACTTGATAATTACTTTTGATGTTAAATCTTCTTTTAAATTAATCCAATAAATTATTCTTTAGAAATTCAACAATATAAGAACAGTAGAACATTAGAGATCACAATACATAAAGAGAAGACAAGATTTACCTTGGGAAAACTACAACCTTTTCAATAGATAAAATTTTATGTTCGATAAGAGGTGGTCAAACCTGGTCAACCCCTCTAAGTCAAGTCTCCCAACTTGATCCATCACTTAGCTCTACCTGATCTAACCCATAATTTCTCCCCCTCATTAACTTCCCAAAAATTTCGGCCCCTGACAATAGAAACTGCCCAAACATATGCAAACTGCAGAGAAAGAGAGAGAGAGTCAAGTCTCCCAACATGATCCATCACTTAGCTCTAACCTGATCTAACCCATAATTTCTCCCAATCATTAACTTCCCAAAAATTTCGGCCCCTGACAATAGAAACTGCCCAAACATATGCAAACTGTACACAGAGAGAGACTTCCCAAAAATTTTGGCCCCTGACAATAGAAACTGCCCAAACATACACAAACTATACGCAGAGAGAGAGAGAGAGACAGAGAGAGAGACATAGAGAGAGAGAGAGAGAGAGAGATAACTGCCCAAACATATGCAAACTGTACACAGAGAGAGACTTCCCAAAAATTTCGGCCCCTGACAATAGAAACTGCCCAAACATATGCAAACTATACACAGAGAGAGAGAGAGAGATGTCTTTCTTGATCTTTGTTAGGATTCCCAAAAATTGTCTTCTTGAGAGAGAGAGAGAGAGAGAGAGAGAGAGAGAGAGAGATCAAGTCATTGTCTTTCTTGATCTTTGTTAGGATTCCCAAAAATTGTCTTCTTGAGAGAATGTGAATTGGTGCCTTGAGAGGGAGGTTGATCTACCTTTATATAGTGTTATGCATGGGTCAAATGGGTGGGACTCTACCTCAGTCAACTTGACTTAGAGGGAGGCCAATTTGAAAAACTTAGAGCCAAAAATTTCAATTTCAAGAATTCAAATTTTCCTCTTTTAAAAGTCCAAATGGGACTTAACTCAAAATATAATTTTCTTTTGACTCTTGCATTTAAAATTTGCTTAAAAATAATAAATATAAATACATCAAGGGCCAAATATACATTATGAAAACTACATCAAGGGCCAAATATACATTATGAAAAATACGTCAAGGGCCAAATATACATTATGAAAACCGAACATAGTTACAAAATTCAACATTTCTTTTATATATGGATTGGAGGAGTGATCATATTGCATTTAGACATTTTGTTGGCCATGTTTGATATGGTCCTTTCATTATTATCCTTGAAAAGTGATCAACCTTCACTTTGTTTTCTGTTATCCATTCACACTACCACTTCAACTCTCTTTTGTTGAGTAACTAGAGAGTTTTTCAACCCTTCAACTCTCCATGTCAAGTCATCGAGAGTGTTGTTAGGCCTAACAATGTTGTACACTAGTGTTTTAGGTGCGTTGAAGGTGCAAAACATAAGTTTTATGAAGTTTGCATGGACTAATTTCTACATTCTAGTCTTTAATATGTTTTTCTTCTCTAATAAACCCAACGGGTGACATTTTGAGCTATAACAAGAAGTGAGAACTTGAAGTTGAAGAAACTTATAAGGCACACTAACATTATTTATAACTCAAAGTAGTTTATACACAACTACTTTTCTATATAATTGAATAATAAAAACTTGAAGAAATTTAGAAACATGTTGAAAGTATACAAGATATATATATATATATATATATATATATATATATATATATAGATATGTATGTATGGTTTGTGTGACTTATATGAGACTTTTGAGGGATAGTATATTGACATTTTTCATTTTTAAGCAAAAAAATACTTTCAAATTATCTTTGCTAAATCTCCTCCTCTATATGAAGTTAATATTATTGAGGGAAGTTGGGAGTGTGTTATAACTATTATTATTTTGTATGCATATACTCTAATGGTAATGTTTTGTCTAAATTCGTGACCATCATTTTATATCTATGTAAATGATATTTTAAATATTGATGGTTCTGTTTATTTGGATACACATGACAATGGGGTGCATTTGGAGTACAATGCTCACCTAGTTGCAGAGCTCCAATGTCATCAATTAGGAGTTAATGTGAGCACTTGGACAAGGGAACTAGGTTTAGGGATGAAATTTTTGGTGTACTTTGACATTAAAATCATCATTCGTACATAAGATTGTAATTTCATGGACTACTTTAGCATTGTGGTCAACAATTGTATATGGGATCTTGGTTTATGGTTGTATACCATCATAACAAGCATTGAGGTCAACACTTCTTGAAGGTTGATGGAATGTTGGGATCCTCCCTAAGGGTGTAATAAGGGCCTATGGACCTATGAAAGATAAATATAGGATAAGTTTAGCAACCATTTAATGTAATGTGGATTAGGCCCACGATGTTAATTATTATTAAATGGGGCCCATTAGGAAGATAGAATTTAAATAAATGTAATGTGACCTCATTAAAGAAGGCCCACTAGATAATACTTGGTATAGATTAAATATGAATGGAGTCATTCTTATTGAGCATGTATGAGAATATTATTGTATTGGAGCTTAGATCGCTAGGAGGTTGACCCCTTGAAGATGGATGAACAAGAGTTAGTCTTTCCATAAAATTATCATTGAAAAGTGTTACCATACCTTAAGGGTATTTTGGTATATGAAGTACTAAATTATTTTCTATCCATTTTTGTGTATCTCATGTGTGATTGTATTTTTTAGTTCTAAGGTACATAATAGAGTGATTGACTTAGGTCCACTAGATTTCTTTCCTGGCATCCAAGTTATGCAATAAAATTATAGTCATTAGAAGTATGCATTGGATCTAATGAAGAGGTTAAAAATGGAACATTACATGCTCTACTCTATGACATACCACTTTGGAGTGAAATTGACTAAGGAACTGTTAGAGTCGGTCTGGTCATCCCTCTGTTAGAGATCAAAACTCTTTTTGCATTTCATGTTTAGGTGTCCCATCTCACTCGATTGGTTGCATTCCGTTAGGAGCATGCCATAAATCTATCGGAAGGGATTTTGTGATTCATCCCCCTCATTCTTTGCACTGCTGGCTCGGGTTTGTTCATCAAAATCAAGTCTTAAAAGCCATTTGCAGTCCTGTTTCAGTTTCTAGGTCATAACAGTCATTTTAGTCATTAGGTCTAGGGTTAGTCAATTTGGTCTTCAACAAGGTCTAATAAATCCAGCAAGCCAGAGGGAGGTTCTTGATAAGTTGTTATTGCAAAGATTTTTATCGTCATATGGATGGATTATGACTTTTCTTCAAAACTCTATTTT
Organism: Pinus tabuliformis; assembly: GCA_031772625.1. Lineage (NCBI taxonomy): Eukaryota > Viridiplantae > Streptophyta > Pinopsida > Pinales > Pinaceae > Pinus > Pinus tabuliformis. Next base: position 90,394,223 of record CM062808.1, on the reverse strand, counting down.
GAAGACAAGTCGACATTTCGTTTTTGTAATAATTTTCCAAAATTTTCAGTTCTTGAAATCTTCAGGCACAGCCCTGGTCTCCTTTGCCACATTCCATGTCAGCTATTCCTGCAAAAAATTTCCAAGAAATTCATCATTTCAACCAAAAAATCAAGAAGGAAACAAAAAGTCGGAGTTGTATTAATTGTGAAAAAGTTCCAATTTCAAAACATTACAAAAATGGGTTTTGAGGAACCAAAAATCAAATCAATGTCTTTATAAGCTTTTTCCATGAAGATCAATGTTATTTTGCATGCCAAGGTCAAAGAAAATCATTTCAAACTGAATTGGGTGAGCAAGTGCGTGTTTTGGGGCGAAATAGCTTGTAGCTAGCCGGCGCGGTGCACTGGGAGTTTTTGTCCAGTGTTATTCTGAACAGGCGCGGCGCACTGGGAGCGCGCGACGTGCTAGGTTCTTGGCGCGGTGCATACAATCCAAAGCCCGAAATTGTTTCAAATTTGTCCAAGTTTCTCATCCCTTGCGTGAATTTTCCAAGTAGGCCCTTCTTCTTGATGTTGCATCAAATTTTGTGATAAGTGGTGGTGGTTTATGGGTGATAAAGGTTGAAACAAAAATCCAAACCCCACATCTAAAGTGCCTTCAAAGGAAGTTTTTTGTGGGTTCTTAAATCTTTGATTTGTCACCAAGGACTCTCCTCCTTCCCCATTTCTCCCTTGTTTCATCATTTCCTACCCCCCCCCCCCCACTAAGCTCATCAATCCTACATTTTCTTTCCTACATTCAAATCCCAAAACCCCAAAACCCTAGCCCTTATAAAAATCTCCCAACCTTATACAACAATCCCAAACCCTAAACCTTATTCCCATACATAAAATCCCCCTCCTCTCCCTAATAAAATTTATTTCAATATTCCCTAATCCCCTATTGTTTTCCCCTTCCTAACATTCCCTGGTTGCATTTGTTTTTTCCCCTTGGTGGCAAAATCCAACTATATTTCATTACAACACAGCAGTTTCATACATCATTAAAGAGCAATCCAAGCATAGTTCATATACAACAGCATCTTCAAGGTATTTTGCGCAGCAGTCATGGCATCTGAGCATTCATCAGACTATGAAGTAGAAACCCAAAGTGACTCACCCTTGGAAGAACAGGCACCCCAGAGGCCTCATAAAGGTGGCAGACATGTTAGAGAAGAACCAACCACCCTTACAGAATTGCAGGCCTGCCCTCTTGCTATGCAGTGTTTTCAGCATCAGTCATGCTATGAGTTTTGTCAAAAGGTGGCGAGTGTCCAATTTCATCATGAGCTAGATCGTCTATTCGTGCTACACTTACATGGAGATCAAGCTACCTTAGCCGGTGTCACCTTCACGCTTACACCAGAATCTGTCTCATTAGCAACCGGTATACCGAACATTGGTGAACCATGGCACAAGAAACAAAAGATTGACCGGCAGCATTATGAGCCATACATTAAAACCAATTTCTTGAGGCAGCTCAAGAGAGTATTCCCGTTCCGATATCTGAAAGATGAATATGCTCCACTAATGAGGTTGATCATGAAATATTTCAGTTGTGAGGGACGGTTCTCTCGTATTTATGCTTATCACATGAGGTTGCTCATGCATTTCACTAGGGTACGGATGATGAACATTCTATATTTCATTTGCCGGAACATAGAGAGGATGAACACCTTTATACAGCATAAAACCCCTCAGTAGCAACTTAACAGTGTCTATCATTTTGCTCTTATGAAAATTTTGGTGGTTCATCAGCTTGGAGTACAGGGCATCACATGGGATGATTTCATCTCTCGTGACTTCTTCAGAGCTTCACGGGGAATATCAGAGGTTAAGCATGAAGGTGGACCTTCTCATCAGTATGAGCGCCATGAGACCTCCAGGGTACCGGTATTCATCACATATCAGAGAGGCACCAAACATTTGTTTGCAGCAGCAAAGCGAGTGTTATCTCCACCTGGGGTGGAAGGGGCCTCGCTTCCTCCATCAGCATCACAGGTACAGGACAAAGGCAAGAGGCCAGTGCAGGATGAGGGGCCTTTAGGTGAGCCTTCAGGTGAAAGAGAGACTGACTTCATTCTCTTTCATGATGATGATACTGATACGGGTCCACAAAGTGCCAAACTTAGAGAGATCATCCAGGAGCATAAAACAGAGATCGAAGCCTTATACCTTCACTTGGAGAGGGCTAAGTGGACCATGAAATACTTGGAGCAGAGGAACAAACATCTTGAAGATCAGTACGTGATCAAGTGCTCATGTCCTAAGTGTCGTAAAATGCTCAAAATTTAAAGTGCTTAGAACTGGTTCAAAGTTAAATGACTCAAAAGTGCTTGTCTTCCCGATTCCGGCGCGCAAACGGTTCGAAAAACGGTCGCCGTATGAGGAAGTTATGGCAAAAAGAAGAATTTGTCCATAACATTAGAAATTTTAATTTTTCAAAAAAAAAAAAAAAGGAATACTCCGCCTACACGAAATCTGAGGCAACCACTCAAACATTAAATGTAACTGCCGTTAAGTTGGCGGAATTTTGGCAGGAGCGCCAAATTTGGCGGACCCACCATAATTGGCGGAGCTATCTGGAGTTAACTAAAGTTAGCTGGAGTTTTTCTAGGGGCAAACTGGAGAAACTTTAAATGGCCATAACTTTGGCTAGGAAAGTCGGTTTTGGACAATTTTTTTTTTTATTTTGGGTATTTTTGACCTTCTGAAGCCATTGGTGCAGGTCTTACAGCCATCTAAGGTCATTTTGCAGAGGTTTTGGAGCCGTGAAAGTTCTAGGAGCCACTAGGGCCCAGTTTTGTGAAGACTGTATAGGGTTGCAGGTATCCATTGGAGGTGATCCAATAGTCAATCCTGAAGGATTCAAGTGTTCTGAATTCATTTTTACCATCTATTTCTCCTGTATATGCTTCTATTCAGCTGTATTTTCAATTTGATCATTTAATAAAAATAAGGATAAGCCCGGTTGGGAGCTTTGGACCGAGCAGACGTAGCCCTGGAGGGGGTGAACTGCTTTATCAACTTCTTTTGCATTTGTGGTTGATTTATTTTGCAGAACAAATTCGTTTTAATGTGTTAAATAGTAAAAGGAAATAACTCTGTTATGCTTAAATGGGTCATGAATAGCTAAAAATTTCATGTGTTTTCTTTCTGCAAGACATGGAAATCTTTTAAACATGTTTAATTCTGAATTGAATACCTTGCAAACAAATTTCAAGTAGTTTCAAATTCAGATCAAGTTGGTATCAGAGGTCAGGGTTTTGTGCAAAGATCTTCTAACTGTCTTGCAAAGTATTGATGCTTACCAGGTTGAAACTCAAAAGAGGGGAAGGACAGTTGACTAGAGAACGAGAGAATCCTCAGTCAAGGAAGGCCAGAGAGCCATCACCTCCACCTTCAATTTTACCCTCAAGAGTCTCAGCAGAAGCTTCAAGGATGTCTGAACATGAAGGAGAAATTCCTATAGAGACAAATCCAAGAGAAGAAGGAAGAGTCTTCAGAAAGGCTTTCTTAGACCTCACTGAAATGGTGAGGATATTGTACCAAGAAAGAAATGAGAAATTGGTTGGAGAAGTGTCCAAACATCCACATGAAGGAGAGGGCTCTTCAGGAGTTAAGAAGGATGATGATCATTCCAAGAAAGCACATGGAGGAAATGGTGATCCACCACCCCCATCTTCACCTTCTTCCTCTTCATCCTCGTCTTCTTCTGTTCATAAGCATAGATCCTCTGGAAAAAGTCATTTTTTGAAGCTTGATGTAAAATTCGAATTACCTATGTTTAATGGTGAAGTGAATGCAGAAAATCTTGACAACTGGATTAGGTAGTTGGAAGTTTACTTGAAGATCCAAAATATGCATGATGATGCCACAAAGATTCAATTGGCTTCTTTGAGAATGGATGGAGCAGCACTGGTCTGGTGGGAGGCCAAGACTAAAGAGGAGATCAAAAAATTTGGTAAGGTTACCTTAACATGGCCTGAATTTCTGTTAGCCATTAAAAAACAGTTTTATCCTCTTGCTCACATGCAGAAGGCCATTATG